>CM068354.1:34943485-35543485 GCA_034769755.1 Odontamblyopus lacepedii | reverse complement strand
CAAAGGCAGACAACAAGTTCTCAATAAAACCAAAGAACTCCGGAAGAAAACACAGCAAGCTAATAGAGGGCAGCAGGAACACCAAAATACAGTTAGTACACCCCAAAGATAAAATACCACCAGAACAAAAATGCAACGCCATCTACGAAATCCAGTGCAAATCGTGCAATAAATCTTACATAGGGGAAACAGGCCGGGCATTTCACATCCGAAAAAAGGAACACCAAAAAGAATGTGAAAAAGAAACAGCAGGGAGACTCACCAGAGCACGAAGAGACAAAGCAGAACAGGAAAACCTAAAATCTGCCATATCAGACCACTGTAAAAGAAATAACCACATTATGGATTGGGACGGGGCTCGGGTCATTGGATCGGAGAACAACAAGTTCAAACGCTGGATCAGGGAGGACGGTGAGATCAGGAAACGAGGCACTGACAGCATCACCTGTGATGACGGCGCGTTCCTCCTTTCACATACCTGGGACACCCTCCTCCAGAGAGCACCGGGCGACAGGAGGCGTGGTCAGTCTGGGCGACCTGCAGGTCCCATCAGGCTGACCACGCCTACAGGAAGTAACAACAGCTGATATACGACACATCACCACCAACACCGGTGACAGTTCTGAAGATGGCTCGCAGCTAGCAGCCGAAACATGTCAACAAGGTACAAATACACTTGGCTACATTGTCTTAGAAAGGAACCTAAGAAGTTAATGCATTAAGAAGACAAAATGAATATTTTTGGCGTAACAACCCATGTCAGTTTAACACAAAATAAAAGCCTTAATTTGATCTAACCAAAGTCACTGTGCAGGTATATCGAAGGTATCGCAGGTATACAGTGTATATCGTCCTCCAGCAGAGGAAAAGTCTCTCTGGTGGCGCTAGATGCATAGAGCATATTCATGAGTGGACTAAGTGAGCGTGACGTCACCCACAGCGTTCGGCGTCGCTCAAATAAGTCTCGTGATGCCACATTTACAGGAGCGAATCTGGAGCCAGGCTTTATGTTATGAATAAGTTTTTTTTGATGGAGAAAATAGCGGAAAAAAAATCAGGATCCTGTGTGTTCAAAGTGTTCATAGGAACATTTTAAGACCAAAATGACGAGGCCACTGCAGCAGTTACAGAGTGAGGGACGATAAGATCCCAATGAGAGTCAATGGGAAAAAGGGAGAGAAGGAGCCGGAAGAGCCTCCTGGGGCACTTCCTCTTTGGCACGCGGCGGCTAACGGGTTAGCTTAGTCCACTCATATATACGATCTATGGCTGGATGCAGGATTGAGAGCTCATCCCGAGCACTGATCCACCCGACCCGCCCGTGTGGAATCACTACTCACCCACATACCCCCCGTAAACCTCCAGAACGTTAAAACCGACTGTTTCAGCAGTTATTTGCGGACACTCGTCCCGGTGCAGGACTCTGATACCCGGAGGAAACCGAATAAAAACCTTTTACTGCAGCTTTAAAATGAAATCAGACCTGGTGTTTTGTTTCTTCTCGTGCTCGACTCTTCACTGTCAGAGTCACTGAGGGGTTTGGACAGCGGCCGTGGATCCCCCGTCACCAGCCTCATTTACACAAGACTGTCGCTCTCCTCTCCATCCATCTATCCCTCCATCCCTCTATCTATCCATCCAGCCATCTCTTCTCTCCCTTCCACAGTCCTCTCGCTTTCTCTTCTCCAACTCCCTCTCTGTGTCCCTCTTTTTCTCTCTCCCCTCCATCCCTCTCTCTCGCTCCTTCCATCCTCCTCTCGCCCTTTTCTCTTCTCCACCCTTCTCTTCCCTCCATCCTCCTATCTCGTTCGGTCTCTCTATCCCTTTCCTCTCACATTCTCTTCTCCACCTCTCTCTTTCTAACCTTCTGTCCCTTTCATCTTCCCCCTCCCCTCCATTCTCTCTCTCCTCCATCCCTTCTTCTCACTATCTCTCTCCTCTTCATCCCCATTTCTGTCAGTCTTTCCTCCATCCCTCTTTTTCTCTCTCTACTCTCACCTTTCAACCCCTTTTTCTCTTCTCTCTTCCCTCTGTCCATCCTCTTTTCTCTCTCTCTGTACACACCCTCCTCTTTCTCTCTCCTTCCATCCTCCTCTCCCTATTTCTCATCTCCACCCTTCTCTTCCCTCCATCCCCCTCTCTCACTCCCTCCTTCCTCCTCTCTCGTTCTGTCTCTCTCTATCCCTCTCTCCTCTAACTCACTCTTTATCCCTCTCTCTCCTCTTCATCACCATTTCAATCTATCTGTCCTCCATCCCTCACTTTCTCTCTCTCCCTCCAAACTTTCCCCCTCTCTCCCTTACCCTACCTATTTTTTCTTTACTTTCCATCCTCCTTTCTCCCGTTCCCCCTCTCTCTCCCCTTCTTCCATCACCCTCCAAAACGTCCCCTCTCTTTCCCTTTTCCATTTTCTCTCTCTCTCTCTCCTCCATCCCTCCTTCTTTCCCCATCTCTTCCTCTCCCGGCGCCAGTGTCCGTTTGAGCAGATGGTGCGGTGCATTCAGGCTCTGCTCTTCCCTCGGAAATGACCCAATATTTGGCAACAGTCGGGGCTTATTTTCAGCGCGCATCCGAAAAGACTTAAAAAAAAAAACACACATTATCGACTGTGACACGAGCCCTCGCCGTTCTGTCTCTTCGCGTAAAGCCCGAGGAGCCGCCCCGGCACCCGGCACCCGGCACCCGTCAGCGGGAAACTCGGCCGGCGAAATGAAGACTCTTCGTGTGTCTGTGCGTCGTGTTCGATAATGTTCAGCGACGGGACATTGGGGATAATTGAGTCCATGAAATGCAGTGATTCGATTCAACTGCTAGAGACTTTGACTGAGCCCCATTAGTGTGACGCTAACTTAGGGCGACCAGACGTCCCTATTTCCCCGGGACAGTCCCAATTTTAAGTCCTGTGTCTCCCGTCCCAGCAGATTTATCCAAAACCACTGATTTGTCCCAGTTTTATACAAGAAATGCCCCTATTTTTGACCAATCTGATCCCTGCCGACAGTAAAGAGCGGCATAAACTGTCATTTGTTTAGGTAAAATACAGAAAAGCTGCTTCTAGTACAGTCGTCACCCTGGTTTTGAGCGGTTTAACTCTTTCGGCTGTGATCCACGTTGTTGTACTCTATGTTTTGTTTTGTTTTATAGTGCTGCAAAATGACTGAATAAACTAAACCACTACTAGAACTACATAAAAATGACCAAAACACAAAGAAAATGTGACTATACGGACTCAGGTTTGTCATGAATGGAACAAGTGCAGAACAGTTTTCCTTTATTACGCACAATTTGATTATTACAAACCACCACAAACCGGAGATGTCCAGTTTTTGATTTTGAAAACCTGGTCACCCTACATTCGTGGCCAGTTGTAACAGAGTATGTCATAGTTAAGTCAGGTGGAGTTCTGTATCACGCACAGGGTTTCTGTAAATAGCCTGATTCATCAGCCGGTTTCACTTTGTGGAAACCGTCTGACCTCGCAGCATTAGGATTTGTTCGCTCGACGGTAAACGGGTACTTTTTTGATTTAACCAGTCGCTGCTATTTGGTGGTGACGTCTGTAATGTGCCGGAAATTTCAGTAATCACCGGGACAACAGCAAACAAAGCAGAGAGTGAACGTGTCTGTCAGTGAGCGTTGTCGTTTCTGTGAGGTGAACTTGCACGATAAAAAATGCGAAGTTATTATTTGACAAAGGAAGTCCAAAGGAGGAGAGCGTCTGCGGTCTGTTATCGCAGCTCGGGCCGGTTCTGGTCAAACCACCTCTTCGCTGATTGGCCGGTGCGTCAACTACAACTTCCGGGGTTCTTGCAAACGGCCGAGTGTTTTCTGACTCCTGACCGAGTCACTGGAGAGAAATTAAACTGAGCGGAGACACTAGGTGGCGCCAGCCTTGCTATCATGTTAAAGCAGGAAAATATAAATGTAAAATCAACTTTTCAGAGCTTTTAATCATGTTATAGTTGTGTCCTCGCATCATTCACTCTCTCAAAGTTGTATTTGGACCATAGACTGTTTAAAGAAGTGAATGAAGTGAGTGTCCCTGCACCCGTGCACCAAGATAACTTTACTTGACAAGTTCTCTTAAAACAAACAACCTGTAGACTAGAATGAGCAGTCTCTGGTCTAGTAAGTAGTTAATAAAGCTGAAAACGAGATGAATTACGATGAATAACCTGATATATAATCTGATATTAAAATCTTGGCCAGAGAGATTTGCAGTGTATATTAGGAATAGGAATTTATTCTCAGGCAAAAGAGCAAAATAAAAACACCAGGACCATGTAGAGCGTTGTAGAGTTAATACAACATTTTTTAAAACATTTTTTCAATACAAAGTCAAGACAATGAAGACAGAAGTGTGGGTTAACTATGTCCATATACAGTCTATGGGCAAAACAGACCAAAGGAATAGGAAAAGGAATGAATGATTTTGTTTGTCGTGTTTTACAATAGGACTATTTACATCTCAGCGAAAATTGAATAAAATGTATTCAAGGCTGTGTGAAATTCCCAGCCGTCTGCCCTGAAATGCCCTTATTAATGAAGAATAACACACAGATGGACCTGGGACCAAGTGTCTCTTCTGCCATTTGTTAATGTGAGGCTCAATCAGGCCTTTTTCATCGTCTGATTTCACCTCGAGCCAAACTCCATTATTTAAACGCATCTTTAATCAGACATTGATTTAACAGCTCTTCTCCTTTGCGCTAAATCAACACCGATTCACAAAATATATAAAATAAATTGAATCAAAACTGCGATGTGTCACTAAGCAGTCCTGGTGAGAGCCAATCAACACCTGACGTGAGGAGGCTGAGGTGTCGTACGCACACTCTCAAATTGCTATGTATTTTTAACAAACTGCGATGCTGCTGTTCAGCCCTCGCATCTGCGTAAACACATTTTCATTATTTTTAACGCCACTTGTCACATGTAACATAAGCTTATAGGTTAAAGGCCCTGTACTCCATTTTTTTTTACATGTACAGCTCTGGAAAAAAATAAGAGCCCACTGCAAAATCATCAGTTTCTCTGATTTTACTACTTACAGGTTTGTGTTTGAGTAAAAGCAACATTTTTGTTTCATTCTATAAACTATTGACAACACTTCTCCCAAATTCCAAATGTCGTTTAGAGCGTTTGTTTGCGGAAAATGACAAACTGACAAAAAAGATCAGACCTCAAATAATGCAAAGAAAACAAGATCAGATTCATTTTAAAACAACACAATACTAATGTTTTAACTTAGGAAGAGTTCAGAAATCAATATTTGGTGGAATAACCCTGATTTCATGCAGTGTTTTTTCTCCTTTTCCTCCTTAAATCAGATTTGGTTCAGGTGATCTCCTCATCGGTGCCTCATGAAGCAGAATGAGGTGTGTTTGTGTTGGATTCAGCAGATGCTGGAATCAAAAGACTTTCACACATGTAGAGAGGTTAGAGGTAAGATCGGGCCTAAAAAAATCCAGCCCGACCCGACCTGACCCGCAGGTATTAAAGCCCGACCCGACCCGAGCCCGACCAATTAACTTGATTTGCAGGCCCGAGCCCGAAGCAAACCCGAAATTTCATCAGGTCAAAATAGATGCGGACCTGCGGAGGGGAAGATTATTAAGAGGGCGTCGTTCACGTGCGCAGAGCATGCTCTGCTGTGGCTCTGGCTCATGCTCTGCGCACGAATTTAACTGTTTATTTATTTTTAAAAAGTCAGCGAGAGAGAAGCCCAACCCAACCCGACCCGAAATTCGGGTCGGGTCGGGTCGGGTTGGGCTCGGGCTCGGGCTTAAGATCTTACCTCTAAGAGACGCTGATTTCAGAAAAAAAAAATGCACTGGTTGTTTTTTCCAGAGCTGTATTTGAGCTACGGGTCTGACATTAACTCGTCAATTACGATGAATTAATTACAAAGAAACTAATGCAATAAAAATGTGAACACATTGGATCGCAGTTTGCCAAACAACGCAGAACGTTTGTCCCTGCACCATGTCGTAGTGCATCACTTATACTGACGCACACAGTTCTGACTATAACAGCAAGGCAAGTTTATTTGTACAGCGCAATTTGTACACAAAGTAATTCAAAGTGTTTTTCAGAATAAGAAATACATTAAACTCACAATACAAACAAATCAAAACATAAATAATCATCATAAAATTTGAAAATAGAGATGAAAGCGCTCTGGGTTTGTGGACAGTAAATTTCTATAAAAAAAAACTAACCAATGGAAGTATTGACAAAGGTGTCGTTTATTGCAAACTGCAGAAAAGAGTTTCTGCATTTCACAGAAGCACCTCAACCCTACGACAGGACTCGCGATAACCCGAGACCTCGAAACACAACTGGGACGCACAGAACTCAGAGCCTGTTGGTTTTGATTACGCAGCGTTTCAGAACCATGAAACGCACCATTGCTGATCTTTTCTCGAATAAACGGCAACGTGAGGAAGATGAGGCATATGATTTTTCAGACCGCGCATTAATTAACTGCTGTTTCTTTTATTAAACTGTTATTGAAATGGTCATAATACACTAAAAATGTCAACCCGAGCGTCAGTCTGAATTTAGTGGAGCTGTCACGGAGTTCGTACACATGCACTTCAGTGTGCAAACTTAGCGAGCTGCGTGCAAATGAGCCAAGAGGTTTTAAGTTTAGTTTCTGGGACGTAAGGAAAAGTTAGAGGAAGTAAAGTAAGTGAGGAATAACTTTGGAGAACTGCAAACCGTTTAAAGTCAACTAAAGGTCTGTTTTTTTCGTTTTAAGGCTGCAAAAATCAGATACTTTTAGAGGCGAAATCTGAGTTTTGACGTCAAGGTAATACTTACAGCAACTAGCATGCTAACCCCGCGCTTCCTGATACTCATTAACAGTAAAAGAATAACAATAATGGCACTAAAACGCTTCCTAAACAGATGCAGACAGCACGTAGCAGACGTGACCTCAAGAGCTGCTTATACAATCCCTCTGTGCTGGGGCAAGACACATTTTTCTCGAATATAAAAAAAAAAGTCAGGTATCCGAGCAGACCCTTGAATACTGATAAGCCGTGACAGAAATCCTCCGCACTTTTATACGCATTTTTCTGCTCGTTTTACGCCGTATTGTAACGGTCCGGTCTCCAGGTCCCTGTCGATTTCCACGTGGGCATTTTTCCCCCACACATTTAAAAGTACCTGACAGCAAACCTCGTGTAATTCTGTGATCCTTCCTGCGCTCTTAGCCGAGTCTGACATTCAAAGGGAATAATACGTTTTAAATAGAAGCACGCGTTTGCAGTAGACGCATATTTTGTTCCTATTGCATATTTGTTTGTCAAAGAGGAAGTGTTACCTGCTGCTTGGGGATTTCATGTATTTTGTTTTTCACAGTCGGTTGTGTGGTTGTGTTTCACGACACGGTCTTAAATGCCAAAGCTTTTCTCTGTGAGTAATTGCAAAGCTAACAAGATGAAGACTGCGTAAAAGAGGTTTAGTTATTCACTGCTGTTTTTTTTGCCTGCAAGAATTCCCCTCCCGATTACTGCAAAAGGAAATACAAGTTACAAGTAGGACTTTCTTTTTTCTTAACACTTCCTAGGGTTTTAAGGTATTAAGGTATCTCGAGGTATTAGAAAGTAGCAATGGTATTAGTTTCATTACCGTCATTAAAAAAATCTGCAGTGCATCAGGACCTAATATAATATAATTTATTGATACCTACATTTCTTTACTCAGCACAAATTTATGTGTGGTTGTATTTTCAATTTAATGCTATGTTCTAGTTCAGTCCAGTCCTGGGTTAGTCCTGGTTTAGTCCTGGCTCTTGGCTCGGGAGCGTAACTATGTTCCCACGGCCCAATAATCCCACAGCCCGATAGTCCCACGGCCCAATAGTCCCACGGCCCATTGGTCCCACAGCATATTCCCAATGTTCCATGTTCCCACATTTCTAAGAAAAAATCTAATTCAGGCCCTATGTTCCACAACTAACCCTAACCCTAATGCCGTGGGACCAATGGGCTGTGGGAACATAGGACTGACCCCTCTTGGCTCAGTGCTTGTGGCGTTTATATATTAATACGCGTAGATTCTCTTGTTCTGGTGTCTGTGGCTCCCGGTGTGACTCTAAACCAACGAGAATTCCACCCACACTCCAAATGTACGAGCGGTTTGTCCTCGGCACGTTACAAATCATTCCTGCATCTCCACTGTGTCCGGTCGGACTAACGGGATCTACTCACTGCTCCATTTTTGGACTATTAGGCTGTCGGACCAATGGGCTGAGCCCTAACAGAGCAGGTGGTGGCTCTCTATTGGTATAAAATGCTTCTAAATTGAAATGTACTTTTGTAATCCTGGCGTTTCCCGCGGTCAGCCTGTAAATACGGTAAATCCAGACCTGTTCTGCTGTTAGTTTTGCTGTGGACCTGTTACAAGTGGCTAAACGCCCCCAGTCCACTTTGATCGACTGTAACATTGAGAAACACAGAGCTAGAGCTGCACATACGTCCTGCTGGAGCTGCTGAATGGTTTAGGAGCAGCTATAAAAGAATTCTTAATTAGTCACAATAATACCATATACCCTGGTAAAATGCTGAGAAGGTTTAACGATATCAAAATTTGGATACCGCCCAACCCTGCTACTTCCTACATTTTATAAACATACAGACGATATCAAATATAATGGTAAATGGTCACATCTTTATACAGCGCTTTTCCACCTTCCACCAGTGCACGCAGACACTGGGGGCGAGGTGGGCTGAGTGTCTTGCCCAAGGACGCAGCGACAGCACTCATCGCCAACTGAACCAAATGTTTACGTCGAGAGCGGGATTCGAACCGCCAAACTTCGGATCAGTGGACAAAAGTTATACCAACTGAGCTACTGCTGCAGGATATATGGAATTATTTAGTAAAGAAAACAATTTAATAACTACTAAATGTGGGTAATTTGAGGATTTGTTAGGCAACCATGTATTTTACTTCATATATTTGATGTTTTCTGGTTGTATATGAAATGTAGAAAGTAGTAAACATATAGAAAAAACATTGAATTGAATGAGAGGCTGCGTCCAAACTTTTGATGGGTAGTGTACATCCTTGTTAGGAAGTAAATACATTCAAAATACAAGTGTAATTCATCTAACACTGCATAGATTCAACTTTCAACTTTATTACGGTTCCAGAGGGAAACTGTTGCGCCGCAGTGTCATACAGTAGACATACAATACGATTCAATAATACACTAAACCACAGCTGTCAAACATGCGGCCCGGGGGCCAGATCCGGCCCTCCAAGACCTTTAATCTGGCCCTCGGCTGATTTTCTATTAAAATATTAAAAATTTTCAGATTTTTCGGGTAATTTTCTGCGCAGCTTAGCATAGCAGCGTCTCCAGTGCTTCTGTGCGTGGCGCCTCCACCAGACAAATGAAGACCTGCCTCTTTCCAAACGCTCTTAAAGGACGATTGTTTTGACTGTTGACCGTGACCCTCATCAGCAAAATGTCAAAAATAAGAAAAGTGGAGCTGAGTGCAGGATTTTCCAAGAAAAATTGACTAATTCTTATTTGTTCACGGAGGTGAATGGGAAACCTGTACGCTTGGTGTGTTTGCAACAAGTGGCGGCGCTCAAGGAATATGATCTTAAACGCCACTACGAGACACTGCGAAAAATACAATAACTTGAACAGAGAATTGAGAAGACAGAAGATAAACGAATTATTGCTGGGACTGAAGAAACAGCCCTCTGTTTTCACCCAGGGGCCAAGAGGCTAGTGATGCTGCTGTGAAAGCAACCTAACCTAGCATAATATTATAATATTTTGTAACATAAAATAAAATAAAAAAGATTTCTGTAATAGATTTGCGTTTCTCTGCACAAATATTTGGACTCATTGCTATTTTTGGGGTATATATGCCATGAGTTTTCTGATCCGGCCCCTTTGGAGTCAAAGTTGGTTGTATACGGCCCCCGGACCAAAATGAGTTTGACATCCCTGCACTAAACCACAGCTTAAGCTTAGCTCAACAATGCAGACGAACATTCCCTTAAAAACAGGTAAAAGACAACAGGAGATGTAGCCGCATTTCACCACGACTGATCCAAGTTATAAGAGCGCATTCATCTTAGTTATGGCTTCAGAAAATCCTCTCCCTCGCCGTTATTTGTTGGGCCTTGCAAATCAGCAGCTGGGACTTCTGTAAGCCGACAATATTACCTGCCACTCTAACCAACCGAGCCAGATTTATACTAGATTTGATCCGTTTGTGTGAAAGACGGGAGCCAATACAAGCGCACTGCACAAGCACATACAAGCAGGCAAGGTGGGTGAAGTGCCTGGCCCATGGACACGGCACCAATCCACATTATCAGTAGTGGATTGAGATGCTTGTTCTGGAAATTTAACGTATGCAGTAATGTTTCTCAGTCTGTTTCAGTAGTGAGGCAAAAACGCTCAGAAAGAGTCTCTTCGGTGATGCTTTATGGACTTAAAAACACAAACTTTTTAAATATTCATCATTGTCCCCTCATTCAAAAACGTTACCTGGAGTTGTATTTTTGCCTCTTTCACTCTTGTTTCATTTATTCATTAATCTAAAGTACTGCAGCCTTCTCTGACCACTCAATTTAATGCATTTTGCCTGTTTGGTTGCAGCATCAGTGTAGGGCACATTAATTAGTTACCAGGGAAAGTAATAATTGCGTTCCTTTTTTTTTTTTTTTCGGGCTACGATCTATGGAAAGAATGGAAATAGAGAGCGGGTAGTGGGGGTGGGGGTACAAATCACGCACACTCCTATTTTTTAGTTTGTTTTTTTTTTCGTATGAGAGACAGACAGCTTCAATGTGTTCCTTCCTCGGACCGTGGTCATAGGACACTGGGGAGAACCGTCTTTTTCTCCAGGGCCCTTGGGGTTTAACTCCCTGTTCTCTGTTCTGAACCTCCCCGTCGTCGTGAGTGTGTGAGCTCCAGTTTGTTGCTTGAGAGTTTGGTGGCTTTATTTGCCGCGATGCACGTAAATGATAAGGTAAGCACTCCCTAACTCACCCCGGTCGCCGTGCTCTCGTTCACTTCACCACACACACACAAACATGCACATACTCACACATATACACACACAGACACCCGTACACTCTGCAGACTCACTCACGCCACACTCTATGCAAATAGGAGTTAGACACACATCTCACAACAAATGAGTAGCTTCAGTAACGCGCGGTCACTGCGTTAAAATGATAGAAAAAGTATTTAGTTACTCGTTACTGAAAAAAGTAACGCCGTTATTCCCATCACTGTGCGTCATAGATAGAACCCCAGACTTTTCCTCAGACAAGACTTTCGGGTCTATAAACTATAAATAAGTGGGAAAAGTGAAACGAAAGAACGACAACAACATAAACAATGTAATGAACCGAGAGTAAATGTAGCAAAACACAACTCCAGGCATGTTTTTGCTCAGTGATGAGGGAACAACATGGTTAACAGCTCAACAAAGTCACTTTAGCAGGACGTGAGTTTTAATGACCAGAGTTCTTCTTTGTCGGATACAGTATTATTCAGTGAGTAGGAAGCTCACTGTGAGTACGGAAGATAAAATGAAAATAAAGGCTATATATGCTTGCAGGGAGTGCCAAGTTGTGCTGCAAACTCAGCAGACTTCGCCTGGAGGTGAAGATTTACCAAGGACAAATAGTGGGCCTGGCTCAGTGCTAAAAGCAACTTCACTGTTTCAATATTAAAGAAGTGCATCATCTGCAAATGTAAAAACAGCACATCGTGAGTATTTGCACACTTCTTTCTACTAAAGATGAATCTGTAGACTCCGGGGTAAACACATTATTCTGAATAAATCACACATCATTTACTTTGAGGACGTTTCACCCGTCTTATATCATTGTCCCCTCTTCTAAAACAAATGTGGAGCTGTGTTTTGCTTCTTTCACACTTCATTATTACATTTATCCAAAGTAAACTTCTCTGAGCACTCAAAAATGCTCTGTTCGCATTTTGCCCAAATTGTGACGTCATAGGTAAAACTCTGAACCTCTCGGGTAGTTTTTAAGTCCATAAACCATCACTGAACTTCCACGGAGGATCAGGGCTCCATTTGTTTACTTTCTAATTGTTCATTTGCATTGCTGACAGCAGAGGGAGCTCCAGCGCTTAAATGCCTTATTGGACTTGGGGATGAAGTTTATAAAGTATATTTTCCGAATGCAGACGTTATTTAAAGTGATTTACTTCCCTTACGGCGACCAAAATCCTGTTTAAAAGGGGATTAGCGTCACAAAATACATAAATATGTCTTCTTTAATGAGCTATTGTAGATCTTAACACCTAAATGATCCACTTATCCATTTTCTTCTGCTTATCCGGGGCCTGACTTTGACAAACGGTGTCCGACTGCCAGATCCTTGTGCGATCAGTGAGTAAAACTTTAAAACTTTAGTCCGCAGGTAGAATATTGATCCTGACAACCACACACAGAACAACCAGACACTTTGGTGCTGGAAATGTTTTTATCTCCGTCTTCTTCTGTCCGTGTTCAGACTAAATGAATCTGGATGAATGGGGAACAATGTCACTTCCATTGCCAAAATGTGCACGCAGCTTTTTTCACTTCCGCCCTAAAAGTGTCTATATGTGCTACCTTTAGTCGGAGCCCTATTTGAGCATAATACGACTGTTGAAATGAACTACCCATATTCATATAAATGAGTGTAAATTGTACATAACTAAGGTATAAAGTGTGATCACCGTGTGCAAACAGCATCAAACCTGCTGTCTGTAATCCAAAGAAATATGTTGTCAAACTGGTGAGGTTCGCTTTATTGGATCTAAACAACTGGAAACGGAAAAACGTGAGCTTATTTCAACGGGGGAGCGTGAATCGATAGACGTCACTGTCAATGTAGGCTGCGGGGAGCTCAATTCGACAGAACACCGGGACTTATCTGCAGTTTGAAAACACAAATCACAAACCTCGTTAAAGATTCCTCCTCTATTTTCCTCCCATTTCCTCTCCATCACATCCAGTCTATGTAATTATTCTCAAGGTCGACTCCGCGCAGACCTTTGCACTTTGAGCATATGGTAAACAAGAACTAAATTAAACACGCTTTACCCCCACTGCCTCGGCCCCTATGATCTAAACATCATTTTTCCCACTTGAAAAGCCCATATATTTTAGCAATGGGAGCGCAGCGAGCGTGCGTTTGCCTTGTTAACATTCAGAAGTGCGAGCGGGCGCGTGTACGGGACCTTGGCCGCACACAAACGCTCCGCCGCTCGATACGAAGCCCCTCCTTAAGTCTCCGAACGATGAATTATTCACGACCACAAAAACGCTTTATATAGCTGCATGTTGTTTCCATGTTTATGCAGGTGTACGGAGAGTAGTTTTGGGAACTGCGAAGGTAAAAACTGGGAATATTACGAGGTTTTTTGATGATAAATTACACAAAATTGACCCTTGTGAGCTTTAAAAGTGCAGTATGCAATCCGTCACCTGCTTGTTTCTATGGAGATGGTCATTGCTCTCTTTGAAATGTTCCACAGTATGATATTAAACAACTTTCCCTCACATTTATTCCATTACAGGTGGCTTTATAGGCTCAAAATTACCTAGAAAAACAGACATTCT
This sequence comes from Odontamblyopus lacepedii, assembly GCA_034769755.1. Classification (NCBI taxonomy): domain Eukaryota; kingdom Metazoa; phylum Chordata; class Actinopteri; order Gobiiformes; family Gobiidae; genus Odontamblyopus; species Odontamblyopus lacepedii. Next base: position 35,529,860 of record CM068354.1, on the reverse strand, counting down.
GACTGTGAGCGCATGGGTCCAAAAGACAAACACTTTTCAGTCTTTTCATCACAACAGAAGCCAAAATAAATGAAGTGACCAACATAAATAAAGTGAAATGACCTGCCGCCAAAGCTTCATGTAGTGACTCACATGGTTCTTTTATACGATTGCAAAAAATACAATGTTTTCTAATTAAATGAAACCGTGCGTGGGGGTCTATTTTTGGTACAAATACACTCTACACACAAAAGAGGCCATGTCCTCGTGTATGCAGCACTTCAGCCTTAACTCAGTGGCTGTTGTTACATGTGCACTCTAAATCTAATTACATGAGCTGGTCCCTGATCATGATCCCTTTTGCGTTCTTTTTGTCATTTATAAATAAGGGCCAGGCTTAAAGAAATCAGAACTCATAGTTTGTGTGTTCTGGCGGTTCAGCAGTGGTTGCAAGTGTAAAAATAGTGTGCCCTTTTCGTATTATGCATCTGATGTTTGAGCAGGAAGGTTGCCGTATGATTTGTCTTTTGCCCGAGGCTGCAACATATGTGATTTGCAATTTGAAACGGGAAGCGGAGATCTATCCATCTCTCTATCTCTCTTCTGAATAGACAAACGTGGAAAGTTATAGCACATTCGCTCCATGTCTCCTCTGCTCCTGTTAATCGGCTGATAGACTGTGTGTGTGTGTGTGTGTGTGTGTGCACATTAGTATCAGTCAAGAGTCCACTACTAGAGTGTGTCTAAAATCCTCTTTAAAATCTTTCAATGACGACAAACTGATTCAAATGGCTTATTTTCGATGTGCACACATATTTGAAGTACAAAATAAAAAGTAGTGTACTGACTGTAAATGTAGTTAACATGATTAACTTAAGGTTCAGGGGCAGGACCACGCCTCAGCCGCCCTCTCCTCCTCACAAGCGAATCACAGCTCACTTCTACCACACCTCAATTTCCCAGAAGCCTATTTGTAGCAGCCCATCTCGTAATCCCAGTTTCTCGGCTAACTCGACCCCATCCTCCCAACCCCTATTTGTTCGTCTTCCAGACATGAGACGCCTACGAGGGGGGTCCCGTTCTGGCTGGGCCAAGTGAAGATTGAGACAGAACCCCCGCCCACGAGTCTAAACCCAGCCATCTCCGCCCAGCCTCGTTCACTCATCAGTAAACTTCTTCTTCGCCCAGTGTTGTTGTTGGCGTGGTCCTTGCTAATGAAGTACAGTTTATGTGTATTTACTAAATACAGTGGACATGTTTTACTTTTCCTGCGTTACATTTGAGAGCATCTGCTTCAGGAGTGTCCAGTGTCTCCAGTGAGCTACTTTTACGAAACGAAAGTGCCACAGAGCTCCCAATTTCAGCAGAAGCAAAGAAACAAATAAAAGAGCCACAGTACGCCTTAGATGGAAAACAGTTAGATGCCTATAAAACATAAACCATTGTCCATTTGTTGGTGCACAAAGTTACACATCAAAAAAACAGATTCAGAAATCCCTTGTTGAGCGACTCGGAAGAGGGTGGAGAGCTCCAGGTTGGAGACCCCTGATCCACTTACTCTACTGCATTTTTTAACACTTACTTTGAAAAATAATGTAAAGAGAGATGTCCGAGGCGCGTCTGGTATTCGCTTTATAGATTGATTATTTACCTTTAAAAGAATCGTGAGTCACGTGACACAGCTGTACATTCAATGGCAGAAATAACAAACAAACCACAGATAATTGTACCAAAACAATGAATTACACTGGATGAGCACTCCTGTCCTCGTTCTTCTCCGTACATGGACCTACTTGACTCCGTGTACTGTTTTTTTTTTCCAGGAATATTCTAAAGTTAATTTATCCACTGATGTGTAGTGTGGCTCAGCTTTACTGCACACAGACCTTTTCCACAATGTGCGCTGCTAATTCTCTCTTTTTGAGTTGTTTTTGTGGTAGTTGCTAAATGTACCTGTTCTTTTTACACCGAAATTACCTCTTATATAACCCGCTGTGTTTGGATCCTGCTGAAGGCTGGTCTGATGTGAAGAGCTGATTCAGTCGCTTTAAGAAACAGACGCAAACAAAGCAGCTCCTTTAAGCTCCCTGCATCTCTGAGCTCCCAGCTAAGCCCAAGAAATACTCAAAATAGCTTCATATCTTAAAAAAGAAACACATTCACATCCAAAAATATTCCTGCAGTTGTGTTCTGTTTTATTCACCACTAAACATTTTATTTTGGATTTCCAAGTATTGTTACGTCAGAGGTAGAGTCATAAAAACAATGAGTGTTTTTATTGCTCAAAAAGACCTTGAAAAATATGTATTCATACTGTGAGCAGTCTCTCCTGTCCATGGATCAGCCTTTTCTACAACCGGAAAACTTACACAGTGCCCTTTTAAATGATAAAATGATTCAGTTTTAGTTAATTTATCTCACTACTTTACTAATTTCAACATCATCTCATCATCTTATATCAAACATCGATCTAACTGTTCATATTAGACGTTTCTGAGCTTTTATTTATGTTATAAAATTGTTCCCTCATCAAAAGCAAAAGAAATTATATCTCTTTTGCTTTGGATCATACTGACTACACTGTCACGTGACATTTCACCCTGGAAATTAGTCCTGGAAAGGTTTGTGGCTCTTAATTCATGAATCTAAAAGGTGCTTCAGTCGATCTCCCCTAAGGTTCTGTGGTCTATACTCAAACACCATGGCCTTTAAGGAATTCAGGCTACTATGACTGACACGTTTTTAGTTTTTTGCCATAGGATAGTCTGTATTCTGAGCACCAATGGCATATCTATGTTCTGCCAGACGTTCTTTAAATTTGCCTTTAGTCCTGCCAACGTAGAAGCCGCCACATTCCCTCTCCAACCTGTATACGACAAATGTAGTATTGCGTGTTGCCAAACCTCTGCATTTGTAAAGATTGTTGGTGAATGTGTCTCTGAATGCATTTGTTTTCACCGCATTTTGTCACATTTGTAAGTGCCCTGTTTCTGTGAGCCTGGTGGAACGTTTAGGAGCAGGTAAGTAACGAGTGACTAGTCGTCCTCTCAGAGCAGGAGCCCGGCGAAGTGTGGAGGTGGCGGTGTTTAGAAAGACATGAGCCAAACTGGGATCACTTTAGAGAATACTCCAGTTTTTTTGTATTATGTTTTTGATTTTATAGGGAAGATCTCCAGATTGTGCAGAAAAAAATACTGAAGAACTATAAGGTTTTTTTGTTTTTTCTAGAAGTTCCTTCCTTTTGAAAGCGCATGGTCCAAGTCTTCTTTCCTATAACCTCCTGTGTTTATCCACTGAGTGCGTATTGAAGTCTTTTCGGTGTTACATATCCTTTTAAGATGCTGAAACTGGCCGAATTGTATTTTTTATATCAGAGAGTGTGGGTGGAAACTGTAGCTGTCGTTGAATTTTTCTTTATTCACCTCAAAACACTTCAATATCCCTGTATAGGGGTGTAACAATAAGCAAAATATCATGATATTGTATCATCAAAGGTCCCACAATATATCGAATCACGAGTCTCTTTGCTTAAATGAACAGTTCTGATGCAGAATTAGCTAAAAAAAAAACAGACGGAACTACATAGACCATGATCCTTTGCTCCGTTTCAGTGCAGACGACATGAAGAAATAACTGTTCTAAGCACTTTTACATCTTCATTCTTTGGATTAAGCCTTGTGAAGGTATTTTTAGAGGAAAAAGTCACATATTCATAGGTTTGTGAGCCTAACACAAAATATTGCAATAAATCTTGTGAAATGTATATTGTGAAAATATCGTACAGAGAGATTTGGATATCGTTACATCCCTAATTGATACTAAAAAGTTTTTCGGAAGACAAAATCAGAGTTTTCCTGCAAAGTTTCAGTTCATCAGAATCAGACTGAAGATAAGAGCTCAGAAAGAAAGAAAACCATGTCATCTTGTAAATAAAAGTGACATTCTATCACTAAAAATGGTTTTATCTTTGTTGTGGCATCATAGTATTGAGCTGATCAACTTCCTCCGATATCGCAATAAATATTGTAGCTTGAGGTTGGACATTGTTACACCCTTAGTCGATACAATTTTTGGGTTCAGTAAAACATCATCAACCAAGTAATCAACTAAACAATTATCGGATTATCAATTATTCTAAGCACTTTGAAATCTTCATTCTTTGGTCTTGTGAAGGCAGTTTTAGAGGAAAAAGTAGCAGATTCACAGTTTTGTACGGTGAGATGTTTATGGTGAAAATATCGTACAGAGAGATTTGGATTTCGTTCCATCCCTAATGACAATAAATGTTGCACCAAATGACTGGTCAAAGCCTTTTATAATGTCAGTCTTGTTATTATGTAGAATATCGTAATATCGTGAGCTTTCCCACGATATTGCAATAAATATCGTACCGTGAGGTTCATAACGTGATGATATCATGTCTTTAATGCTATTTAATAAATATTTCAGTGTTTCCAGTCATTTTTCTCTCTTATATAGTAGGAGCCTTATTTGATAGAAGATACAGGCCTGTCGAAATGAGCTACTTCTGCACAGATTCATATAAATGACTGAATAATGGTGATTCTACAGTGGGAGCATTATTCGATGGCTAATTTGGCCTGTCGATATGTGCTGCCTTTAGTCGGAGTCAGAATACTGTCGAAATGAACTACACATAATCAAATAAATAAATCGTACAGAGAGATTTGGATTTTGTTCCATCCCTAATGACAATAAATGTTGCACCAAATGACTGGTCAAAGCATTTTATAATGTCAGTCTTGTTATTATGCAGAATATCGTAATATCGTGAGCCTCCCCACCATATCGTGCCGTGACGGTATCGTATCGTGAGACTTGGATATCGTTACAACCCTATCCCAGTATTGTTACGTCAGAGGTATCTCACTGTGAGCAGGCTTGCCTCTCCACGAATCGGACATTTCCTTGGCCTTGTAGCGTCCTCCAGTCGTCTGCCTCCACCAGAAAAGTCGCCTACTCCCCCCTTAAACGTGTGATTCAGTTTTCCAGTGAACTGATCTTACTATTTTACTTACTTCTACTTCATCTCCTCATCTGATATCAAACATAAAAAACACTGGATCTGGCCCAGAGCTACAGACAGCTCATATTAGATTTCATTGGATTGTTGAAAAGCATTTGTGCCTGTGTAACGGTGCAGTGGTTTAAGTGCAGATTCGCCTTCAGCGTCAGAAAACAGAGAGGAGATATTAAACCTGGGCCCATGAGGCATCGCTCTCTCTCTTCTCCCAAAGCTTTCCTCCTCCTCCTCCTCCTCCTCCTCCTCCTCCTCCTCCTCCTCTTCACACAATCACACGCCATTCATTTTTTATACAGTCTTCAACAGCAGCTTCTGTGTAGTGCAATAACCCCAGACTCCAGCTCAAGACGGTGGAAAAATGTGGTTAATTTTCAACGTATCTGAGAATATTTGATGCCGTATGTTTAAAGATGCGCTGCGTAGCTTTTCTGGTGAAGGATCTGCCGTCGTCTAGTTCCCCTGGAGCTGATATGGCTTCGTCTGTAGAAGGATTGCACTGATACTTTGCATTGACATCACGCTGGGGGGTGTTCTGAATGCATGTGAATGAAGGAATGTTCAGCAGTTACCATGGTGACACAATGCAGGCAGTAGCAGACAGCCAAAAACGGTTTAAGAAAGAAGAAAAACTACAAAATGGATTTAAGCAACGCATCAGAGGTCAGATTGTGTTAAAACGAAGCTCAGATTAAAGTCTAGAAAGCCTCAGACAGAGCAGCACAACACACTTTAAAGGGACGGTTGGGAATTTTGGACATAGGGCCTCATTTCCTCGAGTGTTGGAGACGTGTGGAGACACTTTTGTAAATATTCCATCCAGTCCTTGTATTTGCAGAGGTTGCTGGTGCTAGACTAGTGCATGTCAATGGCCATAGTCGTCCTGCCACTAAAAACAGTCTTACCCACTCCACAGACCCGAGGAAAACTATTATAACTCCAGACTGTCCATGTGAACGTCTGTGTCCAGAGAATCATTTAGAAGTAAAACCAACCGTTGCATTTGAAGGATTTATGTCTGAGCAGCAGTGAGTTGTACTTCCTGATAGAAGCTCAGCAGCGGCGGAGTGATATATGAGAAAATAGTCCCTCAACATGCAACGATTCATGCGATGCAAGGTTAGTTTTATTTCAGACATTATTCTATCGACACAGACATTCACATGGACAGTCTGGAGTTCTAATAGTTTTTCCTCGGGTCTGTGGAGTGGGTCAGACTGTTTTTAGTGGCAGGACGACTATGGCCATTGACATGCATTAGCCTAGCACCAGCAACCTCTGCAAATACAAGGACTGGAGGGAATATTTACAAAAGTGTCTCCACACGTCTCCAACACTCTGGCTCACGAGGAAATGAGGCCCTATGTCCAAAATTCAGAACTGTCCCTTTAACAAGTCTGAAAACAAAATTACATTTAAAAAAACAAATTCCAAGTTTCGTAAAACACAATTAATTGGTGCCATGTTCCAGACACCGTCCTCAAGCTGAGCAAAAGTGAGTAAAGTGGCCAAAACGGACAAAACATTGTTCACTCCAAATGAACATTGAAGAGAGAAAGGCTATGACCATTACTGGAGACTGATGAAAATGCAATCCACGTGGTACCTAAAAACAACATCTAGTCAAGTTAAGATGACTTCAGTTAACCCTGTAAAGCCCACACCATTAAATAATTGGCAGAAAATTCCAATTCTTTGAACTTGGAGCCTTTATTGGTCCCTCTAAACAAACAAACAAAAAAAATTCGAATATCATTTTCCATATATTATTATTTATGGCAATCTTGTATTGTCACTGGAGCACCCTCTAATCAGTGAATCACACCCACTGTTGGATTATTTGTGCACTGCATGTATCTGATTGTATACATCAGGTTTTTCAGGGAAAAAAATGTCACACTGCTCATGTGGAGGGCATGTATCAAATATGATACGTTTGGCGTTATAGGGTTAAGAAAGTTTCACCATGATTTCAGTAAATTTCACTTGACAAGTAAAATGACCTGCCATAAGACTTTTTGTACTTAAAATATGAAAATACGTCTGGCTGCACTTAAAATAAGAAAAACAACAACTTTTTGCACTTAAAATAAGAAACAAAATCGAATGTTGCTTGAATTAAGAAAAACACACTTGTTCCACTGGCAGATCATTTTACTTGTCAAGTTGAATCTGCTCAAATAAAGTAAAATGTTCTTAATTTAAGTCATTTTAACTTCCCTAGATATCGTTTTTTTCCAGTGTGCATTGAATCTCTTCTCTTCTCTTCCTGCTTGTCCCGCATGTTGTTTGTCACTCCCACTTTTTAGGACGTTCTCTTTCCGACAAGAACTGTCTTGGTAATTTGTTTCAGGGGGTTTGTATTTGTGTTTTTGCCACGTGTAAATTTGTCTCGGCGCTTGTACAAGTGTTTTTGTATTTTGTAAATTCGTTTGCACATTTGCAGATGTGTTTTATGAAACTTGGAATTTGTTTTCAAGATGTAAATGTGCATCCTAAATGTCATTTTGTTTTGTGTGTTGTGAAATGTGAAAGCGCTTCGCTCTCGCCGGCCACAGCAGCCGCAAAGTATCAGTAGTTTTATTTCAGCAGCACCTTCTCTTTAGCTCTAATCTGCTGCGTGACATCTGTGTTTTTATGAGCCTAATATCTCTGCACAATGTACCCTTCAAATACTAAACTCAAGTAAATAAAACACTGTATGGATGTGTTCTTATGTTTTATACTGTGGAACAATCCGGGCGAAGGTAAAACATCTCCATGGCAACAAGCGGGCACCAGACCCTCCATCAGAAATGTCCCATAGCGCAACTTTACACATTAATTTCAGCCAAATAAAAAGAAAAAGCCTTAACTATGTCACAACAGAACGGCAAGTCCAAAACGGTTGTAAATTTGGTCAAAACTTTTAACATTTTAATTTAACCCTGTAAAGCCCACACCATTAAATAATTGGCAGAAAATTCCAATTCTTTGAACTTGGAGCCTTTATTGGTCCCTCTAAACAAACAAACAAAAAAATTCAAATATCATTTTCCATATATTATTATTTATGGCAATCTTGTATTGTCACTGGAGCACCCTCTAATCAGTGAATCACACCCACTGTTGGATTATTTGTGCACTGCATGTATCTGATTGTATACATCAGGTTTTTCAGGGAAAAAAATGTCACACTGCTCATGTGGAGGGCATGTATCAAATATGATACGTTTGGCGTTATAGGGTTAAAAAACTGTAAATCTGGCTTTACTTACGTTTTTCTTTTTAATATATTGTGTTGACCACTTTTGCAGTACAGCGCAGGTTTATTTCTACCTGTGCATAAAACTCAAAAGCTTTTGTAATTTCAATAAAAGGGTTGTGTCTGAGGAAGAAAGCGTTTACGGGAAGATTTGAGCCACGTTCAAAAGCTTCTGGGAACAGAGCGATGCTGCAAGAGGGAAGCCAGTCGGGGCAATCGGAGACAAGAGGCGCCCAAAGAAACTTATTTAATATATTTATTTTATTTCATCAGATGAAATGTATTGTTTTTTTTACTATAAAGCGTTTGGAGTAAGCTGTAATCTCAAGTCCAGTGTACAAATTTCCCAATGTTTTTATGGCTTTTCTTTGGAACCGCTGACTTTTATTTTCACATTTGTGTTAATTTCACTTTCAGTGTGAGTTAAGGCGTTACTAATTCCTATTTTTTATATTCCGGGAATCGTTAAAGGTTCATTATTATGCAAAATTGACTCTTGTGAACTTTACGTCATGTTTCTACCTCCTGTTACCTCATCAAAAACCTGGAGTTGTGTTTTGTTTCATTCACACACGTTTGAGAGATCTCGCATTATTAGTCTGTCTACATCTCCTAAGATCAAAATGCACTCAAAATCCACTTTGTGATGTCATGAAGTGGTAGTTTTCAAGTTAACAGCTACATTTTACCTTTCGTTCAGTAGAGATCAACAATGACAGGGTTGAAATGATCCACATGCTTCTGTTTTGTTTTGGTTTGGTTTTGTTCGGCATTGTTTTATTTTAAAGTTGTCTTTTATTATTTAGTTATAAACCTGATTTTAATAGTTGCCGTCCCTGGGCTTTTAGTTTTTATTTGGTTTACGTTGCTGGGGTACACTTGGGAGGGGTTTAGCCCAAACCTTTTTAGTTTGCACTTTGTTTTTTTTGTATTTTTCGTGGTAGCACTTTTTGTTTTGTTCTGGGTGGTGCTTCCCCTGCACAAGTCACCCGTGTTTGGTTATGTTCTAACATTTACCGTATTTTCTGGACTATAACTCGTTCCGAAGTATAAATCGCACCAGCCAAAAAATGCATAGTGAAATAGAAAAACACATATACGTCACACTGGACTGTGAGTCACGTTTTGGGGGGGGATTTAATTTCCAAAACCAGAGACCAAGAACAGACATTTCAACACTTCAAACTGTTGACTTTGGCTTGGAGGTCTAGTAGTTTTTGCTCTGATAGAGGCGGTTGCATTGCATGAAGCGGTAAGAAGATCCCCCAGCAAAGTCCTTTATATTCATTGCCTTGGCAGCTCCCTGGGCGTGGAAACGTAACTACACCATTGACAAGCGTCTCTTGGCAGCACATCGTTCAAGCACTCTTTTGTGAACTCGTTCCTCTCGCTGTGGCCGTCGAGCTTTTAGCCCACAACGAGCTTTTTTTCTTTTCTTAGTTGCAGTTTGAGTTTCCTCCAGTTTTCGCCAGTCCCTCACAAGTTTCTCCCTCGCTCCAGATTTTCTTTCTGCTCCATTACCGTTTTCGGCTGCATATTTCTTGTAATCTGCCAAATATGATTTTCTGAGGGCATTTGTGCTCAGTCTTTCTCAGTTGTCTTTATAAGTTCATGTTTATTTTTATACAAGAGTAATCGAGATACTGGCACACAAGCCTAGAGCATCCTCTTGTAGCTATCGATGTGAAAATAACAAACATGTGACATTATATTTTAATATATAAGTCACACCTGAGTATAAGTCGCAGGTATCACCCAAACCATGAAAAAAGTGCAACTTATAGCCTGAAAAATATGGTATTTCTATTTCCACAACATGTTCCTACGCCCAGGGACTGCAAAGTTTTATTCGGAATTTTAGTAGTTTATAATTCCATTTTTGGCCATTTTTATTGTTTTTTTTTAGAATACATTTCTTAAATTTTGACTTCACTTTTAGACTTTTAATAAATTTTCATTTTAACACCTTTTTACATCACATCTCACTTATCTGTGACCTTTTTTTATGACACTGTATTTTAGCATAACTTATACCGGAGAATACCTTAGGTCACACAGGGTTTGTGAATGAAACAAAACACAACTTCAGGTACGTTCTTGATGAAACAACCTCATAAAATAGATCAGAAAATATGGTCAAGAGGGTCTGTTAAACCTTGTCCTTGAACATGATTCTTCTTCTTGTCCTGTAGATCTGGTGAAAACTCTAAAGCTCCACATATGGTCCATACCTCTCCTCATCTCCTCATCATACATTATTCAGAGCCCCTCCCGCTGCCCAAAAGGAATTTATGACAAGACCATTTAGTAAAACACGGACATACTTTACTGCACATTACGAGTCCATTACAAGTACATGTATGCAGTAATCCAGGCTGAATGTACTGCACATTGGGAGCTGTGGGTACTTTCAGGCGTATACTGCACATGCATAAGTTATGATAATGCGTGCTTGTTTGGATGTAGGCCGTATGTTTAGGTTACAGCTGCTTTATATCGCAGTGCGTGGTCCCTCTGTTCAATATTTAATACAGAATAGAGCTCCACTGTGGTCAGATGTGATTGAACCTCCACTCCTGTCCCCCGGGGGGCAGCACGGACACGACTGCTGTGTTCAGAGGCTCTCAAACTGTTGTGTGGATTTAGTGAAGGCCACATATACACGACAGGCTCTGTTCTTTTATGCGTACGTCACAAACCAGGAAGACGTTTGGAAACATGCGATGACGACTTCCTGTTCCCGACCATGGATGTAGAATAAGAGTGTTTTTGTGCCCGTGTTCAGCTGACAGGGCATCTACAGCTTTCATAAAGGTCAGATTTGGTGATTTTGCAGGAATTATTCTGTCTTTTCACAATATGAACTTTAAAACTGTTTTAAATCATCGAAGCGCCTCCAGCAGCTCACGCTCTGATTGGTCAGAAATGCTAAAAGTCTTTTTCGGGGTCATGCATCAGTGAGCACAGACCATTGGAGACAATACGGCGCCATCTTGGATTCATCTTCCAGATTTTATTATAGTTCTATGTTTCCGACACTGGACTCGCCGACTGTGAGCAAACTCCCTGAAGTAAATGTGATCGTTGGTAAAATGAAGGCTGCAGACGTATGTGCGGTTTGGAATCATCTGGAATATGGCGCCTTCATCTCTTCTAATGAGGTCAGTCCTATGTTCCCTCAGCCCTATGTTCCCTCAGCCCTATGTTCCCTCAGCTCTATGTTCCCTTAGCCCTATGTTCCCTCAGCCCTATGTTCCCTCAGCCCTATGTTCCCTCAGTCCTATGTTCCCTCAGTCCTATGTTCCCTCAGCCCTATGTTCCCTCAGCTCTATGTTCCCTCAGCCCTATGTTCCCTCAGCCCTATGTTCCCTCAGTCCTATGTTCCCTCAGCCCTATGTTCCCTCAGCCCTATGTTCCCTCAGCCCTATGTTCCCTCAGCCCTATGTTCCCTCAGCTCTATGTTCCCTCAGCCCTATGTTCCCTCAGCCCTATGTTCCCTCAGCCCTATGTTCCCTCAGCCCTATGTTCCTTCAGCCCTATGTTCCCTCAGCCCTATGTTCCCTCAGCCCTATGTTCCCTCAGTCCTATGTTCCCTCAGCCCTATGTTCCCACATTTCTTCCCAAGATTTTTCTCAAAATGAAACTCTTAAGTCAAGTCATTTTTATTTTTATACCACATTTAAACACTACAAAAAAGGATTTTCTAGCATAGTTAAACTGACTTGAATTTAGCAGATTCAGCTTAAAAGATCAATTTTAAGATTTTTTTACTTAATAAAAGCACTTTTTATATTAAATCAAGGCCAGGTTAAGCCTCTTTAACTTCCTTCTCAAACCAATAAGGTGAAAAATCTTGCCATAAATACTTGAAACTAGTGTTTTCTGCTTAGAACAAGATTCATATTTCGTCTTGTTTTAAGAAAACTTGGTAAGTGGAAATTTCTTACTGCACTGGCCAATAATTTCACTTAAAATAGGGCATTTTTACCTCAAAATTAGTATTTTTTTCTTATTTTTTGATAGGCCTTTTTTGCTGTGAAGGGCACGAGGACCTCAACATCGGCTGAGGGAACATAGAGCTGAGGGAACATAGGGCTGAGGGAACATAGGGCTGAGGGAACATAGGGCTGAGGGAACATAGAGCTGAGGGAACATAGGGCTGAGGGAACAGGGCTGAGGGAACATAGGGCTGAGGAAACATAGGCCCGCTTCACTTCTAATCGCATGTACCCGGTGCGCTCGGAGTTGTGGGAAATGATGAAAACTGAGGTGTGGTTGTAACTGTTGATGAGCCGAACATAACGGAACTCTGCGATGACGTGGAGATGAAGAAAACTGGGACGTTTTCTCATTTTTCCTACATTTTGTCAGAGTTAGCACTGTGAACAGAGCCCAAAGGAAGTCGTCACCGCATGTTTCCAAACGTCTTCCTGGTTTGTGACGTCTTTGGGCATTACAGTTGTGATGCTGGCCTCTCATACTTGTCTCCATGGAGATACATGTAGATGTATAATTATTAGGTGGGTTTCTTTTTGGGAACCTTTTTCGGAGTAAGAAGAAATAATGCACAAACTCTCCAAACACACAGGCTGTTTGAGTAAAGTTTTTTCTGTGAACAAACGTGTTTCTTTGTGCTAAAAATGCGGGAGTTCTTTAAAACAGCGACACGTTTGACACCCAAAAGTGATTTTGTCTGAACCTTAAGGCGAGTTCCTTTAAAAAATGGAGTGAGAAGACTGTGAGTTGCAGCCCGCAGCGCTACACCTCATTTCATGTAAACTTAAAAGTGACAAAAGCTGTAGAGGCGCTGTTTTTGTTCGGGAGCTGGAGAAGAGACGAAAACATCGAGCTCCACACGGGTCTGAAAAAGCCTCTCTGAGGGAGGTGAAGACTGGACACGACGGACTGGACTGGACAAAGAAAGACGGAGGGATGAGGGAGGGAGATAGAGAGAGAGGAGAGAGTGTGAGGGAGTGAAGACAGGAGCGAGAGAGTAGAAAAAGAAATGGAGAGAGAGTAAAGATGGAGCGAATACAAGAGTGAGAGTTGTACAGTAGAAAAAAAGAGGTGGAGAGAGAGCGGGGAGAAAGTAAAGAAGGAGCTAATGCAAGAGCAAACCAAAAAAAAGATGGAGGGAGAGTAAAGAGGGGGCGAAAACAAGAGCAAGAGTAGAAAAAGAGGTGCAGAGAGTAAAGAGGGGGCGAAACAAAAACAAGAGTCGAAAAAGAGGTGCAGAGAGAGTAAAGAGGGAGTGAAAACAAGAGCAAGAGTAGAAAAGGAGGTGCAGAGAGAGTAAAGAGGGAGTGAAAACAAGAGCAAGAGTAGAAAAGGAGGTGCAGAGAGAATAAAGAGGGAGTGAAAACAAGAGCAAGAGTAGAAAAGGAGGTGCAGAGAGAGTAAAGAGGGAGTGAAAACAAGAGCAAGAGTAGAAAAGGAGGTGCAGAGAGTAAAGAGGGAGTGAAAACAAGAGCAAGAGTAGAAAAAGAGGTGCAGAGAGAGTAAAGAGGGAGTGAAAACAAGAGCAAGAGTAGAAAAGGAGGTGCAGAGAGAGTAAAGAGGGAGTAAAAACAAGAGCAAGAGTAGAAAAGGAGGTGCAGAGAGAGTAAAGAGGGAGTAAAAACAAGAGCAAGAGTAGAAAAGGAGGTGCAGGAGAGTAAAGAGGGAGTTAAAACAAGAGCAAGAGTAGAAAAAGAGGTGCAGAGAGAGTAAAGAGGGAGTGAAAACGAGCAAGAGTAGAAAAGGAGGTGCAGAGAGAGTAAAGAGGGAGTGAAAACAAGAGCAAGAGTAGAAAAGGAGGTGCAGAGAGAGTAAAGAGGGAGTGAAAACAAGAGCAAGAGTAGAAAAGGAGGTGCAGAGAGAGTAAAGAGGGAGTGAAAACAAGAGCAAGAGTAGAAAAGGAGGTGCAGAGAGAGTAAAGAGGGAGTGAAAACAAGAATACAACTTCAAAAATCCTGCTTACAACTAGAAAAACCGCCTTGATTTAAGTTAAAAAGCTCTAGAAACAAGTGAAATGATCTGACAGTGCAGGAAGAAATCTTAAAATAAAATAAAAAAATATCTAGACCTTCATAAATCTCAAAATGAGATAAAATCACTTATTCTAAGCAATAATCCAAGCTTTAAGTGATCCAAAATAAAGCATAAAACACTAATTCTAAGAATAAATGAAGCTGAAAAATCTTAAAACTAGAATATGAAACTGTTATTGACCATTTTATTCTTGATTTTAGTTCATGAATCTTCATGAAATTCTTTATTTCTTTATTTTAAGACTAATTATCACTTCACTGGAAAAAAAAACAATATCTAGGTAAGTTAAAATGACTTAAATTAAGGACATTTTACTTTATTTGAGTCGATTCAACTTGACAGGTACAATTATCTACCAATGGAATAAGTGTTTTTCTTAATTCAAGCAACGTTTGATTGCATTTCTTATTTTAAGTGCAAAAAGTTGTTTTTCTTATTTTTAGTGCAAAAATCCTGTTGCACTGGCAGATCATTTTAGTTTTCAAGTGAAATTTACTCAAATCATGGTCAAACTTTCTTAATCCAAGTCATTTTAGCTTGACTAGATTTTGTTTTTTGCAGTGTTGGGAACATATTGATAAATTGCAGCTCTCGTCTGAAAACGTTTAAATCTTTTAATCTTTCCATGTGACAAACAGAAGGTTCAGAGATACTGGACAGTTTCAGTTCAAGATCGACTGATTTACATCCTTAAAAAATGTCTTAAACTCCATCTTAACACTTGTTTTGCTTGTTTTGTGCATTCTAACTAGTTTATGGATATGAAAACTATCCATCCATCTTCTCCTGCTTAATCCAGCTGGGTCGTGGGGGCAGTTTGCTGCCCAATCCTCACAGCACCTGACCCCCCTATGAACCCCTCTGCAGGTGGTGAGCCCACAGGAGGGATATGAAAACTAAATAAGTTAAATATCCATTAAAACAAGATAATTAATATTTTTTGTCTAGATTTAAGAGAATAAATCTTGGCTAGTTTGATGAAATTTGCAGTGTAGTTGGAGAGATTCCTTTGTAGAATTCTACTTCCTGTATTTTCAACTTTTTTCAGCTTTTCTTCACAAAGTGACACTGATGTTAAACCCTGAACTGTCATAATTATTCACCATAACCCCCGTCTCAACAGTGAACACAGTGAGTCTGGTTTGTGCCTATACGACAGAGTCCACAGTGTTGTGAGCAGGACAAAGTCGGGAGGAGTTTAGTGGAGCTAATGGTCCAAACAGACGCCGCTGGACCATTGGACGTGCTGTATATGTCCCCTTCATTTGAGGCTCCACTAATCCTCTGTTCGACTGAGCGGCTCCAGCCTGAAGGACCCGCAGGAGTTTGATGGTCCTGCAGGATTATGGTGGTGTTGTAAAAAGTATTTATGAAAGCACTTTAACAATATCATCTTACAGCTGTACAATTCAGTATAATATATATCCCCACAGCTCCGACACATCTCGAGCCAGAACCAAAGCTAATTGTCCAGTCGGATTTATTTCAGTAACACATGAAACAAAGGAGCTCATTGGTCACATTATTTACAAACTAAATCAAACTTCTCACCGCAGAGTTTAGTGCTTTGCTCATTGATTCTGTGGAAATCTGTGATGTTTTTCAGTCCCCTGAGATATTTTCTCCTTTGTTTTATTCACCCATATTTGATTTGATTGGACTAGGGCAGTAATACGGTAATACGGTGTCTTGAGGTATCAAAAAGTAGCAACAGTATCAGCTTCATTACCGTCATTTAAAAAATCTGCAGTGCATAAGGACCAAATATAATATCAGGAGCATTTTCAGGCCGAGTGACAGGGGAGAGACGTAAATGTCTCTGGAGCTACGACCCTGCGTCAGGCCAGAGATCCACCACAGTCGTTTCAGACACGGGGAACAGCGCCGACTTTCCCCCCCCTGCTCTCTCTCCTCTTCAAACGTCGTTACGCTCGGAGATTTCCATCCATCCGGTGGAGGCAGGATGACGAGGGGCTTTTTTACTCTTACACCCTCAGATACTGTCCTGAGGAAGTGGGACTGCAGATGGCGCTGTCGTCCTGCCTCCACCGCTAGGAAAACAGCGCCAAAACCTGTTTAAATCAGCCGAGCGGACACGTCACAACAACATCACATACAACTTTTTCCCTCTAAAAATGCCTTCACAAGACTTAACCTAAAGAATGAAGATGTAAAAGTGCTTAGAACAGTTATTTCTTCATGTCGTCTGCACTGAAACGGAGCAAAGGATCATGGTCTATGTAGTTCCCTCTGTTTTCTTTAGCTATTTCTGCATCATAACTGTTCATTTAAGCAAAGAGACTTGGGATTCGATATATTGTGATGGTCCACGATATTATTGTGAGACCTTTGACCATACGATATCACCATATTTTGGTTATTGTGACATCCCTAGTAGCGTTGGGCAGTAATACAGTAATACGGTATCCTGAGGTATCAAAAAGTACCAACAGTATCAGTTTCATTACCGTCATTAAAAAAAATTGTATAAGGACCTAAAACCACAGCAGGACTTTCTCCCCTCCGCTCTCTCTCCTCTTCAAACGTCGTTACGCTCGGAGATTTCCATCCACACGCAGCGAGGAAGAAGAAAAAAACCTGACTGACGCTTCGTGTGTGACGTTGAGCCGAAAAGTTTGCGATGGAGACGTTTTATTGAAGCCGAGAGTCGAGAGGGGACGAGGCGCTGAAGAGGAGAAAGTTCCCGCTCGAGGGCGAAGTCAGACTTTCACGGAGGAGACGGGAACTTCTCTGGTCTGTCAGATACAACATGCTGCAGGGGGAAATATCACATGTCGTGGATATCAAAATTTGGATACCGTCCAGTACTAATATAGACAGACAATCATACCTGTCAGTCGCACCTGTCAGTCACACCTGTCAGTCGCACCTGTCAGTCACACCTGTCAGTCGCACCTGTCTGAACTGTGGGAGATTCACCGGTGCCCAGACGCTTTATAAAGTACTGATGTAGTGTGTGGATTCTCGATCCAGGCAACAGAAGAAATAAAAAGGTTCGTCTAATTGCCAAAAGATGTTTTTCAGTGATTTGATCTTAAAACCCCATCATTATTTTTTATTTATTAGTTTATTTGACAGGGACAATGTTCAAATACATTAAAGATGCTTTACACCAGATTATGGCTGAAGTTAGTTTCCGTCTGTCGTCCCTGAGCAGGTGAGAAATACCACATAAGCAGATACAATGCAAACAACAGAAACAAAACACATTCACACGCTGGGGCTAGGAATTATTACACAATAAAATTATACATTCAAATGTCGCTAACACCACATCATACCTGTTACATTTCGTTTCTCTTCAAAGTTACTGACAAATAAAACAGAGACGATTACAGCAGTGGACCAGATGAATTAAAATGTCATTTGGGAGTCAATGATCCACAAGGACGGACTCACTGCAGGAGGACGTCTGTGTGAAGAACGGTGTAAACTTCGGACTCCTTGAGGCACCTTAAAACAAAGACGTGGAAGTCGTAGAGCAGTTTTAAGAAGATCTTTATTCGAGCTACAACAGTATTCAACAGGATACCGGCCTTTATGATGGGGCTTCGCTCCCCCGTCTCTGAAAACCCCTTTCTGCGAGACCTTCTTATAGCAGGACTTGATGATTACAACACTTGCTGATGCATGCAGGTGTAATTCTATCCTTGTTGCTTACATAAAATTCCCGAAATTGAGCGTCTAGCCCAACGTCTAGGCCATCGTTTAAAGCAGGCCCTTGCAGAGATGGCACATTTATTTAAATAGACAAGGGTCACAAGGTTAACATGCTCCTATGGCATTTGAAGTTGAGCATATGTTATACAGTCAGAATAGGAAAGAAGCATATATGTACTCGTTTAATCATTCCTTAATATTAACACAAAGAGAATAATTCACAACGGCCTCTTCTCTAATGCTGCACTGACGATTGTTTCTCTTCACACTCGGACGTGTGTTTGGAGCTCGGTTCAGACCTGAGGAGTCACACCCCACACGGGTCCACACAGCACCCAGAGTCACCCCAATCAGGAGTTCACTTTACACTGTGCTCATGCTTGTGTCTGCGATATACTGTAGTTATAATGACATCCACAGGTCATTCTGTTATGATCTGGACGTTTGACTTCCGTATTACAAAACGGTGGGGCTCAACGGGAGCTGACGTCACCGTAAATGTCACCAGAACAAAGAGCAGCTCCTCCTGTGGACAGCTGCAGATCACGGTCGCATGTCGCAGTTTTTTAAATTTACACCAAAATTACGCTTCCAGAAACCTCCACCTGTCACCGATTAAGAAAGTAACAAAGAGCGTAGTGCACAGATGGCTCCAGTCCCCCGTGTCAGACCATGAGGATGAATATTTTTACCGTCGTATTTTGGTTGTACTGAGGTGTTCAGGGATTTGAGCTTCATTTTATTCAGTAGAATTTACGCTTTAGCAGACACAAGCGAACGCCGTTCTTTAAACTCTGTCTTATTTGTATCTGTGCTGAGGTATGATGTGCCACTGCCTCCACCACTCATCCAGGACCCTCTCCACCTCCCCCCTCCCTCCATCACTCCCTCCATCCCCTCTTCCTCCCCCTCATCCCTCTGTCATTTATGAAACACGTCTTTAGTCATTTATGAAGCACATCTTTACTGTCGCTCTGTTATGCAACCTCTGCCCAGACCCTGTTTTTATTTTCCCTTTCCCCAGCGCTGCTCAGAGAGGCATGAGAGGAGGAGAGGAGGAGAGAGGAGGAGAGGAGGTGAGGAGGAGAGGAGGAGAGGAGAGGAGAGAGGAGGAGAGGAGGTGAGGAGGAGAGAGGAGGAGAGGAGGTGAGGAGAGGAGGAGGAGAGGAGAGAGGAGGAGAGGCATGAGAGGAGGAGAGGAGGAGAGAGGAGGAGAGGCATGAGAGGAGGTGAGGAGGAGAGAGGAGGAGAGGAGAGGAGGAGAGAGGAGGAGAGGCATGAGAGGAGGAGAGAGGAAGAGAGGAGGAGAGGCATGAGAGGAGGAGAGGAGGAGAGAGGAAGAGAGGAGGAGAGGCATGAGAGGAGGAGAGGAGGTGAGGAGGAGAGAGGAAGAGAGGAGGTGAGGAGGAGAGAGGAAGAGAGGAGGAGAGGCATGAGAGGAGGAGAGGAGGAGAGAGGAGAGGAGGGGAGGAGGTGAGTAGGAAAGGAGGAGAGGCATGAGAGGAGGAGAGGAAGAGAGGCATGAGAGGAGGAGAGGCATGAGAGGAGGAGAGGAGGTGAGGCATGAGAGGAGGAGAGGAGGAGAGGCATGAGAGGAGGAGAGGAAGAGAGGCATGAGAGGAGGAGAGGAAGAGAGGAGGAGAGGCATGAGAGGAGGAGAGGCATGAGAGGAGGAGAGGAGGTGAGGCATGAGAGGAGGAGAGGAGGAGAGGCATGAGAGGAAGAGAGGAGGAGAGGCATGAGAGGAGGAGAGGAGGAGAGGAGGTGAGGCATGAGAGGAGGAGAGGCATGAGAGGAGGAGAGGCATGAGAGGAGGAGAGGAAGAGAGGCATGAGAGGAGGAGAGGCATGAGAGGAGGAGAGGAGGAGAGGCATGAGAGGAGGAGAGGAGAGGAGGTGAGGCATGAGAGGAGGAGAGGAGGTGAGGCATGAGAGGAGGAGAGGAGGAGAGGCATGAGAGGAGGAGAGGAGGTGAGGCATGAGAGGAGGAAAGGAGGAGAGGCATGAGAGGAGATGTGGAGAGGAGAGAAAAGAGGAGAGAGGAGGAGAGAAAAGAGGAGAAGAGGAGAGAGAAGAGAAGAGGGGAAGAGAGACAGAAGAAGAGGAAAGAGAAAAGGAAAGAGGAGAGAAGGAGAGAGAGGAGAAGAGGAGAGAAGAGAAGAAGAGAGGTGAAGAGGGGAGAGAAAGGGGTGGAGAGAGAGAGGAGTGTGAAGGTGGAGGCAGGAGAGAAAGAGGAGGGAGAAGGAGGGTTGGAAGCAGAGAAGGGGGGAAAGAGCTGAGAAAAGAGAGAGAGGAGAGGAGAAGTGAGGATGAGCGAGGGAGGAGATGGGTGCTGGGTGGAGGAGGAGGTGGGTGCTGGGTGGAGGAGGAGATGGGTGCTGGGTGGAGGAGGAGGTAGGTGCTGGGTGGAGGAGATGGGTGCTGGGTGGAGGAGGAGGTGGGTGCTGTGTGGAGGAGGAGGTGGGTGCTGGGTGGAGGAGGAGGTGGGTGCTGTGTGGAGGAGGAGGTGGGTGCTGGGTGTTGGAGGAGGTGGGTGCTGGGAGGAGGAGGTGGGTGCTGGGTGGAGGAGGTGGTGGGTGCTGGGTGTTGGAGGAGGTGGGTGCTGGGTGGAGGAGATGGGTGCTAGGTGGAGGAGGTGGGTGCTGTGTGGAGGAGGAGGTGGGTGCTGTGTGGAGGAGGTGGGTGCTGGTGGAGGAGGAGGTGGGTGCTGGGTGGAGGAGGAGGTGGGTGCTGGGTGCAGTGAAGCGAACACGGGGAAGAGTCACTGTGAGTTCAGCACCGTTCCGCTCTGCTGCCTCTGCCCCAAGAGCTCCTCCACCGCCACCTGCTCCACCTGCTCCACTCCTCCACTCCTCCACTCTCTCCTTCTCTCCTCTGTAGTGCTTAGATTAGAAGATGATTAAAAAAAAAGAAGTAAAAACCACTAAAGGGCTCATATTACGCCATTTTCTGACGTTATAATGTCGTTTCCTCGTCAAAAACACACCCGGAGTCGTGTTTTGTTTCATTCGCACACGTTTAACACACAAACGCTGCACATTTAGGCTTTATTTTAGCTCTTCTCTCAAACTGAAAACATACGGTAATACAGGAAGTGCTCCACTGTGTTTTTAAACTCCGTACACACCTTCACTGGAATCATGCGGATCGCGTGTTCGGATTTGGGGTTCTTTCGGTCTTCCGGTAATTTGCGCGATTAGGTTCTTTTTTCAGACCAAGAGTTTGTTTTCGTACCTGACCGTTTGGACTACTTCCTGCGGTCTTCCTCGATGTCATGTCATGTACGAAACACCCTGCAGGTCCTGAAATAAAACAGAAATGGGAAAAGGAACATGCGACAGAATGCGAAAAGGAAACAGCGAAGGCGAAACACGAGCAACAAAACACAAAGTAGAACAGGAACAACTCAAATCGGCCGTTTCTGACCACTGTAAAACAGAGAAGCACATTATGGAGCAAACGTGATTAGGACAGAGGACGGAAAACATCGTCGTTGGATTAAAGAGGCGATCGAAATACGGAAACATTCCCACAGGACGATAAACCGGGACGAGGGGGCTTTTTCACTCTCACACACCTGGGATACCGTCCTGAGGAAGCCGGACTGCAGATGGTGCTGTCGTCCTGCCTCCACCGGTAGGAAAACGGCGCCAAAACCTGTTTAAATCAGCCGATCGGACACGTCACAGCAACATCCCGTGACTCTGAGGAAGAGCGCAGGGAGCTGTCCAAACGGTCAGGTATGAAAACAAACCCTTGGTCTGAAAAAAGAACCTAATAACATAAATCATTTGGATCATTTCAGCCCTGGAAATGCCAATCGCTACTGAACAAAAGGTAAAAGGAGCTGTTCACTTGAAAACCACCACGACATGACAAAGGAGAGAGTTCAGTTTGTCAAATGGACACGGGTTTATTTGGTTGAATACGTTTTGCCGCTCATCCAGGCTGCTTCTTACACACCACTACATGACATCACAAGGTGGAACAGAGCGTTTTGAGCTTTGGAGAAGTAGACAGACTCATACTTAAACATGTGTGAATGAAACAAACACAACTCCGAGTCGGTTTGTGAGGAGGTAACAGCGTTTTAACATGACTAAAGACTAACACGAGTCGTACTATAGGACCTTTAAAGGCTCTGTATCTGATTTGTACCGTCTTAAGAAGTAAAAAAAAAAAAAATCATGTCAAAGCTATCGACAACTAGCATGCTAAGGTGCACTTCATGACTCTGGAACAGTAAAAGGTTTTATAAATAGATGCGGCCTGTACACAGCAGACTTATTTTAACCTGAAGAGCTGCTTATACAAATATAACATATAAAGTCTGTAACTAAACATGCTGAAGTACAGTAATGGGCACAGATTTATCAGATCTAAAGGTTAATTATTCAAATTTCTTAAAGCCACAGTATGTAACCTTTCAGCCAGGAACAGATTAGACCAGACCTGGACATTATGGAGCTCCAGAACCACATACAGTCCTTTGGTTGACTCTGACCGGGCAATTTAAGCTGATCTGGAATCACAAAACAAACATATTTTTTATAATTTTACCTCAAGCACAGACTAAAGCTGCATTGTTTTTATTTTAGAGCTGTTTTAATGACATTTTTGTAATGCAGCCTCACTTTTTCATTGCTTAGTCATAACATAAACTCTTACCAGTCTGAGCAGCTTGTCAAAACGTTGCCATTTACTGCTTTTTAAAAGAAATACAATTAATATTATGGAGAATTTATGATTTTTTTGCGTATTTTAATTGCCACCCCTGGTTTAAACTCTTTATGATTGTTTTTTTTAGTAAAACGTGCATCCTTACCACAGAAGTGTGTAAAGAAGTGAACTAAGGGAATTTGACGTCACCAGTCAAATGAAGCTCACTGAGGGTAGCAGTTATAGAAGCAAATTTAGGAATAGGAATTGATTTACGGACCAAATAGTGAAATAATAACACCAGGATAAGTAGAGCAGGTTAATAAGAACATTTAAGACCAAAATGAGGAGCCTGACAGCAGCAGTTACAGAAAGAGGGGCGATATTTTCCTCATAAAAAATGAATAATTGGAAAAACTTACTACATATTTGGAACATGGTGGCTAGAAACTCTTATTGGCCTGTTTGTTTCCATGGAAATGCTGGTTTTTTTTTGCTTTAATATTCCACAGTATGGCATAAAACTTTCTGAATGTTCTGACGTATAGTTTAAACTTTCTATTTCCATGGAATCATGCAGGCGCCAGCTTCAGAAAGTTACACACTGTAGCTTTGAAAAGACTGCGCTGAATTATTAACAAAACATAACATAAAATGAGCTCCTAGAGACTGCGCTGTGCTGTCTGCTTCAAGTTATTATAAGTATCCAATCCTCTTTATTTCTGTAGAACATTTCAGGAACAAAACCGTTTTCAAAGTGCTGCACAATCCAAATAAAACACATCCAATTGAAATATAACTATAAGCTCTATAATAATAATAAATGTAGGTTTACAAAGTGCTGTACGAGCCGCAGAGAGCAATACAAAAAGCATAAAAATAACATACAAAAACAGACAATGATGCAACAGTTTAAGTAATTATAATAAATAAATACAAAGAAATAAGGAATAAAATCAAGACAAAACAAGTTAAAGGAAGCAACCGATAAAAATTAGTTTTAAGAAGTGATTTCAAAGATGATACTGATGGAGCGAGTCTTATTTCTTCAGGCAGGTCGTTCCAAACCCGAAGTGCCAGGACTGAAAAGGCTCCTAAGGCCCACCTCACACTGGCTGTTTTTCTCGAATTGTGCATATCCAAATATTAAAGCTTATTGTTTGGGCACCTTACACTCTAGAGGCTTTGTGGATGCATGATTTGAAAGCTAAGTTATTCTAGTTTATGTAGATATGTCTTAGATTTGTCTAGAAGACTCACAGCTTGCAGTACAAGTAGTTTTTTTGGCCTCGGAAAAAAAAAAGCAAAAATTAAAGGCCTTCCTGAAGACATACTTCATGCTATACATTTCAAACTCACCACAGCAACTGTCCATAGCTTTGGCAACAACTGTGCCAAATTTCAGACCTCTAGATACAACTATTTTGAAAATGTGGACCTTTTTGTATGAAATAGTAAATCTGTCACAGATTTGGCACATCTGTGCCAAATTACTTTACATGCATTTTATCACTCTACTAGCAATATAAAACATATTTTGTCACTTTGGGGACTATAAATATCACTTATAACCTGATTTTCAAAGTTTTTTCAGATAATTATATTTTAGCACTGTAACCATTATTAACCATTATTATTTTTTATTATTATTATTTTTATTATTTTTTTTTTGTTTTGTTTTGTTTGCTTCTTAGCCTTAGAAATCGTAAAATTAGTGCTAATAGTGCTACACTTTATCGAAAAACTCTGAAAAACTGCGCAGACGCGTTTGCGTAATGATCCAGCGCATCCATAGCGCAGCACAAAATGGCG
The DNA here is from genome assembly GCA_034769755.1 of Odontamblyopus lacepedii. NCBI lineage: Eukaryota > Metazoa > Chordata > Actinopteri > Gobiiformes > Gobiidae > Odontamblyopus > Odontamblyopus lacepedii. Next base: position 35,505,415 of record CM068354.1, on the reverse strand, counting down.
ACTTGCCCCCAGTACGCACAGTAGATGTGCCCTGATCTGACCTCAGATCTGACTGTCCGCCCTCTTTTGGAAAGCTTTACTGATTGGCTACAAGTTTTTGTGATTGACAACCTGATTCTCCAATGATGCATTAAGTTTTGCCGTCTTTGCGCACGGACACTCTGCGTAAACAATGTTGCAAAATGGAGGCGCTAGCTTCACCCACACGGGTCTAACTCCGGTACACTTTCATGGAAAACTCCGCGGAATGTCTTGTTTTGAAGCTAAGACTTGGGGGGAAAACAAACATACCCTAAGTGAGCTGCCAAAATGGAAGCTATGTTTACAAAGCCATGCGCAAAAATGAATTTATTGTTGTATTAGCTACATTCCAAAGAAGAAAATGAGATTTCGGCTGGATAGCAACTACACGGAGCGTCTTATGAAAAAAAAAAACAAGTGAATATTTTTATTCTGTGGACTATGAGGAACAGAAAGAGCACAAACACTTCTGGATTGAATGGGACTTGAAGCTGGAGTAGCAGTCAAAAGGTAAGAAATGCGAGATTTCTGATTTGCTTATGGTACAGTTTGATTGCGGTCAAAGTTTTTGGAATGTGTTTTGGAAAGAAATGAACATAATGTGCATTTTGTGGTGAATGTAAGCTTTCAAATGATATATAGGAAGTTTATATTGACTAAAGGGATATTGAATGAATTAAGTTAGAAAGAAAAAGAACCGAAACCGTCCCTGATCAGGGACAGTGGGCCTCAACAGGTTTTAAAATGACTTAAATTTAGAACATTTTACTTTATTTGAGTCGATTCATCTTGACAAGTGAAATGATCTGCCAGTGGAATAAGTGTTTTTCTCTTAATTCAAGCAACATTTGATTTTGTTTCTTATTTCTCAAGCGCAAAAACTTGTCGTTTTTCTTATTTTAAGTGCACCAAGATGTATTGTCATATTTTAAGTACAAAAATCTTATTGCACTGGCAGATCATTTTACTTGTCAAGTGAAATTTACTCAAATCATGGTAAAACTTTCTTAATTCAAGTCATTTTAGCTTCACTAGATTTTGTTTTTTGCCGTGTAAAACCAGTAAAATCAAATAAGAGCAAGAAATACCAGTAAATAATTTAAAAAAGTAAAAAAAAACCAAACAAACATAAAAATAAATAATAAATAATAAAATAAATAAATAAAACTATTAAGTATTTGTATCTTTCACAAACCAGGAAGTGTGTTGTTAGCATGCTAGTTGTTGTCTTATATAATTATTAGAATAATCACGACGCTCTGAATGCAAAAGGAAAGTGAGGAATAACTTTGGACCACTGCAGATTATTAAAAATGAATTTATGCTTTTCACATTTCACATTTTTAAAGACAATAACAATAAAAAAAATAAAAATTAAAAATGGAGCTGGAACTGGCTGTCCAATTTCTACACTTTTAAAACAACAAACGCACAATTATTCTGTTTTGTCTCTGGCTTTTGTTGATCACAGGCCGTCGTTTTAGACTGTTCTCCTGCACCTCCAAACGCCGCGTCAATAGAGTTTGATTCGTACTTTATTACTTTATACTCTGTGATGATATGATTGGAGATTATTTATTGTTGTTGCAGACGGGGCGGAACCATCAGAGACACAACACTTTGCTGAAGTTTAGCGAGGTCCATTTAAATTCTCCCCCACAGTCTGTGTCCTGTGAGAGCGACGGCACCGCCCCAGGCACAGGCTAAACGCCGGGCTTATAGGACGCAATATAGATTCACCACTTTTCTGTACAGCGCATATGCTATAAACACCTGAAACTTTCTTGATCTCATTAAGAAAGTTTTTTAAAATGATTTTTTGCTGGATAAATCCATTAAGTCGTATTCCTTGCCTCTTAAAGGGCTCATATCTGTTATAATGTAGTTTTTCCTCATCACAAACACACCTGGAGTTGTGTTTTGTTTCATTCACACATTTTTAACGCACAAACTCTGCACATTTAGGCTGAGTTATATCATAATACAGGACGTGCTCCACTCCACACACCTTCACTAGTATAATTTAGGTGATTTTAGCCTTGGAATTGCCCATCTCTGCTGTACAAAAGGTAAAAGGAGCTGTTCACTTGAAAACTACCACCACATTTTGAGCTTTGTAGATGTGGACAGGTGAATGTAACCACAGCAAAAGTGGAGTTAAGAGTTAAAACTGACCCTCACAGAATCAGTTTTAACATTTCCTCGGGGTTTATATGAGTCTAGAGTTGATTTAACATTTTTGGAAATGTTAATGAAGTAACACTGGACCAAAGTTCCTGTTTAACCCCAATATCAAGAGTTATATTAACGCTGGTTGTCGTGTGGTTATCGGGTGGTTGTCATGTGGTTATCGGGTGATTGTTGTGTAGTTGCCGGGTGTTTGTTGCGTGATTGTCAGGTGGTTGCTGGGTGTTTGTTGCGTGATTGTCAGGTGGTTGTCGCGTGGTTGTCAGGTAGTTGTTGGGTGGTTGCCGGGTGGTTGTCAGGTAGTTGTTGGGTGGTTGTCGGGTGGTTGTCGCGTGGTTGTCAGGTAGTTGCCGGGTGGTTGCCGGGTGGTTGTCGGGTGGTTGTCGCGTGGTTGTCAGGTAGTTGTTGGGTGGTTGCCGGGTGGTTGCCGGGTGGTTGTTGGGTGGTTGCCGGGTGGTTATCGGGTGGTTGTCGTGTGGTTATCGGGTGGTTGTCGCGTGGTTGTCGGGTGTTTGTTGCGTGATTGTCAGGTGGTTGTCGTGTGGTTGCTGGGTGGTTGCCGGGTGGTTGTCGGGTGGTTGTCGCGTGGTTGTCAGGTAGTTGTTGGGTGGTTGCCGGGTGGTTGCCGGGTGGTTGCCGGGTGGTTGCCGGGTGGTTGTTGGGTGGTTGCCGGGTGGTTGTCGCGTGGTTGTCGGGTAGTTGTTGGGTGGTTGCCGGGTGGTTGCCGGGTGGTTGCCGGGTGGTTGTCGGGGTTTCTGCAGTTTGCTGAAGCGGTGCACGTAAGTAGGAGTTGTTTCTGAATGTTTGCTGTTAGAACCTGTATTTTGGTGTTTGTTGACTGTACTGAAGATGTGCAGAGTTGGTGGTGGCGGCGGCTGCTCCGGTCACGTCCTAAGCCCCGTGTGAGATGCCCCCCGCTTAGAATTTGGGCAAATGCCTTTTGTGTCGTGTGTATTTGGTTTGGTGGGGAGTAAACGGCATTGCTGGAAACACTCCTGTGTTTTGTTTTCTGTGTCTTAGAGTCCTGCTGCTAATATTCTCTGCTCTCAAATTCTCTTTTTAAAGTTGTGTTTTAAATGCTTAGAATAAACTTTAAATATCACTGTTAATTAAATACAGATTTGTACCTTTGCATCATTTACCGCCTTTGTCCTGTGTTTGGCGCTTTATAATTAGATGCAGACTTATTTTGACCTCAAGATCTCTGTACTGGGGCTTAAATACATGAAAATCCCTTCAATACTGGTTTATTTTTTCCTATATTCCTCGTCAGATTTTGAGGACTGGCTCAGATTGGGAAAGATGTTCGTCGTCTGTTTGATTTCACTGCTGCATCCGTTTGATCCTCTCCTTATACAAATACAGGTCTGTGTTTTCTTGTTTTGGAGAATAAAGGGACAGAGACGTACAAATGTGAATACACAGCGCAGTGTGATCGTTTAGTACAATTACAGCCTCAGAGCAACTTTTTACAACTGGCATCTCCCGTTGAATTATTTCCTGTCTGAATTCAGGCTCGGGAAATAAAAAATAACCAAACTGTGGCTATAAATGTTTGTGCAGTGGTGTTTCAGAGTTTGATTAGAGAAAGAAAAAGGTGCAAAACAGAGGCTTATAGTGCGTATGATGGATTTTTATAGTGCTCTACTTTTGATTTTGGACGGATAATACATGTTGTAAATATAACTTATAGTTTTACTCTAATTAAAAAGCAGTTTGTGAAGAAAAAATATGTTGAAAATGACAGAAAGTGAGAGTTCTAAACACACTGAGGACACAGGGCGACAGTAGCTCAGTTGGTGAGAGCGTTTGTCGAATCCAGATCCCACAGATGAATGCTGCTTTCTTTCTTTTTCTTTCATTCGTTAAAGCAAAAAAAGCAAAAAAACAAATGCAACACAATTGTATCTATACAATTATAACTCAAATATGAATGAAAGGGAACAGAAAGAAGCATATGCTGATAATATCTGCCCCTTATCAACTCAAAATGATATTATAACAACAAAATATTATATATTACAACAAACAATAATAATAATAATAATAATAATAAATCCAAATCCACTTTATTTATATAGCACATTTCATAAACACAAACCGTTTCCAAAGTGCTGCACAGACAGAAAACTACAGAGAACAACACAATATACATTAGGTACTGTGTTTGACTTACTAGTCCCAAAAACAATAAAACCAGTAAAATCAAATAAAATGAATAAAATAAAGACACAGAGGACCACACAACTCATGCGGAATTAAAAGCCAGAGAATAAAAGTGAGTCTTAAAACGAGACTTAAAACACTCCACAGTGGGAGCTGTAATAATAATAATAATAATAACAACAACAGCTATAAACATAATCCTTCTACTGCGCAGTACTACTATATCTTTTCAACTTCTTTGCCGCTTTCACATTTTTCTTGAAAACTTGAATAGATGTTGAAGATGTAATTTCATGCTCCAGACCGTTCCACAGACTCACTCCTTGGATTGAGACACGTCTTTCCTTTGGTTTTGTTCTGAATACTGGTTTAGAACTGGTTTAGTCTCTCTCTTTTTGAATCTGTTTTGCATGTTGTTTGGTAATGATATTTCATGAGCTTTGCGTATAATTTTGAGTAAGTTATATTCTACCAATTCTTTAAATTTTAATGTTTTTAATTGTATAAATATAGGGTTTGTGTGGGCTCTGTATCCACTTCCATTTACCACACGAACAGCGCGTTTTTGTAAAAGGAAGATTGGTTCGATGAGTGTTTTACAGGCTGCTGTTGTGTCCTTGGGCAAGACCCTTATGAATGAATGAATGTGTGAACGGGGGAGTTTGACTTGTTTGACAGGGACAATGTAGAGGAGCATTGATCACAAAAAATAAAAAAAAATGCTTTGTACGTCTTGAAGGTGACAAAGAGCTATAGAAAAAAATGTGACCGTGACGATTTTTAAATGTGCAACAAAAAGTGCAACAACGCAGACACGAGCAGAATCTAATGAGGCTTAAAATCTGATCTGTCTGAGGACCACAGGACATAAAGCTGTGAGCACGATTACGTCTCCTGTTTCCTGTCGAGAGTAAAACTAATCGCTCTGAGACTCTGAAGTGTTCAAAGATCAGAGCGCTGCACTTCTAGTTCAGACACAAGTCAAAGCTGTTTTATTATGTGTGAAATGTGGTGAAATACTTCAGATACAGGATTTTTAAGGCATAAAAGAGACGATAAAGTCCACAGGAAGTAGAGTCACTGTCGGTAATCTGCAGCTTCACCTGGATCCGTGCGCTGTGTGGATGTAAACAGACACACGTGAGGAACTATGTCGACTTTTTACTTCTAAATAACGCCTCAAACTGGATTAATAATGTGGTTTTGTGGACTGGACATCATTATTTGCATACGACAATTTCTATGGATAATGTGGATGAGGTGCTGCACTATAGGAATAAAGTCTTTATTTTCGCTCTATCCCGAGTTTGTTCATTGCGTCTCTGTGTCCGTCGCTCCTCTGCCCCTGACGCTCTGTTTTATCGACTGTTACCTTCTCGTTGTTGATGTTTGGAGGTTACGATCTGACACTGACTCCACACGTGAGGAGCAGCGGCTTCAAAATCTCAAAAACAAACACACAAAATCGGGTCACGCCTCCTCGAACGCCTCCGGAGAAGCAAATCGCAGCCAAAATCGGGCAAATTCTCCCGTAGTTTGTGGCGGCCTTAAGAGTTCAAAGACGTTTTTCTGATCCTTTAAATGTGAAACAAAATAAAGGTGTTTTATTATATTTTTATTTGTCAAATGGTTTTGGCCCAGTGTACAACATGGTGCGTATGTTATGGAATTCCTTAGCGTGATTTCCAACATTTTAAACCTAAAAAACGGCCAAACTGGGACTGAAATTGTAAAACTTTTAGTAAAATCTTGAATATAATGATCTTAAATGTGCTTTAGCCAAATGAGAGGCGTCTAAGCTGCCATAGGCCCTTTAACTGCATGAAGATGGTCCACGCACGTGAAAATAATGAACAATAAAAGTCTTGGCATACGCCGAGGAGAGGATATGATGTAATATTTTGTTTTTTATCTATCACTATGGCACCTGTCCTCATTTCTCATCATTCTGTTTTACATTTTCTTGTTTTGACAGTTATGGTAATTTGAGAAATCTCCTTAAAATGGCATCGACTGTGGATCATTTAACGGGCCATTCAGAGCCACACGCTTTGACAAAACTTTACAGAGACGAGTGGGTCTGGAGCCGTGTCCTGTCCATGAGTTCAGAGGTGTGACTGACAGGCGGATGAACCAATCAGAGAGATAATAATAATAATAATAATAATAATAATAATAATAATAATAAGAGCAAGACATTAAAACAAGCACAATAAAACAAATAGAATAGCACACATACATACATACATTCAGAGGCAGAATTATGCAGGATTAGAGAGGCTGAGAGAGGCTGAGAATGTAACAACGTATTATAAAAGAAGACATCACAGTCAACATGATAAAAGAATAAATAAAAATTAAATTATGTGCAAAGGAATTTAAAGGCTAAAGCTACAGTAAGCGAGCTAAAAAAAAGAGATCTATGCTTCGGTCACGCCAAAACAAACACGGCTGCTTGTATGTTAAAAAAAAAGGAGGAAAAAACAACATGGACAAAGAGCACGGATTTCTGCTTAAAGTTGAACTCCGGCACATTTAAAGCTCAAGTCCATTACTAGAGGTGGTCAGAAGCCAAAAAACGGCACAGATCAGTGTTTCCTCGGTGGAGATCTCACTGTGGCAGTGAGTCTGTCAAGGCAACAAACTAGTGTAGTGATGGGGGCAAGTTCTGAACTTCCACGTAAAACGCCAATTTGCTTCACACTGAAGAAGCTTAACACCACTTTAACCCATCTTACAACAGCCACGAGTCTAACAAACAAAACGCTCTGCCTGGTTCACTCATTAGTGTCTGGAAACGTTAGAAAACACCTTTATAAGCAGCTTTAGCTTTACCTCTGTTGATTTCCCTCTGCGCATGTCAAAGCCCAAAACAGTCGATCGCCGATGTCGTTTCTAATCCTCCTTATAACTGAATTATATTTCTTGAAAAACACAAAAAAAATACATTCCTGAACCATTTTCTTTCAACAACTTTCAGTTTCTCTTCTTCTCCGTCAGTAGTCGATCCTCACTTGTTATTGGGTGTTATTGTTATATAATCGAGTCTTTTGGACTTTCACATGTGCAACGATGAATGCATCTTTCATCTTTGCGAAAGCAATAGGCCCAGACTCATGCCTAATAATAATAATAATAATTTTAGGTGTGCAAAAATATTGAAATCGAAGTATCTTTTGGTATATTTTACTAAATAATGTTGTTATAGCACTACAGATCTACAGATACTTCACACTTGATCTTGCTGGGGGTGTTCTACATTTATTTTATTTACCTTATTTTAACCAGGAAGTCTCACTGAGATTCAGAATCTCTTTTTCAAGAGAGACCTGGCCAAGGTAGCAGCCAACACAATTAACACAGTGCAGAAAGAATCACATAATGCCAAAGAATTACATCATAAAAACACACAACTCTCTCAAGAAGAACATCAACAATTTTCACTCACCAGACTTTTTACAATTTCCTTAAACTTATCAAGAGACATATTGACATATTTGTGTATGTTGGAATCAGTTACAATGGCAACACCACGCACATGTGAGCAAGCACAACCAAAAAGTTTTACGGTTGTCTGAAAACTCAAGAAAAAATACAAAATGGGGTTATATAACACATTTTCAGGAGCCTGTGGTCATTCTGGTCAAAACAGTGAGAGTGATTCACTGAAAACTGCTAAAAGGGACTTGTTTAACAGCACAAACCAGCTCGCCTGGCGTAGTTTCAGCTCAGTCAGATCTTGCGGGCCAGATTGTGTTGAAATAAACTTCAGATTAAAGTCTAAACTGCCTACAGTTAGCAGCACACCCCGGGGAATGCTGATGAGCTTCTGCTGCAGAGTATCAATAGACAAAATGAAGTTAGGCGTGTGAGAAAATGACTGGATCAATTACGCAGACTTTTGGTTATTAAATTCTCTACGCAAACATCTTTCCAAACAAAATCCCGGTATACTGTCAGCGTCTCCTCTCTGATAAGACTTCTTCTTGTGTCAGAGTTGACGTCATTTGCGGACACGACCTCATGATTTGGCAGCGAGTTTTACCATCGCACCCGTAATGTGACTGAGGAGTGTCTGGAGGGAGTGTGATGTTCTGGAGTGAGTGAACTGAATGATGATTTTGATAAAGGATGATCATTTTTAAGGTGCTAAGAAAACTGGGTGTGAATGAGGAAACAGAATTGTTATGACGCTCCGGTCATTATAAAGACATTCTCTTTGTATGTTTGATTTTATGAACTATAACATCGACCTGCCCAGGGACGAACAGGGGAAATTATCCATGTGTTTGTCTCCAGTAGGTTAAATACTGTAACGGCCTCACTGGCCTCTCCAAACGAGCTGTGAGAGCTGCAGAACATCCAGAACATCCAGAACACTGCAGCTCTGATCCTGACTCCAACCAGGAAGTACAAGCACATAAGTCCTGAGCTCAGGTCTCTGCACTGCCCCCTGTGGCTCAGAGACTTTAAAGCAGCTCTGCTTTTGTACAAGTCTCTCCAAAGTCCATCTGTGACATGTTAGTGCCACATGAACCATCTGCATCTGAGGAGCTCAGGGGCCGGCCTCCTGCTGGTCCCAGAGTTTCAGACTCATGCAGCTAAAACCTGGAACAGTCTGAACATGTGAGACAGACTCTGACTTTGTTTAAATCCAGACTAAAAACAGTTCTGTTCAGCTGCGAATGACCGAAAGGTTTTCATGTCTCATTGTGCACTCTTCTCTCTAGTGTAATGTCTCTCTCTCAATTATTTATGTTTTGATTTGTTTGTATTGTGATCCTGGTGTTTTTATTTTGCTATTTTGTCCATTGTGTGGCCACACCGGTTTGTCAAAGCCTGATCCCGTCAGATCTCAGAAGCTCAGCAGGGCCTGGTCAGTACTCGGATGGGAGACACTGGGAATTCCAGGTGCCACAGGGGGGCGCCAGTCACAAAACCTGTCGTTGTGTCCTCAGGCAAGACACTTCACCCACATTGCCTAGTGTGAAAGTGATGTGTGCATGAAAAAGAGATTAGTGATCTCAATGGGACTTTCCTGGGTAAATAAAGGTTAAAATAAATCAATCAATTCCTATTCCTAATATTAACACCGCACGACTCGGTAACACTTTATAATAAGGTGCCATAATAAACAGCAAACTAATCATGACCTAACCCTTCATTAATATTTATTAATTGTTACTAAAATGTTTATTTCGCACAAGTTAATAGTTTTTTCATCATTCACTAAACATTAATTGTACTAACTTAATAATACTTGCTTATCTCAGTCTGAACCTCTTTTCAGGATCCTTGTTGGTTAAGTTGGTTCAGTGTAATTAATATCTTAGTATTATGTACCGTAAATTCCGGATCACAAGCCGCTACTTTTTTTCTACACTTTCAACACTGCGGCTCGTAATATGAAGCGGCTTTTTTATTTTTTTTTTTCATCGCGGGAAAAACATGGACCAATAAAATGAATAAGTAGTTCACTGAGGTCCAATGAAATTGTATGATTAATCACAACTTCCTTATTTCAGTCTTTCTGCTAACCCTCATCAACATGGAGAATACCAGACGAAAAGCATATGATGCAGCTTTTAAACTAAAAGCGATCACTCTGGCAGTTAAAGAAGGAAATCGAGCTGCTGCCCGTAAAATTGGCATAAACGAGTAGATGGTGCGAAGGTGGAGGCTCCAGCAAGAAGAACTGAGCCAGTGTAAAAAGACAACCAAAGCTTTCAGAGGTAACCATAGCAGATGGCCTGAGCTTGAAAACTTTCTGGAGGACTGGGTTAACACGCAATGAGCACTGTACAAATCAGACTGAAGGCTAAAGCGATCGCTACCGTGGTTTATTCCCAGAGCGCCAAGGTGTGTATGTGCATTTCGCGTGTGTGTGTCCCAAGTGTGTGAAGGTGTGTAAGTGCCTGTGGCGCGTGTGTGTCCCAAGTGTCATCAGTGAGCGAGTCCGTCCCCAGAGTTCAGCGGGGACGCGTCCATGCCCATCCCGGGCGCTCAGGCGGCGGGGACGCAGAAGCGAACCCCCCGCCTAGTCTTTGGCCAGCGGTTTATAATATGGTGCGGCTCATATAATTACAAAATTGATTTTTCTTCATAAATCTGAGCATGCGGTTCTTAATCGGGTGCGCTCTGTAGTCCGGAATTTACGGTAAGTATCAGTGTGGGGCAACTTATAATAAAGTTGGAACAGTAATGATTAACTATTTACAAATAATTCTTATAACATTTATTAACAATAGAAAATATTTTACAGTGGGTCTGTCACACTGAGAGAAGCAGAGACAATAAGACTATTAACAAATATTAGTACAATATTAGTTAATAGATTATTTTATATTTGTTAAAACATTAATACACCAATTTCATGCAAACAATTAATGTTTAGTTAATGGTGAAAAAACTATTAACTTGTGTGAAATTATTTATATTATTTATTTTATTATATATATATATATTTTGCTGTTTATTATGGCACCTTATTATAAAGTGTTACCCATGAGTTTTATTTATTTATTTTTATTTTATAGCTTTATGCATTTTCACACTTCTTATTTATTTTTGTTTTTATTTTATTTATGATTTACTGTCTTTTATTGGATTCATTTGTCTGTGCAGCACTTTGGAAACTGTCATGTTTATCAAATGTGCTATAAAAAAACAAAACTGAAGACATTGGATTGAATATGAACGGCGGTTTCACATTCGCTCCTGTAACTGCCGGCCTCAGTGAGCTTCATTTGACTGGAGCTAAACACAAAATAAATCACTCAAATTCGACTTAAATTCCCCATTAAATGAGAAACTAACATAATATTTTGAGAGTTATGAAAACGTCAAATCGTGAGCGCGATTTTGGCCTGAGGAGTCAAAAGTTTCTTACATTTTCTAAACCAAAACAAACAATTTTCTTCTCAAATTTGGGAATATCCGAGACTGCACCTCCGAGCGGTTTTCCTCATCCCCAAATCTGTCTTTTCCTAACAGAGAAAACATTTTAGTGAAGTACAGTTTTAGTTTTGGGCTCTTTTTCCCCTTTCCCCCGGTCTGATTTCATGAAGTTTTATCGCCGCTCTGAAATCAAACCCGATCACCAGAAAATATTCGCTGTAAACAACAACGCCGCAGCTCGTTTTAGCCGATTCCGCGGCTTTTCCACGGCTTTTCCACGGCTCTTCTGTAGTCCCCGGTTCACGCTTTTGCTCCTTTGATCGCCGCTCGAACCCCGGGACCCCACGAGGCGCGATCGTTCGTTCTGACGCTGCCCTCGTCCCCCCGGGGCCCCGGCTACGATCTGCGCTTCCAAAAACATCAAAACGAGAGGGAATATCGACAACGAGACGAAACAAAAGCGGAATCTTTGAGCGGGAAGACGAGTTTCCCGCTTCGGTTTCGCCGCAGGAGACGGGAAAAGCTCAGAAAGTTTTCAGACGAGAGGTTTGAACGGACGACTGGAACTTCCGGAAAGATAGAGAGGAAGAGAAGAGAGGTGGAGGGAGGGGAAAGAGGAAGAGCAGGAGAGAGGGGAAAGAGTGAGAGAGAAGGAAAGAAAGGGAGAGAAAGAAGGAGGGAGGAGAAAGGAAAGGGAACAAGAGAGAGAAAGAAGGAGGGAGGGAAAAGAGAGGAGAGAGAGAGAAAGAAGGAGGGAGGGAAAAGAGAGGAGAGGGAAAGAAGGAGGGAGGAAAAAGGAAGGGGAAAAGATAGAGGAGAGAGGGAAAGAAGGAGGGAGGGAAAAGAGAGGAGAGAGAGAGAAAGAAGGAAGGAGGGAAAAGAGAGAGGAGAGAGAGAGAAAGAAGGAGGGAGGGAAAAGGAAGGGGAAAAGAGAGGAGAGAGAGGGAAAGAAGGAGGGAGGGAAAAGGAAGGGGAAAGATAGAGGAGAGAGAGGGAAAGAAGGAGGCAGGGAAAAGAGAGGAGAGAGAAAGAAGGAGGGAGGGAAAAGAGAGAGGAGAGAGAGAAAGAAGGAGGGAAGGAAAAGGAAGGGGAAAAGAGAGGAGAGAGAGGGAAAGAAAGAGGGAGGGAAAAGAGAGGAGAGAGATAGAAGGAGGGAGGGAAAGAGAGGAGAGAGAGAAAGGAGGGAGGGAAACGATAGAGGAGAGAGAGGGAAAGAAGGAGGAAGGGAAAAGAGAGAGGAGAGAGAGAGAAAGAAGGAGGGAGGGAAAAGGAAGGGGAAAAGAGAGGAGAGAGAGGGAAAGAAGGAGGGAGGGAAAAGAGAGGAGAGAGAGGGAAAGGAGGGAGGGAAAGAGAGGAGAGAGAGAGAAAGAAGGAGGGAGGGAAACTATAGAGGAGAGAGAGGGAAAGAAGGAGGAAGGGAAAAGAGAGAGGAGAGAGAGAGAAAGAAGGAGGGAGGGAAAAGGAAGGGGAAAAGAGTGAGAGAGAACAAAAAACAATGGGAGAGAGACAGAGCAGGAGGGAGGGAAAAGGAAATGGAAGAAGAGAGAGAAGGAGAGAGGGCGGGAGAGAGAGAAAGAGAGATAGATTGGAAAAAAGAGAGGGAGAAAGAGAGTTGCAGAGGAAAAAGAGCGAGAGGGAGAGAGAAAATGTGGGGTAAGAATAGAAAGAGAGGAAAAAGAAAGGGACAGAAAAAGTCATAGAGAGAAAGAGAAAGAGAGGAAGAGAGAGAGAAATGTGGGGTGAGAATAAAAGCATGAGAGAGAGGAAAAAAGAGAGAGTGACAGAGAAAGGGAGAGATTGCGATAGAGGAAGGGAGGGAGAGAGACAGGAAAAAAGAAAGGGAGAGAGAGAAAAATGTGCAGGGTGAGGATAGAAGCATGACAGAGGAAAAAAGAGAGAAAGGCTCTGGAAGAGAGGGAGCAAAAGGGAGTTGGACGAAGGAGGAGAGACAGAAGCAATAGAGAGAAAGAGAGAGGAGGATATTCGTATATTTCTCTGTATTTTTCTGTGAACAAACCTGTGGAGCTCATCACATTCTGACAAATTGGTATTTGTTTTACTTTTATTCAGCAGTGGATTCGTTTCAATATTTCTGCCACTTTTTCCTTCTGTTCATCTTTTTGTTTTGTCTCTCGCTCAAAGTTGAATCGATAACCACAGCTGCTAAAGTGTCTTGCCCAATAACACAACATCCATACGGTAAAGAAAGGCGAGTTTATTTGTACAGCGCGTAATTCAAAGTGCTTTACAGAATAAGAAATGCATTAAAATCCCAATGCAAACGTATCAAAACATGAATAATCATCATGAAATTTTAAAATAGAGATGAGACATTGAATTAGAGACAAGAGAAAAATGCACTAATTTTCGATTATCTCATTTTTTACTGACACTTGAACTTGAAAACACCTTTTGTCACCTCAGCCAGTGGGAGAGTTGAGAGTTTCCGGAGCCTTCCCCGTCCCGCGCTCACTTCCAGCTGCAGTCGGCATAATTAGGAGCGTCGTGAGCATATTATACGGAGAATCCATCAAAGACCCTTGCTCCCTTATGTCTGCATTTGCATCCAGCTTTGTGCATTGTGTTGCTAAATTACAGTCCGAAGAAATGACTGATAGAAGCGAGACGGGTCCGTTTCCGCACGACGACCGCCTCCATCCCACGTAATCGCCACTTTATTGAATCCAGCGGCAGCCGAACATCAACACGCGTCTCGTTTGTCCAGAGCCTTAAAAGCAAATATATATGCAAGCTCGGATTTCCATAAACAGCCTTTACATGGGATTAAATATTTAGAGGCATTAAATAATTATAGACTGAATAAACAACGAAGAATGTACATAAAAAGAGACGGATGTTCAGCTCTTCACTGTGTTTATAGCATATGACAGGCTGGGCTACTCATTTGACTGTAACATAGCCGACTGTAATAGGATTTTACAAAAGCTTGACTAGTTTGTTTTAGTTTTTCTTTTATTAGTTTGCCATTTTTTTCCTGTTTGGACACAAGCAGCAGATGTGGCACAAGTGGAGGCGATCGCATAGGCCAAAACTAACCAAAAAATTAAAGAAATGATGATATTGGAGCGCTGCACTGGATCCAAACTTATGAATACAGGTGCTCATCAGAAGAGAGGGCTTGAATTCTTGTTGAGAAGATAGAGGATGACAAATACACCATAAATCAGGGTGCCTCGGCCATCTCTGTCTTCTCAACTAATCCAAAAACGTTCATTTTGTCTTCTTTTATACATAAACTCAACAAAATTAAGACAAAACCGTCTCCATCTGTGCCGTGTTTTCTGATTTCAGTCGTCTTCATGATCAGAGTCATTGGATCGGACAACAACAAGTTCAAACACTGGATCATGGAGCCATTGCAATAAAATAAAAACAGGGCACAGACGCCATCAGCCGAGATGGCGGAGAGAACCCTCCTCCAGAGACTTTTGGCTCTAAGATACTGTCACTGGCAATGTCATTATACTGAGCTGAATAAATAGCTTTATAATGTCATATTATGTCAATGAGATAAATACATCTCCGATTGTATTGTCTTCACAAATGACTTTGGGTGTAAGAATATCCAAGTCTCACAATACGATATTGTCACAGTACGAACCTCACAGTATGATATTTATTGCGATATCGTGGGAAAGCTCAAGATATGGTGGGGAGACTCACGATATTACGATATTCTACATAATAACAAGACTGACATTATAAAACGCTTTGACCAGTCATTTGGTACAACATTTATTGTCATTAGGGATGGAACGAAATCCAAATCACTCTGTACAATATTTTCACCATAAACATCTCACTGTACCAGATTTATTGCAATGGGCTTTTCTGCACATGTTTGTCACAAATAAAGGAGGAAAATAAACACATTTTGTAGTGTTGAAATGGCTGAAGGGCGGCACTCACCTCACAGTGAGTGAGGTGCCTCAGGTTAGCGTTAGACTGACTGAACATTGTTAAAGGAGCTCTGAGGTCAGCCTCCTGCAAGTCTCTGTGACGATGCTGCTTCACCTGAAAGATTTCACAGAATGACACTAAACTTAAGGGATTTCTCCACCTCAGGTGCCCAAAGTGAGGCCTGATGGGGCTGTGAGAGTTTAAGAACAGGTCTGTTTAATACAGGGCTGTAACCATATCCAAGTCTCACCATACGATATCGTCACGGTCTGAACCTCACGGCACCATATTTATTGTGATATGGTGGGAAAGCTCACGATATTATGATATTCTACATAATAACAAGACTGACATTAATGCTTTGACCAGTTATTTGGCACAACATTTATTGTCATTAGGGATGGAACGAAATCCAAATCTCTCTGTACCATATTTTCACCATAAACATCTCACCGTACAAAACACAAAACTGTAAATCTGCTACTTTTTCCTCTAAAACACCTTCACAAGACTTAATCCAAAGAATGAAGATGTAAAAGTGCTTAGAACAGTTATTTCTTCATGTCGTCTGCACTGAAATGGAGCAAAGGATCATGGTCTATGTAGTTCCCTCTGGTTTTTTAGCTATTTCTGCATCAGAACTGTTCATTTAAGCAAAGAGACTTGGGATTCGATATATATTGTGATGCTCCACGATATTATTGTGAGACCTTTGACGATACGATATCACCAGATTTCGATTATTGTCACATCCCTACAAATTACCCCAAAAAGTTGAAGGCCAAAACTTGTCTAAATTATACAATAATTATGTTTTGGATAATTATGTGTTTTGGATAGAATTTTCTGTTGATGACATAAGTAGAAGTATTTCGTTTACTTTTCAGTTTTCTTCAACATTTCTCCACAAAGTGACACTTAACTGATGTAAAACTATGATAAATATTTACCGGAGGCACTATCCCACCAGACCAGGTATTAGAAAAACATGAAAACCTGTCAAACGCACGTTAAAACACACATCACGTCGCATTTTTTTCCCTAAAGAAGTGGCATTCCAATCCTTATTAATGTAGTGAGGTTACGACAGCTTCAGGAGACTTCAAACTGAATGTAAAATCACACGGACCAAAGCTTTTCTGTGTCTGTGACAGCGTGACAACGTACAGGATTAGCTCACTTTGATGCTCTAACATCCTGTCCCTGACCACAGCTCTATACTGAGCTTTAGAGCCAAATCAAATATAATCATGTGTACGTATAAAAAGAAGACACAATGAGGCTTCTGAAGGGGACACTGATGTATGTTTTTATGATTTTTTATGAACTATTTTTGCTCCTTTAAAATCTCTTTAGTATTAATAATATTACTAAGCACTTATTTAATTTCAAGGGTTTTTCTAGTTAATAAAAATCCTTGAAAAACATGCATTTTTAGTACGAGCAGGGTCGCCTCTCCACAGATCAGACCTGTAACTTTTCGTGGTGGTTCTCCAGGTAGAAGTTTTTAGCTCGCCAGGCCAAAATCAGTGCAGATTAGCGGTTGTGAAAGTTTGCACGGAAAAATGTTCTGCAAAGAAATATATGATTAAATATTAAGGATGTAACAATAACCAAAATATGGTGATATCGTATCGTCGAAGGTCTCACAATAATATCGTGGAGCATCACAATCTATCGAATCCCAAGTCTCTTTGCTTAAATGAACAGTTCTGATGCAGAAATAGCTAAAAAACCAGAGGGAACTACATAGACCATGATCCTTTGCTCCGTTTCAGTGCAGACGACATGAAGAAATAACTGTTCTACACTGGAAAAAAATATCTAGGTAAGATAAAATGACTTAAGTTAAGAACATTTGACTTTATTTGAGTCGATTCATCTTGATAAGTAAAATGATCTGCCAGTGGAATAAGTGTTTTCTTTTTCAAGCATTGATTTTATTTCTTACTTTAAGTGCAAAAAGTTGTTGCTTTTCTTATTTTGGGTGCAGCATATTTTAAGCACAAAAATTTTATTCTACTGGAAGATAATTTTACTTGTCAAGTGAAATGTACTAAAATCATGATACAACTTTCTTCATCCAAGTCATTTTAGCTTGACTAGATTTTGTTTTTTGAAATCTTCATTCTTTGGATTAAGTCTTGTGAAGGCATTTTTAGAGGAAAAAGGAGCAGATTCACACAAAATATTGTACGTGGCCACACCGGCTCATCAAAGCCTGATCCCGTCAGATCTCAGAAGCTCAGCAGGGCCTGGTTAGTACTTGGATGGAGACACTGGGAATTCCAGGTGCCACAGTGGGGCCAGTGGCAGAAACTGTCGTAGTGTCCTTAAGCAAGACACATCACCCACATTGCCGAGTATGAAAGTGTTGTGTGCGTGAATGGTGGTGGTGGTCGGAGGGGCCGATGGCGCAGATTGGAGCCTCGCTTCCGTCAGTCTGCCCCAGGGCAGCTGTGGCTACAATAGTAGCTTACCACCACCGGGTCTGGAGTGAATGAATAATGCTCTGTAAAGTGTCTTTGAGTGTCCTGAAAAGCGCTATATAAAACTGATGCATCATTATTATTATTATTATTATTATTATTAATAAATCTGGTACGGTGAGATGTTTATGGTGAAAATATCGTACAGAGAGATTTGGATTTCGTTCCATCCCTAATGACAATAAATGTTGCACCAAATAACTGGTCAAAGCATTTTATAATGTCAGTCTTGTTATTATGTAGAATATCATAATATCGTGAGCTTTCCCACCATATCACAATAAATATCGTGCCGTGAGGTTCAGACCGTGACGATATCGTTTGGTGAGACTTGGATATGGTTACAGCCCTGTATTAAACAGACCTGTTCTTAAACTCTCACAGCCCCATCAGGCCTCACTTTGGGCGCCTGAGGTGGATAAATACATTAAGTTTAGTGTCATTCTGTGAAATCTTTCAGGTGAAGCAGCATCGTCACAGAGACTTGCAGGAGGCCGACCTCAGACCTCCTTTAACAATGTTCAGTCAGTCTAACGCTAACCTGAGGCACCTCACTCACTGTGAGGTGAGTGCCGCCCTTCAGCCATTTCAACACTACAAAATGTGTTTATTTTCCTCCTTTATTTGTGACAAACATGTGCAGAAAAGCCTATTTCAAAATCTTCAAAACATGATTCAATTTCAAAATCTATTCCAAAAAATATTTTCAACCTTTTTCTCCACGAACATGTTCAACCACAGTGAGGTATTCATAATTATTGTAATTTGGTTCAACAAAATAGCACTAAATTTGGCAGACTCAGTGGAGACAAGCAGGTGACTAAAAATACTTAGAGTTTAACAAATTAAAGATTTTTTCTACCACATTGTGCAACATTCCAGCTCAAGCGTTGGCATTTTTAAAGCAGATCTGTTCTGCCAAATCGACTTTTCTGAGCTTTTAACCATGTTGTAGTTGCTTCGCCTAATCATTTACTCACCTCAAGCTGTATTTGGAGTGATTGGGGAATATTGGGCATGTTGGGTGACTGTTGGTCTTTAATCGCTTATTTTCAAGAAGCCATTTTGCCAAAGAACTCCCATTTTAACCGCCACCGGCACAGGCCTACTGCTCTGTACTTACTCTGTTCTCTTAATTAGTGATACACACAGGATTCAGCAGCGTTGCATAGTCACAATCTGCTCTACGATCTGTACGATATTTTCACCATGTGCATCTCACAGAACAATATTTATTGGGATATTTTGTGGTAATTTGCTACTTTTTCCTTTTAAAATTCCTTGACAAGACATTAATTCTGTCATAATCCAAAGAATTCAGATTTAAAAGTGCTTAACAACAATTATAAATTTAACAAAAGAGACTTGTAATTTCATATATTGTGAAAGCCCATGATATTATTATGAGAATAACGTAGAACCGTATTTATTGTTACATCCAAAGTTAAAAAGCCCATATTACACTGTTTTTATCTACTGTATGTTATAATGTACTGTTGAGTTGTGTTTTGTTTCATTTACACATGTTTAACACACAAATCCTTCATATTTAGGCTGAGTTCTTCTCGCAAATGGAAAACACTCTGTTTCACCTTGTGATGTGGTAATACAGGAAGTGCTCCACTGTGTTTTTAGTTTAGTTGATTTATTTAACAGGGACAATGTAGAGGAGCATTAATCACAGAAAATGATGAAAAGATGTTTTGTACCAGACTTTAGACTCTCGTAGCTAATTTCCATCTGCAGTTCCTGAGACAAACAACATTACAGACAATGTTTGTAACAAGTAAGGGGCACAAAGAAGAAGCCTGGAATAAACATAAGGCATAAAACAATGTAATTTACAATATTTACAGCATCAGTGATACATTTCATCAGTTAAAAATAATTCAGTTTCGCGATACCTCCCCTGTCCCCTCCTCATGTCAGTCTAACTTTAACACTGACTCGTCTGCGCTCTTAGAAACTGTGTCATTTCCAGGCTAAAGTTTTTTCAGTCTTTGCATAATTTTAGCTCCGTTTGAAGTTTGTTCCATTCTGAGATTGTTTTAAATGAAAATGCAGATTGTCCTCATTGTCACGCCCCTGGTTGTGACACGAGTCTTCACTGGCTGTGGGTGTGGACATGGGTGGAGCCTGCTGGGAGCTCCTGCTCGTCATCCTCAATCAGCCGACTACAAAGGCCCAGCTCTCCGGCCAGACTCTGCCAGACTGTTGTTGTCGACTAGACGGTGATTTAACAGTCGGCTGTAGTTTTCGTTTCTCGCCTTGTTCTATGGTTATTTACCTTCGTCTCTTTTGTTCCCAGCTCCGGGTTTTTGAAGTCTCCTGTGTCCAGCTCCAGGCTCCTCTCTACAATCACCATTGCTCTATATCAGTAAGTAAACTTGTTACTTTTTGCATTTTTTCCTCACCTCCAGTCTGTTCCTTGGGTCCACCTCTGTGCACCTAACACCAATGATGTTTTCCGTTTCGGTATTAAACATTTTTAAACTCCATAAACCTTCACATGAATCATTTGGATAATTTCAGCCCTGGAATTAGCCAATCTCTACCAAAAAAAAGGTAAAAGGAGCTAACTTCATGACATCACAAGGTGGAATAGAGCATTTTGAGCTTTGGAGATGTAGACAGACTAATAGTAAAGGGTTAGTCAAACATGTGAATGAAACAAAACACAACTCCAGGTCTGTTTTTGAGGAGGTACCAACATTTTAACATGACTTAAAGCCCATAAGAGTCCGTTTTGCGTAATATAAACCCTTTAAGAGACCAACCTTACACCTAATTTAACCAAACATTCACCGACATTTCTAAGAATAACTCTATACATAAAATAAAACATGGCATTTCTTTTGGTATAGGAGTAGTAAATAAATATAGTCAATAAAACCTTGGTTCGAATCGTCAAATGAAGTTTATTTATACATGCGGGCTTTGGTGTGGAACAGCAGAAGGCCTGGTGCAGTTCCAGAGCGACTCCCCACTGATCACTTGGCAACAACACGGAGAGATAGAAGAAAATAATTTTAGTCCCTGCACAAAACCTCTCTTTAGCAAAACGCAGGCATTAATTGGTCATTAGTTTGTCAGAAAGAGACCATACGACTAATGAGCAGCGATTAGTGGAGTTTTAGTCTTAACATATGTTTTTTTATCATCAGTCTGAGTTACGTCGACGTTTCAAGATGAGATACTGAGATCTGCCGTGTGCTGCCCATTTCATTCACTGGTTTAGTCTCGTTTTTATTGGTTTTATTTAGGGATTTTTCACATTTATCTTCTGTGGTTTTAGTTTTAGGCCAGTTTAAGACCAAATGTAGACTTGGTTTGATCCTGTTTGTTTGTGATGAGGTAACATACGACCTTTAATAATTGAGATTTTGAGTATCTTGAAAATGTTGTCTTGAAAATGAACTATTAAAGATTATTCAAACACACACAGATCACTCCAAATACAACTTTGGGTGATAGGAATTAAATTGAAATGGCTTGAATGGTTTTAGTTAGCAGAGTTCTGGTTTAATCCTGGTCTAGTCAAGATAACTTCAGAGTTTAGCCCAAATATTGAGCGGTGATTGTGCAGTTGTGACCACATTTTCATGTAGATTTGGTTTGATCCTGGTTTAGTCCCGGTTTACTTTTGCTGTAGTCCAGGTTTTGTTCCAGGTTTAATGTGTAAAATCCCTCAATTGTCCAGGTGGAATCCATTGCAAATGGAAAAATTCAATTTGTCAACTGGACAAAAGTTTATTTGGCTGAATACGTTCATCCAAACTGTTTCTTCAGTTCTGGAAGACACTTAAAATCCAGAAAATACTGGAGGACACTGCAAGCGTAAAGGATTCCTCTTCTCTGCTCATCTTTTAGCATCCTTTTCCAGCTTTCTTTCCTGTCCAAAGCTGGGTGGCTCGTAGTTGTGTATAAAATCCCTCAGTCGTCCAGGTAGAATCCACGACAAAAAGAGAAATTCAATTTGTCAACTGGATAAAAGTGAACTCCAGCATTCTGACCAGAACTGAAGAAGCAGCTTGGATGAGCTGCGAAACGTATTCGACCAAATAAACTTTTGTCCAGTTGACAAATTGAATTTCTCCTTTGTCCAGGTTTAGTCACAGTTTAGTCCCAAGTTTGATGTGTTTGCAAAGGTGATTACGTCCATTGACATGTTTAGTCTTTAGTCCTTGGGGCTGGAGTTTGTGTCATGTCTGCTCAGCTGATTTAGACAGATTTTGGTGCTGTTTTCCTCTCTGGAGCAGAAGGACGTCAGCGTCATCTGTACTCCAACTTCTTCAGAGCTTTATCCCAGGTGTGAGGAGCTGGTACGCCGCCTCGTCCTGATTCACAGTCTGGTGGGTGCATTTCCAGATCTCACTGCCCCTCCTGATCCAACAATTGTACTTGTTGCTCTCTGTATCAACAACTTTAGCGCTGTCCCACTCCATGAGGTTTTTTTCCCCCCGTCTTGCAGTGGTCTGATATTGCAGATTTAAGTTGCAGAAATCGGTAAATCATCTTAGCAAACACATCACAGCAACATCACGTGGCATTTGTGAGGAAGGAGTGCAGCCAAAACTGTCAAATTATGAAACTAATAGACATTTATACAAGAGAATCTGAAGTATAATCAATACAGAAGACCTAATGAACTTAATCGGACTAACATTAGTCACATTTCTAGACCTAGTTTCAGTCCTGGTTTACGCCCTTCTTTATCCAGTACTCGGGGCAGTAGAGACAAAAGGTTCTGTTGTCCCGGACTCAGGAGTTTTGGGGCCCAGAATTGGACCGTCTTGTGAGGTGAGGCTTCTTGCTCCGAGCCCTCAAATTTCCGACGTCGGACCTGATAATACTGAGGTCCAAACCACTGAGACCTTTAAGACGCTTACAAATACAACATCGCTCCTCATTTCCTTTGCATTATCAGTATAAAAAGTATTTTCTAAAGCATGTCTAGTCTGTACCACTCAAACCTGACATTGAATTTGAAGTTTTTCTAAACGCTTATCATCCCTTTTCTTTGACTGACCTACTTTTTATGGATTTGAGAAAATCTTTTTGCAGATTTGCTCCTTGCTTCTCTCCTTGCTTATCTAATCCAATCCACTTGATTTCTATAGCACATTTCCTAAACAAAACCGTTTCAGAAGTGCTGCACAATACAAATAAAACATATCCAAGAGAAATATAAAATAAAGCTTTATGTAACTCCACTCGTCCTCATTAAAACAACAAAACTAGTCAAATCAAATAAGCGCAAGAATACAAATATATATGAAGTGTCTTATTTTTCCGGCTGTATCCAGGATGGTGTATTAAATTGTGTTGTTTGCCTATAGCCTCTTCGGAAACCCACGCTCATTGGAATTGCATTTTCTGTTTTACAATTTTAATTTTTCCGTGAGACTCCTTGACAATTACCCTCTATAGACCCAGGGCTCCACTTGTTTAACCTGCCCTCGGTACAAGTATAAAATTGTTTTGTTTTTGGTGTTATTTTGGAAAAACTTGTCGGATTGAAATTCAAAATCAGTTCGTCGAGATATTTTCCGGAGCTGTCGAAGTTGAGGGTAAAAAATAGACAAGAACTAGCATGCTAACAGCAGACTCTCTGATTATTAGAGAAGAAAAAAAGTTTGTAATTAATGCAGACAATACACAGCAGACTTATTTTGAGCTTATTAAGAGCTGCTTATACCAAATATCTGTACCGGGGAAGACAGATTTTGGTCAAATACATGGGGAAATAAACAGACGAGCCATTTTTATTTTTAAATCAAGATTCAGTTCACAACTAAGATTTTATCTAGGAACATTTACATTTGAGAGAATATAAGCTGCTAAAAGTCCAGGCATTTCAAAACCCGTGTAGAGGTTTAGGGTTAACATGCTAGTACAAAGTAAGACTTAACTGTAACATATAAGACATATCTTAAACCAGATTTTATTAATAGAGAAGAAATATACATAATGAAATGAACATAAGAATTATTTGCACAGATTGCCCTCATCTGTGCAGAAAATATAATATTCTGACAATCTGTAATGTAAACACATATTGTATGTGTCTGTTCATGTACAAGTCTGTGCATTTGTCACATGTTTTACCCAGATCTTTTGACAAATTTTTTATGTAGTCTTCAGATGTTCACAACTAAACTACAAAACACTGCAGAGACTTTTATCTTCCCTGGTGCAGAACATCCACAAATCAGAAAAGTTCAGAGGAATAATTCAGCCCAGACTCTCAAATCGATTTCCTCACTGGACTGTTTAAAAAGACAATTAAAACAAACACTGATTTGTAACGATATTTAATATTAGTCATCTTGCCTGTTCATGACTGTTGTGATAAAATTATGTTTATAGGGGAGGTGACCTTATAAGACCGAAAAGATGTCTGTCTGTCTGTGTCTGTCTGTGTCTGTCTGTGTGCCTGTGCAATATTTCCGATCGCTTCACTCAGCTCTAGCTCAAACTGCTCGTGATTCATGTTCTCACACTGTACGAACGACTTAAACAGTGAAACCCTCACGAGAGGCGAGTGGATTTCATACAGGTTTGATATTCTTGCGACCTACGATTGGCGATCGGGAGCTGGTCGTGAGGTAATGGGTTCCTGTTACTCCATGTAGACAACACGAAACATGACACATGATTAAGCCGAAAAACTTGGCCCGAATCCCCAAAACGGGAGCGTGCCTATGTTCCCTCAGCCCTATGTTCCCTCAGCCCTATGTTCCCTCAGCTCTATGTTCCCTCAGCCCTATGTTCCCTCAGCTCTATGTTCCCTCAGTCCTATGTTCCCTCAGCCCTATGTTCCCTCAGCCCTATGTTCCCTCAGCCCTATGTTCCCTCAGCTCTATGTTCCCTCAGCCCTATGTTCCCTCAGCTCTATGTTCCCTCAGTCCTATGTTCCCTCAGCTCTATGTTCCCTCAGTCCTATGTTCCCTCAGCCCTATGTTCCCTCAGCCCTATGTTCCCTCAGCCCTATGTTCCCTCAGCCCTATGTTCCCTCAGTCCTATGTTCCCTCAGCTCTATGTTCCCTCAGCTCTATGTTCCCTCAGTCCTATGTTCCCTCAGCCCTATGTTCCCTCAGCCCTATGTTTTCTCAGCCCTATGTTCCCTCAGCCCTATGTTCCCTCAGCCCTATGTTCCCTCAGCCCTATGTTCCCTCAGCCCTATGTTCCCTCGGTATAATGCAGTATAATAATAAAAATGACTTGACTTAGAGTTTACTTTTGAGAAAAATCTTAGAAATGAGGGAACATTGGGCTGTGGGAACATAGGGCTGACCCCCCAAAACAGTCGTATGAGTGAAAAATCGTCTCTAAAACGGCTTTAGACAGAGTATTGATTCAAAAGGGAAATTACTCGGACACAGTAACTCACACATCACATTATATTACAAAGCGTAAAAAATGTTAAACTTCTAAATAAGTAGCAGTAAAAACTAGGAAGAGACTGATATCAATAAGACATAAATATAAAGGAGAATAAATACATGGAAAATAACATTACGAGCTCTTGCGGTGTATTGAATGGACTTTTGTGGCCATTCAGACTGAGAACAACCATAAGAGCCGATATTCAACCTAAGCCTCCCGTCCACCCCAGGGCAGGAGAAACCAGCGAGGCGTGGCCGGAGATGGGGGCATCAGAGTGGGACAGGGCGAGAGACATGACCCCCTGAAAGATGGAGAGAGAAAGCGAGAGAAAAAAACGAGAAAAAGACTCAGAGGAGGGTACAGTATATACACGATAAGACAAGGATTTGCAGCACTGTGTCACTTTTCTGTTGGAGAGTAAACTGACTGCTCGATCTTAATGCTGTGCCCCAAATGTTCAACAGCGTCGCGTTAAATTTAACTCCAAGAGACGCCACCAGGTCAAATTACAAGCCGGATTTGTGGAAAGGCGACTTGGCTCACAAGTACGGATTAGTGAACAATATTCGATGTAATATCAAATCGTTCGATACTGGTCTCCTGATTCGATACACATGCTGATATGCACGTGTCCCTCCACGCGCGCTTTGTTGTCATTTATATTGGCCCGAAAGGAAAACAGTTATTGCAATGTCCTTCTCGGATGCAGCAGAAAACGGCTCCATATCTGAAATATTTCTGAAATAATTCTAACAAAGGTGGATTTTATCTTTCAGACACTTTTTATTTTACGTTGATAGACCCAGGAATGACGACTATACGAACTTTTAAATATAGATTTGCTTTTGGCTTCACATCGGCTTTAATCAAATGCGCTCGTATACGCACATGCGACTCGACTCGCGATATGATTCTCAGTAATCTATTTCTCAAACTCTATCTCAAACGTTTTAGTCAGAAAACGGTCCGTTGAGATATTTCTATGTAATATAACGTAGTTTTAGTGTCCAGAAAGAGGACGGGAGGTGTGGGAAGAGCGACTGTTTCTGCTGGAGGAGGCAGAGCAGCGCAGACACAGGCGAGTGAGGACTCAGGAGGGAAAGTATTACGGCTCCAGGCCTCCAGTTCTTTGATTTGTTGTGTGCTTTAATTTCTTTTGTCATTTGGATTCCTGCTGTGTGAGGCCCTGGTCCCTGATTGGTGGGAACTTCAACCCTCGGCCACTCCCACCTCACCTCCAGCCTCCTCCCCCTGTTTAAGCAGATTCCTCTCACCTGTTCGGGGGCCATTTTGTGTTTGTGTCTCTTTCTGTCAGTCACTTTGTTTGTACTGGTACGTGACTTTGTGTGTGTTGAGACACTTGGTTAGTTTAGTTCAGTTTTGTGCCTTCTGTTTTGTCACTTGATTCTGTTTGTGGGTTTATGTGATTTTACTTTGGGACACTTGTGATTTAGTTTTGTTTGCGTCCCTTAGTTTAGTCACTTTTTTTTTGTGTAAGCCCACGTGACTCGTTTTTGGCACAACTTGTTATCCTGTTCTTTTTCTTAGTTTAGGTTATTTTATGTAGATATTTTAGCCTGTTTTGTTTAATTTACCTTGTACATTCCTTTTAATTAAATTACCTTATTTATTCCATTTTACATCTTGGTTATTTTGTTACTTCCGCGGTCCCTAGCAGAGCTGGGTCGTAACAGAAAGAAATCATCAAATCATCATCAAAGAAGGAAAAGTTTGATAGTGTAGCTCCACTACAGTCTATATTAAGAGTAGACTGGTATATTATAAAATATTAAACAGCCTGAGAAAGCTCTTTACTTATTTTACTGAATAAAAATGCTAAGCTGTGAATCACTGAACCAAACGAACTAAAACACTCGACATATGAACTACAGCTGTACAGGAGTTGGAATGTAATGTATGCAATGTTTCATTATCATAGTGTTATTATATTATACTCATGAGCAGTAAAAATTACATGAGATAAAACCTATCCAAATTGAATCTATATCATAACCCGTGTGTCGAGATACGTATTGAATTGCATCCCTGGTAAGTATACATGTTATTGTAGGTATTTTATAGCAACAGACGCACATGTAATTCAACAAATACAGAATAGACATGTTTAATGCCATACTTTGGAACATTTTACGTCATCTCTATTTTATTTATTTATTTATTTATTTGATAGGGACAAGTGTGTTTCATGAATCATGTCACACGCTACAACATTTCAGCCAAGGCTAATTCTCAATGCCCGTCCCGAGTTCGACTTTTACACAAAACACAGACAACAGTGACCACACACACAATCTACAGCAGCACAAATACACAATAAAACATCTCAAATACAACAACATCAGGTCAGGTAGAGCATTAATGTTCACACGTCTGACCTCTCAATAAAAAGTCTTTAAGTTTGTGTTTAAAAAGGACCCGGTTTGACTCTCCTTTCAGCTCTGCAGGTCAAGTTTTCCATGTTTTGGTGCCTTGTACAGTGAAAGCTGATTGTCCAAGAGATGTTTTGCGTCTCGGTACTTTACTGTTTCCGCTGTGAGCTCCTCGTGTCACTGAGCCCACAGCTCTGAGAGGGACGACACAGCCACTCAAAACCTATGGAAAATAGCAAGCGGTAGATTTCTCAAAAAAGTTACACAAGGCACTTTAACTTTCTAAGTATAAGCAGATAATACCCTGTAACTACTGACATTTGGCACACTCATTTTAATATCTAATTTGATTGTGGAGAGGAAAACAGCATTTTAATAAGAGAATGTGGCTGTGTAGATAAAAAAATGCAAAAGGGTTAAGTGGGTTATTCAGCGTTTTGAATTCCAATTAACTGTACCAAGGATCTCTCCATTTTTACGCTATTACACGTTTGAAAACATTACAAAAAAGAGTGAATACCTGAGCTACTTTGTGAGCCGGCATGTAACCTCTATGGAAATTGCAAAACATCTTTGGTGTGCATATTTAAATGAGGCAAAAGCCACAGCGCTGCATAGATTTGATTTGACACGGGAGTCAAGGAGGCGTGCATTAGCATAGCTGCAGTCAAGTCGAGTGGGCCCTGTCAATCTGCGAGCGAAGAGGAGAGCGAGGACTGTGTGGAGGTGTGGGAAAACAGGCACCTCAGATCACTTAAATACTCAGCCGATCACGACGCTAAGAGTCATGGGTTATTTACGGTTTAGTCCTGGTTTAGTCCTCTGTGGACCTGGTCTACATGTGCCACATACTAATAGTTCTTATCAAATCTACTTCCCTCGCTTTATACTTACTTTAGTTCGAACGTGTATGTAGTCCTATGCATTTTAACTCGTAGATTGTATTTATAAATGGACATAGTTAACGTGCTATGTCCATTTAGCCACGTTCCAAAAAGGAAGTGAGTATGGGGGCACTTTCGGTTCCTTCTGACCCTGGCTCCCATTGATTTGCATTGGAATATTGTGGCTCCTCTCTCTGTACCTGCTGCAGTGAGTCTCGTCATTTTCGTCCTAAAATCTTCATATTAACCTGCTCTACATGATCTGGTGTTTTTATTTTGCCTGTTAAAAAATGTATTTATAATATGGAGCCTGACTCCAGATTCGCTCCTGTGACCTTTAACATCGTGAGCGTCATTTGACTGGAGCCAAACACTGTGGGTGGTGGCGTCACACTCCACTTCTTTATACAGTCTATGTCAGTGGTCACCAACCTTTTTGAAACTGAGAGCTACTTCATGGGTACTGAGGCAAACGAAGGGCTCCAGTTTGAGACGCTCTTCTGAAATAACAAAGTTGCTCAGTTAAATTTCATGTATAATGAACACAGTTTTAAGATATTGTCATTCCATCCATCCATCCGCCTTCCGCTTTCTCCAGCTGGGTCGTGGGGGCAGCTGGTCACCGCCCAGTCCTCTGTGCACCTGACACCCATGAACCCCTCTGTGGGTGGTGAGCCCACAGGAGGGTGGACGTCATGGTCCTTGACATTAGGTCATAGGGGTGGAGCATGTTTTGACTTGTCATACATATTGTCATTCCAAATCTACATAAATGTAAGGTTTAAAAAGAATAGCAACACAATAAAATAAAATTTTAGATGCAGCTCACTAGTGAGTTGTGCTATTTTTAGAACCGGCCTGCGGGCTCCTCATGTAGTCCTTGGGGGCGACCTGGTGCCCGTGGGTTCCATGTTGGTGACCCCTGGTCTATGGTTGAACCTGGTTTAGGTTTAACTTGTTTCTGTCCCGTGTTGGTTTGAGTTGTTACAGGTCCAGGTTTAGACCTCATTTCTGTCCTGGTGTCGGGAAATTGTCGCTCAGTGGTTCGAGCAGTGGCCCCTAACACAAAGGATTACCGCTCTGACTAAATCTGTCGTTGTGTCCTTAGGCAGGACAGCTCACCCAGATGCTATACTTCACCCACCTTGCGTGAATGAATACAGACATTGTAGTTTTGAGGGGTTTCAGCAAGGCTGTAAACTCATTGCAAATGTAAGGGACTATTATCATTTTATCAGTAGTAGAAGTTCTACAGGTTTATGTCCTGGTTTAGTTCTGTGAGTGCCGCAATATCAGATTTCTTCTTCATTGTTAGTGGTGCTTGGTTTATTTAACAGGGACAATGCCCATGAATCAGCATTTCTGTAAAAGCACGAAAATCAGAGGCTATTGTTCATCTGTAAACACCTGATTTAGTCTTAGTTTAGATATTTAGTCCTTACTTTCACAATAATCTTCCTGGAAACTATGAGACCTCCATGTTACAGCTGAAAACAAAGCCAGTTTAACATATTTGCAGCTTATTTTCTAATATTTCCTTGGCCCCTGAACCAGTTTGTCCATCCACAGAATAGTGTTTTTAAATGAGGCTGGGCTCTTTACATTGCACATGGAGCATGTGGGAGTGAGAATGAGTTAAACTTCCTGGTTGGCGGTCATCAGATGTGTGGAGGCGTTTTAATATAGCGAGAGCAGCACAGATGCAACTCTTGAACCAGTGTCGGGGCAAACGCAGCAAATTAAGTGATATGGTGTTTATTTTTTAAATCTCAGATGCCCTCCCAGATCAAAATGTCATTAGAGTTGGCGAATTTTCTCTGTAAATGTTCATAGCAAAAGAGGGTTGCATTAAGTCAACAAGAGACAACACAGTTTCATTATAAATGCTTAAAGGTTCATTGTGTAACGGCCCATCAAATTCTTTCCCTTGTTCCTTTGTCTGGAAAGTTTCACAGTACAGTATTAAACCTTTCTGTCTTCACTAAACCAGGCCAAGTTACAGGTGTGATCAGTGGAAGGGCGACCCCGCTCACAGTCAGAATGCCTGTTTTTGTAGGTATTTTTGAGCTATAGAAGCTATAGAATAACAAAAATAAACTTTTGTCCAGTTTTCCATCTATATTTCTCTTTTGCCACGTATTATTTCACTAAAAGTTGTCTAACCTTGATCAGAGTAGAATGAGCACATCCACATCTGAAGACAATAAAGAGCCTGTTTACACGAGAACTCTTGTGGGTAAAAACGACAAAATATTTTATTGGAAGTGCCTTTTGTTTAGACAGTGATGGCGCCTTTGGGGCTTGAAAAGGCAAAAATCTGAGTGGAAAAGCTGACTACGCTCCGCCGTAGCGTTTCCGTCTACACTGCCCAAGACGCAAAACTCTGGTCAGATCTGCTCACGTCGCGTACACGTTTACGTCACATACAGACACTACACAGAAACAAACATGTCGGATCATTTCCATGTGTCGGACCTTCAAGCTGCTCTGGCAAATGTAGTAAACTTACAGGAGGCATCCCAACAAATGCACAGAATATTCTTGCTACCGGTAGATTGTTTTGCGTTTTGCTGCGCAGATGAGAAGAAGGAAGATTCTGCACATGCGCGTGGACACAGCAGTGTTGTGTGATAGTGTTTCACAGCACCCCCTAGCTGCCTGGCATGCATAGCCAATCCAATTCCACACACTTGCATTACCGTACGCACACAGATTTCCTCCCAAAAATGCTTGTCTAAACGTGAAATAATAAAAAGTGAAGACGCGACGCCACTTTTGCATCTTCTGTTCAGACCATCATCATGTAAACGTACCCAAACAGAGGAACTACGTAGAATGAGACTCTAAAAATGATAAAATATACAGTTTTACATGAACAACTGTATATTTTAATCTCATTCCATATTGTGCTATAACTGAATAAGCGTCGAACAAACTTTAAAAACATAAACACCATGAAACCATTCGCTTTGTCTGTTCTTCGACCAAAATAAACTTTTGTAAAGCTGACAAACTGAATTCCTCCTTTGCCATAAAACCACCTGTAACTGAATAAATGTAAGGTAGGGCTGTTTAATGCCATACTGTGGAACATTCCAGGCAGAGCAATGACGTATCCATAGAAACAACAGAAATAGAAATAGAAACCCGACCAAAAAATTACATACATCACCGCTATTAAAGATATATTAAAGGTGAACTATCTTAGTCAAATACAAAATTACTTTAAATAAGTTTTGTGAGTTTTAAACCAGTGATCCTCTGGTTAGGGGGAGAAAGGCTAAACCAACTGTGCCGCTTTCTCTTTTAGTGCTCATTTATTTAGTGGTTATTCAATAAGTAAATGCTGTGTGAGTAGGTAGTACATCACACTGAGCAATCACCCTTTTATTTTGTCTAATTAAAAAACAATGAGTTCAAGTAATGCAGACTTTTAATCACTGCAATTTAACACACCAAAAAAATTCAGATTTCTTCATTTAGAGTCTGAACTCTGCCCCAAACCGCACATTTTTTACACATAGACATCGTTTGGTAAAAAGACTCAAGGCTGCTGAGTTCATTAGAATAGGCGGAATCTCAATTTAATTTAAGATTCCACTGAAATTAATTCACCCAGTTTTACAATGTAGAAATAAGACGCTGATAAATGAATAAATACGTGGTAAACATCTGTCGAGACCAGACAGTTTCATGAGACGATCCAGGCACTCACAAATCACATTCAAAAACGGCAAAACTTTCCGATTGTTTTTGCGTCGATACATGTGTCTCGATTAGTGGGATGTTCAGCAGTTACCATGGTGACGCGATGCACAATTCAGCAAACAGACGAAAAACAAAAACATGAAAAAAAAAAACAAAACAGCATAAACATTATTTTTCAAACGCCCACTACTACGTCATTTGTTTTTTTCATTGTCAGAATAGCCAAACTTATTTTTCCGACATGAATAATATTAATGTGACAGCCTATTATACAAATGAGTTTAGATACCACCATGATTAATGTGATAGGAAAGTACGAGGATATGCATTTAAGTATAACATGTAGTGAAATTTCAGTAGGTCTGTCTGTACTGTGCACAGGTGTGTGTGGGGTTAGATAACATAAAGTGAGTGGCTATTGTGTGTGACGGTTTTCTGTGTGACTTGATAATTGTTTAGAACATCAAAGAACAGCAAGAGGGTAAACTATCAACTCAAAATAAATATAAATGTGTTTCTCATCTTCCACAGTGGTTGGTCTCTCTCACCCTCATCAGCTCGGGTTCTCTACCAGAGGCCTGGGAGCTTGAGGCCATGTACACACGTAGCCGGGTATTTTTAAAACCGAACATTTCCCCCCCTCCGTTTATAAAAATTGTTTTATCCACACCACCTCATCTTCGAAAAAAATACCTTCCACACATAACCGAACATCTGCGATTTCAACCACATTCATACGCATTCCAAACCTGATGGCGTTATTTCCATTGAGCCCTCACTTCGCCGTCACTTCCGCCTAAACTTAAACAACAGAAAACATGGCGCCGACCTCCTTTGTCTGGACAGACTCGGAGTCAGAATTGCTCCTAAACACAGTTTAGGAACAATTCTGCTCTCAACACACACACACAGCTCTCAAGAAACGACTCCGATCCATAGTCTGCTTTGGCTTTTGCAGTCGCCTAAACAAATGTCGCACGTTTGACGTCAGGGCAGATTCATATTTTTTGGCGCAGACAGTGACGTTTTAAAACGCAAAACCCCAGTTATCTCTGTCAGGCATAAACGGAGTTTTCAAAAATCTTCACTTTGGCCGGAGTTTTCCCTGAATACTCGTTTTTGATGCGTGTTCGTGTGGATGACAGGTCAAAACGCAGCAAAACATCTTCGGTTTATCAGATACCCGGCTACGTGTGGACAAGGTCTGAGAGTTCTGCGCAGTATCTTTGCTGTTCCCAGTACTGCACTTTTCTGGACTGAGATGTCTGTTGTCCTTCCTGGGATCTGCTGCAACCACTCATCCAGTTTGGGGGTCATGCCCCCGAGTGCTCCGATCACCACAGGCACCACCGATGCTTTCACCTTCCAGGCTCTCTCCAGCTCTTCCTTGAGCCCCTGGTATTTCTCTACTTTCTCATGTTCCTTTTTTCTGACATTGCCATCGCTCGGTATTGAAATGTCCACCACCACGGCTTTGTTCTCTCGCTTATCCAGAACCACGATGTCTGGTTGGTTCGCCATTACCATTTTGTCAGTCTGTATCTGGAAGTCCCACAGGATCTTGGCTCGGTCATTCTCCACAACCTTTGGGGGCGTTTCCCACCTTGATCCTGGGGTTTCCTATGCCCATCACTTGGTTATGTCGCTCCATGTACGCTTTCCCTGCCAGCAGTGCTGTCAAAAATATCGCGTTATTAACATGTTAACAAAAAACAATTCTAACAGTGTTAATTTTTCGTAAACTACTTTTTTCATAAGCTGTAGCCACTGCTGTAATGTTAGAAAAACTACAGGATCCAGCTGTAAACAGGAAGCAAAACAATTTGTACAAAACTGAGAAGTCCTGTGTGTGCACTGTTATTCATACGATGAAAACAAGAAATTAAGTCCGCTCCATAACATATGGCAAATACACACTTACCTTCGATAAGGAGACAGAAGTTTTGGAGCCTCTCTCCTCTGAGCTGTTGTTATATCTATAAACTCATGGAGGAGCATATCTCAGCAGGACTCATATCTGTCTCACTATTTAATAGATATTTCTACCGCTGGACTTATTTTCTCTGCTAAAACCGTTAGCTCTGCTGCGCCACATTTAAACAAACAGGGCTGCGTGACGACGTCATTGCCCTCAGTACAGCAGCGTTGGGGCCAATACTGTCATAAACACAGTTGCAATAAAAAATAATAAAAAAAATGCACAAAGCCTATCCACATTTCTATGTTGATAAGAGGATTTAAATTATTATTCAAAAATGTGCGATTCATTTGTGATCAATTGCAAGTTAACTATGACATTCATGAGATTAATCGCGATTCAACATTTTAATCGTCTGACAGCACAAATATTTATATGATGCGTAAGAACAGTGATACTAAAAAGTGACTAAATAGAGACATGTCGTAATGAAGCGATGTTGGATTAGGCGGCGGACCCCCTTGTGATGGTAGTTTTATGTGTATGAGGGTTGTTTAAGCGCACAAATCATCTCATCTGTTGTAGTTCCAACCGAGTCAGCTCTTTCTTGTCAGACTGTGTTAAAATAAACCTCAGATTAAAGCCTATCTTGAGTAACAGAGCTTCAGACAGAGCACCCCGAGGGAACGTTGATGAAATGAGCTGCAAAGTATCGATAAATGATCCTGTTTTAATGATACGTTCTCCGGGCTCGTGCAGGCGTGTGGACGGTGGGCGGAGTTCACTGTATTCTAAGTGTTCTGAACCTCTCGCACGTGCACAGATCCGTCAGAATGAGCCGCTCTGGTGTGGACACGTTCACATTAGACCAGATGAGACTCTCCCACTCACCGCACACCTCCATTTCACATGTCGAACGCTGCAGCCAGGCCACAGCGGCTAAAAGGCATTTGGCACTGGAACATTAACTGCGTTCACAAGAGGGCAGGAATTGTGAAAATTCACTTTTCGAACTCTTTTGCACATTGTTACACACGGCAAAAAACAGAATCTAAGTTAAGACGACTTGAATTAAGAACGTTTTATCATGATTTGAGTAAATTTCACTTGACAAGTAAAATGATCTGCCAATGGAACAAGACTTTTTGCAACTAAAATAAGAAAAACAACAACTTTTTGCACTTAAAATAAGAAACAAAGTCGAATGTTGCTTGAATTAAGAGAAAAACACTTATTCCACTGGTAGATAATTTTACTTGTCAAGTTGAATCTGCTCAAATAAAGTAAAATGTTCTTAATTTAAGTCATTTTAACTTACCTAGATGTTGTTTTTTCCAGTGCAGGAAACTGTTAGAATGTTGTTCCCTCATCAAAAACATGTCTGAAGGATACAAAAGGATACTACAACTTCACAAACCTGATTTTCTGCACATTTTAATACATTGTCTTTAGCTAATATGGCATTTTCAGAGCAATAAATGGTAACATAAAGATCTAAATATGTGAATGAACCATGAATACCCCATAGAAGGCAAGGCGAGTTCATTTGTATAACACAATTTATACACAAATGAATTCAAAGTAGTGTAATACCACGCTTTAATATTTACACATGAGATTTCTGGAGTGCATGCATGGTTTTAGAACAGATTTCTTCATTTCATTTCAGATATAAACACTTAAATCTATCAGAAAATGACTTAAAAGTAGTGAAATTGTCTGTCCATGCTGCAAGATCATTTTAGACAAGTTATCTTAAAATAAACGACTAGAATGAAGCGTCTCAGAACAGGTAATAAATCTGAAAACAAGATGAATAAGCAGATCTAAGTTTTAAAATCTTCGCCAGATCGGAGAAATTTGCAGTGTGAGATATTTTATGAACAAATATACAAAACTAAAATCCACAAATTTGAACCTTCTTTGAACCTAGTTCATTGCTGACATGGTTCATTATGTCTGCTCATCTTGCGTGTAGAAAAATGTCATTGACACACGCAGTGGGTGATTGGAAATGAAGTAATAACATGCTTGTTTTATGGTTACAATCTGAAATGGCTCCCCCTCACCTGTGAATCTGAAAACAGGGGTCCTACAGGTTTCTTCAAGTTAAATTCAAGTCGTTTAAAGCCATTTTTAAGACCATTTATATAAAAACGCAATGCCCATTTCACGGCCTATTTCATAGACCTACCGGCGAAGAAAAACAAAACTGCGTATAGTCTACAGTGCGCCCATATTTGGCTTGTTAGTCGCTACGTCATCATTCTAATTTCAGTTGTGCTGAATTTGGCCCGACTGATCTAATTGTCAAAATGCAGCAGTGTTGTTTGCCCCACTGTTTGAACAGATCAGAAGCCAACACAAACACGAGGAGAAACTGTCATCCTTTGGTTTTCCAGTTGCCGTAGCTGCTTTTCCAAATCGCCACGTTACATGTTCTCCCATCGCAATTTATGTCCACAACAGAGAGAAATATCTAAACCCTGTTTTCTGTAACAGACACAGAAGATGTGAGCATTTCTTGCTGTACTGGAAACAAATTCCACCAACTTGTTGTGTGGCCATTAATAAATGATTCTGATGATTCTGATTCTGATTCTGAACTCTGTTTTAACTTCAGAAATTACTCGCTAATTTCTGGCTAGGCTCCCACACAGAGACGCAAAATACAAACTCGGGATATAGCGAAAATAGAAAGAATGTGGCAAATTTATGTCTCATCTCATCCACATAAATTGTCCTCTGCAAATAATGACCTAATAATGTAAGGATCCTGTCCACAAAACTGCACTGTTAATCCAGTCTGAGTCTTTCTTTAAAAGTAAAAAGCCGAGAGTCGTCCCTCACGTGTATCTGTTTACATCCGCACAGCGCACGGACTGAAGTGAAGCTGCAGATTAGCGACACTGACTCTACTTCCTGTGGACTTTATCTCCAATCTTTTATGGTTTAAAATCCTGTATCTGAAGTATTGCACCACATTTCACAAATAATAATATCACAGTTTTGACTTGTGTCTAAACTAGAAGTGCAGAGCTCTGATCTTTAAACACTTCAGAGTCTCAGAGCGACTGGTTTTACTGTAGACAGGAAACAGCTGACGCACTGATGTGTCCAAGTCCAAGACCCGAGCCCAAACGTAAGTTCTAAATACCTGTCCACACCCGTCCAAACACGTCGGGTTCTCATCGGGTTTCCATGCTCTAGTTGGAACCTCACTAAAAAAAGGAGGTGATGGTTTTGTCATTTTGAACCATTGACCGTATTGAACAAATGTTTCGTTGGACCCGGAAGTCGTGTGTGACGTCAGATTTACAAGCAGAATAATCTACAATGCGCCCATATAATCTACAGTTTCATTTAATCTACAGTGTCATATAATCTACAGTGTCATATACTCTACAGTGTCATATAATCTACAGTTTCATATAATCTACAGTGTCATATAATCTACAGTTTCATGTAATCTACAGTCTCATATAATCTACAGTTTCATATAATCTACAGTGTCATATAATATAGTGTCATATAATCTACAGTCTCATATAATCTACAGTCTCATATAATCTACAGTCTCATATAATCTACAGTGTCATATAATCTAGTGTCATATAATCTACAGTCTCATATAATCTACAGTCTCATATAATCTAGTCTCATATAATCTACAGTGTCATATAATCTACAGTGTCATATAATCTACAGTGTCATATAATCTACAGTGTCATATAATCTACAGTGTCATATAATCTACAGTCTCATATAATCTAGTGTCATATAATCTACAGTCTCATATAATCTAATCTCATATAATCTACAGTGTCATATAATCTACAGTGTCATATAATCTACAGTGTCATATAATCTACAGTGTCATATAATCTACAGTGTCATATAATCTACAGTGTCACATAATCTACAGTGTCATATAATCTACAGTGTGCCCGTACAGTCCACGGTGCCCATTCTGCTGAGCTTGTTGCTTGTGGTTCTGTATCGCGTGATCTTCAGTGACGTGTTCGGAGTATTTTGACCCGGGGCTGCGCTGCGTTCTCAATTATCGGCTCCCCCGCTCTTCATTTAGGCGACATTATTTAACCGAATAATGACGGGTGACAAATTAAACTTTTGCGGAGAAATGCGGTACGGACAATTTAAGACCCAGATATGTATATTTTCAAGTCTTTTTAAGGTTATTTGCAAAGACTTTTGAAGACACTGTGGGAATGCTGTTAAAAGCCTGTTTTACATGAAGTGAGCAACAATCTAGCGGCACAGCAGTTGCATTAGTGTAGCCGTCGCAGTGGTGATGTTATGGTGACGCCGCAGAGCAGTGATATAGTGTAGAGAATAGCAGGTCGCCATTGGAATTCTGCGGTCGAACTGTTTATCCAACCGTGCAGAAATACAGATTAGCAGCAGACGTGCTACCTGCCTCCTCCTGTCCTGAAATACCAGGGCCGTGTTGTGATTGTGTTTGAAAGCCGAGTGTCGCTCATTACCTCCTTATGTTACAGTCTCGACTTCACAGAACCTCGTCTCGCATGTCTGAGACGAGACGGCAGGAGCTGAGTCTGCAACGGAGGACAAGTGTACAAGTTGAGACTGTGGAAAATGAACCATCACTGTTCAGATGAGGCCCGTAATGTCATTTACTGCAGCGTGTAGTGTTTTTGATGACAGAACTATTTCGTATCGTTGACATTATCAGAATTTGTGATTCTAATTTTGTTTCCTCATCCCAAACGTGCCCAGAGTTGTGTTTTGTTTCATTCACACATGTTTAACACACAAACCCAGTGGATTTAGTCTGAGATCTAAAACGCCACACTTTGGGATGTTGTGTGGTAATACAGGAAGTGCTCCAATGCGTTTTTCACATCCATACACCTTCACTAGGGTGCATCAGTTGCCCCGATATCAGAACTTTACAACGGCCCTATACTTTTCGTGTTCCATTCGCTGAGAAAAAAATTTAGAAAAAAAATTATGAAATTCCGAGTTGATCTACCGGGTCCACATCGAGGTCAAAGTTTGGCCAATGTCCCAATGTATAAGACAGTATAGGCCTATACTGGGGCATTGCCCAAACTTCATAATAGGCAGGTTCGGTAGACTTTAGAAAGCATGGTAGAACCACATATTTGCTTTATGTTTTTCAGAATTGGAGTGTTACAGTGTAGTTATTAAAAGAAGAAATGTCAGAACATAGCTGTAAGAAGGCTCGCATGGAGCAGCCTAAACCAATAACCCGCCAAGACTGTGCAGTATTTGGGTTAGGAGCGAAAATTACCACTGTTTCTGTTGATCTCTCATTTTTAACGATTTTTTTAGAAATTTCCAGAATTTTACAAGGGATGTGGACCCGGTAGATGACATTCGAATTACAAAAAAATTTACCAGGAATTTTTTCTAGTTGAATGGAACACTAAAACATTAGGGCCGTTTGCAAGTTCTCGATTTTTAAAAAAAAAGGGGGCAACTGATGCACCCTAACCTTCACTGGAGTCATTTGCATCATTTCAGCCCTGAAATTGCCAATCTCTTCTGAACTAAATGAGCTGTTAACTTGAAAACTTTCTGACATCACAAGGTGGAACAGAGCATTTTGAGCTTTTGAAATGTAAACAGACTAATAATAAAGGGTTACTTAAAGGGATAGTTCGGGTTTTTTAACAGTCTAGGCCGCCAGGTGACGCCGCTCACGAATCCAACACTTAACACAGTAGTTCAGCAGTGTTTATATGCTCAGACTTTTGACTGCCGATGCGAGAGAGCTAACGTGAGAGCTACAGCCATAAGTATATAAGCTTGTATAAAAATATATATAAAAATGGTGCGGACTTGTGATTATTCAGGCTGTAACGACAAAATTCCAGCTTCAGCTTGTCCCACTCTGTCCCTCCTCTCTCTCTCTGCTGTTCTGACTCCATCTGGTGAATTTGGGCATCAGTATATTTGGGTTCATAAAGAACTCCCCTTGGCTCTGTGCTAAAGGTGACGTCTTCATCGTCGGTGTCATCGTCACACATGTTGTCGTGAACTTTCTGAGCAGGAAACACAGTGAAACAGGCGCAGCTTCACCTGGAGGCAGCGCGGAGTGATACGACCGGAGAGAAAATAGTACCAAGCGATTATGAGGTCTGACTTTTTCGTGGACTGCAGTTTTGTGACGCAAATGTTTCACTCTTTTGAACACAGATTGTTTTAAGAAGAAAAACGCTTTATTTTCTTGACCCCAGCCAATTTGCCGGACACTTTCATCAGCACCAAAACTGGGCAAGAGCTCGGCTCACCAGACGCTGTCGGGAGGTAAGTCAGTGTTGATGCACGACACTGCTGACGGGGACGTACAGATTCATGCCAAAAAACCCAAACTATCCCTTTAAACACGTGTCAATACAACAAAACACAACTCCAGGTCCACTA
The DNA here is from genome assembly GCA_034769755.1 of Odontamblyopus lacepedii. Classification (NCBI taxonomy): domain Eukaryota; kingdom Metazoa; phylum Chordata; class Actinopteri; order Gobiiformes; family Gobiidae; genus Odontamblyopus; species Odontamblyopus lacepedii. Next base: position 35,465,013 of record CM068354.1, on the reverse strand, counting down.
TATTACCAAAAGAATTCCCTCACCTGCCTCGACTCGCATATGAACTTAAGTGACGTCCCATTCTTCATCCATAAGGTTTAATATGACGTTGGTCCATCCTGTGCAGCTATGACAGCTTCAGTGCTGCTGGGAAGGCCGTCCACAAGGTTTAGGAGTGTGTTTATGGGAATTTTGGACCATTCTTCCAGAATCGGATTTGTGAGGTGCTCTAATTCATCCCAAAGGTGTTTCTGTCGGGTCGAGGTCACTCCTGAATTTTGTGGACGGCCTTCCCAGAGGAGCTGAAGCTGTCATAGCTGCAAAGAGTGAACCGATGTCATAGTAAACCTTATGGATTAAGAATGGACTTAAGTTCATATGCGAGTCAAGGCAGGTGAGCGAATACTTTTGGTAATATATGTAGTGTATGTTTTTGAAGACGTAACATTATAACATGGCTTAAAGCTCACAAGAGTCCCTTTGGCGGATGCTACAGCCCCAGGCCTCCAGTTCTTTGATTTGTTTTGTGTGTGTTTTCATTCCTTTCCTTTGTCCCATGGATTCCTGCTCTGAGAGTCCTGGTCCCTGATTGTTGGGGCATTTCAACACTCATCCACTCCCACCTCACCTCCAGCCTCCTCCCACTGTTTAAGGAGATTCTCCACACCTGATTGGGGCTGCTGGGTTTTGTGGCCATTTTGTGTGGGTCTGTGTCTCATATTGGGTCACTTTGTTCACTGCCAAAAAGGCCTATCAAAAAATAAGACAAAAATACCAATTTTGTGGTAAAAATGCCCTATTTTAAGTGAAATTATCTGCCAGTACAGTAAGAAATTTCCATTCACCAAGTTTTCTTAAAACAAGACAAAATACGAATCTTGTTCTAAGCAGAAAACACGAGTTTCAAGTATTTGTGGCAAGATTTTTCACCTTATTGGTTTGATAAGGAGGTTAAAGAGGCTTAACCTGGACTGAGTTAATATAAAAAGTGCTTAGAATAAACTGTAATATCTAGATAAGATAAATCAGGATGGAATATCTTGAAACAAGAGAAAAAAATTTAATCTTATTAAGTAAAAAAATCTTAAAATTGATCTTTTAAGATGAATCTGCTTAATTCAAGTCAGTTTAACTATGCTAGAAAATCCTTTTTTGCAGTGTTTGTACTGGTACGTGACTTTGTGTGTGTTGAGACACTTGATTAGTTTAGTTCTGTTTTGTGCCTCCTGTTTTCACTGGAAAAAAACAATATCTAGGTAAGTTAAAATGACTTAAATTAAGAACATTTGAGTAAATTCATCTTGACAAGTGAAATTATCTGCCATTGGAAGTGTTTTTTTTTTCTTAATTCAAGCAACATTTAATTTTATTTCTTATTTTTAGTGCAAAAAGTTGTTCTTTTTCTTATTTTTAAGTGTAGCAAGTTGTAAATCACGGTAAAACTTTCTTAATCCAAGTCATTTTAGCTTGACTAGATTTTGGTTTTTGCGGTGTTGTCACTTGTTTCTGTTTGTGGGTTTATTTTACTGTGGGACACTTGTGATTTAGTTTTGTTTGCGTCCCTTAGTTTAGTCACTTGTTTTTCTGTGTGACACGTTTTTGGCACAACCCGTTAAACATTAATCCTGTTATTTCGTATCTTAGTTTGGGTTGTGTGCATATTTTAGCATGTTTTGTTTTGTTACATGCTAATTGTACATCCCTGTTATTTAAATTACTTATTTATTCCATTTTCCATCTTGTTTTTTTTCTTTTTTATTACTTCCCCTGCCCCTAGCGCAATATAGGACATTTAACAGGCAGATATAAATGGGTTTATCATCCTAACCAGTATAAATGATCAGATTTATGTCATTTTCTTTTGAATATTCTCAACACAGTGTAATGAATATGGAAAACTGTCTCTTGCAGACATCTGGCAGCATGACCTCATCTCATTCTACACTCTCAAAGAAGCAGCACACAATACGCTCATACAAACATCACCAGAAAAGCTCCAAATTGTTCTTTTTCACTAAACTGTTGTCAAATTTCCTCTATTGCGACGCGTGTAGCTGGAGTGTTTCTGGTGTGTTCGGTGAATACAGTGATCGCGCTCTTCACACAGAGGCAGGTGGGACTTTGTCAGCTGTGAACGTGTGAACAAAAGCACAATTAGAACTTCCTCACATCACCTGCGCCAAAATGAGCTCGACTCAGCCCCGCGATTATCTGCTCCACCGGACACGCAGGGAGAACGGGGAGGAAACCGCCTTTGTGCAAGACGCGGCTATTTATAACAGCGATTCTGCACCGAAATAAAGCGTCTAGTCACTGAAATCTATGAATACGTGTTGCTGCGGACTCAGTAAATCGAGCAGTTGGATGTGAGAAATGCAAAGACATAATAGAAAATGGGGTTTAGCTGTAGATGGCAGTTGTAGGAAGCAGATTTCATTGTGGTAAGTACATCTTTTCATTCAGATTAACACGGCTGAAATGATTCTCTTTTGTCAGCTACTGCAGGGCGATAATCACTCAAAATAACTGTGGAAGTTTTGCAAGAACTGTAGCTAAAGATAAGTCAAAATGTGTGTGTTTTCTGTGGTGAAGTGGTGCATTGTTTTTTTCTTTGGTAAAGGTTAATCAGGGTCTCCCCAGGTTTGACTCCCCCAAATTAAAGACTTTTTCTAAGACCTTTTTAAGAGCACTTCAGTGAAATTTAAGACCGACATCGCTCCCATTATGTGGCCGAAAAACACCAGATCCAAGTCTAATAATGACCATTACTCACTGCTTTAAATAACAAAAAACACTTTTATTATCATTTCTCATTCGGAACTCATTTATAGTCGTATGCGTTGCTTGTAAAATGGTAAAAAATAATAATTTACAACATTCTAACAAGACAAACTAAGCTTTCACATAGTCTTATCTCATGTTACACTGCAGCCCGGGTGAGTATACAAAAAATAGGCTAATGACATTTAAGAACTTTGTGAGAAAATAAGACCTGGACAACATGATTTAAGACTTTTTAAGGCCTTGATTTAGTAACACGAAATTTAAGACGTTTTTAAGACCCCGCGGCTGCCCTGTTAATTCTGTTCTCACTTTTAAATTTAGGATTAGTGACGGAGTTTGTTTACCTCCTTTTGCATGTTTTGGCTTCTTCCTGTAGCCTTCCACAGAAACGCCACGTGATGGATCAGAGCGACCATACAGATCCGCAAACAAGGTCCGAGGAGCGTACATCGTGACAAGGGAGCGTCCACCTTGTACCTTATCGCGCGCATACTGAGGTTTATTCTCGGCCTTGGTCTTATTTTCCTAAGTTAAGATGGTGTGAGTGACGGGTGGATTCACCATCGGGGAAAGTGTGATGGAGCAGCGCCGTCAGATTCATGCAAACGCACACACTCACACGGCGTTTCACTTACCCCACCGTTGGCCGCTATCCCCGATTTTTTTCCATACATCTCCATCGTAACGGTCAGGTTCAGTTCCCGTTTCCGTAACCCTCCTTTCTTTTCGCCGCAGGCTTTCTTTTCAGGTGACTTTTTCGTTTTTGTCCTGATTTTTTTTTTGTTTTGTCTTTGTTTAAAGTTCATTATTAGGGTATTTTTGTTTCTGGTAATGATTTTTTTAAATTATTAAACGGGGAATTTATTTACGTCTATTGGTGGAGAAAAAGCCGGTTTTGTTTAATTGATCTGGGGGAGGAGCCTCGCACTATAAAAGTTATTCCTCACTTTCCTTTTGCATTCAGAGCGTCGTGATTATTCTAATAATTATATAAGACAACAACTAGCATGCCAACAGCACACTTCCTGGTTTGTGAACGATCCAAATACTTAATACTTTTTTTTTTAACCTTTTTTTAAAAATTATTTATTGGTGTTTCTTGCTCTTATTTGATTTTACTGGTTTTACACGGCAAAAAAACAAAATCTAGTCAAGCTAAAATGACTTGGATTGAGAAAGTTTTACCATGATTTGAGTAAATTTCACTTGGCAAGTAAAATTATCTGCCAGTGCAATACGATTTTTGTACTTAAAATAAGAAAATACATCTTGCTACACTTAAAATAAGAAAAACTACAGCTTTTTGGACTTAAAATAAGAAAATCAAACGTTGCCTGAATTAAGAAAAAAACACTTATTCCACTGGCAAATTATTTCACTTGTTGAATCTACTCAAATAAAGTAAAATGTTCTTAATTTAAGTCATTTTAACTTATCTAAATATTGTTTTTTTCCAGTGCAGTGTGTGTTTTGAGGAGGAGAGTTGCACTGCAGGCATCAGCTCAGGGCTTTTTACCACCAACTATTTTGACATATTTTATTTTTGTTAAAAAGAACCCACAACAGAAAGCCACAGTCCATTCGTTGCAAAAGAAATATGACGGTAGACTTAACGTAGATTGAAGGACAGTACGGGAAAGGTGTTTTGCGTGAGGTTTAGAGCTTGTTACCTCGTGGCAGTGATGGGTGCAGTCCTGGAGAAGGCATCAGACGGTAAACGATAAGCTTCCTCTACTGTCTGACCCAAAAGAAGTAAAGCAGCCTACAGCACACGTCACTACACCATCACGTGACGCTTCTCGGGAAGGTTACAGCTGAAACATGTAAAGCAGGTAAACAAACTCACCCGTCAGACAAAATAATCACTAATTCTGTGTGCTGTTTTTGTTCTGCTCCAAGCTTTTATTATCATTAACCGAACACTGCACTGCGAACAACAAAATCTAGTCACGTTAAGATGACTTGAATTAAGAAAGTTTTACCATGATTTGAGTAGATTTCACTTCGCAAGTAAAATGATCTGCCAGTGGAATAAGACGTTTTGTACCTGAACTATGAAAATACATCTGGCTACACTTAAAATAAGAAACAAAGCCAAATGTTGCTTGAATTAAGAAAAACACACTCATTCCATTGGCAGATAATTTTACTTGTCAAGTTGAATCGACTCAAATAGTAAAATGTTCGTAATTTAAGTCATTTTACCTTACCTAGATATTGTTTTTTTCCATTGTGGGCCAGAACTACAAGGCCTTGCGTGTGTCTTCATAGCATAAGGGCGTAGGTTTTACAAGGGCGTAGGTTTTGGTAGGGATATTATCAGCAGTCGAACAATTAGGGTTGATTAGAACACGTTTGCAATTAATACGTTTGCATTGCGCTTCAGCTCAATAATATCAACCTGCTGTGGTTACACTACTTACTCCCTCCGTGGTGAAATAACTTCTTATATCGCTTTTCTTTTCTTTTCTTTTTTTTTGAGTGGTGGCATGATTGTTTTGCCTGATTCGTCAGCCGGTTTCACTACTTCGTGCTCTCTGGAGAGAAATGAAATACAGGGGTGTCCAAACTTTTTTCATCAAGTGGCAAATATTAAAACACAAAGCAGCATCAGGGCCGATCGAGGGCCATAGACTCGTGGGCAAAACGGTGAATAATTCAAATCTGTGCATTTATAACGGGTTTGAATGACCCTCCAGACCTTTGTTCAGGCTTAGACCCTCCAAAGGACACATGAAATCTGCTTGATCAAGGTAGATTTCAAAAACATGCCGTAAAAAGTACCACTTGCGGTAGTTTGGGCCAATTCACCTGGAAGCCTGAGGGCCAAAACAATTGGTCTGAGGGCCACATTTGGTCCCCGGGCCATAGTTTGGACATGCCTGATCTAGAGTATGGAAAAATCTCGGGATAAATGTAAATTTTTGTCTATTAAAATAAAATGGCAAATGTTGGTAGGGACTATTCTGTGTTCCCCATATATTGGTTGTGACATGTCCCCACTGTCCCTGTGCAAATCTACACTGCTGTAATAATAACAAAAATGCACTGGATTTATACATCCCCTTTCAAGACACCTAAATCTCTGCTAAAGTGCGACTTCTGCTCACCACCAACACTCTCACACCACATTCATACTGGACAATATGGGTGAAATGTCTTGCCTAAGGACACAACAACAGTTTCTGCATCGGCACTGACAAGTACGTATGAACTTAGGGGGGATTTGAATCACTGTACTTAGTTTTTTTCATTTTTTTCCCTTGACCTCTGCAATACACGTCTCTCCCCTCACAGGTCGGCTCTGAGTTTGACTTGGACTTTCACACAATAATCTCTGCGTTCGGATCGACGCGACTGGGTCAACGAGAGCGGAGGAGAGGGCGCTGTACTGTCATCCCCATACACGAGCTGCTGGCTTCAGGCCGAGACACTCATCTGTTAGCTTCAATTTATGTGCATCTGGACGTGGAGTTCAGCTACAGCAAAACAGTAAGGGTGTCTCAATGTCAGAGTTAACTTCAACAATTGTTATTTAAGTTTTTATCACCCACCTTGGTCAGGAAGTTGCCCTTTGAACATGAACACTGACAATTTTACTCAAATCAATGTACTTATATCTCATAGTTTAGCAGAGAAACGTTTTATTTTAGCGTCTCTTTATGTCCAGGTGAGATCCACAGCAAAAGAAACATTAAATTCTGTCTCCAGTCAAAAAACTTTTATCCAGGTAACAGATTTTTTTTTTCTTTTACTAGCGTCTCTTTATGTAACAAGTTGGGTTTCATGTTAGATGCATTATGCTCAGGAAATATATATTTTTTTCGACATGAGTGCGGCGAAGTGATAAATAGGAAACAGCTGCTGCTAGGACGCTAGTTTTGTTTTGCGATGCACATCGGCTCAACATACTGTATAAAATGGCTATAAATGGGGATATGGTGTTTTATCACAAGATCAACGCAGCGTTTGGTGAGAGATTATTATTTTATGCTCATATCTGCTTTTTGCTCTTGGGTTTGTGTTCTCTCTTGTCCAATCATTTCGTTTCTTGTTCCGCTTAGTCTAAGGTGACCAGACGGGACAGTCCCAGTTTTGAGCCCCGTGTCCCCTGTCCCAACAGATTTATACAAAACCACTGATTTGTCCTAGTTTTATATGAAAAATGTCGCTTTTTTTTTGCCAATCTGATCCCTGCCAACAGTAAAGAGAGGCATAAATTGTCATTTGTTTTGTTAAAATACAGAAAAGCTGCTTAAAAAATACCAAAACACGAAGAAAATGTGACTATACTGACTCACATTAGTGCAGAACTATTTTCCTTAATTATGCACCCGTTTCACAGTTTTATTATTACCAACCACCAAAAAACCGAGGATGTCCCAGTTTATTATGAAAATCTGGTCACCTGAGCCTAGTCTAGTATCACTTTAGCCTGGGGAGACACTGTGGCCTGTAACAATCCACCAGTAACTGGGCACTTCACTGACAGGTTACCCTGGCAGTATTGAAGGACGGGTGCAAATGCAAAGGACTCACGATACGATATCATCACGGTATAAACCTCACGGTATGATATTTATTGCGATATCGTGGGAAAGATCACGATATTACGATATTCTACATAGTAACAAGACTGACATGATAAAACGCTTTGACCAGTCATTTGATACAACATTTATTGTCATTAGGGATGTAACGATATCCAAATCTCTCTGTACGATATTTTCACCATAAACATCTCACCGTACGATATTTATTGCAATATTTTGTGCGTGAATCTGCTACTTTTTCCTCTAAAAATACCTTCACAAGACTTAAAGAAAGAATGAAGATGTGAAAAGTGCTTAGAACAGTTATTTCTTCATGTCGTCTGCACTGAAATGGAGCAAAGGATCATGGTCCATGTAGTTCCCTCTGTTTTCTTATTTTTTTTTCTTATTTTTCTGCATCATCACTATTCATTTAAGCAAAGAGACTTGTGATTTGATCCACGATATTATTGTGAGAAGGTAAAATGTTGTCTATCCGCTATCTTGACCTATGTTATCAGAGGTATAATACTCCCTACAGCAGAAGCAGAGCCAGACTGGACAGCACTAGACTAGAACACTATCGCAGTGTCTTGAAGGTTTATGTTTCCAGGTGCTGGGTCTTTTTACCGATCAATAAACTTCTCCTGTGTCTCTTCTTACAACTCTCAAGATACTAGTTTTATTCTTCTCAGCAAACACATACAGTTGCTCCTTTTTTTCCGATAAAATTCTTGTGAAAATATTTGGAAATCTCATCACAACGGCTTGAAAAATGTATGGATTTTCCGCGATCGGTCGGCACAACACACATTTCACTGTTGCTAAAGTTGAAACCATTAAAAGAACATTCTGCCTGGATTCGTTGGCAGCCAAATGCACTGACCATCTTCACTGCGAAAACACCGAAATGTCCAAATCTGCTCCACTAAAACTTTGACTGCACAAAAATGAACCATTTGGTCATTTCAGACGATGTCCAGATGGCGCGAAAGATAATGTTTTAGAATAGGCTCAGTATTTGTCGAACTGAATGCCCCTTTTGGATCAGAAATCAACCATTTTAGTTACTGCCACCATTCACAGTAGACGTTTATACGACGCCAAACTACATTCTTTTCTTATACTGAGGTGCGTTCTAGACCTTGGGCTTATTTTACTAAATTCAGATGGTGTGATTGACAGGTGGATTAACCAATCAGAGAAAGCCATGGTCTGTTCGCTTCAAGACAAACATGACGGTGGACTTAACGTTGTCTGGCAATGGTGGATGAAATACTCAATTTTGTTATTTAAGGAAAAGTACAAATACACAGGCAAAAAGCTACTCAAGTAAAAGTATAACATGAAAAAATCGAGTTAAAGAATCAAGTATCCGTTTAAAACCTTTAACATTTTACTTTTTACTCCTAATTTGTTAAAATGTAGTGATATTGATGACTAAATCAAACATGTTTTGGTTCACATTTGCGACATGTCTTATTTTTTCTTATGAATGTTGTGTATTTATTTCTGTTTGCTGTCAAAATCAAAGCTTGAACTCAAAATCCTAGTCAAGATGTGACCACAAACAAGGCAAAAATAATCAGAAATCATTTGAAAAGTACTTTTACTTTTCAGTACTACTCAGGAATGTAGTGGAGTAGAAAGTACAGGTACCAACTCTCAAATGTAGTGAAGTAAAAGTAAAAAGTATCCACTGTGAAATGTACTTAAGTAAAGTACAGATACCTAAAACTTCTACTTCAGTACAGCACTTTATGACTTTTTAGTTGTACTTCGTTACCTTCCACCACTGCCTCCTGGATGATACTCAAAGACTCAACGCTACTTTAGGTTTTCATTTGCCACGTCTACATGAGAGTTTTAATTCAGAATAAAAATGATTTAATTTTGTATAAAAATTACTTCCATGTAAACACTTAATTCCTAATGAAAATGATTATTCGGAATTAAACTTCATTCTGAATTAAGTGGGTGTTTTATTCTGATTTTAAAGCCGAATTAATTTATTCCTCGATCATGTAAACGTTTATTCTTCTTCAAAATAATCCTGGTGGTTCATGCTCGTTGGGTCGTCCTTCTGACGTGATCCGAATGATCCGGCTCCTCCAGTCGTCTCTTGGGACTTTCGTCCACGTCTCTTTGGATTTATGAGCGGGATGTGGGAGTGGGCTGAGGTGTGGCAGCCTCAGACTCAGTTTGTCTTCTTCCTCCTTCTCCGACACTCTTCCCTTCTCCTCCTCAGCTCACAGACGTAAAGCGTGAGGAGAGAATTCTCCAGCTGCTGCTTCATTATCATCGGAACGACTGTGGAAAAAGTTTGGATCGTGTTTGTGTCGGCGGCGTAACGACAAACCGAGATGACAGAAAAGCCGGCAGCAGCTGGAGTGTGTTTTCTTCCCAAAAACGTAAATACGTTCGTGTCGCTGTCCAATCAGAACCTTCCCCACCCCCAGACACTGAGAGGAATTAAATAAAGGCGATTTAACGTGTTTTCCATGTAAACCTCAATTTGGAATTATAATTTCCATGCATACTAATTCCAAACAATTCAATTCAGAACAATTAATTTGCCATTGAAAAACATGATGTAAACGTGGCCATTGTTCAATTTCAGCTCATTGGTGCAATATTAAACAAACTAAATTACTTACGTCGTCTTTTATGGCATTTACACCATACAAAACGATTGCTGCCAGTAGTGGCTGTAGTCTTGTGTCTCTGCTATTGTGTCCTTAGGCAAGACACTCCACCCAGCTTGTCTAGTATGAGTGTTTTGTGTGAGTGTTGATGGTGCAGATTTACAGCCTCACTTCCATCAGTCGACCCCAGGGCAGCTGTGGCTACAGTAGTAACTTAGCATAGTCCAATAAGGTTCATTTGGTTTTCCGATAATTTACGTTATTAGGTTCTTTTTTCAGACCAAGAGTTTGTATTCAGAAAGTCAGAGAGGTCTGAGGAAAAGTGTTAGCGAGCCGTTGAAACTGTCACGTAAGAAAACAAACTCTAATAACCTAATAACAGAAAGTAACTTCGCATTTTGATGGATGCGCTTCCATCGCCTGCAGCGGGCTCTTGAATGACATCTGAACCTGCCACCAGCTGGTTAGTGGGCAAAGACTCAACAACCCATCGGCAAATTTGACAAAACTGTAATTTCAAAACGAGGAGCTGTTTTCCCCATAGCGACTCCTTTGTCAGTGTAGATCTTTGGCAAAACCATAAAAGTGTTTATTGCACAGTTTGGTTCTCTGGGACTGGATTAACGACTAAACACATGCATTTTTATAGCTCTATTCCCACAGCCACTCATACAATATTTATTAAAAAAAGCTCTTGGTAAACATTTTATTATGATGAAGCAGTTATTCTTTCATCTTTAATGAACAAACATGAAAAACACACATCTCCAAGTTCTGTTTATCACTGAGCCTTAAAACTAATTAGCATGATTTAAGTGGACTATTATTATTGTCAACAAACTAATTGAAAACATCAGACCATTCCAGTGTGTTAATGAGAAGACTTCTGGTTCCAAGCTTTTAAAAAAACATGAAGCATATGCCACAGTTGCAAGTGCTTGGCAGGACTTTCACAGCCCAGAGCGATGGAACAGTCAATTATATTAAATTTCTCAGGAAAATATCTGGACATGTTTGAAATGAGGATTTTTGAAGCGCATTCTGGGAAGGTTTGATTGAAAACAGTGCATTTGCGTCGGCGCTGAATACCAACACGAGGCAATGAGAAATTTCACAAACGCGTTGGCAAACTCAAAATGGGAGTAAAGGATCAGATTCAGATTCTTTTATTTGACTTCCGTACATTAAAAAAACAGCTGACGTATTATAGACAAGAAGATAAGTTGGTATACAAAGTTATGACAAGAAAAAATGAGATTAGAAGAATGTCAGGAGACCCTAACTAAGACCTAACAGATCTCTGCCGTAAGGGCCCTCAAACAGATCTATTTTGGTAGTTCTCATATAAACTATCATCATTTTGGAATCACATTTTCATAGTGGTAAAGATAATTCTGGACATTTATCTAAAGGCCGCGTCACACTACAGGATTTTTCGGTCTTAAACGATGTTTAAACTTGCAACGAAATGTGCACACCACAGACACGAGGAGAAACTTATGAGACTTAAAATCTCTGATCGCAAAGATGCAGCGGGATCTGTCTGCCTAAAACAGGCTGTAAAGTTGTGAGCGCGATCACGTCAGCTGTTTCCTGTCTACAGTAAAACCACTCGCTTTGAGACTCTTAAGTGTTCAAAGATCAGAGCGCCAAAACTATGTTATTTGTGAAATGTGAAGCAAAACTACAGATACAGGATTTTTAAAGCATAAAAGAGGTGATAAAGTCACAGGAAGTAGAGTCACTGTCGCTAATCTGCAGCTTTACGCTCTGTGGACGTAAACAAACACATGCGAGGAACAACTTTCGCCTCTTTACTTTCAAAGAACACATCACACTGGATTAACAGCGCGGTTTTGTGGACTGGAGTCATTATTTGCGGAGGCCAATTTCTATATATAATGTGGATGAGATGCTGCACTTAATTAGTCGCCTCCCATAAAGTGGTACATTTAAAGTCTTTATTTTCACTATATCCTGAGTTTATATCTTGCGTCTCCGTGTCCGTCGCTCCTCTGCCCCTGACGCTCTGTTTTATCTCCTGTTAACGTCGCGTTGTTGATGTTTGGTGGTTCTGATCTGACACTGACTCCACACATGAGGAGCAGCGGCTTCAAAATCGCACACAGAGACAAAAAGTCAGGTCACGCCTCTACCAACTCGGGAACAAGAAATCGCAGCCAAAATTGGGCAAATTCTCTTGTAGTGTGTGGCGGCCTTAAGTGTGTTCAAACAGTATTTGGTTTCAATCCCCAGCTAGTCCTTGAGCAGGACACCTCATCACTGTGTGTCATATCCATGGGTTTAATTCGATTTTATATTGAGTTTGTGCCTAGAGAGAAACAATCATCATATACAGTTCTGTGCAAAGGTTATAGGCAGGAGTGGAAAAATGCTGTAAACTAGGAATACCTTCAAAAATGAAAGTGTTCATCATTTATTTTCATCAATCAACAAAATGCAGTGAATGAACAAAAGAGAAATCTAAATCAGATCAATATTTGGTGTGAGCTTTGCCTTCAGAAGAGCATCAGTTCTTCTAGGTTTTACTTGCAGACAGTTTGTGAAGGAACTGGGCTGGTCGCTGTTCCAAACATGTTGAAGAACTAAGCTCAGATCTTGTGTGGATGGAGCTTCCTCACATCCTTCTGTCTCTTCATGTTAATCCCAGACTCACTCCATGATGCTGAGGTCAGGGCTCTGTGGGGCCAGACCAGCACCAACACAACTTCTGCTCCTTCTTCTTTACGCTGAAGATGGTTCTTAATGACTTTGGCTTTTTCTTTTGTTCGCTCACTGCATTTTGTCAATTGATAAAAACAAACAATAATTATTTATATTTTTGAAAGTATTCTTTGTTTACAGTGTTTTTACACCTGCCTAAAACTTTTGCACAGTCCTGTACATACTACATATACATTGTAAACAACAGAAAAGCACATTTCTCAAAAAGGAGTGTGAGTGGGTTGTGTCTATTCTAAGACATTTTCCAAATTTTTATACTTCCAGACACGTGGTGAGAAACATGTGGCATTTGCTGAGCATAACATCCAACTAAAACTATAATACAGCTTGAATGTGATTAATTCCATGTCAGGAAATAGATTAGGTATAGCGTTAGATCAGGGATGTCCAAACTTTTTTCATCAAGGGCCACATATTAAAACACAGACCAGTGTGAGGGCCGATCGAGGGTCATAGACTGATGGTCAAAACAGTGAGTAATTCATATCTGTGCATTTATAACAGGTTTGAAGGACCCTCCAGACCTTTGTTCAGGCTTAGACCCTCAAAAGGACTCACTAAATCTGCTTGATCAAGGTAGATTTCAAAAACATGCAGTAAAAAGTATGACTTGTGGTCGTATGGGTCAATTCACCTGTAAGCCTGAGGGCCAAAACAATTGGTCTGAGGGCCACATTTGGTCCCCAGGCCATAGTTTGGACATGACTGCGTTAGATGGTTACTCATTAAATTCTATAATACCGCGGTCAGTGCCGTGCATTATTTTTGAATTACTGAAGAGGTAGTTCTGGAAAAAGTTAAAGGGCCACTAAACACCCAAATCACTTTTTTCTACTGATTAGCTGTGTAAATGGGTCTAAAATAGAAATGCACACCTATCCCCAGCCTTATTTGGTATTTTAGTCCATATGTGTTAAAAATCTGACTCTTGGGTCCAAAGTCGTGTCTGTAACGGCCTCTTTAGGATCAACTACAGCCAGGACATTTGAATGTTTGGGTTGGAGTAACGGCCCCAGTGAGTCACATGCAGGTTATTATGTGACGAGCGCCGACACTGGCGTCTACGGGCGGTACGTGAGGAGCCCCTCTCAGTCCCGCCCCCTACTGGCACCACCGGGCACCGCCATGTCTGGAGAAAAGGGAAACTGCGCAATCCGAGCACAAATGTCCGCTCTGTTTCAAAGTCTGGAGTGCACCGGTTTGCTCCGTGTTGGATTGTTGTTGTCGGTCGGCTGTCAATCATCGCTCCAGAGCCCGCCCCACACCTGCTCTCCCAACACCGCCCACTCTGGAGGATGTTTCAGACATTGCTTAGGGGCGGAGTAAAGCTTCAGGAGGGTGTTTAATGTCTCTTTAATCACTTTTCTATATCACGACGCAACGGTCAACAAATGAACTACTGTTTGCTGTAACTAATGCTTTGAACATCCACAGACAAGCCCAAAGGTTGTCAGATTTAACTATTTCCGTTGGTGGGACCATTTAAGCGGATTAAACAACTCAGAGCAGGGTGTTACACAGTTTAATCCTTGCTTGTAGTGCACTTAATGAAGTAGGTGCACTGTCTTTAAAAAAATACACAAAATTTGAATATATAAAAGGTATATAAAAGCCACTATACCTGATTCTTACTATTTTAAAACATGAAAAACAAAACTAGTTCATTTTGTTTGCAAATATTTGGTTGTTAGTTCACAATTTGCATTACACACATTTTAAATATTCACCAGGATGAGTTTATAAGAGATGTTTTACAACTTTCAGAGGCCAGAGGAAAGTTTTGCTGCTTTATTTCTGCTTATCGGACAATAAAACATGATATAATAGTGGACATATTCTGACCTCAAGTGCTCCTTATACAATATCTGTACTGAGGCAAGACACATTTAGCTCAAATACAGGGAAAAAAACTGGTAATTCTTCCAGATTTAACTGTCCACAACTCAAAACGGCGGATCGACCCACATTTGTCAATAGTGTTCAGCGCTTTGTCTCATCAAACATGAACAAGTCTCGTATTGACAACAGAGGGCAATGAAATCCCCGAAGGAAACCTGAAACCCGGGGTAAAGACAGCATCGTTCAAAGCTATTACAGCACAAACCACCATCCATAATGTTCCTTTAGCCTTTAGCATCTCGCAGCAGCTAATACGTCTTGATATTGGAACGAGCTGATGCAACCCTACAGGGAATCGTGAAACTACTGCTCAATGGAAATGCCGTGGCCAAAATAGGACAAGACCGAGCAACAATGGTGCAGCTTGGGTCTCCGGTTACATGTGGAAAAGCAAAATACAATGACATCAAACCAGGATCAATGACACAGACATAGAAAGCAGTGTGGAGATAGTGGGACGGAGGGTGCAGGCTCCAAGAAGACTGGCTGCCATTGACTAACGCTTGAAAACAGCTAAAAACATAAATGTGCTGCACCTGATTTTTACTGGATTAACATGAAAAACATGAAAAACGGTTGCAATGGTCTAAAGTTATGGAAAATGGTCACACTTTAATACGGCACTTTACGCTTTACATCGAGGAACAACTCACCCATTCACACACATTCATACATCAGTGTGCACAGACTCTGGGGCACAGTGGGTTAAGTGTCTTGAGTGTCTTGAGTGTCTTGGCCAAGGACACAACGGCAGCCGTCATGTGGGAGCGGGGTTCAAACTGCCAACCTTTAGCTCAGTAGACAAACACTCTGCCAGCTGAGCTTCTGTCCCCTAATTATTTGTCACAATTTTCAGAGGCCAGAGCAGAGTTTTCCCCCCACAGTGAAGCTTGCAATAACTATCATGCTATACCATGCACTTCCTGATTATGGGACAATAAAACGCTTTATAATTAGATGCAAACAATACACAGCAGACTTATTTGGACTTCAGGAACTACTTATACAGTATATCTCTAGGAGGCAAGACACATTTTGCTCAAATAGATGGGAAAATATTGTACAAATATTCTCCAAAGTGAACTTTCTCAAAATGTGCAACTAAATGGTAGTAAGAGTAAAAATGGGAGTGCATCACTGAGTGTTTCCAGTACAAAAACAGACTGGCTGTGCTGCCAGAATCACGATTTACTGGAAAATCAATATTTTGTCACCCCCCTGCTGCATATATTTTATATTTTATTAAACCGAGGTAACCTCAAACTGTCAGTCATCTCTGCCCATGTCAGGCACACACCTATAGCGCCTCATCCGCCTGCCGAGGGCTTCTGATAGTTTAAGCTCAGTGGGAAACCTGGGCCTGGCTCAGCTGGAGGTCTGAGGAAAGAAAATATGGGATATGAATTCCCCTCACACAAGTATTAGTGTGTTTTATAAACTAAAACATCACAGCTAGAGAACAAATAAATACTGTCATAAAAAAATAACAATGATAAGGATAATTATACCTCAATAAGTAGTATTTAATAATAATAAGGCACTGGTCTAATACAGTGCTTTTCCAGATACTCAAAGTCATTTTACAGTCGTGTGCATTAATCATTTACTCCACACTTGGTGGTGGAAAGATACGATCACAGTAGTACAGATGTGGCTACAGATGTAAGTAAGTAAGTGCTTATTTATATAGCGCTTTTCACAGACATATGTCGCAAAGACACTTTACAGAGGATTATTTACAGAGCATTATTAACAGAGCATTATTCATTCACTCCATATCCAGCTGCTGTTGTAGACACAGCTGCCCTGGGACAAACTGACGGAAGCAGCGCAATCGGTCCCTCCGACAACATCATCACTCACACACCACATTCAGACTAGGCAATGTGGGTGAAGTGCTTTGCCTAAGGACACAACGATGACCGTTTTTGTGACTGGCGCCCCCCTGTGGCACCTGTTATTCCCAGTGGTCTCCCATCCAAGTACTGACCAGGCCCGGCCCTGCTGAGCTTCTGAGATCTGACGGGATCAGACTTTGAGGAGCTGCTATGGCCACAGCTGCCCTAGAGCAGACTCATGCAAGCGGTGCCGCTAGTCTACACCATCAGCCCTTCCAACCAACATTCATTTACACATTTCGGTGAAGTGTCTTGCCACAATGTTTATTTTTTTACACCTGTGTCACCAGTTATTCCCAGTGGTCTTCCATCGAAGCTCTAACTGGGCCTGGACCTGCTGCAGACATCAGCGGAGATCAGGCTTTGAGAAAGGCTTTGTTGATCTAAAACTCATTTCCATTCATGGTTATGGAAACAGAGGTCAGTAGATATTAGGCAGAAAGAGATCTTTGACCACATTCTCTACTGACTAATCTTAACTTTTGTAAATGATGCAAAAGGTGTTCCCAGTGGACTGAGCAGGAGTAAGTGGCTATGAGCTTTATCGTGTCATTCAAGCTCGTCTAAAGTCTGCTTCAGTGGAAAACTGGGATTACACTGACCACACTTAAGCATTTATTATTTATTTATAAGCCTTTTTTATGCTGCTAGAAGAAAAAAAACAACAACACTGAACCCCACTGGAAACCGGAGATCAGCTTTGCTTTTGAGACATGCAGTCACATTATTATGGTAATATTTGGAGTCCAAAATCCTCTCCTCATCCCTGACATTTGCTGTCCTGGTTTGGGTGATATTCATGATAAAATCCAGCTCTTATAAACGGTCTAACCCTGCACGTCAGCTCCTCTTCTCTCCGTCTCTCTGTAGTCTGTAAGCAGGGTCACGCACCCACGGGTCCCTCTTCTATGTAGCACTGTGTATTTTATTAAGCGCTATTTTTCCCCCGCTCTCTCCCCAAACTGTCAAAGCGCCACTTTAAAGTTCTCATTTTCACTCAATTAAACTTTTTTTCCCCTAGATTTGGATTCCCATGTCGCACTGTCTGCCTCTGATTAGACTCTGACTCATCCACTGTCCCCATTTCAGCAAAGAACACTCAGTCACTGTATTCTCCCGGCTTTGCACAAACAACATGACTTTACTATCTTAAAAAACAACGGAAAAAACAGAACTAGTCCATTTTTAACAGTTTGCAGTCCTCCAAAGGTATTCCTCACCAACCTTGTGCTTTCCGGGCATCCAGATTATTCACCACAATGAGTTTAGTTGTGCAGTTAAAAGCAACAGTTAAAATACAAACAGTTGAAAACAAACAGTAAAACTTTTAAAAGGACAGTGCAGCAATAAAACGTCTCCATCACAAACTTTTGGGCTCAACACGAAGCGTCAGTCAGGTGTTTTTCTTCTTCCTCGCTGCGTGTGGATGGAAATCTCCGAGCGTAACGACGTTTGAAGAGGAGGGAGAGCGGAGGGGAGGAAGTCCTGCTGTGGTTTTAGGTCCTTATGCAGATTTTTAAAATGACGGTAATGAAACTGATACCGCTGCTACTTTTTGATACCGCGGGATACCGTATTACCGTCCAACCCTACAACACACTGATACTGATACCGCTGCTACCTTTTGATACCGCGGGATACCGTATTACCGTCCAACCCTACAACACACTGATACTGATACCGCTGCTACTTTTTGATACCGCGGGATACCGTATTACCGTCCAACCCTACAACACACTGATACTGATACCGCTGCTACTTTTTGATACCGCGGGATACCGTATTACCGTCCAACCCTACAACACACTGATACTGATACCGCTGCTACCTTTTGATACCGCGGGATACCGTATTACCGTCCAACCCTACAACACACTTCCTGATTGAACCATAAAACATAAAATAAATGACTCTTGTGAGCTTTTATCCACGTTCGAACAATGTTACCTCATCAAAAACATACCTGGAGTTGCGTTTTGTTTCATTCACACATGTCGTAATCCTTTCTCAAAATGCGCTGTTCCACCTTGTGATGTCATGAAGCGGTTCCGTATTTTTCAGGCTATAATGTGCACCAGAATATCAGGCGTATTAAGCAAAACCAAACAGTCAGATAAGTCAAACTTTATTCAACTCTTTCACAATGCCTCTCAACGTTGTTCATTTGTAACACATAAAAAACAAAACACTCACTTTTTCAGTTCATTCCTCTTCCACAAATCCATCAAATTCCTCATCTTCAGTGCCTGAGTTTAACAGTTGGGCGATTTCGGCATCAAGCACGTCATGAAAAGTATTATTACGGGATCTGACAGAACAAATTAGAACTCGGTTAATGTCACTGCCTTAAAGTAATAATTCGATGTTCAGCTTA
The DNA here is from genome assembly GCA_034769755.1 of Odontamblyopus lacepedii. Lineage (NCBI taxonomy): Eukaryota > Metazoa > Chordata > Actinopteri > Gobiiformes > Gobiidae > Odontamblyopus > Odontamblyopus lacepedii. Next base: position 35,446,157 of record CM068354.1, on the reverse strand, counting down.
CACGCAGTAGAGCCGGTAATGCGATTATGAAACAGCCACGTTTTTTAAAGGTCCTGTATTACACAAAAAAGACCTCCCAGTTTTGAGCCCTGCGTCCCCTGACCCAGCAGATTTATCCAAAACCACCGATTTGTCCCAGTTTTATATAAGAAATGTCCAACGTGTCCCTATTTTTGACCAATTTAATCCCTGCCAACTGTAAAGAGAGGCATACATTGTCATTTGTTTAGGTAAAATACAAAAAATCTGCTTAAAAATGACCAAAACGCAAAGAAAACGTGACTATACTGACTCGCATGTTTGTCCTGAATGGCTTCTGCAGAACAGTTTTCCTTAATTACTCACTCGTTTCACAATTTTATTATTACCAACCACCAAAAAACGGGGGATGTCCCAGTTTTTTATTCAGTGTCTGTGTTTAACAATTGGGCGATTTCGGCATCAAGCACGTCCTGGTCCCCCTCGTCATTATCCCAGTCAGTCTTGTCGCTGTTACTTTGCTGTTCAGTGATGATTCTGGCCCTCGTGAAAGCTCGGACAGCACTTGAGACGATTATTTATGTTTTGATTTGTTTGTATTGTGACTTTAATGTATTTCTTATTCTCTAAAGCACTTTGAATTACTTTGTGTACGAATTGTGCTGTACGAATAAACATGCCTTGCCTTCCAAGTAGCTCACCAGGGGATTTCTGAATCATTTGTATTGTGCTGAATAACAAAATCTGATTTAATTGAACGGCTATTACCACTGTAAACACATCACTGCCTTTCTTTGTGCACTAATAAACGGATAACAGTTGTGTAAATGTTTTACAGGCATCAAACTGTGCCCCATCTACGGCTCTTGCATTTACTCAATTTCTTGCGATCGCTAAAATGAGTATTTTTGTTTCGTAAGTGTAGCGCACCGGAGGAAAAAGGCTGGAGACCCCCTGTTCTAGATGTTTACTCAATGTGTGAATGAAACAAAACACAACTCCAGGCCTGTTTTTGAGGATTTAACAAGATTATGACATGGCAAAGAACTCATAAGACTCAATTTTGCGTAATATTAGATCTTCAAAAACACAACCAAAGAAAAAATCGTGGCTTTATTCTCGTCTATTTTTAGATTTAAGCGTTCTAATATGACCTGTGTCTCTGCGTCTCTGCGTTACGTCTAAATGTGCTGCTGGAAAATGCGTGTCCTTCTTTTGGACGTGAGGCTAAAGCAGACGTCGTCCTGCGGGAGACAGCGGGGAGGCCTGAGAGACGCCTGTATTATGAATGTGAGACGTGAGATTACCTGGAGGCAGATCTGACCCGAAGTGCGGTCGGGAGATTTTTTTTCAGTCTCCGCCCGTGACGCAGTGAGTCCTCTGGTCCGGGGAGGCTCAGGGGAGGCTGTAGCGGAGGTCACTTCTCGGACAGTCGCGAAAAGCATTAATACGAGATGTGACAGGACAGATTAGAATTTGGATAATGTCACTGCCTCAAAGTAATAAGTCGATGTTCATGTTATACGCAGTAGAGCTGTTATGCGGTTATGAAACAGCCGCGTTTTGTAAAGGTCCTGTGTCTATCATCACTTTCCTCTTGCGGGGTTATTCCACCAAATATTGATCTCTGAACTCCTCCTAAATTCAAACGAATGAATTACATCTTTTTTGTGATTTTGACCATTTGTCGTTTCCTGCAAAGAAATGCTCTAAACGACAATATTTTTATTTGGAATATGAGTTTCTCCGGTTGAGGACCCTTGAAACAATAAATCAGAAGGCCTGACGTGTTCAAACACCGGACTTTTATTTCCAAGAGGTATAGGCCCTTACATTTGATTCTATGAGACGTGTCTCTGATCTCTCAACACCACCAGAGATGCCTCTATTTATCTGTACATTCCAGACAAGAGTGTTGATTCATGTACATTTGGGTAACACAAAAGTAAACACAGATGTAGAACTGCTAACGTCATCCTCAGTTTAGCGAGTTCAAAGGAATCAAAGTCCATTTCCTTAGTACAGCATGTGTGGAGAAATCAATACCACAGGATCATCTTCTAATACAGATTACATGAAGTAAAAGAATAATTCATAATAACCACAGGAATTTGGGAGAAATGTTGTTAGTGGTGTATTGAATGAAACAAAAAACGTTCATTTTACTCAAACACAAACTTATAAGCAGTAAAATCAGAGAAACTGATCATTTTGCAGTGGGCTCTGATTTTTTTTCCAGAGCTGTAAACTCTCTGTCCACTGATGTGAGTCACAGGAGACGTCCACACAACACAACATATAACACACTTTACATTGTACGTCATATAACAATCCATTACCCGAGTGCGTCAATCATATGTCATCAAGTAAATTACATTAGAAAACATTATAAAAAATATTTAATTTATGTGTAGTGTAGGACGATCTGTGCTCAGGCAAACACTCTTATGCGTAAAATTGGCTCTTGTACAAATGATGTAAAGTTGTTCTGGTTTAAATCATATTGTTCACCGTTATGAGGCAAGGCAAGTTTATTTGTACAGCACAATTCGTACACAAAGTAATTCAAAGTGCTTTACAGAATAAGAAATACATTAAAATCACAATACAAACAAATCAAAACATAAATAATCATCATAAAATTTTCAAATAGAGATGGGACATTAAATTAGAGAGAATTAGAGAGAAGAGTAGAGTGCGGAATAGAAAATAAAAACCTTTCAGTCATGTGCACAGCTAAACAGAACCGTTTTTAGCCTGGATTTAAACAGAGTCAGAGTCTGTCTCACATGTTCAGACTGTTCCAGGTTTTAGTTGCATGAGTCTGAAACTCTGACTCCCCGAGTTTAGTCCAGACTCTGGGACCAGCAGGAGGCCGGTCCCTGAGCTCCTCAGATGCAGATGGTTCATGTGGCACTAACATGTCACAGATGGACTTTGGAGAGACTTGTGCATGAGCAGAGCTGCTTTAAAGTCTCTGAGCCACAGGGGGCAGTGCAGAGACCTGAGCTCAGGACTTATGTGCTCGTACTTCCTGGTTGGAGTCAGGACTCGAGCTGCAGCGTTCTGGATGTTCTGGATGTTCTGGATGTTCTGCAGCTCTCACAGCTCGTTTGCAGAGGCCAGTGAGGCCGTTACAGTATTTAACCTACTGGAGACAAACACATGGATAAGTCTCTCCAGGTGCTTTAGACAGTCGAACTTTGATTGTTGCTGTTTTTTAGATGGTAAAAGGCTGCAGATGTTATTGATTTGATGTGGCTGTTAAAGTTCAAGCCTGAGCCCATTATTACTGTATAGATTTCTAGCCTGATTTGAAGGTTTTAGAGAGAGAGACTGGAGGTGACTGCTGACACTGTCTCTTTGCACACAGCCCACCTCTGGGTTAATCACAAAAAAAGCCAGTTTGCAAAGGCTACAGGTGCCACAGTGACGCTTTACGGGTGATTTTTGAGGAGGCCACGATGGACAAGTGCAACTGAAGCATTTGTTACTGCGCGAGTGAACACGCTGCAAGCTCTACTAAGAACTTTAATGTACAGTTTTATCTGCAGACTGAACAAATCGGAAAATGAAATAATAATGTCACTCACAAATATGAGGTTCAGTGCAATACGATATCAGTCCAGTATGTGGAGACACTGGTTTGGCTCTTTTAAAAATATAAATTTGTTTTGTATTGTCACTGTCGTCGTTTGTTTTAGAAATGGAGAAGATAAAGATGAACTGAGCTGAACTATGTCCCTGTTTACCCGGGACAGTCCCAGTTTTGAGCCCTGTGTCCCCTGTCCCAGCAGATTTATCCAAAACCACTGATTTGTCCCAGTTTTATACAAGAAATGTCCCAGATATCCCTATTTTTAACCAGTTTAATCACTGCCAACAGTAAAGAAAGGCATACGTTGTCATTTGTTTAGGTAAAATACAAAAAATGTGCTTAAAAACGACCAAAACACAAAGAAAATGTGACTATACTGACTCACATGTTTGTCCTGAATGGTTTCGGGAGAACAGTTTTCCTTAATTACGCACTCGTTTCGCAATTTTATTATCACCAACCACCAAAAAACCGAGGATGTCCCAGTTTTTTTTTTATTTTGAAATTCTGGTGACCCTACTGTTATGTCACACTGCAAAAAACAAAATCTAGTCAAGTTAAGATGACTTGAATTTAGGCCATGTACACACGTAGCCGGGTATTTTTAAAACCGAACATTTCCCCCCCTCCGTTTATAAAAATAGTTTTATCCACACCACCTCGTCTTCGAAAAAAATATCTTCCACACATAACCGAACATCTGCGTTTTCAACCACATTCATACACATTCCAAACCTGTAGATGGCGTTATTTCCATTGAGCCCTCACTTCGCCGTCACTTCCGCCTAAACTTAAACAACAGAAAACATGGCGGAGTCAGAATTGCTCCTAAACACAGTTTAGGAGCAATTCTGCTCTCAACACACACACAGCTCTCAAGAAACGACTCCGATCCATAGTCTGCTTTGGCTTTGGCTTTGGCTTTTGCAGTCGCCTAAACAAATGTCGCACGTTTGACGTCAGGGCAGATTCATATTTTTTGGCGCAGACAGTGACGTTTTAAAACGCAAAACCCCAGTTATCTCTGTCCACACAAACACGCATAAACGGAGTTTTCAAAAATCTTCACTTTGGCCGGAGTTTTCCCTGAATACTCGTTTTTGATGCGTGTTTGTGTGGATGACAGGTCAAAACGCAGCAAAACATCTTCGGTTTATCAGATACCCGGCTACGTGTGGACAAGGCCTAAGTTTTACCATGATTTGAAAGAAAATTATCTGCCAGTGGAATAAGATTTTTTGTACTTAAAATATGAAAATACATCTTGCCACACTTAAAATAAGGAAAACAACAACTTTTGGCACTTAAAATAAGAAACAAAATCACATGTTGCTTGAATTAAGAAAAAATATATTAAAAAAAACACTTATTCCACTGGCAGATAATTTTACTTGTCAAGTTGAATCGGCTCAAATAAAGTAAAATGTTCTTAATTTAAGTCATTTTAACTCACCGAGATATTGTTTTTTTCCTGTGCATCAAAAACATAAAAGTGAAAAAACACATAGGACACTCAAATGGCTGATATCCAAAAGCTTTTGTTAAATTTTAAATTACGTTTTGGCAAAAAAAAAAAAACAACCTTCAGATATTGTTTTTCTTGCTTTGGCCCAGAATATCTGAGGAAAGAATTTTTGCCGAAACGTAATTTAAAATAAAAAAAAGAAAGATAAAGACAGAGAAAGACAGAGATAAAGACAGAGAGAAAGACAGAGGGGAAGAGCGATAAAGACAGAGAGGGGGGAGAGAAAGACAGAGAAAGACAGAGAGAAAGACAGAGGGGGAGAGAGAAAGACAGAGAGGGGCAGAGAGAAAGACAGAGAGGGGGAGAGAGAAAGACAGAGAGGGGCAGAGAGAAAGACAGAGAGGGGGAGAGAGAAAGACAGAGAGAAAGACAGAGAGAAAGACAGAGGGGAAGAGCGATAAAGACAGAGAGGGGGAGAGAGAAAGACAGAGAAAGACAGAGAGAAAGACAGAGAGAAAGACAGGGGGAGAGAGAAAGACAGAGAGGGGGAGAGAGAAAGACAGAGAGAAAGACAGAGGGGGAGAGAGATAAAGTGAGAGAGAAAGACAGAGAGAAAGACAGAGAGGGGGAGAGAGAGAAAGAGAAAGACAGAAAGAAAGACAGAGAGGGGGAGAGAGATAAAGTGAGAGAGAAAGACAGAAAGAAAGACAGAGGGGGAGAGAGAAAGACAAAGGGGGAGAGAGATAAAGTGAGAGAGAAATCAAGAGAATGAGAGGCAGAGAGATAAAATCAGTGAGATTATTTTACTTGACAAGTTCTCTTCAAATAAACGACCTCTAGACGAGAATGAAGCCGTCTCAGGACTAATAAGTCGATAATAAATCCGAATAACCTGCTAGAAGTTTGAAAATCTTGCTCAAATCAGAGAAATTTGCAGTGCAGATTGAAGCTTTAAGTCGCCTCATGGTCCGGAAAAGTTCTTGCGAGCTCTGAAATCAGGACCGCAAAACTTCTGAGATGTTTTATATGAAGTAACTTTGAATCCAGTGATAAAAGTGTGAATCTGAGGCGGGCGGATGATCCCACTTGAAACTGTGAAACTGCTGTTGTGACCTTTGGCAAGACACTGGAGCCGCGGTGCCAGCGACAGGAAGAGTGTGAAAGAGAGAGAAGAAGGAGAGGATCAGAGCTTAAGTGGTTTGGACGTCCTCTGAGGGAAAAGAAAAGAAACCATTTGGCAACAGAGAGAGAGGTGAGAGAGAAAGAGAGAGAAAGACAGAGAGTTGAGAGAGGGGGAGAGAGAAAGACAGAAAGAAAGACAGAGAGGGGGAGAGAGAAAGACAGAGAGGGGGAGAGAGATAAAGACAGAGAGAAAGACAGAGGGGGAAGAGAGAGGGGGAGAGAGAGAGACAGAGAGAAAGACAGAGAGGGGGAGAGAGAAAGACAGAGAGAAAGACAGAGGGGGAGAGAAAGACAGAGAGGGGGAGAGAGAAAGACAGAGAGGGGGAGAGAGACAGACAGAGAGGGGGAGAGAGAAAGACAGAGAGGGGGAGAGAGAAAGACAGAGAGGGGGAGAGAGAAAGACAGAGAGGGGGAGAGAGAAAGACAGAGAGGGGGAGAGAGAAAGACAGAGAGGGGGAGAGAGAAAGACAGAGAAAGACAGAGAGGGGGAGAGAGAAAGACAGAGAGGGGGAGAGAGAAAGACAGAGAAAGACAGAGGGGGGAGAGACAAAGTGAGAGAGAAAGAGAGAGAAAGACAGAAAGAAAGAGAGAGGGGGAGAGAGATAAAGTGAGAGAGAAAGAGAGAGAGAGAATGCATCATGAGATTTGAAAGACAGACTAATGATAAAGGAGAAAGAGAGAGACAAAGTGAAAGACAAAGAGAGTGAGAGAAAGAGAAAAAGAGAGAAAAATAGAGCGAAATCAATAGAATGAGAGAGGCAGAGAGATAAAATTAGTGAGATAGATAGAAAGAAAGAGAGAGAAAGCATCATCAGCTTTGAAAGAGACTAATGATAAAGGAGAAAGAGGGAAAGAAAGAAAGACAGACAAAGAAAGAGAGAAAGTAAGTAAGAGAGAAAGAAAGCAAGACCGAGAGCGAGAGAAAGAGAAAAAAGAAAAAGAAGGGAAAGAAAGATAAAAAGCAAGGCAGAACAGACAGAAAGTAAGAAAAAGAGAGAGAGCAAGAGAAAGAAAGAGGAAGAGAGCCGTCAAAGCGAGAGAAAGAGAGAGAGAAAGCAATAGAAAGAGAATAGTGGAGAGAAAGAGAGAGAAAGGGAGAGTGAGAGAAAGCAAGAGACAGAGAGAGAGAAAGTTGGAGACAGAGAGAAAAAGAGAGAGAGAGAAAGAAAGAAAGAATGAAAGAAAGAGAGAGAGAGAGAAAGAAAGAAAGAAAGAAAGAAAGAGAGAGAAAGAGAGAGAGAGAGAAAGAGAGAGAAAGCATCTTGGGCTTTGAAGATGAAGACAGACTAATGATAAAGGAGAGAGAAAAGAAGAGCAAAAGAGAGAGAATGAGAAAGCGAGAGAAAAAATGAGGAAGAGAGAAAAAGTGAGATAAAGAATGAGAGAAAGAAAGAGGAAGAGAGAGAAAGAGAACAAGAGAGAGAATGCTAGAAAGACGGAGAGAAAGAGAAAGAGAGGGAATAGTTGATTTGCTGATTATTGATTGATGATCAGTTTGTAGGTTGGTCACTTAGTCAATCATTCAGTTAGTCAGTTATTTAGTCAGTCATTCAGTTATTTAGTTATTAGTCAGTTATTTAGTTATTTAGTCAGTTATTTAGTCAGTTATTTAGTCAGTTCTTTAGTCAGTTATTCAGTAATTTAGTCAGTTATTTAGTCAGTTATTTGGTTATTTAGTCAGTTATTTAGTGATTAGTGACAGTGACTTATCTGCAGTTGGTTTGTTCGTCTCTCGGTGTTTGGGGAATAAAACTCTGCCCCAAACTTGACTAAATATGAAAATCCAGCAGAGTTAAATAAATCCCGCTGACAATGAAGCTCAAACACTTCAGTCTTTTGTAGTTTTAGTCGCGCCCGGTCGTGCCCCGCAGCCCCACACTGCACACCTGCTCTGCACAAAGACTGCAAATCACACACACACACACACACACACACACACGGGCACACAGATCCAGTCGAGCACAGGGAGAACATGCAAATCTGAACTTTAAATGCAGCCGTGTGCAGCGCTCCAGGCCCGGAAGTCCAGGCTGAGGCAGGTTCCTACTGAGCGCGTTGTTTACAGAAGATTTGATTACAGTGAATGAAATGAATAATGCAGCTGGACTGGGACGTACGGGGCCTCAGATACACACAGAGACGCAGCCAAACGGCCAAAATTTAACATGCAAACACTTAAATCTATCAGAAAATGACGTAAAAGTAGTGAAATGATCTGTCCGTGCAGCAAGATCATTTTACTGGACAAGTTCTCTTAAAATAAACCACCTCTAGACTAGAATGAAGTCGTCTCTGGGCTGAAAATAAGTTTATGGACGCTAAATTTGAGATAAACAGACGTAAAACCAGTGTTCGTGGTCTGATAATAAGTTCCCAGATGCCAAATTCAAGATAAAATGCTTTAAATTCTAGTAAATTGTAGATAAACATACTTAAAACAGGTTTCAGAATGAATGGCCTGATAATAAATTCATAGATGCTAAATTCTAGGTATGAGTACATTAAGTCTTACATGATAGAAGTTACACGGCAAAAATCCCCCTCCTGAAAACTAGAAAAATCCACTTGTTCTAACTTAAAATGCTCCAGAAACAAGTGAAATGATCTGTCAGTGCAGGAAGAAATCTTAAAATGAGTAAAATATATCTAGACTAGGGCCCGACTGATATGGATTTAGTTGTGGCCGATTTGATACCAATAAAATGGGAGTTGGAGCTGCACTACAAAAAAGGATTTTCTAGCATAGATAAACTGACTCAATTTTAAGATTTTTTTTACTTAAAAGGTGAGATTTTTTTACTTGTTTGAAGATATTCCATCCTGATTTATCTTATCTCGATATTACAACTTATTCTAAGCACTTTTTATATTAACTCAGTCCAGGTTAAGCCTCTTTAACTTCCTTCTCAAACCAATAAGGTGAAAAATCTTGCCATAAATACTTGAAACTCGTGTTTTCTGCTTAGAACAAGATTCGAATTTCGTCTTGTTTTAAGAAAACTTGGTAAGTGAAAATTTCTTTGTGCACTGGCAGATAATTTCACTTAAAATAGAGCATTTTTACCACAAAATTGGTATTTTTTTCTTATTTTTGTATATGCTGATCGGCGATATATTTATGATGTAAAAATTCACTGTAAATCTTCAATCGTTTACAAAACTTAGATTTAGAGACTGTTGGATTTTCAATTGGGTTTATTTAGGCGACATTTATTGTTATTCTGCCTCTTTATGTCATATTTAAAGACAGTAGGTCGGTCTAATGGCATTTTTGTGATATTCTAGCCAGTAAAGAAAGTGCTGTAAGTAAACTACCGCTATTAGCTTTTAGCAGTAATTGTGTGTGCGCCGCGGTAATTAATGAGATGCTAAATGCTGATAATTCACACCTCTATTCACAGCTCATTTACATATCAGTGTGTGTCCAGTAACATATATACGGCCACTGTAGTCACTTTACAGTCGCTAATAGAAGAGAAAACAGCCTGTTTATGTGTGCGAGCTACAGCAGCTAATCGCTAACCAATGAAAAAGAACCAAAACGAGCTTCAAAACCGACACATTTCCAACTCTCAGCCTCACACAGGCTCCTCTCAGATCACAAGTCTGCACTAAGAACTGTCCTTTAATCCAGACTCACACTGAGCATCCGGAAAAAGAAGAGAAGAAGAATCTCAGTGTTGTGCACATGGATCTATGGCTGCAGGTGTAAACAAGCGCACAAAGGCGATGCATTCAGGGTCAGTACGACCTCACAAACAAATGACTCCGCAGATAAATACTGATGTGACGCCACATATCAGGACATTTATCTGTCTGTAAACGGGATTAAATGGGCAGAATATAGCGAGTCTAAGCTTTATAACAAAGTAAAACATGTCCACGTGGAATATCGGCCCATATCGGCAAGATTTAGGCCGATATGTTTCCAAGTGCCAATATCGGCCAACCGATATATCGGCCGAGCCCTAATCTAGACCTTCATAAATCTCAAAATAAGATAAAATCACTTATTCTAAGCAAGAATCTAATCTTAAAGTGATCTAAAATAAAGCATAAAACACTAATTCTAAGCATAAATTAAGATGAAGAATCTTAAAATTAGAATATAAATCTTGTTCTATTCTCGATGACAGGCGGATTAACCAATCAGAGAGAAGCCTGGTCTGTTCACGTCAAAACAAACACGGTGGTTTACATGTAAAAAAAAAAAAAAGGAAAAATCTACGTAAACGACCGAGAAACAGGACAGATCTTTGCAGAACTAACAACCGAAGCAACAAACCGTGACTTATTTCAGGTAAAAGAAGTTATATTTATTGTTGTGAATGATGCGAGGATTTAAGGGGGAAGGTTTTTTCTGAGATGTTTCGAGAGACACAGATTAGCGGCCGAGGTTGGATCGTCTCAAGTTTGGACGGAGATTTTCCCACTTTGAAATGTTTTATACTAAATCATTTGAAGGTGTCCAGAAGCGGTGATAAAAAGCCTGATCTAAAGTATCATCCCACTAGAAACTGCTGCTGTGACCTTTGGCAAGACACTTCATCCACGTTGCCAACGACGTGTGATCTGTGGAAGTGAAAGCGAATATTTTCAGAGTTTAAACGCTTTGGACGTCCTCCGAGGGAAAAGAACAGCCATTTGGCAAAAGACAGACGGACAGATGAGGAAAAAGAGAGGAGGAGAGAGGGATCAATCAATCAGACTTCATTTCTATATCACTTTTCAAACATTTGCAAGAGAAAAATTAGTGATTGAAAACAACAACACCCCATTGTTTCTTACATATTTACAGCCACATAGACAGAAACATAAAACCTGAAGCTCCTAAAGATTGGAGTAAAAAAAAGAAGCTAAAATTAGGTGAAAACTAAGTAAAAATAACAATAATTAAATTTTAATCAAGTGAAATAATCATAATAATAGTTTAAAACAAGTAAAAGTTTTAATTAAATGTGTTCAATTATGTCCTAACTCCATAATGCAGTCGTTTTAAGTCCAAAAATAACACTTAAAATGCAAGATTCTGTGAAATGTTTTAATAACTTAGTGGTTTCTAACATTTCAGAAACAGATTTTTAATGCAATTAGAGGTCTTGGGTTCATTTTCAGAAAGTCTTAGTGAAAAATGAATGAGAAATTTACTTGAGGAACGTTTTTGGAAATTTCCCTATCGTAAAATTACATTATAAACAGGGGTGCACATAACTGGTACGCTGGTACGCATGCGCAGCAAAAAATAACAAATGCGTAATGCCACTTCAGTTACTGAGCGCCTTTGCGTAGCCCACTTGACTTGACCGATCGTGTCATATCAATCTTACACATGTCCAAGTCCAACTACTGTCAAAGATGTCTAAAAAACAACAGACATTAAGCAGCTTCTTTGGCGTTTCCCCGCCTACAAAGAAACACCAACCGGAGCCAGAGCCGAAGAAAAGACTTTTTTCGGAAAAGTGGCTTCAAGATGTGCAGTGGCTTGAAGCTAACGATGAACGCACTGAAATGTGGTGTAAGCTTTGCCGCTCACATCCACACCTAGCAGATAAAACAGGTGCGTTTTATAAAGGTTCAAAGAATTTCAACCATCCTTTATTTGACAAGCACGAAAAGAGCAAAGAGCATACGAATGTGGTGCAAGCCATTGCTAATAAACAAGCTAGCCAAGAAGAACTGTCCAGTCGCCCACTTAGCAGATGGAGGACAGTGAGGAAGATGGCACTTTTTAAGACCTCGCTACATAATGAGTGAGTACCAAACTCCATCTCCTGGTACTCACCTGAGTAACTCACTGAAAAAGTTATGTGCACCCCTGATTATAAAGCTAAATTGGACCCTTTTTACTGCACCGACTTGTATTTGTGAATCGCCTTTTCTGTCTTTGCTGGTGTTACGTATAAAAACATAGTTATTATATTTATCGTTTATTAAGCTTATCTGAAGAAAATATTATTTGTTTATCTAGTTTTTATATCTATAAACTAGTTAGAATGCACAAAACAAGAAAAACAAGTGTTTAAGACATTTTTATGGATGTAAATCAGTCGATCTTGAACTGAAACTGTCTCTGAACCTTCTGTTTGTGACGTGGAAAGATTAAAAGATTTTATAGTTTTAGTCAGTTTGTCAGTGACAATTACAAGTGGTAATTAGTCTTTAAAATAAAGTAACATTTTCAATAAGATTCATGAATTAAAATCAAGAATAAAACAGCCAATAAGAAGGTTTACATTCTAGTTTTAAGATTTTTCATCTGAATTTATTCTTAGATTTAGTGTTTTGTGCTTTATTTTGGATCACTTAAACTTAGATTATTGCTTAGACTAAGTGATTTTATCTTATTTTGAAATTTATGAAGGCCTGGATATATTTTCTTATTTTATGATTTCATAAATTTCACTTCCTGCACTGGCCGATCATGTCACTTGTTTCTAGAGCATTTTAACTTAAACCAAGTGGATTTTTCTAGTTTTAAGGAGGGGAATTTCTGCAGTTTATGTCCAAAATTCCAAACATTCCCTATAGAAGTAGTGAAACGATCTGTCCATGCAGCAAGATAATTTCAACCCCACAGTTCATTCATGTTAAGTCCAAAAATAACACTTAAAATGCAAGATTCTGTGAAATGATTTAATAACTTACTGGTTTATAAGATTTCAGAAACAGATTTTTAATACAATTATACAGTAGGTCTTGGGCTCAATTTCGGAATGTCTCAGTGAAAAATTAATGAAAAATTTACTCGAGGAACCTTTTTGGAAATTTTCATATCGTAAAATGACATTATAAAGCAGAACTGGACCCTTTACACCACATGTGTCAAACATGCGGCCCGGGGGCCAGATCCGGCCCTCCAAGACCCTTAATCTGGCCCTCGGCTGATTTTTCTATTAAAATACTTAAAATTTTCAGATTTTTCTGTTAATTTTCTGCACCGTTTAGCATAGCAGCGTCTCCGGCGTTTCTATACGTTGCGACTCCCACCAGAGCAGCACAAATGAAGACTTTCCTCTTTCCAAACGCTCTTAAAGGACGATCGTTTTGACTGTCGACCGTGACCCTCATCAGCAAAATGTCAAAAAATGAGAAAAGCAGATGCTGAGTTCAGGATTTCCCAAGAAAAATTGTCTAATTCTTATTTGTTGACAGAGGTGAATGGGAAATCTGTGCTCAGTGTGTTTGGAACAAGTGGCGTTGCTCGAGGAATATAATCTTAAACACCACTACGAGACACGGAGAAAAATACGATAACTTGAAGAGAGAACTGAGTTTTCTGATCCGGCCCTTTTGGGATCAAAGTAGGCTGCATACGGCCCCCGGACCAAAATGAGTTTGACACCCCTGCTTTACACTGTGTTTTATTTGTGTTTTCGACTTGTACTTGTGAATCGCCTTTTCTGTCTTTGCTGGTGATTCGTATAAAAACACATCAGGGTTGTTATATTTCTGGTTCTGTCCACACGCTGCAGCGGTGGTGCAGTGTCCCATGGAGCGGGGGTCAAGGTGAGTTCAGGTTCGCCTCCTCCCCGTTCACTTTGCCGTGTCCTTGAGCAACGCACTCGAACTAACAGAGAACAGGACGGACGGAAACTGACATTTAAGGCGCAAACGTGTCTGAATTGAGTGATTAAAGGCAAAACTTAGAGACTCCCGGTGTCAGATTTGCTATTTCCTCTGTTTAGATGTCTGTTTTTTTAAATTATTATCGTTAAGGAAATAAAATAAAAATGTCTTTCGTACGTTTTTATTCTCACGGTCCGGTCATGTGAAAGCTGCAGCTGCACGGAGAAAGGTGGTGATAAAACTGCACGGTGTATTACAGGCGTTGGGGTTCTTGCCAAACGCATATTTCACTGGAGAATAAAAGGTGAGCTATAATTTTTCGGCTTGTCTCCACGGAAACGGTATTGTGTTATCCAAAATGCTCCGCGGTATGGCATTAAAGCGGCTATTTTACGCTATTTTCTCAACGTTATAATCACGTTTCTTCATCTGTTCTGTTTCATTTACACATGTTTAACGCACAAGTCCTGCATGTTTAGGCTTAGAGTTCTTCTCTCGAACAGAAAACACTCCACCTTGTGATGTCATGTGGTGATACAGGAAGTGCTCCACTGTGTTTTTAAACGCCGTACACCTTCACTAGAATCACTTGGATCATTTCAGCCCGGGGATTTTCAATATCTACTGGACAAAAGGCAAAAGGAGCTGTTCATTTGAAAACTAGTCCACCGTTTCATGACATCACAAGGTGGAACGGAGCATTTTGAGCTTTGGAGATGTGCAGACTGATAATAAAGAATAACTCAAACGTGTGTGAATGAAACAAAACAGAACTCCAGGTCTGTTTTTGAAGAGGTAACAGTATAAGAACATGGCTCACAAGGGTGTTTTGTGTAATATAGGACCTTTAAACTAGAATCCTACAGTCACAATATTTAGTTTTGTATTTTGTATGTATTTGGTTAAAAGGAAATCCTTGAAATCTCAATGTAAAGTAGAACTGATAACTGACTGTTTAGGCTGCAAGACGACTCGCATCAGTGGGAAGGCTGGTTTTACTTCTAAAACGATTCTCTGGACACAGACGTTCACGTGGACAGTCTGGAGTTATAATAGTTTTTCCTCAGGTCTGTGGAGTGGGTCAGACTGTTTTTAGTGGCAGGACGACTATGGCCATTGACATGCACTAGCCTAGCACCAGCGACCTCTGCAAATACAAGAACTGGAGGGAAGATTTAAAGTGTCTCCACACGTCTCCAACACTCTGGCCCACGAGGAAATGAGGCCCTATGTCCAAAATTCAGAACTGTCCCTTTAAGTGCAGTCCGTGTGCAGTGCAATGGTAGCAATAAATAATTAAAGATAAAAAGATAAAGAAAGATAAAATAATGATAATAAAAATATTTAAAAAAAGAAACGATTTAAAAAATAATTTAAAAAAGATTTAAAATATTTTTAAATTATTTTTAAAATGATTTTAAAAAAAGGAGTAAAAACAAAAAGATAAAAAAAACCACACCTTTTTTGTTCCCACTGATGCACCCACTGCTCCTCCTCTTTTCCTCCTCCCATCTCCTCTTTCTCTCGCTCTCACGTCACCATCCTTCCCCTCCTTCCTCTCTCCTCCAGTCCACAACAACCCACAATAAAAGATAAAAAAAAATAATAATTAAATTGAAAAGAATAAAAAATTAGAAAAAGATAAAAATAAAATAAAAAAGGTAAAAATTATATATAAAAACAAAAACAATATATTGTTTTTAAATGTCCACAATAACCCACAATAAAAAAGATTTTAAAAAAAGATTTTGAAAAAATGTAAAACATACAAATAAAATAAAAAAGTAAAAAAATATATAAAAAAATAAAAACGATAAAAAAGTTTACAAAAATAAAAAACGCACCTTTGCCGCTCCTCCTCTTTCTCTCATTCCAAAATAAAAAAAGGATAAAAAAGCCAAAAATAAAAAAAGATAAAAATTAAATTAAATTAAAAAAAGAAAGAGAAATAAAACAATTTTAAAAAGATAAAAAATAATCAAACAAACAAACCCATCGCACCTTTGCTGCTCAGCGGATGCACCGGGCTGCTCCTCCTCTTTCCCTCCTCCTCTTTCCCTCTCTCTCTCCAGCGTCACCATCCTTCCTCTCCTCCCTCCTCCCTCTCTCCTCTCCTCCCTCCTCTCTCCTCTCTCCTCTCCTCCCTCTCTCCAGTCCAGGGTAACGCGCTGCTCGCTCTCCTCCGCGCTCAGACCGCTCAGAGAATCGACTCGGGAGTTTCCAGCCGCGTCTCCTTCGCCTCGGTCTCTTCTTTCTTTCCCGATGAATCCGTGATGCGATCCCGCGTCCTCCACTCCCGCCACCGCCACCGCCACCGCCACGGGAAGACGAGCGCGGGATTTGGCTCAGCGTGGACCGGCGTGCAGCCCCAGTGAAGACGCGCAATTCCCGAGGATCGCCGCGTAAAGGTAACACACGACTTTCCAACCCGATTCCCTCGCGTTTTCCCAACTTGATCTTTGCGTTTTTGGATCGTCTCGTGGTATGAATTATTAAGAGCTGGGCTTGCTGAGTGTCCGGTCTAATTTATTTAGCGTTCCCGTAGCGCAGCACACCTAAATCCTCCCTAATCGAGTATTGATCACACTAATTAAAACGCGATACGCAATAAATTAGCGACTTACACAGGACACGCTGCTCACTTAAAGTTTAGACTTGCGTAAAAAGGAACGTGGTTTGGAGATGTATGTTTATTTTTTCTCCATAAAGTTGTCAGTAAACATTTTTTGTACGATTTGATTTGCTTTTTTCAGCATTTTTTAATCATTTGACGTGGAAAGTAGAGGTTAAAACCAGATTTTCAGATGTAAAAACTGGAATATACTCGGGTTAGGATGGTTGGTATAAATAAAAATGTGAAAATTGTGCTTAACATTGTCCATTTTCGACTCACTTGTGGGTCAGTCATAATCTGAGGGACTGTTGTTGCTTGTTTTGGTGATTTTTAAGCCTGTTTTTTGTATTTTAGCTGAACAAATGACTATATTCCGATCTTTGCTGTTGGTGTGGCTCAAATTGGACAGAAATGTGGACAGCTGGGTTATTTCTTGTATAAAACTTGGACAAATCAGTGGTTCTGGATAAATCTGCTGGGACAGGGGACACGGGGCTCAAAAATGGGACTGTCCCGGGGAAATAGGGACATCCGGACACCCTATGTTGAAAATTGCTTTGCATTTGCACATTTTTTGGAAGATGAAGTAAAATAGATAATCTCGTCTTTTGAGTTGTTGTGGAGGTGCGAGTTTACGGAGCTTGACAGTGTTTCTGGAACTAAATTCTCATTCATTTTTCTCACAGACTTTACAGAAAAAATGATATTAAAAGTCCGAAAACTTGCTCAGGGATAATCATCTACATGTTAACTAATGGCCACAGGACCTTTGATTGTATTTAAAGTCTGTTTTGGAAACATTTCGCAGAATCTTTGGTTTGAAATGTGCTTTTTGGACTAAAAACAACCACGTTATGATATAGTTTCCACTTATACCCTCTGTGGTGTCTTTAAACTGTAATATGTGAAGTTTTCTGTGTCTATGAGAGTGGAAAAATTAATGGAAAACGTTGTTCTGGTCCAGGCGTGGGTGGTCTCTGTTGAGCTCCATAAAAATATAACAAACTACAAGTAAACTGTGATTATGTAAACGGTTTCAGATTGTGCAGAGAAAGAACAGAAATGCTCCAGATATTTAGTAAAAAGTCCTGACACGCCCACTTCACTTAAAGCTGCATTGTGCACAGTAACTTTTCCGGTAGAAGGTTTGTCGAATGCTTTTCTTCACTGAGATGTTATTGCTTTGTCTGGAATGTTTCACAGTGTGGCATTAAACCGTTCTAGTCCAGTGAGGTTCATTTGGTCTTCTGATAATTTATGTGATTATTGTATTTTTTGGACTATAAGTCGCTCTGGAGTATAAGTCGCACCAACCAAAAAATGCACAATGAAGAAAAAAAAAAAACATATATAAGTCGCACTTTTTGGGTAAATTTGTTTTTTAAAATCCAGAGAGACCAGAGAGAGAGAAAACGCAACAGTTATTCAGAAAACTAGAGCATAAATAATGTAACATAAGTTTACCAAACTCTCAATCTCACTCCAAATCACTAAATCCACTGAATTCTTGATCCTCGGTGTCACTTCTGAGCTACTCCGCGACTTCCGGAGGTAAACAGATCGCCGCTTCCTCTTTTGAGCAGCTGTCACCAGACTCAGCATCAGTTCCAGTGTGAATTATTTCGGACTTTCTGAATCCTGACAGGATGGTTTTGGTTGTCACTGAAGGAAAGTCACTGATATGATACCAGACACCAGACGGGACAGCGGCTCTTCCTGCAGCCGACATGTGCAGTAGAGCCACAAGTGACAGCAGTACAGGAGGAACAGTAGCAGCAGATACTGGCATACAAGCCTAGAGCGCCCTCTAGAGCGCCCTCTAGAGCGCCCTCTAGAGCGCCCCCTGGCAGCTGTCAGTGTGAGAATTTTAATATATAAGTCACACCTGAGTATAAGTTACAGGACCACCCAAACCATGAAAAAATATAGTAGCTTCTTTTTTCAGACCAAGAGTTTGTTTTCATACCTGACCGTTTGGACAGCTCCCTGCGCTCTTCCTCAGAGTGACAGGATGTTGCTGTGACGTGTCCGATCGGCTGATTTAAACAGGTTTTGGCACCGTTTTCCTACCGGTGGAGGCAGGACGACAGCGCCATCTGCAGTCCCACTTCCTCAGGACAGTATCCCAGGTGTGTGAGAGTGAAAAAGCCCCATCGTCCCGGTTTATCGTCCCGTTGGGATGTTTCTGGATTCCGATTGCCTCTTTAGTCCAGCGACAATGTTTGTTTTCCTCTGTTTTCCTCTTCCTTCTTTTACAGAACCTAAAGACATAAATTATACTTTTCTATCAAATCAAATTGGAAAAACAACTAAAACAGAGTTCAAATATAGTCAAAAAATACAACACGGTTAACAACAAGATGATCAAAAACAATGACACAGGTTATGGAAATATTACACGAAATGAAGGAAAGGGACGGAAGTTAATGTGCCAGAGGGAGCTTTATATTTAATAATATTTAAATGAGTGTTTTCCTATTTGTTTTTTGACTCTTGGGACAACAAACTGATCTGATCTGCGTGGTGTGAACTGTGAGTTAAACGTCCTTATTCTAATTACTGTATTTTTCGGACTATAAGTTCTTCCGGAGTATAAGTAGCACTTTTTGGGGGAAATTTATTTTTTAGAAAATCAGAGACCAAGAACCAACATTTCATCTTGAAAGGCGAGTTATAACAGTTATAGTAATAAAAACAACCCAAATAGAGAAGAATCCGTGTATCATTCATTCGTTTTTCAATATAGAATCAAAAATAGGAAAACGAAAAAGAAGTTGCATATGAGTTTAAGTCGCAGGACCACCCAAACCCTGAAAAAAAGTGTGACTTATAGTCCGAAAAACACACTCTGAATCTTAGTACACATGCACATAGTTTACATACTAATGCTTGGTTTGACTCTTTGTGCTGCTAACGATGTTACAAATTAGGGCTGGGTGATACTGATCGATGTTTCGAGCAATTTCATTTTGTATTACTAGAAACTAATAATTGTTCTGTATTAATTCCCTGATAACTGTTTGATAGATTAAGGGCCCATGTTTCCTCATCACAAACAAACCTGGAGTTGTGTTTTGTTTCATTCACACGTTTAACGCACAAATCCTGCACATTTACACTATTTATCCTATTCTCTTAAATGGAAAACACTCCGTTCCACCTTGTGATGTCATGGGGTAATACAGGAAGTGCTTCGTTGTGTTCTTAAACTCCACGCACCGTCACTAGAATCTTTCAGATACTTTCAGCCCTGCAGTCGGCATTTTCTACTGAAATAAAGGTAAAATAACGCCGTTAACTTAAAAAACTACCGCTTCATGACATCACAAGGTGGAACAGAGCGTTTTGAGCCTTGCAGATGTAGACAGAATCATAATAAAGGGTTGCTCAAACATGTATGAATGAAATAAAACACAATTCTGGGTATATTTTTGATGAGGTAACAACATTAGAACCATAGACTTCATATAAAAAGCTATAACCATTTACATATATACAGTAAAGTCTATGATTCTAAAATGGCTAAAAGCTTACATGTCTGCATAATCTAAAACCTTTAACACTCAAAATAGTAAAATCTCTTCTCCGAAACACATGCTTTTACTCACAGAGGATTGGCTGTCGACTTCTTCAAAAAGACCTCAGCATGAACGATTGGAAATGTCTGAATTTCTCGACTAAAATCCTCTTAATTGCACAGCCCTGCTTCAAATACATGCGGCGCCTATAGCAACAGAAAATAAATTAGAAGTGATTTATGGTTGAACTTTTTAATTAGCCGGTGAGAGGTGTCAGGTCAGGTTTACTCAAAAACTGCACTTAAAGCTGATTTTTACCAACTTCAAAAGGTGAAAAACAGAACGAGTTCTTGTTAAACAGTTTGCAGTGGTGCAGTTATTTCACTTACCTTAAGCATTCAGAGCTTCCTACTTATTCACCACGGCAAGTTTACAAACGCTTTTCACAGCTTTCAGCGGCCAGAGTGGTGTCTCTGTAATGTAAACAGGAACTAGCATGTTAGCAGTGCACTTCCTGATTCTAGGAAGGCGCAGACAGACACAGTATAAATGGGACTCAGTGCAGGAAGTGAAATTTACTCAACAAGAAATCTTAAAATAAGAAAATATATCTCGGCCTTCATAAATCTCAAAATAAGATATAATCACTTATTCTAAGCAATAATCTAAATTTTAGTGATCTAAAATAAAGCATAAAACACTAATTCTAAGAATGAATTATGCAGAAAAATCTTAAAATTAGAATATAAAGCTGTTATTGACTGTTTTATTCTTGATTTTAGTTAATGAATCTAAATGAAATTCTTTATTTCTTTATTTTAAGACTAATCACCACTTGGTAACTTACTGACAAATTGCAGCTCTTTCCTAAAACTTTAAAATCTTTTAATATTTCCATGTGACAAACAGAAGGTTCAGAGAAACTGGACAGTTTCAGTTCAAGATCCACTGATTTACATCCATAAAAAATGTCTTAATCTCCATCTTAACACTTGTTTTGCTTGTTTTGTGCTTTCTAACTAGTTTATAAATATAAAAACTAAACTAAAGAAAAAAAATCTTGAAATAAGCTGAATAATCTTACATATTTAGCCTATCATTTAGTCATTTATTACATATCCCTTAAACCAAGATAAATAAGATTTTTTTGTCTAGATTTAGGAGAATAAATTGTGGTTAGTTTTATAAAATTTGCAGTGCTTTCAGTTCCTTGATGGGGTCTGAATCTGTTGGATCTGTTCATGTTAAAGAGCCGTTCAAAAGACTGGCTCTTTTTCTATGTATTTATATGACAAAAGCCAATGTGAGAAATCATGAAACTACAAACTAATCACAGAGAGACACGACCGAGGCTCAGATGTGTTTAAACTGAGACATGGTTCAATCTGAGACTATGTTTACCTTTTGGAATGGTGGAAAAGTAGATAAAACGTACCAAATATGTTTAAAATGCACAAATGTTCACTCATGTCGCCTTATTCTGTTTCTGTGCTGATTCTTGTGTTGGTTCAGTGTAAAAGCGCATCAAAAATAGACAGAAAAATATTTGGTTTGATGTTATTAGGTTCTTTTTTCAAACCAGGAGTTTGTTTTCATACCTGACAGTTTCAGGTTTTGGCGCTGTCTTCCCCCCCAGTGGAGGCAGGATGACGAGGGGCTTTTTTACTCTTACACCCTCAGATACTGTCCTGAGGAAGTGGGACTGCAGATGGCGCTGTCGTCCTGCCTCCACCGCTAGGAAAACAGCGCCAAAACCTGTTTAAATCAGCTGAGTGGACACGTCACAACAACATCACATACAACTTTTTCCCTCTAAAAATGCCTTCACAAGACTTAACCCAAAGAATGAAGACGTGAAAGTGCTTAGAACAGTTATTTCTTCATGTCGTCTGCACTGAAACGGAGCAAAGGATCATGGTCTATGTAGTTCCCTCTGTTTTTTTTTTTTTTTTAGCTATTTCTTCATCAGAACTGTTCATTTAAGCAAAGAGACTTGGGATTCGATATATTGTGATGGTCCACGATATTATTGTGAGACCTTTGACCATACGATATCACCGTATTTTGGTTATTGTGACATCCCTAGTAGGGTTGGGCAGTAATACAGTAATACGGTATCCCGCGGTATCAAAAAGTACCAACAGTATCAGTTTCATTACCGTCATTAAAAAAATTGTATAAGGACCTAAAACCACAGCGCCGACTTTCTCCCCTCCGCTCTCTCTCCTCTTCAAACGTCGTTAAGCTCGGAGATTTCCATCCACACGCAGCAAGGAAGAAGAAAAAAACCTGACTGATGCTTCGTGGGTGACGTTGAGCTGAAAAGTTTGCGATGGAGACGTTTTATTGAAGCCGAGAGTCGAGAGGGGACGAGGCGCTGAAAAGGAGAAAGTTCCCGCTTGAGGCCGAAGTCAGACTTTCACGGAGGAGACGGTAAAGCCCGATTTATGGTTCTGCGACAAAACATGTTTGTGTCGATGTGCAGCCCCTACACACAGTATCCGACCGCCGTGCACCTCTGAAACTTTCTAACAAAAGGACGCAGACAATAAGGGCTGGTTGGTCCTCTCCACCTCTCTACATTTACGGTACTGTGCTCAACATACATTGAGTAATAATGTGTTTAATGCAGCTTTGCGCACATTTGTTTATTAAAATTGCATGGCTCATTTGCATACAGTATAAGCGCTGATAAAAACAGCTCGTGTTCTGATGCTGATGCGATCGAACGCGCTGCAAAGTTTGGTTTGATCAGAACTTGTGCCTCATCTTCAAATATAAAGCTGCTCTTCTGTTTCTGAATGGTTTAGGTGCAGCGACAAAATAATTCGTAATTAGTCAGGGTAATACCGTATACCCCGGTAAAATGCTGAGAAGGTTTAACGGCATCAAAATTTGGATACCGCCCAACCCTAATCCCTAGTAAAAACGGATCCAGAATGTGTTATGTAGCAGTTATTTATCATTTAAAGCTGCACCATGTTACTTTTTGGTTGAGGGTTCGTCACCTGCTTGTATCTGTGGATATGTCGCTGCTCGAAAATGGGATATCGACGATCGCCAACATCAACCAATATTAGTTTTTCTCCTGCAAAGTGTTTTCTAGCGAAGTAAAGACCCAAACTACGCGCTCTAATGTTAAACTGCTGTGTGGAATCTCCCATCGAGGGCACACTGTACACGCACGGGGCTAAAGCAGGTTAGAGTGAGGATAGTTTCAAGGTTATGAGAGGTTTGATGCTGCTGCTTTGTGCTGGAGCCTCTGGAAAGGCCCTGAGGTCACCGATGCAAATGTGACCAGTGCATTTGCTTTGGTCTCTCTGGGTGTGGGCCCTATGGAAATCTCAGAGCTGTGTTTTTGTAAGGCTAAAGGTTTGGTTTGTTAGATTTACTTTGGAGGTTGTGAAAGCAGCCAAGGATGATTAAAGCGAAGTAAAAGTAAAGTTTTTTATCATTATGAATGTTTGGTGAAGCTGTGTAACTTTCTGAATTACCCGATGCTGCCAAGAATCAAAACGTCAAGAGCCAAATATGTTTTTCTGGTTCAGCTCTTGGTACGACTCTTCTTATCAAGGTTTCAGTGCAAAAAACTAAATCTAGTCAAGTTAAAGATGACTTGAATTAAGAAAGTTTTATCATGATGAAGTGAAATGATTTGCCAGTGGAATGAGACTTTTTGTAGTTAAAATATGAAAATACTTAAAATAAGAAAAGCAACAACTTTTTGCACTTAAAATGAGAAATAAAATCGAATGTTGCTTGAATTAAGAAAAAAAAACACTTATTCCACTGGCAGATCATTTCACTTGTCAAGTTAAATCGACTCAAATGAAGTAAAATGTTCTTAGTTTAAGTCATTTTAACTTACCTAGATATTGCTTTTAAAAATCTAAAATCTAAAAGAATATTACAAAACAAAGAACTAAACCTGCCACTTCTACGCTAGGACTAGTTTTACCAAATCGCATGGACTTTTTCCCGTACACTCTGACTCTGGTGGTGGTGAAGAGTAGATGGAAAGGCTGAGGTGGCTGATGGTTTTGCTGCAGCGCTGAGCCTGAAGGGAGCAGTAGGGATGCACAGATACAATAGTGGCATTGTATATCGGCACTGATGTGGAAAATTTTGGTTGATATCAGCTTCTGTCGTCTATAAATTGGTGTAATAAGACAGTTTAGACGATGTTGGCCCAAAACGTCTCATAATAAAACATTTGATTTGTTTTATTTTGAAAAATCTTAAAGGTAGATAATTAAGGTTGTTATTGACTGTTTTATTCTTGATTTTATTCATGAATCTTTAATTCAATGAAGTCTTTATTTCTTTATTTTAAGACAAATTTCCACTTGGTGACATACTGACAAATAGCAGCTCTCCTACAACTTTTAAATCTTTTAATCTTTCCATGTTACAAACAGAAGGTTCAGAGATACTGGACAATTTCAGTCCAAGATCGACTCATTTACATCCATAACAGAGGCTGCAGCATGTTGTGCTCTGCTCAGAAGGTGATTGGTTGTAGCCTCCATCTCTTCAGGACCTGTTCACCTCCAGGACTCGGACTCGTGCAGGTCGGATCTGACCCTTCTCACCCTGGTCATGGACTTTCTGACCTGCTCCCCTCAGGCAGGAGGCTCCAGAAGCTCTCGCCATAAAAAACAGTTTGTTCCTCTGCTGTTGGACTCATGAACAAAAACACTCAGACTGTTCCCACCCCCTGCTCTGTGTCAGTCTCATGTCCCTGGGCTGTATCTTTGCACCTGTCTGTTTGCACTGGTCATTACCTGCACTGTTATATTCTTATATTCTTGAAAATTTGTACATTTTTGTGTTACATTATAGAGTTTATTGTTTTCTACTTTATTTCATTTTATTATTCCACGGTTAGTAGTGCTTGTCTTATGTTTCGCTCCAAGTACCACAGCAATTTCCTAATGTTGTGAACCTTTCTGATTCTGATTTTAAAAAAAGTCTTAACACTTGTTTTGTGCATTCTGACTAGTTTATAGATATAAAAACTAGATGAGAAAAAAGTAAGATTTTCTTGAAATAAGCTTAATACTGCTGAGTGTCAGGCCTCACAGCAAGAAGGTTGCGGGTTTGATCCCCGGGTCGCCCGGGCCTTTCTGTGTGGAGTTTGCATGTTCCTCCCCGTGTCTGGATGGGTTTCCTCCGGGTACTCCGGTTTCCCCCATCAACCTAAAACATGCCCGCACCCCTATGAACTAACATCAAGGACCATGTTGTCCACCCTCCTGTGGGCTCACCACCTGCAGAGGGGTTCATAGGGGGGGTCAGGTGCAATGAGTATTGGGCAGCAAGCTGCCCCCGCGACCCAGCCGGATTAAGCGGGAGAAGATGGATGGATGGATGGAAGCTTAATAATCTTACATATTTAACCGTGGTTTAGTACATATCCCTCAAAACAAGATCAATAAGATTTTTCGTCTAGATTTAAGTATAAATCTTGGCTACTTTTATGAAATTTGCAGTGCGAACCAGACCACGTTACAGGTCAGATCTGTGGAGAGTGAGATCTGTGGAGTATTTTTGAGCTATAAAACCAGCTCTGATTGAATAAATGTAAGTTAAAGCGCTTTAATGTCACAATGTGGAACAGACAGAACAGTGACATCTCCATAAAAACAAGCAAAGTTACATGGTGCATCTTAAAATAACTCGCAACATTTGGATCAGTTTTACCTTATGCTGTTTGTGTTTAAAGGAAAAATCGTTCATATTTTCAGTCTTTGCCCTCGAATCGGTTGATATCAGCAGATAAGTGTCGGTTTTGGTATCGGAACAGATGAAGTAAAAAGCTGTAGAGTAGTGATAGAGCTTTTATTCGTTGTGATTTTATTGTTGTCAGAAGCAGGGTTGACGTAGGAACAAGGCAGACGATGAAATATGCCAATCTTGAAATTAAGTGACGTAACCTCTAGTTCTTGTCTAATTAAGCCCCCTCCACTTATCGTGAAAAAAACCGGGCTTAAACAAAAAGTAGAAGCCGGAACGCTGATGATGACTGAACTTTTTCACCGTTCTGACCTGAAACATTGCCAAAGAGTCATGTTTTGACAGAAGTGAAATTACAAAAGTGATTAATGCTAATGTGCTTTTCATTGCACATTAAAGAGCCATTAGCGAAACATCTTAAAGCAGTTCAGAGGCAAAAGACAATGCGGAAAATTTCATCTATTTATCAGGACGCAGTAGTTCTACAAGTAAATGTTTTTATTACATTTGATTTAGTTTTAATGACACACATCACATATAGTTTATGCTGTTTTCCTCTTAAATAATTAGCCTTAATAATCTCTCTACAAATATGAACTTTTACTTAAATTTACTTAAATAGGCTCCTAAAGAAACCAATTTAAAGCCCCGCTGTGTAACATTTCAGCCAAATGAGATACTAAGATAAAAGAATTAATTTCATGTATGGTGCAGCAACAGTAAAGAACTACATAGACCATGATCCTTTGTTGTTTCAGTCCAATCTACATGCTGAAATAACTGTTATTAAGCAAATTAAGCAAATCTTAATTTCAATTATGATGATAAAAAGCAGCATTTTCACAATTTTGTTTTGTTTTTTGCCTCTACAAAATATCACAATACATATCGTACAGTGGGATGTAGGGTTGGGCGGTGTCCGAATTTTGATACTGTTAAACCTTCTCAGCATTTTACCGGGGTATATGGTATTACTGTGACTAATTAAGAATTATTTTGTTCCATCTGATCAAACCAAACTTTGCAGCGCGTTCGATCGCGTCAGCATCAGGACACGAGCTGTTTTTATCAGCGCTTATACTGTATGCAAATGAGCCATGTGGTTTTAAGTTTTGTTTCTATAAAATGTAAACAAATGTGAACAAAGCTGCATTAAACACATTATTACTCAAAGTCTATAATGAGTGGAGTACCAGAAATGTAGAGCGGTGGTGGAGAGGACCAATCACAGCCCTTATTGTCTGCGTCGCTTCCCCTTTGCTGTCTGTGTCGTTAGAAAGTTTGGGAGGTGCACGGCGGTCGGACGTTGTGCGTAGGGGGCGCATTTTGATGCAGATCCATAAATTGGGCTTTACCGTCTCCTCCGTGAAAGTCTGACTTCGGCCTCAAGCGGGAACTTTCTCCTCTTCAGCGCCTCGTCCCCTCTCGACTCTCGGCGTTCAATAAAACGTCTCCATCGCAAACTTTTCGGCTCAACGTCACACACGAAGCGTCAGTCAGGTTTTTTTCTTCTTCCTCGCTGCGTGTGGATGGAAATCTCCGAGCGTAACGACGTTTGAAGAGGAGAGAGAGCGGAGGGGAGAAAGTCCTGCTGTGGTTTTAGGTCCTTATGCAGATTTTTTTTTAATGACTGTAATGAAACTGATACCGTTGTTACTTTTTGATACCGCAACATACCACATTACTGTATTACCACCCAAACCTAGTGGGATATGTATGGTGAGAATAGAAAGAGGGTGCAACTCTGGGCCCCTAAGACCCCATTGCCCCTTCCTGTCTACTCCCCTGTTGAGTTTATCAGTTCAGTGTGCACTTTGAACAGAATCACAATGCTTGTCAAAAACTCTCGCCGCCCTCTTCCAAAGTTATACAGCAAGTTTAAAACGACTTTATTTCCTTAGGAGATAAAATCCACCAGTCAATTATAGTTAAAAGCAGATGTAATGTGGCTCAAACGGGTCAAATGTTGAACTCAGAGGGTGAAAGTTGGCCATGGACAAGAGCTCATCTCATTATTTTCATACTTGACTGAACAACAGAAACAAATGCGTGTCCAATCTGCAATTTGTGCCCCGGAACGAACCGGAAATGTCACAGATAGTGGTCTAGAGAAGAGCGCATTACACAGGGAGGTCAGAGCTCACTCCACACACCAGAGGGACAGTTTAATGCAGTTTATTTTGTTTTTCTAAGACACGGGAATTATGCATTATCTTTTTTTTTTCCTACTACATTATAATGTTGTTCCCTCATCAACAACATGTCTGAAGAGGTTTTAGATACATGCATATTCGAGTATTTTTGCAATCTCTCCCGGACACTTTTCCTTATGTTTGGCTGTAAGATTCTGTGCAAAGCTCCACCCACAACCCTACATCACCCACAACCCTACATCACCCACAAACCTACATCATCCACACTCCCACACGACGAAGTGAACAGAAACTCCAGCTTCATAAAATAAAAAAAAACCTAACGAACATATTTAAACAAAGCTATTATGCAAAATTGACTTTTCAGATGGCGATAAGTCAATATAATAATTATACTTATATACTATAATATTAGTATTGCTTGACTCATAAAAAATCTGTTAATTACAAAATTGGATTTGCTAGAGGCTTTGAGAGGCAGAACCAGCATGTATCTGACCCTTAATTGAAGAGAATAACATTAAAATCATAATTTTATTGCACAGCCCAGCCTTAACCACTCAGATTTTCTTCTCTTATCAAATTGTCAGTACGTGAGACCTTGCACATTCTATAACTGCCAAAGGGGTTTTCATTTCTCTCCAATATTAACTTGACGTTAACTTGAACGAACTAAATCTACCGATGCTGAGAAGCCTGTTTGGATTTCAATAACTGAAATCGTTATACAGTCGTCCCTCACTATATTGTGGTTCACCTTTCATGGCCTCGCTGTTTTGCGGATTTTTTAATGAAGTTTTGCACGCTTTTTTTTACAGACTAAGTGGACTTTTGTTGACATGCTCTGTCAGTGTACAATATACTATATTATGTTCCTTTGTTCCCAATAAACTTTAATGGAAAAAGGTGGATTGCCCTTTCTGGGTGGTGGAGAGTCTCTGCCTCAGGTGGAGGAGTTCAGGTATCTCGGGGTCTTGTTCACAGTGAGGGGAGGATAGAGTGTGAGATTAACAGGTGAATCGGTGCAGCGTCGACAATGATGCGGTCGCCGTATCGGACCGTTGTGGTGAAGAGGGAGCTGAGCCCAAAGGTAAAGCTCTGGATTTACCTCAGTCACGTTCCTCCCCTCACCTGTGGTCATGAGCTCTGGGGAACGACCGAAAGGACGAGATCGCGGATACAAAAGGTCAAAATGAGTTTCCTTCGCAGAGGCCGGGCGCTCCTTAGAGAGAGGGGGAGGAGCTCAGTCACACAGGAGGGGCTTGGAGTAGAGTCGCTGCTCCTCCACGTCGAGAGGAGCAGCTGAGGTGGCTCGGGCATCTGGTCCGGATGCCTCCTGGACGCCTCCCTCAGGAGGTGTTCTGGGCATGTCCCACCGGAAGGAGGCCCCGGGGAAGACCCAGGACAAACTGGAGGGATTATGTCACTCGGCCTGGGAACGCCTCGGTGTCCCTCCGGAGGAGTTGGAGGAAGTGTCTGGGGTGAAGGAAGTCTGGGGGTCCGTGCTTACATTGCTGCCCTGGATAAGCGGAAGACAATGGGTGAAAAAACAAACAAACTTGAGACTAAACCCCTTGGGTCTGAAAATAATTTCTGTGTTAAATCATTGTAATATGATTAATGATTATGTTAATTGACTGAAGAAAAAACAGTTAAAAAAACAGAGAAAACTACATAGACCATGATCCTTTGCTCTGTTTCAGTTCAATCTACATGCTGAAATAAATGTTATTCAGCACTTTTAAATCTGATTATGACGAGAAAAAAGCTGCACATTCACAATTTTGTTTTGTTTTTTTGCCTCTACAAAATATCGCAATAAGTATCATACAGTGGGATGCGTATCTTGAGAATATCGTATCGAGACATCCCTCATAATCATTACTCTGAAATACAACAGTGGTTTGCTCAATAAGCAAGATCCAAAATCAGCAGTTTACATAGCACAGCCACAGCGCTTGTATTTAAAGTGCTCTTATGTTGTCAAGTGATTCGTTTGGGATAATGTGTTGCTTTGGGAAGTATTAAGAAAACCCAAATAGGTGTGTTTATTCTCTGAAAGGTGCTGATATTATTCTAATGGACCTATCCACCGGAGAACACATCGGGGTGTAGGAGGGAGGGGACGGACTCACTACTGTGCCTTTCTGTTTGGAGAGTCTAATCAACGGCAATACGAAATAACAAGTCTAGGATTAATTTTTGATGAGATTGTGTTTGCCAAATGAAAGGGTGAAGACTGTTATTCCAGGCGTGGAGGGCTATTTGTTAAAAATGCTAATCAATTTCAGTGATTTCTTTCTTTAAAGTAATTGTGTGCACAATTACAGAGAAAATGAAAACAAAACCTTCTGTCCCTCACACAAGGTCCATCTCTCTCTGAATGGCATCACAAAAACAGACTTCTTACACAGTCAACAAACGTCATAAAACCAACATGAGGTTATACATACTACAGTATATCTAAACAAACTCCAAACAGAGACTACTCGTCTGGGTCAGTTGGGCATTAATCAGATTTGCCCCCAAGGATATCGCTGTTCTGAATGATGAGAATAAGCAAAGCAACAGCTCGTTGTTTTAACAATACTGGATAAAGACAGAGCAGTGCCCTGTCTTCAGAAACCCCAGGAACAGGAGGTTACACCATCACATGTAGCAGGAACACAGAAATGCTTTAGCAGTTGTTACTTAACAGTTCTCTAAACCCATAAAATACATTCTTTAGCTTAAACAGACCACAACAGAAAACAAAGTAAAAGATTCTCACCACAAAGACCACAAAACAATACGTGATCCGAGACTGGGTCCACAAGAACGAGACAAGATGAGATTTTAACATCATTCCTAATATATACTCGTGTGCAAGATCTTGTGACAGTTTTGTCTCACGAGATCTTGTCCCATCTCGAGCCTATAGTCCAAGCAAACCGTTGTTTGTTCTGTTTTTCCTTCAATATGTTTATTAGTAAATTTTGTTTTTGGTTCAAATAAGAAAATAAAACACATTGCAAGTCTAAATAGCTCAAGTAAGCGAATGTTGTGATGCTTTTACCAATGTAGATGCAGATTTTAATGTGAAAATGTCATAATCTCAGATGGGGGGAAAGAGTCAATTAATTTTATCTATTGCATTGTATGTTGTCATAAAAAATCTAGAGAAATATATGTATTCCACAGTACAAGGTTACAGCTTAAACAGCACAGCCAGTGGCCTCCAGGTTAAACCCGGGGACTTTAGCCTGCAGTAACATAGTGCACAGTAATTAGGGTTTGTCAAGGCTTTACTTGGAACAGAGCGGGTTTCCGATTTTCTATAATTACATAATATCTAATAAAAAGCTTTGAAGAAAAATCATTTGAATCAAATTTGAACTATAAAACTTTATATACACAATCACAAAATGGCTTAAAATAAAATATCATATGATTTAAGTCAATATCAGGCATGAAAACGAGCAAGCTGAAAAAAATTTAAGTTTGGTTTGATATTAATAAACTGTCACTAAACATAGAAAAAACTACATTTATGATATTTGCAAAACGAAAAGTAGAAGATCATGTACAAATTATGCTCAACAATACACCACTAGAAAGAGTTTTTGGGAGTAACTATAGACCAGAATTTAAACTGGAAATCGCACATAAGTAAAATCAGAAATAAATTATCCAAAGTAATTGCAATTATATATAAATATAGATATATCTTAAATAAAAACAGCCTTTTCATTATGTATAACTCACTTAATAAAAAGTTTTGTAAAAATGGAAAAATAAAAGTAGTAAAGAAAAAAAGTGAAATAACTCAACTAAACGAAGTATATTTTATATTCAAATCCTCTCAATGTTCAAGTGAGAAGGAGCATGTAGGCTTGTATTGATTACAGGCTCCTGAAAATGTGCTGGTTAAATCCATTGTGTATTTTTTCTGGAGTTTTCAGACAATCTTAAGTGTATTTGTTTGTGTTTGAATGTGTGCTTTGTGTCTCCATGGTAACGGTGACATTTTGGAATGTGGTGATGTCATACTCTTTGACGTCGCTTTGACGTCGCTTTGATGTCGCTTTGGCGTCGCTTTGAATTCCCTTTGAATTCCCAGTTTCTTTTTGAACAGAGGTTGTGGGGGATGTCTTCACTTCAGGTCACTTGAGTTAACAGATCGAGTTGAGCGAAAACTGCAGTTAGAGATACTGTAAATCTACGCCATTAACAAATATGCATGATATAAATATGGACCCCACACCAGACCCCCTGGACATGTATGAAATACTACAGTTGACGGGTGAAGGCGCTTATGGGGAAGTCATGAAATGCCTGAATAAGGAAACTGGGGAAATCGTGGCTTTAAAAAAAGCTAAAAGGACTTCAAATATAGATCATGTAATCAGCAGAGAGCTGTCGATCCTAAACACAATCAGTGTCCTGGATCCGGACGACTGTAACTTCGTCCGGTTTAACAAACATTTTAAATCGGCTGCAGGAGATCATTATATGGAGTTTGAGCTGTTGGACCAGAGTATGCAGCATCTCACGCGGAAGCGGAAAGAACCGTTTTCTTTGCGGGAAATCCGCACGATGGCTGGTCAGCTCCTTTCGGCATTATCATGGCTGCAGCACGTTGGGGTGATGCACACAGACATCAAACCAGACAATATAATGCTTGTGGACCATGATTTGAAGCCATTCACGATGAAATTGATAGACTTTGGAATGGCTGTCCACACAGGAACTGTAAAAATAGGGTCAAGCATGCAGCATATATACTACAGAGCTCCAGAGGTCACGTTGGGCTTGCCCCTGACTGAGGCCGTGGACATGTGGAGCCTTGGCTGCTGTCTCCTGAAGTGGTATCTGTGGGTTTATCCGTTTAATCCACAATCTCCCTATGACCACATACGACAGATTACTCATCTCCTGGGGGTTCCTGATGCGAAAATGATGAACGACGCTGTGTGGGGAAAGGATTTTTTTGTCCAGGAGAATGGCGAATGGAGGCTGAAAACTCCAGGAGAATATAGAAAAACACACAAGATTCCTAAATTGGTAAAGTCCCATCTACAGGCAGCAGATGACCTCAAAGATGCCATCCTGAATTATTATCAAATTGACTCAGGACTTGAATTAGAAGACAGGAGGGCGTTTGCAGATTTGATCGTGAGAATGCTGTGTCTCAATCCAGAACACAGAATCGGTCCAGTTGAGGCTCTCCAGCATCCCTTCATCACAATGAAGAGTTTTCACGTACATGATCAAGTCACAAAGCCTGATCAAATGTGACAACAGTCTGAGTTCTGTTATAGCAGAAAAGAAACAAAAACAGTCCCACTTTAAGATTCCTGTGCCCACTCCCTCTGTATCTAGTTCTGGTACAATGCCATACTCATTCGTGTCGTTTCTAGAGTTAGAAAGGAAATTGGCGCTAGAGAGTAAAAAGAGCGAGAATTCCGGACGAGATTTCTCCCCTCTGTCCAATTCGACCTTGGTCACTTTACTCTCTTCCAACAGCAGCAGTACTGGACCCTGATTTCAATTTCAGTATGTACTTTGGCAACCACAGTGACCAGGTTTCTGGAGTAGAAAGTGAACAGTCTGAACACCAAATGACTAGTCAAACTGAGTCAAATGACCCTGTACACCACGCAAACTCTGGTGACCAGGGGTTGCAAACCGAAATTTTACCTAAAGAGGACGATTCTGGAGATCGAATAGGACAGACAGAAGGCCCAGTTATTTTCAGGCCTTCAGACATTGAGTGGATAAGATACGGTTTCAGGGAGACGTCTTTGTTAATTTCCTCTGCAACTGTGACCACTCCAGTGATTCACACACCCAAAAATATTGAGTGGATAAGATATGGTTTCAGGGAGACGTCTTCAGGAGATCACAGCAGACCAGCAGGATTTGTTTGGGACGATTCTGGAGATCGAATTGGACAGACAGAAGGCCCAGTTATTTTCAGGCCTTCAGACATTGAGTGGATAAGATACGGTTTCAGGGAGACGTCTTCAGGAGATCACAGCAGACCAGCAGGATTTGTTTGGGATGATCCAGGGGAGTGTGAGGCTCACCACCCACAGAGGGGTTCTTAGGGGGGGTCAGGTGCTATGAGTATTGGGCAGCAAGCTGCCCCCACGACCCAGCCGGATTAAGTGGGAGAAGATGGATGGATGGATCCAGGGGAGAACTCACTTTGTTATCCTTTTGTTTTTAGTGTGTTTAAACCGATTTTAAATTTCCTTCCCTTCTGTTTTCTGATGGGGAGATAAACTAATTTCCACCTCATCCTCACCCCAACCTTAGCAAGGGAACCTATGTTCTTTTGAGAAGGTTTATTCAGGCTAATTATAAGGAAAAAAAAACGCACTTTGCTCCACATTAGACTGTTCTTTGATACAGCCAAGTTGATCTACTTCCTTTTTGAATTGGGGTTTTGCGTGCAACGGTATGGTGTGTAAAAGAACTCCAAAAACTTGTCTCAACTGTAAACCTGTCCAACTACCAATGGACAATGGACAATTTAACCACTGGGTCGAGCCTCATATATATGTAATAAAAAATTAAATAAAATAGACCCAGATAATCACTTCTTTAATACTATCACTAATAATTGTAATTATTATGATGACAACAGCATTATTGACTTGTATAATAGGCAGAATGAACAACCTTTGTCTTTAATTCATTTAAACAGCAGAAGCTTGCAGGCAAATTTTCAGTCCATAAAAGATTATATTCAACAATTAAGTATTCCTTTTGACATACTTTGCATTACTGAAACATGGTTGAGTAACGACTCA
Source organism: Odontamblyopus lacepedii (assembly GCA_034769755.1). Classification (NCBI taxonomy): domain Eukaryota; kingdom Metazoa; phylum Chordata; class Actinopteri; order Gobiiformes; family Gobiidae; genus Odontamblyopus; species Odontamblyopus lacepedii. The sequence continues at coordinate 35,411,549 of CM068354.1, read as the reverse complement.
AACTCGGATTACATATTGGATAACTATAACATGTACTGTATGAATAGAACCACCAACAAGAGCTCCGCCAGCGGGGCAAAATACGCCCGTACTTTGAATTATTGTATATAGAATTAAGTTAGAATTTGTCAAACCTAGTTAAAGATGAATTGTTGGTGCAGTTTGGAAGTTTGACATTCCTAGGTGAGACGGTTGTCGAAGTTAGAGCGCGGACAAGAAATTGTCCACAGACAGACGGACAGACGGACAGACGGACAGACAGACGGACGGATAATCAATAGGGAAATCTGGCTCTTGCAGTAGGAGTATGAGTATGACATCATCACATTCTAGAATCGGAATTCCACCAATCAGATTGCAGCAACAGAACTTAAAGACACTACAAAGCTTTAATGTGTCAAAGCTCAAAGAAGCAGAGAATGTGGGTTGTTCTCGCTTTCAGCAGCAGAACATTTGAGAAGAGAGTTCAGATCTACGGCACGTAACATAAAAGGACAGAGATGGAAGATAAAAAGACAGAGATGGAAACGATCACAGTTAGCAAGAGCGACGGGCAGGTTTTCGCAAAGGGTCGGGCCGTGACCTTGACCTTTGACCCTGTGACCTTGAAATCAATAGGGAACATCCTTGACCCATGGGGTGTCCAGCCATGAAGTTTGACATTCCTAGGTGAGACGGTTGTCGAGTTAGAGCGCGGACAAAGCTTCAAAGACTTCAAAGCTTTGAAGTGTCCACAGACAGACGGACGGACAGACGGACGGACAGACGGACGGACAGACGGACGGACAGACGGACGGACAGACGGACGGACGGACAGCGCCATACCATAATACGTCCCGTCTTATTACAATGGGCGTATAAAAAGGGAGGTGGTGTGGCGTTGTACATTCATAACCACCTAAAATGTTGGGTAATAGACAAAATGTCATTTGCAATTGAAAATATCATGGAGTGCATCACAGTGGAAATTGAAATTGTAAACAGAAAAAAAATTATAATAAGTTGTATTTATAGAGCCCCTGGCTCAAATATAGATCTATTTACAGAGCACATTGAACAGTTATTTACAAATAATTCTCACAAAGATCTTGTTGTCTGCGGTGACTTCAATATTGATTTGTTTAAAATTAAAAACCACAAACCTACAGAAAGATTTGTGAATATAATGCATAGTTTAATGCTGTACCCTAAAATCACAAAACCCACAAGGGTTACTTCATACAGCACATCGTTAATAGATAATATATACACAAATATGATTGACAATAGGATGACGAGTGGAATCTTATATAATGATATCAGTGACCACTTGCCAATTTTTGTTATGTTGCCTGTTCCTATAAAGCATAAGCAAGATGAGGCATCCATCAGTATTTATAGGCGAATCATGACAAATGAATCCATTACTGCTTTCAAGCAAAGTCTACATAAACAAAATTGGGAAATAATATTAAAAGAAGAAAATGTTGACACAGCTTACGACCAATTTCTTTCTATATTTTTAACCTTGCTTGATGCTCACTGCCCAGTTACTAAAATAGATTGTCATTTTAATAAAAAAAATAAATACTTCTCCTTGGATGACGAATGGGTTAATAAATGCTTGCAAAAAAAAAAAAACTATTTTATAAAAACTACATAAAAAGACGTACTCCACAATCTGAAAGTAAATATAACAAGAGCTCCGCCAGCGGGGCAAAATATGCCCGTACTTTGAATTATTGTATATAGAATTAAGTTAGAATTTGTCAAACCTAGTTAAAGATGAATTGTTGGTGCAGTTTGGAAGTTTGACATTCCTAGGTGAGACGGTTGTCGAGTTAGAGCGCGGACAAGAAATTGTCCACAGACAGACGGACTGACGGACAGACAGACGGACGGATAATCAATAGGGAAATCTGGCTCTTGCAGTAGGAGTATGAGTATGACATAATCACATTCTAGAATCGGAATTTGCCTCTTCATGAAGACAAAGTTTCAAAGACTTCAAAGCTTTGAAGTGTCCACAGACGGACGGACAGACGGACGGACAGCGCCATACCATAATACGTCCCGTTTTATCACGGGCGTATAAAAAATACAGAAACAAATTAACTTCAATTTTGCGAAAATGTAAGAAAGAGTACTATCATACTTTGCTTGAAAACAATAAGAACAATATTACAGGCATTTGGCAAGTATTAAATAGACTGTTTAATAGAAACACACATTCATGTGGTACTGTGGAGCAATACACTCATAATGGTGAGGTAATAACCAACAGAGAGGATGTGGTAAATGGCTTTAACAATTACTTTGTTAATATTGGAGCAGAACTGGCTGCTAACATACCATTATCAAACACAGCCTGTGGACTAACTGCTGACTATAAAACAGAACAGCCAAACTCCTTTTTTCTTAAACCAGTTGATGAAAAAGAAATTCTTGATGTTGTTTGAAATCTCAAAAACAAAAAATCTACAGACTCCGATGGACTACATATGACTTAAATTAAAAATGTTATTGTTGATATTGCTGTACCCTTAAAATTTATATGTAATTTGTCTTTTCAAACTGGGACATTTCCTACTAAGATGAAAACCGCCAAAGTCATACCAGTTCATAAAGACGGAGACAAATATCAGTTTGTGAATTATCGACCCATCTCATTACTATCCCAATTTTCTAAAGTACTTGAAAAGTTATTTACTGACCGATTAAATGATTACATTTCCACCCTCCTGTGGGCTCACCACCTGCAGAGGGGTTCATAGGGGGGGTCAGGTGCTATGAGTATTGGGCAGCAAGCTGCCCCCGCGACCCAGCCGGATTAAGCGGGAGAAGATGGATGGATGGATGGATGGATGATTACATTGAAAAATTTAACTTATTGAACAAAAGCCAGTACGGCTTCAGAAAAAATTCATCAACTGCGTTTGCTCTTATAGATTTAGTAGAAGAAGTTACTAACAGTTTGGAAAGGAAACAATACTCTATAGCTATTTTTATCGACCTTAAGAAGGCTTTCGATACGATTGACCATAATATCCTGATCCAAAAACTATCCAACTATGGTTTAAGAGGTAATTCATTACAGTGGTTAAAGTAATACATTTCTGATAGACAGCAGTTTGTTCCAATGGGTGACCATAGGTCAAATTTAAAGTACATTACATGCGGTGTTCCTCAGGGATCAGTACTGGGGCCGCTGCTGTTTTTGTTGTATGTAAATGATTTATGTAATCTTTCTGACAAACTGAAACTAGTTTTATTTGCTGATGATACTACTATCTTGTGCACTGGAAAAGAATTGCCTCAGCTACTGGTCGATATCGCTGCAGAAATGGTTAAATTGAGGGACTGGTTTAACATCAACAAATTGTCTCTTAACTTAAAAAAGACTAAGCTAATGATATTCGGAAATAAAACTGTTAACACTGACATGAAAATAAAAATAGATAATGAATACATTGAGCATGTAAACAAACACAATTTTCTTGGAGTGATACTGGACCAGAAGCTCTCTTGGAAACCTCAGATTGCCAACATCAAAACTAAGATTGCTAAATGTATTTCAATTATGGGTAAATCTAGATACTTACTGAACTACAAAGCCCTGTATACTGTCTACTGTGCCTTAGTAATGCCTTACATCACATATTGCCTTGAAGTATGGGGAAATACTTATAGAACTAACCTGCAGACTCTTTTTATTATGCAAAAAAGAGCGATACGTTTATTACATAATGCAGATTACAGGGCTCATACAAATCCACTGTTTTTGAAATCACAAACTCTGAAACTTGAAGATCTGATCAAATTCAAAACTCTTCAAATCATGTTTAAAGCACGTTATAACCTGCTACCAAGCACAATCCAACATATGTTTAGTGAAATATAACCTTCGAGGCAAAACTGATTTTCAAATGCAGTGTTCTCGTACAACCACTAAAATGATGTTTATCACAAGATGTGGAGTTGACTTGTGGAATAGCCTAGACGAGGAAATTAAAAATAGCACTTCATTAATGCAATTCAAGAAAAGATATAAACTGAAAGTATTACTGTCTTATGCTCTAAATGGGGCATAACAGACACATGATACACAAACTACACTTGCTCATGCCCTGGCGCACGCACTCCGGTGTATGTGCCCGGGCATGGGCGCTACACTGACACTTGCTGCTGAACAGTTTCATTGTCTAATTTTGGTTGGTATTCAAATGCTAAAAAATAAATAAATAAACAAACAAAAAAAACTTTTCGTAAACATTTTATATTACATATTATTATGTCACCTGTTGTGAAGATAACAGCTGTGAAAGGGGGTGGGCTCCCATAAGCTCTTGCTTCTGCCCACTCCTTTTGAGCATTTCTTGTTACTGTATAATTTTTATACGCCCGTTGTAATAAGACGGGACGTATTATGGTATGGCGCTGTCCGTCCGTCTGTCTGTGGACAATTTCAAACTTCAAAGCTTTGAAGTCTTTGAAGCTTTGTCTTCATGAAGAGGCAAAACATGTGGGGCATGCGCCGATATATATATAAGGTATACTGTATTTGTGTATTTTATTGTATATTTTTGTATCGATCCATGCTGTAGGTCAGTGGTATCAATTTTATGTGACTTCAGGTTTTTTCACACTTGTTCTTTGATTTTATCTACCAGATACCAAATACAGAAATTGTTCTAACACATAAATTTTCTCTTAAACAGCGATCTATGCCCTGTGTCTCACCGGGTCCTTCCACTAGCACACCCATGCCAGGTGTTTCACCTCTGGTGGTTTCCTGTACATCATCCACAGCTACATGCACAGATTCAAAGTACGGGCGTATTTTGCCCCGCTGGCGGAGCTCTTGTTGAACAGGTTGTGGGGGATGTCTTCACTTCAGGTCACTTGAGTTAACAGATCGAGTTGAGCGAAAACTGCAGTTAGAGATACTGTAAATCTACACCATTAACAAATATGCATGATATAAATATGGACCCCACACCAGACCCCCTGGACATGTATGAAATACTACAGTTGACGGGTGAAGGCGCTTATGGGGAAGTCATGAAATGCCTGAATAAGGAAACTGGGGAAATCGTGGCTTTAAAAAAAGCTAAAAGGACTTCAAATATAGATCATGTAATCAGCAGAGAGCTGTCGATCCTAAACACAATCAGTGTCCTGGATCCGGACGACTGTAACTTTGTCCGGTTTAACAAACATTTTAAATCGGCTGCAGGAGATCATTATATGGAGTTCGAGCTGTAGGACCAGAGTATGCAGCATCTCACGCGGAAGCGGAAAGAACCGTTTTCTTTGCGGGAAATCCGCACGATGGCTGGTCAGCTCCTTTCGGCATTATCATGGCTGCAGTACGTTGGGGTGATGCACACAGACATCAAACCAGACAATATAATGCTTGTGGACCATGAATTGAAGCCATTCAAGGTGAAATTGATAGACTTTGGATTGGCTGTCCACACAGGAACTGTAAAAATAGCGTCAAGCATGCAGAATATATACCACAGAGCTCCAGACGTTGGGCTTGCCCCTGACTGAGGCCGTGGACATGTGGAGCCTTGGCCGCTGTCTCCTGGAGTGGTATCTGTGGGTTTATCCGTTTAATCCACAATCTCCCTATGACCACATACGACAGATTACTCATCTCCTGGGGGTTCCTGATGCGAAAATGATGAACGACGCTGTGTGGGGAAAGGATTTTTTTGTCCAGAAGAATGGCGAATGGAGGCTGAAAACTCCAGGACAATATAGAAAAACACACGAGATTCCTAAATTGGCAAAGTCCCATCTACAGGCAGCAGATGACCTCAAAGATGCCATCCTGAATTATTATCAAATTGACTCAGGACTTGAATTAGAAGACAGGAGGGCGTTTGCAGATTTGATCGTGAGAATGCTGTGTCTCAATCCAGAACACAGAATTGGTCCAATTAAGGCTCTCCAGCATCCCTTCATCACAATGAAGAGTTTTCACATGTACATGACCAACTCACAAAGCCTGATCAAATGTGACAACAGTCTGAGTTCTGTTATAGCAGAAAAGAAACAAAAACAGTTCCACTTTACGAACAAAAGCAGGCCCAAAAAGAACAAAAGCGGGCCCAAAAAGAACAAGCCCAAAGAGAACAAATGCGGGCCCAGAAAGAACAAAAGCGGGCCCAAAAAGAGCAACAACGGGTCCAAAAAGACCAACAGCGGGCCCAAAAAGAACTTGTGTGGGCCCAAAAACAACAAGAACGGGCCGAAAAAGAACAAGCCCAAAGAGAACAAGAACGGGCCCGGAAAGAACAAAAGCGGGGCCAAAAAGAGCAACAATGGGTCCAAAAAGAGCAACAGCGGGCCCAAAAAGAACTTGTGTGGGCCCAAAAAGAACTTGTGTGGGCCCAAAAAGAACTTGTGTGGGACCAAAAAGAACAAGAACGGGCCCAAAAAGAACAAGAACGGGCCCAAAAACAATGATGTTAAAATCTCATCTTGTCTCGTTCTTGTGGACCCTGTGACCTTGAAATCAATAGGGAACATCCTTGACCCATGGGGTGTCCAGCCATGAAGTTTGACATTCCTAGGTGAGACGGTTGTCGAGTTAGAGCGCGGACAAGAAATTGTCCACAGAGAGACAGACGGACGGACGGACAGCGCCATACCATAATACGTCCCGTCTTACAACGGGCGTATAACAAGTGTGAAACAAGTCTAGCTGTCTTTCTAGTGGTTGTCTCCCTGCCTTTCTCCTTCTCTCTGTATTCTTCCTCACTTCTAGCTGTCTTTCTAGCTATCATATCTGTCCTTTTTTCCTTCTCTCTATAATCCTTATCCCTTCTGCTCTTCTGTTGATGAAGCCTTTTGTAGAGTTTTCGATGAGAGATCTGTGATGAAAGAATGAAATATGTTGTAGTGAGATGGTTGCCGGACCTCTGCATCATCGGCACCACGAAATTGTCCACGGACAGACGGACGGATAATCAATAGGGAAATCTGGCTCTTGCAGTAGAGTATGAGTATGACATCATCACATTCTAGAATCGGAATTCCACCAATCAGATTGCAGCAACAGAACTTAAAGACACTACAAAGCTTTAATGTGTCAAAGCTCAAAGAAGGACGGACGGACGGACAGCGCCATACCATAATATGTCCCGTCTTACAACGGGCATATAAAAACAATTACTACTCGTCTGGGTCAGTTGGGCATTAATCAGATTTGCCCCCAAGGATATCACTGTTCTGAATGATGAGAATAAGCAAAGCAACAGCTCGTTGTTTTAACAATACTGGATAAAGACAGAGCAGTGCCCTGTCTTCAGAAACCCCAGGAACAGGAGGTTACACCATCACATGTAGCAGGAACACAGAAATGCTTTAGCAGTTGTTACTTAACAGTTCTCTAAACCCATAAAATACATTCTTTAGCTTAAACAGACCACAACAGAAAACAAAGTAAAAGATTCTCACCACAAAGACCACAAAACAATACGTGATCCGAGACTGGGTCCACAAGAACGAGACAAGATGAGATTTTAACATCATTCCTAATATATACTCGTGTGCAAGATCTTGTGACAGTTTTGTCTCACGAGATCTTGTCCCATCCTGAGCCTATAGTCCAAGCAAACCGTTGTTTGTTCTGTTTTTCCTTCAATATGTTTATTAGTAAATTTTGTTTTTGGTTCAAATAAGAAAATAAAACACATTGCAAGTCTAAATAGCTCAAGTAAGCGAATGTTGTGATGCTTTTACCAATGTAGATGCAGATTTTAATGTGAAAATGTCATAATCTCAGATGGGGGGAAAGAGTCAATTAATTTTATCTCTTGCGTTGTATGTTGTCATAAAAAATCTAAAAGGTGAACTCACTACTACTACAGAAATCGGCATTTTAACAGCATTGATTTGAGCTGCCCCCTGTTTGTAGTAAAACGTATGGGCCTCTACAATGAGAAACCAGCAACTGCTTTTAGTGCATCCAGTGAAAATCTAACATGTGCTGCGTGGAATAGGAAAGACTTTTCTGATTCAAACATGTTTAAAGGAGATGAAATAATAATAAGAGAAATATATGTATTCCACAGTACAAGGTTACAGCTTAAACAGCACAGCCAGTGGCCTCCAGGTTAAACCCGGGGACTTTAGCCTGCAGTAACATAGTGCACAGTAATTAGGGTTTGTCAAGGCTTTACTTGGAACAGAGCGGGTTTCCGATTTTCTATAATTACATAATATCTAATAAAAAGCTTTGAAGAAAAATCCTTTGAATCGAATTTGAACTATAAAACTTTATATACACAATCACAAAATGGCTTAAAATATATGATTTAAGTCAATATCAGGCATGAAAACGAGCAAGCTGAAAAAAATTTAAATTGGGTTTGATATTAATAAACTAAACATAGAAAAAACTACATTTATGATATTTGCAAAACGAAAAGTAGAAGATCATGTACAAATTATGCTCAACAATACACCACTAGAAAGAGTTTTTGGGAGTAACTATAGACCAGAATTTAAACTGGAAATCGCACATAAGTAAAATCAGAAATAAATTATCCAAAGTAATTGCAATTATATATAAATATAGATATATCTTAAATAAAAACAGCCTTTTCATTATGTATAACTCACTTAATAAAAAGTTTTGTAAAAATGGAAAAATAAAAGTAGTAAAGAAAAAAAAGTGAAATAACTCAACTAAACGAAGTATATTTTATATTCAAATCCTCTCAATGTTCAAGTGAGAAGGAGCATGTAGGCTTGTATTGATCACAGGCTCCTGAAAATGTGCTGGTTAAATCCATTGTGTATTTTTTCTGGAGTTTTCAGACAATCTTAAGCGTATTTGTTTGTGTTTGAATGTGTGCTTTGTGTCTCCATGGTAACCGGCGACATTTTGGAATGTGGTGTGTCATACTCTTTGACTCGCTTTGACGTCGCTTTGAATTCCCTTTGAATTCCCAGTTTCTTTTTGAACAGAGGTTGTGGGGGATGTCTTCACTTCAGGTCACTTGAGTTAACAGATCGAGTTGAGCGAAAACTGCAGTTAGAGATACTGTAAATCTACGCCATTAACAAATATGCATGATATAAATATGGACCCCACACCAGACCCCCTGGACATGTATGAAATACTACAGTTGACGGGTGAAGGCGCTTATGGGGAAGTCATGAAATGCCTGAATAAGGAAACTGGGGAAATCGTGGCTTTAAAAAAAGCTAAAAGAACTTCAAATATAGCTCGTGTAATCAGCAGAGAGCTGTCGATCCTAAACACAATCAGTGTCCTGGATCCGGACAACTGTAACTTTGTCCGGTTTAACAAACATTTTAAATCGGCTGCAGGAGATCATTATATGGAGTTCGAGCTGTTGGACCAGAGTATGTTGCATCTCATGCAGAAGCGGAAAGAACCGTTTTCTTTGCAGGAAATCCGCACGATGGCTGGTCAGCTCCTTTTGGCATTATCATGGCTGCAGTACGTTGGGGTGATGCACACAGACATCAAACCAGACAATATAATGCTTGTGGACCATGAATTGAAGCCATTCAAGGTGAAATTGATAGACTTTGGATTGGCTGTCCACACAGGAACTGTAAAAATGGGGTCAACCATGCAGAATATATACCACAGAGCTCCAGAGGTCACGTTGGGCTTGCCCCTGACTGAGGCCGTGGACATGTGGAGCCTTGGCTGCTGTCTCCTGGATTGGTATCTGTGGGATCCTCCGTTTAATCCACAATCTCCCTATGACCACATGCGACAGATTACTCATCTCCTGGGGGTTCCTGATGCGAAAATGATGAACGACGCTGTGTGGGGAAAGGATTTTTTTGTCCAGAAGAATGGCGAATGGAGGCTGAAAACTCCAGGAGAATATAGAAAAACACACGAGATTCCTAAACTGGCAAAGTCCCATCTACAGGCAGCAGATGACCTCAAAGATGCCATCCTGAATTATTATCAAATTGACTCAGGACTTGAATTAGAAGACAGGAGGGCGTTTGCAGATTTGATCGTGAGAATGCTGTGTCTCAATCCAGAACACAGAATCGGTCCAATTAAGGCTCTCCAGCATCCCTTCATCACAATGAAGAGTTTTCACATGTACATGATCAAGTCACAAAGCCTGATCAAATGTGACAACAGTCTGAGTTCTGTTATAGCAGAAAAGAAACAAAAACAGTCCCACTTTACGATTCCTGTGCCCACTCCCTCTGTATCTAGTTCTGGTACAATGCCATACTCAGCAGTGTCATTTCTAGAGTTAGAAAGGAAATTGGCGCTAAAGAGTAAAAAGAGTGAGAATTCTGGACGAGATTTCTCCCATCTGTCCAATTCGATCTCGGTCAGTTTACTCTCTTCCAACAGCAGCAGCACTGACCCTGATTTCAATTTCAGTATGTACTTTGGCAACCACAGCGACCAGGTTTCTGGAGTAGAAAGTGAACAGTCTGAACACCAAATGACTAGTCAAACTGAGTCAAATGACCCTGTACACCACGCAAACTCTGGTGACCAGGGGTTGCAAACCGAAATTTTACCTAAAGAGGACGATTCTGGAGATCGATTTGGACAGACAGAAGGCCCAGTTATTTTCAGGCCTTCAGACATTGAGTGGATAAGATACGGTTTCAGGGAGACGTCTTTGTTAATTTCCTCTGCAACTGTGACCACTCCAGTGATTCACACACCCAAAAATAATGAGTGGATAAGATATGGTTTCAGAGAGACGTCTTCAGGAGATCACAGCAGACCAGCAGGATTTGTTTGGGACGATTCTGGAGATCGAATTGGACAGACAGAAGGCCCAGTTATTTTCAGGCCTTCAGACATTGAGTGGATAAGATACGGTTTCAGGGAGACGTCTTCAGGAGATCACAGCAGACCAGCAGGATTTGTTTGGGATGATCCAGGGGAGGAGAACTCACTTTGTTGTCCTTTTGTTTTTAGTGTATTTAAACCGATTTTAAATTCCCTTCCCTTCTGTTTTCTGTGGGGAGATAAACTAATTTTCACCTCATCCACAGAAGATCAGATCAGACAGAAGGACAAACCCTACTATTTTAAAGACCCAACATCATCCTCTCTGTTTTCTGTCAGTGAAATAATTTTGGAGAATATGGAAAACATCAGCATGTTCTCCCCGTGTCTGGATGGGTTTCCTCTGTGCTCTCCGGTTTCCCCCATCAACTCGAAACATGGAGCACCCCTATGTTCCAGGGGTGCTCACCACTCGCAGAGGGGTTCATAGGGTGTCAGGTACACAGAGGACTGGGCATCAAACAGCGGCCCCTGTGACCCAGCTAGATAAAGCGCAAGGAGATGGATGGAAGGATGGATGGAAAGCAAACATCTCAAGACATTCTAATGGTGGGTAATGTGAGGGAGTTTCTTCCGGGTTGAGTCACTGGATGGAACCTTAGCAAGGGAACCTAAGTTCTTTTGAGAAGGTTTATTCAGGCTAATTATAAGGAAAACAAGAGCTCCGCCAGCGGGGCAAAATACGCCCGTACTTTGAATTATTGTATATAGAATTCTAGAATCGGAATTCCACCAATCAGATTGCAACAACAGAACTTAAAGACACTACAAAGCTTTAATGTGTCAAAGCTCAAAGAAGCAGAGAATGTGGGTTGTTCTCGCTTTCAGCAGCAGAACATTTGAGAAGAGAGTTCAGATCTTTCATGAAGACAAAGCTTCAAAGACTTCAAAGCTTTGAAGTGTCCACGGACAGACGGACGGACAGACGGACAGACGGACAGACGGACGGACAGACGGACAGCCATGAAGTTTGACATTCCTAGGTGAGACGGTTGTCGAGTTAGAGCGCGGACAAGAAATTGTCCACAGACGGACGGACGGACGGACAGCGCCATACCATAATACGTCCCGTCTTACACAACGGGCGTATAAAAACGCACTTTGCTCCACATTAGACTGTTCTCTGATACAGCCAAGTTGATCTACTTCCTTTTTATACGCCCGTTGTAAGACGGGACGTATTATGGTATGGCGCTGTCCGTCCGTCCGTCCGTCCGTCTGTGGACAATTTCTTGTCCGCGCTCTAACTCGACAACCGTCTCACCTAGGAATGTCAAACTTCATGGCTGGACACCCCATGGGTCAAGGATGTTCCCTATTGATTTCAAGGTCACAGGGTCAAAGGTCAAGGTCACGGCCCGACCCTTTGCGAAAACCTTGTCTGCGCTCTAACTCGACAACCGTGTAGCCTAGGAATGTCAAACTTCATGGCTGGACACCCCATGGGTCAAGGATGTTCCCTATTGATTTCAAGGTCACAGGGTCAAAGGTCAAGGTCACGGCCCGACCCTTTGCGAAAACCTTGTCTGCGCTCTAACTCGACAACCGTGTAGCCTAGGAATGTGAACCCGCACTCTTAACTTGCTCATCAATTTTTTTCTTCTCCATTTTGAGCAGCTACAACTAGTATTACCAAGAGTCATCATCGTGCCGCGAACCTTTCGGTCTTCTTTCATGCCGACTCCTAGCAAGTGGATCTACACTGACCTGAAGTCACATAAAATTGATACCACTGACCTACAGCATGGATCGATACAAAAATATACAATAAAATACACAAATACAGTATACCTTATATATATATCGGCGCATGCCCCACATGTTTTGCCTCTTCATGAAGAAAAAGCTTCAGACTTCAAAGCTTTGAAGTTTAAAGTTCAAAGGTGACACACAGTTCCAGCTGCAGCGGTTGCTAAGCAACGGGAGAGAGAGAATACAAGACAACTACACATTACCTTGTCCGCGCTCTAGCTCGACAACCGTCTCACCTAGGAATGTCAAACTTCATGGCTGGACACCCCATGGGTCAAGGATGTTCCCTATTGATTTCAAGGTCACAGGGTCAAAGGTCAAGGTCATGGCCCGACCCTTTGCGAAAACCTTGTCCGCGTTCTAGCTCGACAACCGTCTCACCTAGGAATGTCAAACTTCATGGCTGGACACCCCATGGGTCAAGGATGTTCCCTATTGATTTCAAGGTCACAGGGTCAAAGGTCAAGGTCACGGCCCGACCCTTTGCGAAAACCTTGTCCGCGCTCTAGCTCGACAACCGTCTCACCTAGGAATGTCAAACTTCATGGCTGGACACCCCATGGGTCAAGGATGTTCCCTATTGATTTCAAGGTCACAGGGTCAAAGGTCAAGGTCACGGCCCGACCCTTTGCGAAAACCTTGTCAGTATTGGAATCTTCCAAACTGCACCAACAATTCATCTTTAACAAGGTTTGACAAATTCTAACTTAATTCTATATACAATAATTCAAAGTACGGGCGTATTTTGCCCCGCTGGCGGAGCTCTTGTTTGCTTTGCTTCGGTATTTTATTATGAACCTTGTATGCTCAAATAAACAATGAATGAATAATAATAGTTGATGACGGAAGTTTTACGACCCTGTCCATCAAAATGACGGGCAATGCTAATTTCAACATTAAATAATACAGCTTTCTTTTATATTCCCATGTGACCTTATATATGTGTTGCTTAAATGAGTATCTAGTTTCGATATTAGTTTTAGCATCAATTAGTATCTCATTTTCTATACATTTGACAACCCTTAATGCAGCCACTGCTGTTACTGCATGTCTCAAAATGTTATGCTTTTCTGTCCCTGTGTCCATTCTGGTTTTAAAATGGCCAAAAATAAAAACAACAGATTAATTTGTTTTTCTGTCTTTAAAGGCATCCCTCTGGCCACAGAACATCTTACAAACAAAGCAGTTCTTGCAAATCCCAGACAAAAGGCCTAATATTGTGACCAGCAGCTCTGTACCTCTAATCTACTGTGTGGTCTAACCCACGCTACATGTTCCTGGTGTTTATATGTCACTATTTTGTCCATAAATCGAGATATGAACATTAATAACAGACGAATCAGGCGCCTTCTTCCCCCAAGAACCTTCAACAGACTCACTTCGGATTGGCTCTTTGGTTATTGTGAAAATCGCAGTCGTATTCCACACTCGGCTCCTCATTCGTCCTTAGTTTAGTTTAGTTTATTATTTATTTGTCAGGGAGAATGTACAAAAACATGAATCCCACAAAGAGAAGACATGCTTTGGACCAGATTTAGCTAAAGCTACTTTCCATCTGCAAACAAATCACAACAAATTACCATTAGCTCATTTATAAATAATACGTCCCGTCTTACAACGGGCGTATAAAAATACATCTGTTCCTATTTCATATAAAAATACATTTACTAAAAGGATTACTATACCCAAATTGATCAATCTTAAGAATATTCGATACTCAATCAATGCGTAGGGAGGAGATGAGGTGTGCGTGGCGTACCGGAGATGAGGTGTGCGTGGCGTAGGGAGGAGATGAGGTGTGCATGGCGTACCGGAGATGAGGTGCGCGCGGCGTACCGGAGATGAGGTGTGCGTGGCGTAGGGAGGAGATGAGGTGTGCGTGGCGTAGGGAGGAGATGAGGTGTGCGTGGCGTAGGGAGGAGATGAGGTGTGCGTGGCGTAGGGAGGTGAGGTGTGCGTGGCGTACCGGAGATGAGGTGTGCGCGGCGTACCGGAGATGAGGTGTGCATGGCGTACCGGAGATGAGGTGCGCGCGGCGTACCGGAGATGAGGTGCGCGCGGCGTACCGGAGATGAGGTGCGCGCGGCGTACCGGAGATGAGGTGCGCGTGGCGTAGGGAGGAGATGAGGTGTGCATGGCGTACCGGAGATGAGGTGCGCGCGGCGTACCGGAGATGAGGTGTGTGTGGCGTAGGGAGGAGATGAGGTGTGCATGGCGTAGGGAGGAGATGAGGTGTGCGTGGCGTAGGGAGGAGATGAGGTGTGCGCGGCGTAGGGAGGAGATGAGGTGTGCGTGGCGTAGGGAGGAGATGAGGTGTGCGTGGCGTAGGGAGGAGATGAGGTGTGCGCGGCGTACCGGAGATGAGGTGTGCGTGGCGTAGGGAGGAGATGAGGTGTGTGCGGCGTACTGGAGATGAGGTGCGCGCGGCGTACCGGAGATGAGGTGCGCGCGGCGTACCGGGGATGAGGTGCGCGCGGCGTACCGGAGGAAATGAGGTGTACGCTCTTATTATACATCCATGGGTGCCACGCTGTTTTGTGTACAGTGAAGTGCAGTGGTCGTGTGGAAACTTTACCTCTACCACAAAAGGTTCCGGCCATCGCCGAGCATATGAAAATAAAACGCATTGAGGCAAAAAAAAAAAAAAACAGAGACTACTCGTCTGGGTCAGTTGGGCATTAATCAGATTTGCCCCCAAGGATATCACTGTTCTGAATGATGAGAATAAGCAAAGCAACAGCTCGTTGTTTTAACAATACTGGATAAAGACAGAGCAGTGACCTGTCTTCAGAAACCCCAGGAACAGGAGGTTACACCATCACATGTAGCAGGAACACAGAAATGCTTTAGCAGTTGTTACTTAACAGTTCTCTAAACCCATAAAATACATTCTTTAGCTTAAACAGACCACAACAGAAAACAAAGTAAAAGATTCTCACCACAAAGACCACAAAACAATACGTGATCCGAGACTGGGTCCACAAGAACGAGACAAGATGAGATTTTAACATCATTCCTAATATATACTCGTGTGCAAGATCTTGTGACAATTTTGTCTCACGAGATCTTGTCCCATCCTGAGCCTATAGTCCAAGCAAACCGTTGTTTGTTCTGTTTTTCCTTCAATATGTTTATTAGTAAATTTTGTTTTTGGTTCAAATAAGAAAATAAAACACATTGCAAGTCTAAATTGCTCAAGTAAGCGAATGTTGTGATGCTTTTACCAATGTAGATGCAAATTTTAATGTGAAAATGTCATAATCTCAGATGGGGGGAAAGAGTCAATTAATTTTATCTATTGCATTGTATGTTGTCATAAAAAAATCTAGAGAAATATATGTATTCCACAGTACAAGGTTACAGCTTAAACAGCACAGCCAGTGGCCTCCAGGTTAAACCCGGGGACTTTAGCCTGCAGTAACATAGTGCACAGTAATTAGGGTTTGTCAAGGTTTTACTTGGAACAGAGCGGGTTTCCGATTTTCTATAATTACATAATATCTAATAAAAAGCTTTGAAGAAAAATCATTTGAATCGAATTTGAACTATGAAACTTTATATACACAATCGCAAAATGGCTTAAAATATATGATTTAAGTCAATATCAGGCATGAAAACGAGCAAGCTGAAAAAAATTTAAGTTTGGTTTGATATTAATAAACTGTCACTAAACATAGAAAAAACTACCATCCATCCATCCATCCATCTTCTCCCGCTTAATCCAGCTGGGTCGTGGGGGCAGCGTGCTGCCCAATACTCATAGCACCTGACCCCCCCTATGAACCCCTCTGCAGGTGGTGAGCCCACAGGAGGGTGGACAACATGGTCCTTGATGTTAGTTCATAGGGGTGCGGGCATGTTTTGGGTTGATGGGGGAAACCGGAGCACCCAGAGGAAACCCATCCAGACACGGGGAGGAACATGCAAACTCCACACAGAAAGGCCCGGGCGACCCGGGGATCGAACCCGCAACCTTCTTGCTGTAAGGCCTGAGTGTTGCCACTCAGCCACCGTGCCGCCTACATTTAAAAACTACATTTATGATATTTGCAAAACGAAAAGTAGAAGATCATGTACAAATTAGGCTCAACAATACACCACTAGAAAGAGTTTTTGGGAGTAACTATAGACCAGAATTTAAACTGGAAATCGCACATAAGTAAAATCAGAAATAAATTATCCAAAGTAATTGCAATTATATATAAATATAGATATATCTTAAATAAAAACAGCCTTTTCATTATGTATAACTCACTTAATAAAAAGTTTTGTAAAAATGGAAAAATAAAAGTAGTAAAGAAAAAAAGTGAAATAACTCAACTAAACTAAGTATATTTTATATTCAAATCCTCTCAATGTTCAAGTGAGAAGGAGCATGTAGGCTTGTATTGATCACAGGCTCCTGAAAATGTGCTGGTTAAATCCATTGTGTATTTTTTCTGGAGTTTTCAGACAATCTTAAGCGTATTTGTTTGTGTTTGAATGTGTGCTTTGTGTCTCCATGGTAACGGCGACATTTTGGAAGGTGGTGATGTCATACTCTTTGACGTCGCTTTGACGTCGCTTTGATGTCGCTTTGACGTCGCTTTGACGTCGCTTTGACGTCGCTTTGAATTCCCAGTTTCTTTTTGAACAGGTTGTGGGGGATGTCTTCACTTCAGGTCACTTGAGTTAACAGATCGAGTTGAGCGAAAACTGCAGTTAGAGATACTGTAAATCTACGCCATTAACAAATATGCATGATATAAATATGGACCCCACACCAGACCCCCTGGACATGTATGAAATACTACAGTTCACGGGTGAAGGCGTTTATGGGGAAGTCATGAAATGCCTGAATAAGGAAACTGGGGAAATCGTGGCTTTAAAAAAAGCTAAAAGGACTTCAAATATAGATCATGTAATCAGCAGAGAGCTGTCGATCCTAAACACAATCAGTGTCCTGGATCCGGACGACTGTAACTTCGTCCGGTTTAACAAACATTTTAAATCGGCTGCAGGAGATCATTATATGGAGTTCGAGCTGTTGGACCAGAGTATGTGGCATCTCATGCAGAAGCGGAAAGAACCGTTTTCTTTGCGGGAAATCCGCACGATGGCTGGTCAGCTCCTTTTGGCATTATCATGGCTGCAGTACGTTGGGGTGATGCACACAGACATCAAACCAGACAATATAATGCTTGTGGACCATGATTTGAAGCCATTCAAGATGAAATTGATAGACTTTGGAATGGCTGTCCACACAGGAACAGTAAAAATAGGGTCAAGCATGCAGCATATATACCACAGAGCTCCAGAGGTCACGTTGGGCTTGCCCCTGACTGAGGCCGTGGACATGTGGAGCCTTGGCCGCTGTCTCCTGGAGTGGTATCTGTGGGTTCATCCGTTTAATTCACAATCTCCCTATGACCACATACGACAGATTACTCATCTCCTGGGGGTTCCTGATGCGAAAATGATGAACGACGCTGTGTGGGGAAAGGATTTTTTTGTCCAGGAGAATGGCGAATGGAGGCTGAAAACTCCAGGAGAATATAGAAAAACACACAAGATTCCTAAATTGGTAAAGTCCCATCTACAGGCAGCAGATGACCTCAAAGATGCCATCCTGAATTATTATCAAATTGACTCAGGACTTGAATTAGAAGACAGGAGGGCGTTTGCAGATTTGATCGTGAGAATGCTGTGTCTCAATCCAGAACACAGAATCGGTCCAATTAAGGCTCTCCAGCATCCCTTCATCACAATGAAGAGTTTTCACATGTACATGATCAAGTCACAAAGCCTGATCAAATGTGACAACAGTCTGAGTTCTGTTATAGCAGAAAAGAAACAAAAACAGTCCCACTTTACGATTCCTGTGCCCACTCCCTCTGTATCTAGTTCTGGTACAATGCCATACTCAGCAATGTCATTTCTAGAGTTAGAAAGGAAATTGGCGCTAGAGACTAAAAAGAGCGAGAATTCCGGACGAGATTTCTCCCCTCTGTCCAATTCGACCTTGGTCACTTTACTCTCTTTCAACAGCAGCAGTACTGGACCCTGATTTCAATTTCAGTGTGTACATTGGCAACCACAACCAGTTGAGGCTCTCCAGCATCCCTTCATCACAATGAAGAGTTTTCACATGTACATGATCAAGTCACAAAGCCTGATCAAATGTGACAACAGTCTGACAACAGTTATTTACAAATAATTCTCACAAAGAGCCAGCTGAGGTGGCTCGGGCATCTGGTCCGGATGCCTCCTGGACGCCTCCCTCGGGAGGTGTTCCGGGCATGTCCCACCGGTAGGAGGCCCCGGGGAAGACCCAGGACACGCTGGAGGGACTATGTCTCTCGGCTGGCCTGGGAACGCCTCGGGGTCCGTCCGGAGGAGCTGGAGGAAGTGGTTGGGGAAAAGGAAGCTTGGGAGCCCCTGCTTAGACTGCTGCCCCCGCGACCCGGCCCCGGATAAGCGGAAGAAGATGGATGGATGGATGGATGGATCTTGTTGTCTGCGGTGACTTCAATATTGATTTGTTTAAAATTAAAAACCACAAACCTACAGAAAGATTTGTGAATATAATGCATAGTTTAATGCTGTACCCTAAAATCACAAAACCCACAAGGGTTACTTCATACAGCACATCGTTAATAGATAATATATACACAAATATGATTGACAATAGGATGACGAGTGGAATCTTATATAATGATATGTGACCACTTGCCAATTTTTGTTATGTTGCCTGTTCCTATAAAGCATAAGCAAGATGAGGCATCCATCAGTATTTATAGGCGAATCATGACAAATGAATCCATTACTGCTTTCAAGCAAAGTCTACATAAACAAAATTGGGAAATAATATTAAAAGAAGAAAATGTTGACACAGCTTACGACCAAATTCTTTCTATATTTTTAACCTTGCTTGATGCTCACTGCCCAGTTACTAAAATAGATTGTCATTTTAATAAAAAAATAAATACTTCTCCTTGGATGACGAATGGGTTAATAAATGCTTGCAAAAAAAAAAATCTATTTTATCATCATCATGAGGTGTCTTGTCTGGAACAGGCATTGACGGCCATGGCTCTCCATCTGTCTCTTTCATTCAAGGCATTCTTGAATTGGTTGTTGTTTAGTGCCTTTGCTGTTGCCCAGTTGTTTAACCTGTCTACATAGGTTTCTCGCTGTCGACCTCTACTTCTTCTCCCCTCGATCTTTCCTGTCATGCTGAGATGTTCCAATCCACCTTTTCTGTAGACATGGCCTATGAATTTCATCTGTCTTTTTCTTATCGTTTTAATTAAAGATTTTTCTTTCTTTGCCATTTCCAGCACCTCTTGATTAGATTTCTTTTCTGTCCATGATATCTTTAATAATCATCTTAAAAACCACATTTCGGTTGCCTCCAGTTTCTTCCTTAACTTGTTGGTGATTGTCCAGCATTCACAGCCATATAAGAGAACTGACCATACGTATGTTTTCAATATTCTGTATTTGGTGTCTATCTTGATGTTTCTGTTGGTCATGATTGATGCTAATTTTTGAAAGGTGACTTTGGCTGTTGCTATGCGTTTGTATATTTCTTTAGTGCATTTCCCATCAGATGTTAACAAGTAACCCAAGTATTTGAATTGATTCACTTGTTTGACCTGTACACCATGACTGTGTATATTACATGTGGGGGCTTTCGGATTCTTAGATATTGTCATGCATTCTGTTTTTGTGAGGTTTAATGCTAGTCCTTTATTTGTGCTTATTTCTACTACAGTATCCAGCAACTTTTGGAGGGTCTGTTCTGAATCTGCTATCAACACAGTATCATCTGCATATCTCAGGTTGTTAATATTGTGTCCACCCAAACTTATTCCATTGATTTCTTCGATTTCTCTCAGTATGTTTTCACTCTATAGGTTGAAAAGATCTGGTGACAGAACATATCCTTGTCGGACTCCTCTTCTTATTGATATTTCTTTGCTATGTTCTCTGTCTATTCTTACTGTAGCTTTTTGTCTCCAATAGAGATTGCTCAGGATTCTTAGGTCTTTACCATCAATATCTAATTCATTCAACATTTGGAACAGATCTTCATGTTTCACTTTGTCGAATGCTTTTGAATAGTCAATAAAACATAGGTAAAGATCTTTCTGCATTTCTATACATCTCTCTGTTAGCATGGTCATTGTAAATATGGCGTTTGTTGTTCCTTTGTTAGCTACAAATCCAAATTGGGTTTCTGATATTTCTGGTCGTATTTTGTTTCTTAATCTTGCCATCAGTATTTTCAAAAGGATTTTCAGAGTGTGGCTCATCAGGCTAATAGTTCTGTGGCACTCACAATCAGTTGTTCCAGGTTTTTTGGGGAGTGTGATGAAAGTGGAGGTGAGCATGTCGGGGGGGATGACTCCAGTGTCATAGATGTTGTTTAGAAGTATAGTTAATTTCTTTATGCCCCATTCATCTAGTGCTTCATATGCTTCCACTGGTATAAGGTCAGGTCACACAGCCTTTCCTTTGTTCATTTCCTTGATGGCATTTTCAACTTCTGCTTCTAATATTGGTGGCCCCTCCATTGGTTTGGTGATCTCCTGTTGGTCTCCTCTATCGTCACAAAATAAGTCTTCAATGTATTCTGCCCATCTCTTTGATATGTCTGCTTTGTTCATCATATTTTATAAAAACTACATAAAAAGACGTACTCCACAATCTGAAAGTAAATATAACAAGAGCTCCGCCAGCGGGGCAAAATACGCCCGTACTTTGAATTATTGTATATAGAATTAAGTTAGAATTTGTCAAACCTAGTTAAAGATGAATTGTTGGTGCAGTTTGGAAGTTTGACATTCCTAGGTGAGACGGTTGTCGAGTTAGAGCGCGGACAAGAAATTGTCCACAGACAGACGGACAGACAGACAGACGGATGGATAATCAATAGGGAAATCTGGCTCTTGCAGTAGGAGTATGAGTATGACATCATCACATTCTAGAATCGGAATTCCACCAATCAGATTGCAGCAACAGAACTTAAAGACACTACAAAGCTTTAATGTGTCCACAGACGGATAGACGGACGGACGGACAGCGCCATACCATAATACGTCCCGTCTTATTACAACGGGCGTATAACAATATTACAGGCATTTGGCAAGTATTAAATAGACTGTTTAATAGAAACACACATTCATGTGGTACTGTGGAGCAATACACTCATAATGGTGAGGTAATAACCAACAGAGAGGATGTGGTAAATGGCTTTAACAATCACTTTGTTATACGCCCGTTGTGTAAGACGGGACGTATTATGTTATGGCGCTGTCCGTCCGTCTGTCCGTCTGTCCGTCTGTCCGTCCGTCTGCCCGTCTGTCCGTCTGTCCGTCCGTCTGTCCGTGGACACTTCAAAGCTTTGAAGTCTTTGAAGCTTTGTCTTCATGAAAGATCTGAACTCTCTTCTCAAATGTTCTGCTGCTGAAAGCGAGAACAACCCACATTCTCTGCTTCTTTGAGCTTTGACACATTAAAGCTTTGTAGTGTCTTTAAGTTCTGTTGCTGCAATCTGATTGGTGGAATTCCGATTCTAGAATTCTATATACAATAATTCAAAGTACGGGCGTATTTTGCCCCGCTGGCGGAGCTCTTGTTAATATTGGAGCAGAACTGGCTGCTAACATACCATTATCAAACACAGCCTGTGAAAAAAAGTGAAATAACTAAACTAAGTATAGGCCTATTTTATATTTTATATTCAAATCCTCTCAATGTTCAAGTGAGAAGGAGCATGTAGGCTTGTATTGATCACAGGCTCCTGAAAATGTGCTGGTTAAATCCATTGTGTATTTTTTCTGGAGTTTTCAGACAATCTTAAGCGTATTTGTTTGTGTTTGAATGTGTGCTTTGTGTCTCCATGGTAACCGGCGACATTTTGGAATGTGGTGATGTCATACTCTTTGATGTCGCTTTGACTCGCTTTGACGTCGCTTTGAATTCCCAGTTTCTTTTTGAACAGAGGTTGTGGGGGATGTCTTCACTTCAGGTCACTTGAGTTAACAGATCGAGTTGAGCGAAAACTGCAGTTAGAGATACTGTAAATCTACGCCAAAAAAAGCCACGATTTTTTGGCGACGGTGGCGTGGCCTGAATAAACTTGGCAAAGTTTCGAGTGTTTTGACTCAAGTTAAACGTAAAAATGAGAGTAAAACATACGAGGAGGATCATCGCTGATGACCCAGACTGGTTCCTGGGACAAGTGCCTTACCTGTCCAAACTCTGTCTGCAGACTATCATCAAGAACATAGAAGTTCTGCCTATGTATGGAGAACTGGGGCCTTCTGAGCAGAACTTCATCCAGGAGAAGTTACCACAGAACGCTTCCCTCACAGTCACGGCCAAACTGATCCCTGACGGCGTCTACTGGCAACGCCGCTCCAGGGAACTCTGGGACAACTGTGACGTGTCCTACCACGACCAGAGCTGGAAGAGGCTGTTTTTTGAGCGCTACTTGGATGGACTAATTGAAGCATTCGTCCCTGGAGAAACCGAGCTTAAAACCATCTTGGAAATGGTACCTCTGTGTAAAGATTATGTGAAAAGATTGGATATTAAAGAACTACTCCCGCCGATTAAAAAGGAGGAGGAGCATTACAAGCTGGGCAGTATCCACGAGGAAGAGGAAAAACCTTCTCCAGACCATTTTAATTTCAATGTCCTCTTAGAAAAGCTTGACAACTTAGAAGAGCTTCATCTGATGTACAGAGTCAAGCAGTGCGGCATGAACTATCAGAAGGACATGTTTGAGATGACGCAGAGGGACTGTGAGACGCTCGCTCAGGCTGTGAAGTCCTGTAAGACTCTCAAGGTTTTGCACCTCTACCTGAGCAAAGTCGATGACACTCAGTGCAGACTTCTGGTTAAACACTTACTGGACCACCCGTCTTTAACCACGCTGGACCTCAGTCTAAACGTCATCGGAGACAGAGGAGCCAGAGCCATCGGAAAGCTGCTCACCCGGAGTAAACTGAAGACCCTCAAACTTTACAGCAGCATCATCAGAGACCACGGTGCTAAAGCCATCGCCCACGGCCTCTTGGCTAACACCACTCTGGAGGAGCTAAACCTGAGGATGAACCTTGTGGGGGATGAAGGAGGGGAGGCCATCGCCAACGCTCTGCTCGACAACTCCTCCCTGAAGACTCTGAACCTGGGGCTGACCTGCATTGGAGAGCGGACGGCCATCTCGCTCTCCAACGTCCTCGTCCACAACCAAACCCTGACGAGCATCAACCTCTTTCTCTGCAAACTGGGAGTGAAAGGAGGTAAAGCCCTGCGGGAGGCCATGTCCAAGAACAGCACAGTGCTCAAATTTGTCCTGGACTGCACTGACATCGAGGAGGACGACATGAGCTTCATAAATGAGGTGGTGTGGGCCAATGAGGAGCGGGTGTCTCTGAAGTCGAGAAAAAATTAACTAAAGGTGACATGCTGTAAAAAAAAAAAAAAAAAAAAAAAAGGAGTTCGAGCTGTTGGACCAGAGTATGTGGCATCTCACGCAGAAGCGGAAAGAACCGTTTTCTTTGCGGGAAATCCGCACGATGGCTGGTCAGCTCCTTTCGGCATTATCATGGCTGCAGCACGTTGGGGTGATGCACACAGACATCAAACCAGACAATATAATGCTTGTGGACCATGAATTGAAGCCATTCAAGGTGAAATTGATAGACTTTGGAATGGCTGTCCACACAGGAACTGTAAAAATAGGGTCAACCATGCAGAATATATACCACAGAGCTCCAGAGGTCACGTTGGGCTTGCCCCTGACTGAGGCCGTGGACATGTGGAGCCTTGGCTGCTGTCTCCTGGAGTGGTATCTGTGGGTTGATCCGTTTAATCCACAATCTCCCTATGACCACATACGACAGATTACTCATCTCCTGGGGGTTCCTGATGCGAAAATGATGAACGACGCAGCGTGGGGAAAGGATTTTTTTGTCCAGGAGAATGGCGAATGGAGGCTGAAAACTCCAGGAGAATATATAAAAACACACGAGATTCCTAAATTGGCAAAGTCCCATCTACAGGCAGCAGTGTGCTGTGCTGTGTCTCAATCCAGAACACAGATTCGGTCCAATTAAGGCTCTCCAGCATCCCTTCATCACAATGAAGAGTTTTCACATGTACATGATCAACTCACAAAGCCTGATCAAATGTGCAACAGTCTGAGTTCTGTTATAGCAGAAAAGAAACAAAAACAGTCCCACTTTACGATTCCTGTGCCCACTCCCTCTGTATCTAGTTCTGGTACAATGTCAGACTCAGTAGTGTCATTTCTAGAGTTAGAAAGGAAATTGGCGCTAAAGAGTAAAAAGAGTGAGAATTCTGGACGAGATTTCTCCCGTCTGTCCAATTCGATCTCGGTCAGTTTACTCTCTTCCAACAGCAGCAGCACTGACCCTGATTTCAATTTCAGTGTGTACTTTGGCAACCACAGCGACCAGGTTTCTGGAGTAGAAAGTGAACAGTCTGAACACCAAATGACTAGTCAAACTGAGTCAAATGACCCTGTACACCACGCAAACTCTGGTGACCAGGGGTTGCAAACCGAAATTTTACCTAAAGAGGACGATTCTGGAGATCGATTTGGACAGACAGAAGGCCCAGTTATTTTCAGGCCTTCAGACATTGAGTGGATAAGATACGGTTTCAGGGAGACGTCTTCAGGAGATCACAGCAGACCAGCAGGATTTGTTTGGGATGATCCAGGGGAGGAGAACTCACTTTGTTGTCCTTTTGTTTTTAGTGTATTTAAACCGATTTTAAATTCCCTTCCCTTCTGTTTTCTGATGGGGAGATAAACTAATTTTCACCTCATCCACAGAAGATCAGATCAGACAGAAGGACAAACCCTACTATTTTAAAGACCCAACATCATCCTCTCTGTTTTCTGTCAGTGAAATAATTTTGGAGAATATGGAAAACATCAGCATGTTCTCCCCGTGTCTGGATGGGTTTCCTCTGTGCTCTCCGGTTTCCCCCATCAACTCGAAACATGGAGCACCCCTATGTTCCAGGGGTGCTCACCACTCGCAGAGGGGTTCATAGGGTGTCAGGTACACAGAGGACTGGGCGTCAAACAGCGGCCCCTGTGACCCAGCTAGATAAAGCGCAAGGAGATGGATGGAAGGATGGATGGAAAGCAAACATCTCAAGACATTCTAATGGTGGGTAATGTGAGGGAGTTTTTTCCGGGTTGAGTCACTGGATGGAACCTTAGCAAGGGAACCTAAGTTCTTTTGAGAAGGTTTATTCAGGCTAATTATAAGGGAAAAAACGCACTTTGCTCCACATTAGACTGTTCTCTGATACAGCCAAATTGATCTACTTCCTTTTTGAATTGGGGTTTTGCGTGCAAAGGTATGGTGTGTAAAAGAACTCCAAAAACTTGTCTCAATTGTAAACCTGTCCAACTACCAATGGACAATGGACAATTTAACCACTGGATCGAGCCTCATATATATGTAATAAAAATAAAATAAAATAAAACATTATAAATTGCATCCAATGTTACTGTTTTTCATGTATTTGACTTGAAGTTTCTTTAAAAAGCCCAACAACTATGATAGCGTTGATAAAAGGTGAAAAAAGTGATGTGCAGGAAGGACAAGCAACAGCAACTGACATTGGCAGTGAGGAGGTTAAGCGAGAGTGTGAATTAATGATTAAAGATTACAACGAATCAATGAAAACACAAGTTATTAAATGTCTTATCACTATCATATAGGCCTATATTATCATTAACATTTTAAAATAAAATGGCGGATAATAATAGTTGATGACGGAAGTTTTACGACCCTGTCCATCAAAATGACGGGCAATGCTAATTTCAACATTAAATAATACAGCTTTCTTTTATATTCCCATGTGACCTTATATTATGTGTTGCTTAAATGAGTATCTAGTTTCGATATTAGTTTTAGCATCAATTAGTATCTCATTTTCTATACATTTGACAACCCTCAATGTGGCCACTGCTGTTACTGCATGTCTCAAAATTTAATGCTTTTCTGTCCCTGTGTCCATTCTGGTTTTAAAATGGCCAAAAATAAAAACAACAGATTAATTTGTTTTTCTGTCTTTAAAGGCATCCCTCTGGGCACAGAAAATCTTACAAACAAAGCAGTTCTTGCAAATCCCAGACAAAAGGCCTAATATTGTGACCAGCAGCTCTGTACCTCTAATCTACTGTGTGGTCTAACCCACGCTACATGTTCCTGGTGTTTACATGTCACTATTTTGTCCATAAATGGAGATATGAACATTAATAACAGACGAATCAGGCGCCTTCTTCCCCCAAGAACCTTCAACAGACTCACTTCGGATTGGCTCTTTGGTTATTGTGAAAATCGCAGTCGTATTCCACACTCGGCTCCTCATTCGTCCTTAGTTTAGTTTAGTTTATTATTTATTTGTCAGGAAGAATGTACAAAAACATGAATCCCACAAAGAGAAGACATGCTTTGGGCCAGATTTAGCTAAAGCTACTTTCCATCTGCAAACAAATCACAACAAATTACCATTAGCTCATTTATAAAAAATACATCTGTTCCTATTTCATATAAAAATACATTTACTAAAAGGATAACTATACCCAAATTGATCAATCTTAAGAATACTCAATACAAATACCCAGTGAGCAATGTACAGTAAAAGTAAGCACAGCATTCGGGCCAATGTTGGCACAGTTGCCAGAACTACCAGAACTAAAATCAGTACTAATCCAGGTCTAAAACAGGACTAAAACAGGATTCAACCGGGCTTTTACTGACGCCTTTATGTTTGTACGGAGAGTGAATTTTTTTTTTGTTTCGTTTTAATAAATAATAAAAAAAAATGAAACAAGAACCATACAGATCTGAAAACCGCGACCTTAAACCGCAATACGAAACGAACCGTGAATTTTGTGAACCGTGCCACCCCTAGTTAGGAGGGCCCCTTGGCAGAGTTTTGCCCAGGACCCCATGGAAATCTGAACCGACTCTGCACAGTTGATTATTGAAAATATGTTTCTTTATGTCTCAAGAAAACATTTGCACATCTACAAACGATTTCAGACTGTCAGGGAGCTGGTTCCACTGTTTTGATGGTTTTGAATAAAAAGGCCGATTGTGCAAAAACATCTTTTTGGGACAATGCAATTTTTACGTGGACCTGGATGTCAGAGTTGTTTTTCCGAACGTAGTTGAATGAATTTCTTTAATGGAGGTGGAGCAATATTATGGACAATTTTGAAGGTAGTTTGTAAAGTTGAAATTTGTATAACCATTAGCCTCGATGAGTTTCATTTGACTGGAGCCGAGCACCATGTGTGACGTCGCTTAGACTTAGACAAACTTTACTGATCCACAAGGAAAATTATTTGTTGCCCCACTCCTTTAGTCCACTTGTTTATACAGTCTATGGTCCAAACCAACCCTAAAATATAAAAAAAAAACAGGATTAACTAGAGCTGCAGCTATTGATTATTACAGTAATCGATTATTCTGTCGATTATTTTGTTCGAATAATCGAGTAATCGTTTGTTATTGTCGTGTCTACTTTGCACATGTTAAGTACACACCACCTGCACTGACAGATACACGTGTTTTGGACATGAAAAACGTAATTATCGCTCAGCTAAGGTTGACTCACCACGCGGTTTCTTTTCCACTTGATGTAATGTACGGGGCTGTTTCTGTTTAGATGTTGTAGCATCAGTGTTGAGAAGGTGACTTTTAAAATGTAATCCCCTACAGATTACAGATTACATTCCCCAAAATGTAGTTTGTAACGTAATCCATTAAATTACTTAAAGTGAGTAACGTAATCTGATTACTTTGGATTACTTGATATTGTCATGATTTTTAAAACTACATGAATGTAGCAACCAACTCCTGCAAATTCTTGTTTGGTTTTAGATGTGGATTAGTCCTGGTTTAGACCTGGTTTAGACCTGGTTTTAGTCCTGGTCTTAGTTCTGGTTTAGAGGTGCACAGGAGGAAGCGCGGTCCACGCAGTGTACTCGACAAGACACGATCCACGCGCGGTGTGCGCAGCGTAGGGAGGAGATGAGGAGTGCGCGGCGTACCGGAGCGTACCGCGCACACGTAGCGTACCGCGCACACGTAGCGTACCGGAGATGAGGAGTGCGCGGCGTACCGGAGATGAGGAGTGCGCGGCGTACCGGAGGAGATGAGGTTATGCTCTTATTATACATCCATGGGCGCCGCGCTGTTGTGTGTACAGTGAAGTGCAGTGGTTGTACGGAAACTTTACCTCTACCACAGAAGGTTCCGGCCATCGCCGAGCGTATGAAAATAAAACGAAGCATAGATTCGTTTTGAAAAAAATCAATGCATTTTTCTAATCTGTTTAATCGATTAACTCGATGAATCGTTTCAGCCCTAGGATTAACCCACTGAACCAGATCAAAACCAGGTCTAAACCAGGTCTTAACTACCTAGACTAGATCAGGACTAAACCAGAACCAAACTGGGAGTGTGAACGCACCCAGTACAGCCTTATGCCCTTATTTAGTATACAGTTTCTCTTGTTGTCCTGTTAAAACTAAAAACGATATATACGATTATGATTCATGCTGCAAAAACACAGACTTTGAAGACATTGTTCACTTGCCGACTGTCGCGTGAGCCACGATGAAAACGTCTTCCGTGCTGATCACTTGTCACTGGCTTTAATAATGTCCCTAATGCATCTATAATAAACTCTGATATAGACTGACATGTTCCCGTTACCGTGTATATGGGGGCATTAGCATCAGCGCGGGCTCATAAACCGGAGCTGTCAGCTGTCATGTGCTTGTGTCTCCTTAAACCCCCTCACACATATCACATTTCTTCTGATGTACAGGAGAGGCTGCTCCGTGGTAAAACATTGAGGCGTACGGCATTGTGTTGGATACACGGGAAGAGCTGCAGGTTTACAACGTGGTTCCTTGAGTTTTATTTTTGCCATTGTTGAAGTGAATTATTTAAAGGAACAATATATAACTTTTAGCCAAATTACAGACTAAAATAAATTGTTTTCTTTTTCATTTAGGTTGTGTTTATTGAAAAAAAAAAAAACTGTCTAATACATTACTAACTACTAATAAAATACAACACTAAATACAATCAGTCAGTTAAATACTGTCCCACTTTATCTGTATGTTTTAAATCGTGCTTAATTTGTTTATGTTGTTGTAAGGCGACCTTGAGTGTCCAGAAAGGCGCCTAATAAATAACTATATTATTATTATGAGGTACAACTTAGTAGAATTAAGTCATTAAAAGTCCTGTTATTTTTATTTTTATTCAGAAATAAACTTCACTTATACAGTACAGGCTAAAATATAATACAGTTTCAAAACGATTGAGTGGCTTTAACAGAAAACTATGTGTTATATTAACCGCAAATATTTGAGATGAAGTAAATGAGAATTTTTAATTCAGCTGTTTTCAAAAGCTACAAGTAGCAAGTCCAACCTTTTACGTTCTGGAAGATTGTGGCTTTTAAGTTCATCAACTTAAAATAATTCAGACGATTGATTGCCTCAATATTTACAGTGCAGTGTTTACAGTGCACTGTAAGTCCGTTACCAAAAGTTAAGTTACCAAAACTAAAATATTTGCAGTTAATTTGACTCATAGTTTTCTGTTAAAGCAACTCATTTTGAGACTGTATTATATTTTAGCATGTGCTGTATAAATCAGGTTTATTTTTAAATCATTCCTATTTGAAACAATAGAAATAAGAGGACTTTTAATGACTTAATTCTACTAAGCTGTACATCATCTATCTCATCTGTTATGCTCAATTATACCCACAATAGTTCACTTTAATGAAAAAAATATGAGTTAAAATGACTCAAAAAGAATATGTTACAGCAACTTGGCATAATTTAGTTAGTAGTATTTATATTTGCATCTTTGTATTTTATTATATTTTTTACTATATTGTTTACTTCTTTCCCTTATATTTGCAAACACTTTTTTACCAGTACTATTATTGCAGCTATTAGTACTTCTTGAATATCTTAGCGAGTCAAACGGTTCTTCTCATCCTGAGCATTTCATTGCATTGTTGACCTTGTGTTGAACCTGCAAATGACAAATAAACAATCTTGAAATATTTCTAAAACTTTGAGCGTACACAACGTCGTCCATTTAATTACTTTGAGCGTTCGGGTTTACAACGCACGTAATAGGGGTGGCACGGTACACAAAATTCACGGTACGGTATGTACCTCGGTTCACACCCCACGGTTCGGTACATTTTCGGTACAGTGCAGGAAAAAAAAACATAACCAGAAAGGCTGTCCTCAAAGGCAGCTTTTTATTGCCTAAATCTCCAGCTGAGATAACTGCAACTTGTAGTAAAACAAGTAAAAGTAAAACGTGTAAAACAAGTGAACACGCAAGCACCACATTGAGTATATTGATTGGTTACTGAGCTGGGTACATCAGTGAAGTTTTAACACATGGTCTTTTTAGGTACCTTCTGTGTTAGCATATTTGAAGTGTTCCCACTCACATAACCCACAGCTGTCAAACAACGACGACAGACCGTCTTCGTTTTGTCCACCACCCGCTCTCCGTTGCTGTTGTAACTCACGGGGAACCCGAAGTTGTCCCACACCCAGGGCTCTACAATAACTTTTTTTTTCAGGAGCACCTGTGCCCCTAAGTCAAAAATTTTAGGAGCACAGAAAAACTAATGGGGGCACAAATAGGTTTTAGTTTTGAACGTTTATTACAGTGCAGAACTTGCGCACACCAACTTATTTGAATGAATTTTATACAAAAAACACAAAAGAATTATGACTGTACTTTTCCTGCACAATCACTGTGTTTTTAATCAGTCTATCTCCATTTTATCTGATTAATATTCATTTAGACTTAAAATAAGCCAAACAGACTGTACTGCACTGAAACACTCTGCGCCCCTTTTTGGACCTAAGCTAACAGACAAGAACATTCACACAGACAGTGGCTCCTCTTTTCTGCATCACTCGAGGAAAAACTAAAACTAAAACACAACACTACCCACAGTTTCAGAACCTCTTCTTTAAGAGAACTTCCACTGGCACTTTACACAAAACTGCTTCGATGTGAAGAAAGTGGGTAGAATTTTTAAACCTGTATTTTCAAATTCCTGGAGTTGTGACAAACAGATTAATTTGGCATTTTCTTTGGCAAACTTCAGCCCACATATCGCTTGCTCTGTGCCGTAGCTCTGCTCTGTGCGGACACTGACATAAAATTAGTTTTTTTCACAGGGCAGATGTTTAACTTGCCCTGTGACGCAGGCTGAGGGTGGAGCTGTGGACGAGCTGCGCGCTGGCGGTGCAGTGTCCACGGGCTCCAGCACACAGGTCCCGCACACTGGTACAAGTTTATTGGCGACAGCAGCGGCCGTAATGAAATATGATGCACTCAGTATTCAGACATCGAGTCCGAGACAAGACCGAGACAAAGCTCTCGCTTTAGAGAGGGAAGTCCAGCGGCACAGGGGAAGCTACTGAGTGGTGGGTCAGGTGTGGGTCCTGCTGCGGTGCCGCTCCTCGTTTAAGGGGGCATGGGTGTGTTTTAAAGTGGAGTTTGTTCGTCTGAGTGATATCGCCGCACACCCGGAGCTCGTATGCTGGGGTCGTGCGCGGTCGGAGGTGTCGTGCCCGGGCACGGTTCGGTTGCGCTCGCGCTGGGCGTGTCGCGCTTTAGGGGCGATCCAGGCCTGGGCACGATTCTGAAGTCCTAGTGTGAGTTTGCCCCTAATGTTTGATACATTTAGAACGTTTAACTCACATTACGTCTGTGCGCAGCTCCTTATTGTGCTGCAGAAGCACTCGCATTGGTGCGACTGTTTTATTTTCCTTGTTCGCACAACGAAATATTTGCTCGCAAATGTGAGTGAAATGGGCGCACTGTAGAGCCCTGCCTACACTACCGACTTAAATGATGGTGGTGGGTCTTCTAACTCCGGGCTTGAATTACTCGCCATCGTCTTTCACCCCTCTCGCAATGAGCTAACAGCAGCAACTTTCAACAACAGCAGTTTTGTATTTGAAGGCGGAGTTTGCTAGCTAGACCAATCCAGACATGTATACATGTTCATGGACCAATCAGGGCTTGCACATGGCAATGGTTAAGAAAACCATCGCAAAAGGAAAGTCCCGTGGTCAGTTCAATATTAAAGTTTTGTACCGTATATTCTCCGTTAAAATGCGCGCACTGAACCGTGACCCCTGTACCGCGACGGTTCAATACGAATACATATACCGTGCCGCCCCTAGCACATAAGCTTCTCTGTTCCACCTTGTGATGATATTAAGTGGTAGTTTTCAAGTTAACCGCTACCTTTTGCCTTTAGTTCTGTAGAGACGGGCAATTCCAGCGCTGAAATCATCCAAACGATTCTAGGGAAGAAGTTTAAAAACACAGTGGAGCAGTTTGTGAGAAGAACTCGGCCTGAATATACAGGATTTGTGCGTTACACATGCGTGAACGTGTGAAAATTAACCACAACTCCAGGTATATTTGTGACAAGGAAGCAACATTATAACATAAATCTGAAAATAGCGTAAAATGGCCCCTTTGAGTTTCCTACCCTCAGTTTGTAGTTCACTTGAGGCAGTGATTGACGCAACAAAACAACTCCCCTGAACACAGACCTTTAAAACACTGACGCATGTAGACAGCCTTGCGTTCTAATGGATCTGAGCCGGAATAGATTGGCGGGATCCATATTTATTAGCCTAACACACACGATTGAGTAGAACATTGGATTTCTGTTTGACCTCCAAATTGGATTCTGGCTGCTTGTTTGTACACTTAGACGGCTGCGTTGGGTCAGAGCAGCTCTTTGTGATGGTAATACTTGAGCCGTGTTTGGATTCGGCAGTTTTTGGCCGGATTCGGAGCCTCCCCCGTGGTCTGATTACGGATCGCGCTGGTGTAGCTCCCTTTTCCTTGTGGGGTGAAATTAGAGGATTAGCTACAACTTCACGCTATTCCCCCCCGTAGCCGGCGGCGCTTTCTAAATCCTGCACGCGCCATTGTTATTTTGAGGAGCTTGGCAATCGAGTGCGGAGGCAAACTCGATTCTGGACGCGCGGTTTGAAGCGGCGGTCCTCCCCGTGCGGCTCTCGTCGGTCTCGGGCGCGAGGACGGCGGGTGCTGCGGCGACGGTGATGTCCCGGCGTGGAGATGAGGCGCGCCGACGGTGGAGTCGAGTGAGGTTAGCGGGGTTGGACGGGAATTTCTGCGAGAAGGCGTCAGATTAGACTCAAGGAGTGGGGTCGAGAGCTCATTGTAAAATAAAAGACTATAATAATAATAAAAAAAATAGATAATAATTGATACTAGAATGAGTATTAAAACTAAATAGTCATTTGATTAAGGGTCAACTAAAAACATTGAAAAATATCTAACAAATATCAAAATATTGCTATTTTAATACTAAATTTGCTGATACAGGACCCTATCA
Source organism: Odontamblyopus lacepedii (assembly GCA_034769755.1). Taxonomy (NCBI): domain Eukaryota; kingdom Metazoa; phylum Chordata; class Actinopteri; order Gobiiformes; family Gobiidae; genus Odontamblyopus; species Odontamblyopus lacepedii. The sequence continues at coordinate 35,377,492 of CM068354.1, read as the reverse complement.
TGGGCTGCTGTATCGATATATCGCCAAGAGAATGTTTTGGTTTCTTTTAGCTTTTTCTTTGTGCCCGAACTACAATTTTTATGCTTATTTAGTGGATGTGAACAATACAATACACCAATACACTTGATATATTCACTGTTTTGATGATTAAAATAGAGATTTCATATTAAATGTTGTATGGAGGATTTTTTTATTGGTTCAAATTGTCAGTGAAAGTTCAAACTAGCGTTATAGAGATGCAGCAGCCTTGTAATTTATGATGACCAAAGAAAAAAGAATGGAAATCCTATCAACTGTGGACGTAGTGAGGCCAGTAAATATGTTTGTTTCTTTCAAACTCCCTGCGTTTCTAGTGTAACAGGGATTACGTGGTTTACATTCGCCTCTCGCACATTCCACATAAGCAAGATGCCGTTTACTCGACCAACGCAGCGGTTCTTAGCGGCTTTTCCGAACTGTAGCTTCCTCGCAGTTTGCACGAAGTTTGTTGCGATGGCGGACGAGAATCCACGAGCAGTTCACCGCAAAAGAAAGTCCGTTTTTGAGGTCACTGAAAGAAGAAGCGAAGTGGGGAAAAGGAGCGAAGCCAAACTGAGGTGATTCTTGGAGATTCCTTCCAGCGATGGCGCGACTGAAGCAGACGAAGGGTCTAAAGGCTGACGCGTCGGTCGCTCAATTACTTCTGAACAGGAAACTTCATCAGCGATTCGTCATGCATGATTTCTAACGTAAGGAGGAAGCAGGAGGAGGCGTTTCTACTTAGCGATCTGTGGAAGAGGGGGAGGTGTCAGGGATGTGCAACAAATAGTCAAAAAGAGCAAAGAGTCGCTGTGTTCCTCTTTCCTTGGAAAATCCTCTGTACAAACTTTAACTTTGCATAAGTAGTTTTTATACGCCCGTGATAAAACGGGACGTATTATGGTATGGCGCTGTCCGTCCGTCCGTCCGTCCATCCGTCTGTGGACACTTCAAAGCTTTGTAGTGTCTTTAAGTTCTGTTGCTGCAATCTGATTGGTGGAATTCCGATTCTAGAATGTGATGATGTCATACTCATACTCCTACTGCAAGAGCCAGATTTCCCTATTGATTATCCGTCCGTCTGTCTGTCCGTCTGTCCGTCTGTCTGTGGACAATTTCTTGTCCGCGCTCTAACTCGACAACCGTCTCACCTAGGTGTAGTACGGGCGTATTTTGCCCCGCTGGCGGAGCTCTTGTTAACAAAGAAATACTGTTGCTAAAATGTATTTGGTTGGAGAATCTTGTGCAATATAAGGGTGTGCATTACCTTGAGGCTGACGATACGATAAAATATGCATGTCACGATTTGATATATCACGATACTAAAACAATGGATGATATATTGCAATTTATCAATAATTACTTCTAATAACTACACCTTCACGAGAACCATTCTGTGACAACTTGCACTGTTTTTGTACTTTATTTCAATTCTCTTTGTAAATTTTGTACATATACTTTTTCACTTTATATTATTATTTTAATTATTATTTCTATTTTAATTATTATTTTTTATCTTAATTGCATCACACTTTTTTCCCCCCTTTTTTGCACTAAACTGTCCTGGAGCTACTGCGACTTGAATTTCTCCACTGTGAGATCAATAAAGTCCTATCTTATCTTATCTTATCTTGTATGAAATATAATTCATAACCCTTTTTAAATCATGAGAACAGTGAATGCAACTAATGAAATTTAGTGTAAAATATTAAAGTATAAAGTATCACGATATATCACTGAATCGATTTTTTCTTACACCCCTAGTGCAATGTATTGCATGTATCGCCATATCGTGATAATATTGTATCATGAGCCGAGTATCGTATCGAATCGAATCGTGAGGGACCCTGTGATTTCCAGTCCTAATAGTGAGACCACATGGAAGATCAGATAGAAAAAAAAAACCTTTTCCATTCATTTACTTTATAGTATTGAGTATTTCTGTCCATTTTCTATCAAAATAGAGTTTCTCAGTGTTATTGTGTCCCACCCTTCACCTCCACTTCACCTCCGTTTGGTTCTCCTAACCTTGCAACTAGCTCAAGATCTGGTTTAGTCCTGGTTTAGTCCTGGTTTAGTCCTGGTTTAGTCCTGGTATAGTCCTGGTTTAATCCTGGTTTAGCCTTTGTTTCGTCCTGATTTAGTCCTTGTTTAGACCTGGTTTAGTCCTGGTTCAGACCTGGTTTATTCCTGGTTTAGACCTGGTTTAGATCTGGTTAATCCTGGTTTAGTCCTGGTTTAATCTTTGTTTAGACCTGGTTTAATCCTGGTTTAGTCCTGGTTTAGACCTGGATTAGTCCTGGTTAATCCTGGTTTAGACCTGGTTTAGTCCTGGTTTATTCCGTGTTTAGACCTGGTTTAGTCCTGGTTTAGACCTGGTTTATTCCTGGTTTAGATCTGGTTTAGTCCTGGTTTAGTCCTGGTTTATTCCTTGTTTATTCCTGGTTTAGATCTGGTTAATCCTGGTTTAGTCCTGGTTTAATCCTTGTTTAGACCTGGTTTAGTCCTTGTTTAGACCTGGTTTAGTCCTGGTTTAGTCCTGGTATAGTCCTGGTATAGTCCTTGTTTAGACCTGGTTTAGTCCTGGTTTAGACCTGGTTTATTCCTGGTTTAGATCTGGTTTAGTCCTTGTTTTGACCTGGTTTAATCCTGGTTTAGTCCTGACATCTGGTATAAATCAAGTCTTTGTTTAAAGAAGCCATTCACTGATTTGCTCTCTCTCTCTCTCTCTCTCTCTCTCTCTCTCTCTCTCTCTCTCTCTCTCTCTCTCTCTCTCTCTCTCTCTCTCTCTCTCTCTCTCTCTCTCTATATATATATATATATTTTTTTTTTTTTTTGTGCAAGAAGTGCAATATTTTTGGTGCTGCCGAACCGTCGATGATTGACCCTATTTTAATGCCTGACAGATTTTGCAGATTGGAAAAGTTTAAGTTTACTTTAAGTTAAGACATAAATGCTCTTTTAGTTCTTCAGTTCTTGTTTCCCGTTCATAAATAACATGACATTTGAAATAAATTCTTGACTTTAGTTTTCATTCTTGCATTACTCCCACCCTTGAAACTAGCTCAAGATCTTGTGTAAGCATTAAAAAAGGAAGGAGAGCAAATCCACATTATAAAGTAATAACAGACCTTTAAAACGACTACAGATAAAACATCCCCCAACTCCAGTAACTGTGGACCTGGTGTTCTTCTTACCTTCATGCATATTAAACACCGACATCTGCACTCAGCATCAGGAGGCCCAATTTAAAAGACTTCCAGCCATTCAGGAAAAGAGCTGGTGGAGCGTCCCCTGTCAAAATCAGCTTCAAAATCAGCTTCAAAGGGAGGAAATATTGACCGAACGACCTAATGACGCCTGGGGATTTCAGTCCGTGTGTCATTCGTTCATTAGTTTTTCAGGATAAAGCCAAAAATATGAAAATGAATGAAAAAACAACTCTTGTCCAAAATAAAAAAAAAAACAGATAACGATTCATGTTTTCAGTTTTGGATTTTGTGTTTAAATGAGTAATGGAAAAACCTGGTGTAGTCCTGGCTTAGTCCTCGTTTAGACCTGATTTAGTCCTCGTTTAGACCTGTTTTAGTCCTGGTTTAGTCCTTGTTTAATCCTAGTTTAGTCCTGGTTTAGTCCTTGTTTAGTCCTGGTTTAGTCCTGGTTTAGTTCTGGTTTAGTCCTTATTTAGACCTGGTTTAGTCCTGGTTTAGTCCTGGTTTAGTCCTGGTTCAGTCCTGGTTTAGTCCTGGTTTAATCCTGGTTTAGTCCTTGTTTAGACCTGGTTTAGACCTGGTTTAGTCCTGTTTAAGTCCTGACTTCTGGTTTAAGTCTTTGCTTAAAAAAGGCGTTCACTCTTTTTGCTGTAATTTATTTATAATTCTATATATATTTTTTTTTTAACAGCAGTCCAAGAATATTTTGGTGCTGCAGAACCATCGATGATCGACCCTATTTTAATGTCTGACAGCTTTTGTAGATGGGAAAAGTTTAAGTTTACTTTAAGTTAAGACATAAATGCTCTTTTAGTTCTTCAGTTACAGCACGTTTCCTGTTCATAAACAACACGACATTTGAAATAAATTCTTGACTTTAGTTTTCATTCTTGCGTTAGAATTTTGGACTTTAGTGTTTGACGTACGTTTCTGTGATGTTTGCAAATGTTCATCTGCATTAAAACTTGATTTGAAAAAAAAAAAATCGTGGATGAAATTGAAATCGAAACATCTGCCAGAAAAATCGCGCTTCAGTTTTTTCTTAAAATCCCTTAGCCCTGTTAAAAACTACGCAAATCAAATGGACGCTGTTTGCACCTCAATCCTTTCTAATGCTAATTTTGATGCATAATGAATTAAAACAGCAGCACAAACTGAAGTATTTTACATTTAAAAAATAACTGGGCTGGCTTTACTTTAATTAATTCGAATCTGAATTGTTGTTTATTTTAGATTTTATGGTTTTAATTTGATGCTGCTCATTAATTTGGCAGAAATCCGTGGCGTTTCTCGGTCCTGTTTTGTTTCTTTTGTCCACGTAACGAACCGTATTGGTTTTCGCTCCGACGGACCTCGCGCGGAGATTCACCCGTGACCAGACTCTTCGTAAAGTACCGGGAGAAGCGCGTATTTTGGATGCAATTTGTTTTTTTTTAGGACCTCTTCACTGCCGCCCCTGTGTTCATACATAATAGATAAGCCATTCCGAGTTACAGTAGCGACGAGGGGGAAGTAGGCTAGTGCCCGCATTTGCATATCGGTGCCAAAGTCCATAATTCATGAAGGTGCAGAAGGCAGCCACCCATGATGCAAGAGCCACCCTGGGCCATATGCCACCTACCATGTGCAGGGAGCGGAGCGGGGAGCAGCATTCAGACAGAACACAGGCTGTCCAAAGCAATGCGCAGGGCGGGCACGGCTTCATCTCGCAGCCCGGAGGAGCGCCGCCGGGGGGACGGGATCGAGCCCGACGACACCAGAAGTAGAGACCGAGCTGATTGGAACGTACGGTAATCGCTCAAACGTCAACGATGTCACTTACCGATATAATTGCACTTTAATTTTGGAATACCAGGTAGCAGACGTAAGAAACGGCGAAACAAACCACGAGATGGGGTCCATGAGAACGAGACAAGATGAGATTTTATTATTATTCTTTATTTCAGACCCAAATATTATTCGGTCCATTGATTAAAAGAAAAACTGGATACAAAAAACATACAAAGCACTAGGGTTGAAAACGATAATACGGTAATACGGTATCCTGAGGTATCAAAAAGTAGCAACGGTATTAGTTTCATTACTTTCATTAAAAAATCTGTAGCGCGTAAGGACCTATATAATTTGATACCTAAATCTGTTTGCGCAACACAAGTGAAAGTGTGGTTGTATTTTCAATTCAGTGCTATGGTTGGTGGTTCAGTCATGTCCACTCCTGGGTTAGTGCTTGTTTAGTCCTGGGTTAGTCCGGGTTTAGTCCTGGGTTAGTCCGGGTTTAGTCCTTGTTCTCGGCTCGGTGCTTGTGGTGTGAACATATATTTATGACACGGTGTAGATTTTTTTGTTCTGGTGTTTGTGGCTCTAAACCAGGGGTCTCCAACCTTTTCCCTCTGGAGAGCAACCTTTATAAAATGAAAATGCTACAGAGCTTCTCATTTTAGCCGTCACAAGAAATGAGGAAGGACAAAGAATGAGAAAGGCAAGCCTTAAATGGGGTACAGTTAGATGCCTATTAAACATAAATCATAATGCATTTATTAGTGTCCAAAGTTAGGCATCAAAATGACATTTTAATATGACAGTGATAATTAATCAGATTTTAATTATTGAGCACAATACATATAATTCAGAAATCCTTTGGCGAGCTACTTGGAAGGGGGTGGAGAGCTACAGGTTGGAGATCCCTGCTCTAAACCAACGAGAATTCCACCTGCACTACAAATGTACGAGCGGTTTATCCTCAGCACGTTACAAGTCATTCCTGCATCTCCACTGTCCGGTCGGACTAACGGGATCTGCTCACTGCTCCATTCTGGGACTATTGGGCTGTCGGACCAACGGGCTGAGCCCAAACAGAGCAGGTGGTGGCTCTCTATTGGTATAAAATGCTTCTAAATTGAAATTTACTTTTGAAATCCTGGCGTTTCCCGTGCTTAGCCTGTAAATACGGTAAATCCAGGCCTGTTCTGCTGTGAGTTTCACTGTGGACCTGATACAAGTAACTAAACGTGCCCAGTCCAGTTTGATCGGTTTTCCCACTGAGAAACGCAGAGCCAGAGCCGCACATACGTCCTGCTGGAGCTTCTGAATGGTTTAGGTGCTGCTACAAAATAATTCTTATTGTTGAGAAGGTTGATACCATTAATGGTATCAAAATTTGGATACTGTCCAACCGTACAAAGCGCCCAAATTAGTCCATAAAGTTCATTAAAAAGTGTGGGGCTTCTGTGCCCAGTGCGTCCTCAGAGCAGAGGTGTAACGGCACGAACTCATTTGAGGACGGGTCAAAGTCGTTATGATGAAGTTTTCAGGCGCTGCATAAATGAGGACATTAAATATCTCTGCAGTGCCTCACACGTTTTGAACAAAAAATTTATATAAATAAGCAGTGCAATCCATTTTATAATTGTGGCTTCTGTTTTTATTTATTTTATGTCATACTTAAGTCACTGTAGATCTAGTTTTTGGAACTGCAGCTTCTCAAATTGCATAACTAAGCTCAAAGTCAAAGGGAAATTCATGTGTGTACAATCTTGTGGCGATTTCGTCTCACGAGATCTTGACCCGTCCCTAGTGCATGTAATTTTACTGTATTTCATTGTGATTCAGTTGAAAATAATAATCAATAGTAAAGCTGCATTCACACAAGTTAATTTATCACCAAAAAATGGGACTAAAGTGGAGCTAAACTCGAAATTAAACCTTTATCACTGGAAAAAAAAAAACAATATCTGAGACAAGTAAAATGATCTGCCAGTGGAATAATTGTTTGTCTTAATTCATCCAACATTTGATTTTGTTTCTTATTTTAAGTGCAAAAAGTTGTTTTTCTTATTTTAAGTGTAGCAAGATGTGTTTTACTATTTTAAGTACAAAAAGTCTCAGCCGAAATGTAAAATAAACACTTAAATCTATCAGAAAATGACTTAAAAGTAGTGAAATTATCTGCAAGATCATTTTACTCGACAAGTTCTCTTCAAATAAACGACCTCTAGACTAGAATTAAACAGTCTCAGAAGTAGTAAGTAGAAAATAAATCTGAAAACAAGATGAATAACCTGATATAAATTTAAAATCGTGGCCAGATCAGAGAAATTTGCAGTGCATGTTCCACCTTCGAGGCACAAGCGTCACATCAGGGAACCACTCACCCATTCATACCCCGGTGTCTTGCCTGAGGACACAACGACAGCATTCATTTGTGAACTGAGCTGCTGTTGCCCTTTACCAGACTAGGAACAAGGACCAGAACAAGTCCAAACCAGTTCCATATCACGACTAAAAGGGGCTCAAATTAGACTGGTGAATGCATCTTTAAACTAACATCAAAACAAGATACTATAGCACAAAGTTTTCGAAGCATCTAGATCTATTTCAGAAGTAGCACTGCAATAAAGCTCGGCCAAAATTGAAGATATAAACACTTAAATGACTTAAAATGACTTAAAAGTACTGAAACTATCTGTCCAAGCAGCACGATCATTTATAGATAACAATTTATCATAAAATAAACAACCTCTAGCCTAGAATGAAGCAGTTTCTGGTTGTGCTCATGAGCTGGAAAGTTTATGGATGCAAATTCTAGATAAACATACTAAAAACAAGTTTATGATTAGTGTACATGGCCAAATTTGAAATAAAATGCTTTAAATTCTGCTAAATTCTCGATAAACATGCTTAAAACAAGATTTTCGGGGCCAACTTCTAGTCTAGAGGTAGTTTATTTTAAGATAAATAGTTTTCTTTAAATGATCTTGCTGCATGAACAGATCATTTCACTACTTTTAAGTCATTTTCTGAAAGATTTAAGTATTTATATTTTACATTTTGTCCAAGCTTTCGTGTAGTATCCAGCAGAGTCCTGCAGGGGTCTGATTTTGACAAACCGCACCCGCCCGTACCCGTCATACCTCAATCTGCACCCGACCCGTTTTCCGGCAGAATTGAAATAAAATTCCGAGCCGACCGCCTATAAATACAAACCGACACCCGAACTGCACCCGGATGAAAATCAGTCTGAGAGCCAAAAAAGAGCCAGAACTTTATACTCTCCACTCACAAATTTTCCTCCTTGGGGGTAATTTTGAACTTCTGGGAATGCGGACGCGAAAACATATGGATTTTACATTTAATCATCATTTAATTTACATTTACCTTTAATCGTTGTCTTAGACTAGGAGTATCTGAGTTGGATCTGTTTTCCCACTTAACAGGAGTTTGTTGGTTCAGTTCGTACGACGCGGCCGCAGCTCCGCCCTCGCTGTTGTAGCTGCAGAAGCTCCAGCGCTCAGTGTGACTAATGCATAAAAAGCCCTTTATAAATCAAAGCCGTATTATAATACATGCACAGGCCATTCATATTTCATACACTATAGTAAATAATTCACTGATTGTATGTGGATGCTTCAGTCCAATCTCACTGAAAAGAACCACTGTAAATTGCACACAAAGGCAAGCACAGTTTTGAGTCGATTTGGATGTTCCGCAGTGCAGCATTAAACTATTTTTAGATTATAACATTGCAGGTGATTTATTAAAAATTCAAAATACCTTGCAAAACATGCGCTCTAGCCGTAAGATGAGTCGCCTCTCCACAGATCTGCTTTGTAACAGAGATGTCCTGATCAAGATGTTTTGGCTTCCGATCCAAAGGAGTGCTCTTTCCGATACCGATCCGATACCTTTTTTCTTGGACTTGTCGCCATTTCTCCATCAGTGTTTGGTGCTGTGGCTTTGCCGATTTGCGCTGGTAAATCTCAAACTCATCCGGATGATTCTTTTGTAAGTGGTGAATCAAATCGGTCGTGTTAAAGTGGCTCTGCTGGTTCCTCCACGTGAAACTGTTTGTTTGCAGTGTTTGCGTCGCTGTTTGACTCTCGTTTTGTTGTAGTGAAAAGTCCCACACAGCGACATGGCGGCGTTTTGATTTACGGCTGCTGTAAAGTGCGTCCCGTTCTTCTTTTCCTTCTTTCTCTTTTTCTTGTCCTTTTCCTTCTTCTTGTCTTTTTCTTCTTTCCCTTCCTATTTTCCTTCTTCTTGTCCTTTTTCTTCTTTCTCTTCCTCTTTTCCTTCTTCTTGGCCTTTTTCTTCTTCTTTCCCTCCCTCTTTTCCTTCTTCTTGTCCTTTTTTTCCCTTCCTCTTTTCCTTCTTCTTGGCCTTTTTCTTCTTCTTTCCCTCCCTCTTTTCCTTCTTCTTGTCCTTTTTCTTCATTCCATTCCTCTTTTCCTTCTTTTCCTTCTTGTCCTTCTTTTTCTTCTTTCCCTTCCTCTTTTCCTTCTTGTCCTTTTTCTTTCCCTTCCTATTTTCCTTCTTCTCCTTTTTCTTCTTCTTTCCCTTCTTTTCCTTCTTTTCTTCTCCTTTTCCTTCTCCTCCTCCTCCATCTTATTATTAATATGAATAAATGATCCTCCTTTTTACTATAAATACTGAATTGTCTTTGTTGTCCATGTCTGAACTCTGAACTCTGACCAGAATCCCACCATCAAACCGCACGTTTAACCACAATCGGCACAATCGCGCTTCAGTATTTTCCGTACCGCCTCCCGCCTCCTCCGTCTGCCGTCCGTGTCTAGACCCGAGTGACACCGAGGCTCATAAGTGGATTCCTCTCCCCTCTGAGCCTCGCTGATGCTTCCTCGTGTGAGCAGCTGCCGACAGAGTGAGCACCGTCTGAGCGCACACGCCAGACGCATCACTCATTACAGCCGATCGTCCGTCACCCTCTGCGTTTGCGCCTTTGTGAACGGACTATTATCACAGCGTGGGAACCAGAATCTTCTGTCACAGGGACCTGCCTTCCTCGTGCGGACGAAAACCAAGCGAATACGACGTCACCTTGGAGAACCGAGCCTTCGTCGCCGCCGCCCCCTCCCTCTGCCGTCTGGAACTCACGCCCACAATCCACTCCCACAATCCACCAGGAACCCGGACTCACCGCGGCGCCTCAGATCGCGGCTAAAAACTCACCTGTTCGGTTTGACAGTGTTGCTTCCTATTTGTTTGTAAAGCGTCGTTGAGTGTCCAAAAAAAACGCCATAAGAGTCTGATGTATTATTGTTAGTGCTGTCAGTCGATTAAAATATTTAATCGCGATTAATCTCTTTAATGTTATAGTTAACGCACACATTTTTGTCCCTTGAATAATCATTTTAATCCTCTTATCGACATAGAAAAGTGGATAGACTTTGTGCAAATGGTATTTTTATTACAACTGTGTTTGCGAACGTGTTTGTCACCCCAACGCTGCTGGACTAAGGCCGAAGATGTAATCACACGCCGCTGCTTGTTTAGTGGAGAAAATAAGTCCAGCGGCAGACATATCTATAAAATAGTGAGACAGAGATGATATAACAACAGTTCGGAGCAGTGGCAGCCGGAGGAGAAAGCAAATCTTCTGTCTCTGTCACAGAAGGTAATCCCAAAGTCGCTGTATGTTTTGGAGCAGCTTTATTTTGTGTGGGTGCCTGCAAATAGTTGCTAAAACAGGCGAGTTTTAACGTTCTGGAGTTTTACGGGCGGGTATCCGGGTGGGTAGTGGTTACGCGGGTCAGGTGGATCAGTGCTCGGGATGTGATCTTAATCCTGCATCCAGCGCTGCCAGTGAGAGAATTTTCCTCTGCTGGATTTGTGATCCAAGAACACAGAACGCAGCCAAAACCTGGAACTGAGAACGATGCTGTTCCTGCACAGTGACCTTGGTTAGAGAAAATTAAGGCTTTTATTTTGTGTTAAACTGACATTGGTTGTTTTTTTTTCATTGTTTGTTTCATTGTTATTAGATTTAGGGCTCAGGTGGAGCAAAGCTTAACGGTGACCTGCTATTGCTGTTTGTTCTTCGCTGAGATGCACATAGAAGAAAATAAAGTGTGTCAGTTTTAATGCTTCTAATTTGTGTGTGATTCATCACGGGAATGTTAACGGGTCCGGACGGGTGCGGATTTAACTTTGTCACGGGTTTATGGGCGGGTGTGAGTCTCCAAAAATGGACCCTGCAGGACTCTGACACAGGGCTTCTCACTTCGTACAAATAGTTTACAAATAGTTCCTGTAGTTTCCCTAACGTTACAGCAGTGGCCCCAGCTTATGAAAAAGCGAGTTTGGGATAAAAAAAAAAAATTAACGCTGTTAAAATTGTTTTGCATTAACAAGTTGATAACGCAATATTTTTGACAGCACTAATTATTATTATTATTGAAATCCTTTGTTATTAAATCCAAAACATGGTTTAAAATTCAGATATGGTTTAAAATAGATTAAGGTCCTGATTTAGGTTAAGGTTAAAAAACTAGTGACGATGGTTAAGGTTAGAAAATCATTTTCAAAACTGTAGCTTTAAGGATCTGAAGTATCTGAAAACAGCATTTCTTTCACTAAAACAGAAATCAAATGTGTTATGCAGGTGTTACTTATCCCTCAAGTCACTGCAGCATTTGTATAAAAATAAATTCTAACATTCTGAGACATTCTGGGCTCGCTGTAACCAGTAAACAGCCTTATTATATCCGTGTATATTAGCGCTGGGCGATATGGGGAATAAATATCACAATTTATTTTCCCCAAATATACTGATCTTGAGTTTCGAGTTCTTCCATCTTATAGAGAACATAGACACGTGGACTTCAGGCATAGACAGCTGGGTGTCAGGATCACTACAGTTTTTTTGTTTTTGTGTTGATAGGACCAATAATTCAGGAGAAATTCACATTAAAATGAGTTTGTACTGCAGTATATTAAGCATATATGACGCACAGGCAGAGACAGAGGGAGAGAGACACTGGAGTTTTAAAACGTGAGGAGACATGAGGAGATGCGCTGTGGCCTTAGCGCTTTCACCTAAACAATAGAACGGTGCAAAAACGTGCTCTTTCTGTCACACAATTGCCTGTAGACCTGTCGATGAAAATACGCACGCCGTATCATCGAGATCGTCCAAAGTAGGGATCACGATCTATCGATTTTCTGATTTTGGCACAGCCCGAATGTGTAAAGTAACGTGTCCAACCATTATATCCTCTGAACTGTTATTTGGGAGCCGATGTCTGATCCAGGAAATGTTTCAGTACTGGAAATAATACCAACAAACTCTGCAATTATGTATTTAAATTCAGTGATTTTGCTGCACCTAAATGATTGCATTACTAGTTGGACTCTGACAAGCAAAACTTCTCTTAAATGAGCTGAAACTATTTATAAAAAAAGCACTTAAGGTATTAGACAAAAAGCCCGCTAATTACCTCTATTGCAGAATACTTGACAAATGCAGATTTCTTCATTGGAAATCACAATCAAATCAAATATGCAGATTAAATTTAGGTGTACAATGTTTTTAATAATCTCGCTCCACCCCCTTTAAAGGGGTTTGTGAAAAGAAATTCAAATCACACAAGGAGAGCCGGCTCTACAGGTGACCGCTCTGTGTCGTTTAGGAAAAGTGCTTTTGGACAGATCTAATACTTATCGAGCAGGACAAACATGGAAGTGCAGCTCATATATGAGAGATTTCACTGCAGCTTTTTCTAAAGCTTTAAAACTGTGGTTCAGTGGTCAAATATGTCGCCATGTTTGACAAAGTGACATTTTTTTTATATTAAGGGGTTGTTGATTGAATTTTTTTCTCTTTATTGCTTGACTTCAAACTTCAAATGAACTGTCTGAAATGAATTGTATGTATAGTGAGTGCGCTGGTGGTGTGTACTTTTGTGGGATTGTTGCTGCACTCACCTATGGTCATGAGCTCTGGATAATGACTGGAAAGAAAGATGGCGGATACAAGCGTTCGAAATGGGTTTCCGTCCCAGAGTGGGTGGGTGCTCCCTTAGAGATAGGGTGAGGACCTCAGTCACACGATAAGAGCTCAGAGTAGAGTCGCTGCTCCTTTCTACGTGAAGTGGCTCGGGCATCTGTTCTTGACGCCTCCCTGGAGAGCTGTTCCGGGCGTGTCCCACCGGAAGGAGGCCCCGGGGAAGACCCAGGACACGCTGGAGAGACCATGTCTCTGGACTGGCCCGAGAACACCTCAGGATCCTGCCTGAAGAGCTGGAGGAAGTGGGAAGTGTGTGTGGAAAGGGAAGTCTGGGCCTCCCTGCTCAGACTACTGCCCCCACGACCCAACCCTGGATAAGGCGGAAGAGAATGGATGGATGAATGTTGCTGTAGTTTTCCCTGTCCTGTAAATGATTTGACATCAACCTGCTGAGGGACTAAAGATGGAAATTAGCCATGTTGCTATAATCTTTACATATTTACAATTTAAATGTTCATGAATCTGTGCTATCCATTTACAAATAAATAATCAATCAATCTTTATTTACAGAACGATTTTCATCCAAAAAAATGCAACACAAAGCGCTTTACAGTGATTAAAACAGAACAATTCTCCCAAAGCTAAGATAAACAGGTGAATCTTGAGATTACAATCTGTGACATGACTATCTTTTTTACTTCTAACTCAATCTGATCTGGGACGCTCACTATCTAGAACCAATACACAGGAAAAAAAGAAAAAACGAAACAGAGGAAGCCCACAACAACAAAACACAGTGCACATAACGACGAGACGACAACGAAGGCGAAGGGAAATAAATAAAAATGGGCACCGGTGTCTGATATCACTATTGGATCGGCACATCCCCGGATAAAGTCGGGATCAGTCTCCAGGAAATGAAGTCAATAACGTTCCCACAAAGCCTGGAAACCCAACGTGTGTGTTGTGGTGTATCTCGTGTCACTTAAACACGTGTCGGTGTGTGGGGGCCCGGGTCGTGGCCCCGTCAGGCGCTCTCGGATCTGCTTTGATTTGAATGTCTGGCTCTGTCACATGGTTTCATTGAAGTGAGCGGAGGCGTTCGCACCTCTCCGGCTGAGGGAAAGAGCTCATTTACACGCACACGTAGAGCTCGGAAACGCAACATGAGCCACATCTGCTCCCAGGCCCGGGTGCAAATTGGGCTTTGATGTGGAGCTGGAGAGTTATACAAACAAGTGGATGGGACTAGCATCTGATTAAACAAGGTAGACTGTGCTTTTTCAGGTGTTTAACATTACATTATTGATACTTTGCAGCTGACGTCCGACACATTGACGTCAAATTGTCAGAGTAGCGGCATAAACGTTATTCTTCAAGCGTCCCACTACGTCGCCTTTTTTTTTGCGTTGTCGGAGATCAAGGCAGAACTGATAATAATTGTTGTATTTTTACCTTCTCATTTACATTATGTGGCAATATTTTTTAACCTCTTGAGACCCTGTGGCCCCATACGAGGACATTACATTACATTTTTGCCTCTTAGCACCATGATTTTCAATTATTTTAAACTTTCACCTGTAATCAACTAAAAACCTCTACAGCAGCTCCCGAAAGTAAAAAAAAAACTGCATGGTAAAGTTTAGATGCAAAATTTATGAATAAAACCAATGTATTTATGTACAATAATGTCTCTTCATGTATCTTAATGTATCTTCATTTGGCATTAAAATTTGACACATTTTATTGACCACAGCAGACGAGAGCCTCAGTAAATGTCATGTCCTCGTTTGAAGACATTGGGACTATGTTATATTATTGATTGTACATGTTGTTAGGTAAACTTGGGAATATTTAGATGAGTTTACAGTTATAAATTGCTGGACGTTTCTGCTGCTATAGGGAAACTGCTGCCTGTCTCCACTTTTTGCACCTCTACTTTTTTTGTAACGATTGAAAACCATAAAAAATTTAAACTGTGGACCACATTTTCAGGCCTTTTTGTGTGTTTTTAACCTCACTCACTGAACCCCAACCCGCTCACGGTCGACCTACGTCACATTTGGCAGGTTTAGGGCTTGAAATAAACAGCTAATTGCTGTTTGTTTGTTTTTTGTAATTTATTTATACATTTTAATGTTTTTACATTTTTTAACCAATGGTGTCATACAGAAGACTTACTTAGTAGGTCCTACTTATCCCAAATAGCAAGAAGAAATGAAAAATGCACACCATACAAAAGCTCGGGTCTCAGGAGGTTAAGTACAGCAAGGTGGTCAGATGAGAACTTTATTTTAGCATAATTCCTAAAATATATAGATTTTAGCCTCACAATTTTTGATGTATTTAATATTTTTTTTCCATTCTATAACTGTACTTTACGATCCAAATGCAAACACGTGGAAAAAAAAGTCTCACAAGATAATTTTTCTCATGTCTGCTCAGTCTTTTTGCCGTTCTGTATCGAGATGTTGTGGTCTTAATGGTCGGGGAAAAGGGCCGGGGGGAAACAGACATTCTGACTGAGCACTCAAGCCTAAAATACACTTATAAATAAATACGCTTTGTCTATAAATACTTAGTCCTTTCATGGTTTGAAAATCAGATAAAGTTAATGTTCAGAAGTGCTCCGTTTGCTTGTCTCGATGGTTGAGGTTTTCTTGATTGACACTTGATCTGCCCTCGTGTCCACGGAGGTCGATACTAAACGTGTTTGGAATGAGAGGATCAACACGCATTTGAGTTTGAGCTCAGATGCAGACTTGATTTGGTCTCAGTCTTGTCTTTTTTTAGTCCTGGTCTAGTCTGGATTTATTTCTGTTCGTTGCTAGAGAGTTTAATGCTGTTTTCTAGAAGGCTGCTGAGGCATACGCTTACAGTGCTGTAGTTCTGGTCATTACTGGAGAGTTTCATGCTGTTACTAGAAGGCTGCTACATGTGATCTAAATAGGCTTTGTACTCTCTTCAGATCTTTGTAGTCATTTCAGCCTTTCCAAAAGTTCTTTTTTCTTGGTTTTTTTTGACACTAATTAAAGGTCTAATATTACGTGAAACTGGGTCTGAGTTTTAAGCCATGCTATATTGTTGTTACCTCATCTAAAACATCTGTCTGCATCTCCAAAGCTCAAAATGCTCTGTTGCACTTTAGCTGTTTTCGGGTCGGCCAAAACGGTTCCAGTGCCGGTTCTTGCACCAGTATCTGCACCAGTTCCACTGGGAACCAAAGTGCACCGGTGAACAACCTGCATTCAAACCATTTAAGTGAACCCATGATATTTCATCCACAGGACTGTGGATTTGCCACCAAGTAAAAACAAGACCATATGAAATAACAATCATAGATCACATCTTTGACACCATCAGCATTTGTATTCATACAAATCATTATTTATCTGCGCCGAGCTTTGCTACATTTGCTGTGGAGAAGGCGGCAGCGACGCTGAATCCAAAGATGTAACCTTAAAGGACAAACGTGGATATAGCAAATATTCCCCCAGGTCGCCTCCGCTGACCATGACACACATCGTCACAGTTCGCTTAAAAAACAAGTTTTACTTGGTTCCTGTCGGGAACCAACTTTTCAGTTCCTGAACGCTCTGATTTTTGGCGTGAACACGTCAGTCAGTTCAAGATTAGAACCGGCACAGTTCTCTGTCGGACTGAAAATGCTACTTGTGATGTCATGAAGTAGTTTAAGATAGCAGCTGTGGGCTCACCACCTGCAGAGGGGTTCATAGGGGGGGTCAGGTGCTATGAGTATTGGGCAGCACGCTGCCCCCGCGACCCAGCTGGATTAAGCGGGAGAAGATGGATGGATGGATGGATGGATTTTACCTGTTGTTCAGTCAAGATTGGCATTTGCAGTGATGTGTGTGGAGTTTAAAAACACAGTGGAGAACTACCGGTATTACCACATGACATCACAAGGTGGAACAGAGTGTTTTCTGTCACTCACAGATTAGAACTCAGCAGCATCTGTGTGTTAAATGAAACAAAACGTGAGAATGAGACAAAACACAACTCCAGGTATGTTTTTGCTGAGTAAACATTATACACATTAGAAAATCTGAAAATACTGTAATCTTTGTGTCCCAATTGAAAGGCGTTTAATGACAGACAAGATACAAAATCAAACTTTGCCATTTCCTCGAATACTTTTAGAATATTATGAGCCAAATTTTCTCTATTTTTCACCCCGTCTCCAGAGCCTGTGTCCAGTACTTTTCCCAAACGCACACTCTCATTATGAGTGTGTTTCTGGTACGTGCCACTGCTCTACAAAGAAAACCTCAAATACATCTCGCTAACATGTCTTCGGGCCTTGTGGATGTTAATCATTGGAGACTCCATGAGCAAACGGGACTGTTTTCTCTCTTCCAGGCTTCACACATGACTGGTAGTAATTTGACCGCAGCGTATGAATACTCAGGAGAGCCAAATGTCAGACCAGCTCCCGGCTCCCTGCTCCACGCTACCACCACCACAAGCAACATTTGACATTTGTATCAAAGACAGACGCTGCGGAGGTTCAGAGAAGGAACGCGAGCTTATTCAGACATGGGTTTAGTGTTATTTTGGGAAGGGTGTTTTAAAATAACCTTGGGATGTTCTTAAAAATAGGACAGGATTGCAAAATGTCCGTCTGGTTTTTAGGGCAGGCAAAAGCCCCCATCAGTCAAGTCCTTCTCAGTGAATGGTGCCTTATGTTTTTCCGTTTACAGTTGTATAGATCCAATAAAGTGAACCTCCCCAGTTTTACAACATATTTCTTTGGATTAGAGACGGTGGGTTTGATGCTGTTTGCACATGGTGATCAGACTTTATATGAATATGCATTAGGTTTGGGCAGCAATACGGTATCCTGCGGTATCAAAAAGTAGCAACGGTATCAGTTTCATTACCGTCATTAAAAAAATCTGCATAAGGACCTAAAACCACAGCAGGACTTTCTCCCCTCCGCTCTCTCTCCTCTTCAAACGTCGTTCCGCTCGGAGATTTCCATCCACACGCAGCGAGGAAGAAGAAAAAAAACCTGACTGACGCTTCGTGTGTGACGTCGAGCCGAAAAGTATGAGATGGAGATGTTTTATTGAACGCCGAGAGTCAAGAGAAGAAAGTTCCCGGTTGAGGGCGAAGTCAGACTTTCACAGAAACGACGCAGACAATAAGGGCTGTGATTGGTCCTCTCCACCGCTCTACATTTCTGGTACTTGGCTCATTATAGACTTTGAGTAATAATGTGTTTAATGCAGCTTTGCGCACATTTGTTTACGCTTTACAGAAACTAAACTTAAAACTGCATGGTTCATTTGCATATGGTATAAGCGCTGATAAAAACAGCTCATACACTGATGGTGATGTGAAAGATATAATGCCGCTCTTTTTTTTCTGAATGGTACAAAATAATTCTTAACTAGTCACGGTAATGCTGTATACCCCGGTAAAATGCTGAGATGATTTAACGGGATCAAAATTTGGACACTGCCCAACCTTATTCTTCACAGATAGTTCATTTCAACAGTCGTATTACGCTTTCAAATAAAGCTACGACTAAAGGTAGCACATATCCACAGCTCAATCTAACCATCAAATAATGCTCCCATTGTAGAATCACCATTACTCACTCATTTATATGAATATGTGCAGAAGGAGCAATTCTTGACTATATCTTCTCCCAGATATTGCCTCCACTAGAGGGCGCACACCTCTCCTCTGTGATACTGGGAACATTGGAGATGGGACTACTCCATGCAATTCAATTTTATTTGTATAGCGCCAATAACAATGGACTTGTCTCTTAGTCATGATGGATGAGGACAGAAAAAGGGACAACAGAAGAAACATTATAACAACATTTATTTCAAAAATACAGTATATATACACACGATCCAGGGAGGGAAATTTATCCCATCTGTGCCTCTGGGAGCTCAAACCGACAGGACACAGGTTCTGAAGCGAAAATGTGATTTATTTTACTGGTGTTTGCATGTTGGTGGTTCAGACTTTTCCTCGACGAACAAGAAAATTCTGCTCGACTGCTACATACTGTCTTTATGTAGATAGAAAACATTTAATTGATTATAATCTTGTATAAAAGAACCCTGTGATTCAAATTAAGATGCTTTGAAATGAGAGCTGATTGGCTGTGAAAGAGCGCTCCTGCTTCATTTTTACATATGAAAACTGCTGTGCTAGTGGCCAAAATGTATGCATGTGAATACTAGTAATGTGCATAATAATGTGCAGATCTTGGACCCAAAAGCAGAACCAAACTCGGGTGAAGTTAAGCAGTTTTGTTTAACAGGTGGGTGAGCTGAGACGGGAGATGCAGGGAGCACCGGGAGTAGAAAAAAGGTCCAGGAAAAAAGCACCTAGAAAAACAAGATCTTCAGAAACACCAGCGTTAAACGGACGAACTGGGAGTGGAGGGAGAACCGGGCTGATAAAGGCAGGAGTGGACTGGAGATGGATCCCAGGGGTGTGATGGTTGGGAGACTGCAGCTGGTGTTAGGCGACTCCTCTCAGGCAGGGGAAACACAAAAGGGAGAAACTGGAGGATCGTGACACAGAAGGGTTTGTGAAAGCTAAAAACAAGTGAGATTTAAATACCGACGTCCTCCTTTCATGGTTTGACAAACATATTCAAGGTTTAAAGCAGGACTAAATACCCTAAAACCACATTTCAGATGGAGCTGCTAAACTGGACTGTATCTCTGGTTTAAAGAAGAGAGTGAGAGAGGAGGAGGGATGGGTCCTAAAGATATAAGAAATAAATTGATTGGTCAAACTACTCCTTAAACACTTGGCTATAATCAGGACAGCCTTGTGCGACGTCACAAAGTACTGGAAATTGCAGAGACCATTGAAGTAAGGCTGGGCGATACAGGGAAAAAAGAATCACGATTTTTCCCCCCCATTGATTGATCTCGATTTTCAATTTGATCTTCTTCTATTTCAATAAAATATAGACATACTTCATGTATAAAGAGAAGAGCGTCAGGATCATTAGTTTTAGTTCGTGATGATAGGACCAATAATTCAGGAGAAATTCGCATTTAAAGGTTGGACATTATTATTACGTAGTATCATTAAATATTCTTTTTTTTCTGTACTTTTTTACTTTGATACTAATTTTAAGTGTGGAAGAAAAAACCTGTACATTTATACAAGAAACAAATGCACAGAATAAATAACCTAATGCACACACGCTTTACCGTTAGTGGCAGAAACATGTGCGATGTCCGTGCGCTAAATGACGACTTAAGTTTCACTCGTAAACAGTGAGAAAATAGTCGTTTACTTTCCCTAACTTGGATTAAAAAGACGAGAAGCACCAGAGGAGAGGAAGAGGAGAAAAGGTGAGCCAGCCCTACATTGAAGGCAGCTCAAACTTAGATTTAGGTGTTTTTGGTCAGAAAACTGTCCCTATTTTTCCTTAATATGGCCAAAAATGACTAGAGACAGTAGACAAAGCTGTTAGTTCTACTTTAAATAAGGGAAATCAGGAAATTAGCAACACATTTAGTTCTACCAACTGTATGACGTACAAATTATGGCATTATACTTCTGTAAATAGTCACTCAGGTACATCGTCTATCCTCATTTCCGCATTTAAATGAAATGCACTTCTATATAAAAAATGTAGGTGATTTCATGTCTTTAAATTCATCCCACATACGACATAGATCTCCCACTGAAGTCTTAAGTGTCTCGTACGTGCTATAGGGCAGCTGGCAGTCAGTGATTACCTCAGTGCCCCGTGTGGTTCAGACAGCAGACACAGATCTCCAGAGTAATGATAGTGATTGGTGTTAATGGCGTCTCAGTCAGGCTCTGTCAGTGCAGTGGGCTTTGTGGAGCTGTCCAGGGTGCTGATCTCCAATTGCTCTCTGTCTATAGAGTTAGTCATGTCTCAATCCTCATAACACTTAGAGATTTGGCAGAAAAATATAACACGATGCACATTTAAGTTTGGAAAATTACAAAAAATAAAAAAGGCCACTGTAACTTTTCAATAGTGGGTACGTCATATTCTTATTAGGGGTGTAACGATATCCAACTCTCACGATACGACATCGTCACGGTATGAACCTCACGATATTACGATATTCTACATAATAACAAGACTGACATTATAAAATGCTTTGACCAGTCATTTGGTGCAACATTTATTGTCATTAGGGATGGAGCGATATCCACATCTCTCTGTACCATATTTTTACCAAATACATCTCATGGTACGATATTTATTGCAATATTTTGTCTTAATCCAAAGAATAAAGATTTCAAAGTACTTAGAACAGTTATTTCTTCATGTCGTCTGCACTGAAACAGAGCAAAGGATCATGGTCTGTGTAGTTCCCTCTGTTTTTTTTTAGCTATTTCTGCATCAGAATTATTCATTTAAGCAAAGAGACTTGGGATTCGATATATTGTGATGGTCCACGATATTATTGTGAGACTTTGACGATACAGTATCACCATATTTTGGTTATTGTTACAGATCTACCTTAGATTTATTCAATTACATGTAGTTTTATAACTCAAAAATACCTTAAACAAACAGACATTTTGACTGTCCATAGATCTGACCTGTAAATTGGTCTGGTTTTGTTGAAGATAGAAAGGTTTAATGCCACACTGTGAAACATTCCAGACAAAACAATGACATCTCCATGGAGAAAAGCGTTAGCGTTAGGAACCTCCACCAGAAAAGTTACACAACTCACCTTTCATTATTTATTTGAATAATGCAGTTTTCTCATCCCAAAGACGGCATGTTAGCCCCTATGTCGTTATATAATGTAAATATAATACAGTGTATTCTCATATCTTTATCTGATATGAGGATAGTGAAGGTCCACAGGGCGCGCTCGTACGTGTCTTACAAAGGAGGTTCTCTGTAGATTTACAATGGGGATGTTTCTGACTATAAAAAGCTGGACATACATGGACTTAAACTAATTCAGTGTCCTATACATACAAGGTCGTACATGGATATAACTTTAACTGCTCACAAATGCAACATATGTCAGAGAAAGATTGCTTGTATTTGCAGAAAAGATGTTTACAGTAGTTGCAGTCTGTAACTGAAGGAGCTGCTTAGAGTGAAAACATTTTAAAACGAGTACATTTATCGATTTACTCTGGGAACAATTTCATCTCGGTTTTTGTAATACGCAGTAATTAACATATGATTTCAAATAGCACAGACACTAAATTATAAGAAAGATCTGTGCTTTCAGTGAATTTAATTTAACATATGTGTTAATATATTTATTTGTTTTTATTTTTGCTGTGCTATATTAAAGTATTTGATTAAAGTATGTGTTTCTTACAACTACAACTTTTCATTTAAGCCCATATACTTTTGAAAGATGCCAATCATCTGTCTTAACTGATTTAACTGAAATAAAAATGATAAATAAAACAGAGTAGGTATTGTAAACCACAAACAATTCTATAATATGAATAAACCAGACTGCTATTGTTATATTAATGGACTTATTAGGGGTGTAACGATATCCAAGTCTCACGATAGTGGAGCTGTCCAGGGTGCTGAACTCTCTGTCTATAGAGTTAGTCATGTCTAAATTCTGAAAATACTTGTAGATTTTGCAGAAAAAATATAACATGATGCACATTCAAGTTTGGAAAATTACGGTTACAATTTTCAACCCCCCATCCCCCCCCCCAAAAATAAAAAAAATCTGTATTTAAAGGTCACGGTGTAACTTTTCAATAGTGGGTACGTCATATTCTTATTAGGGGTGTAACGATATCCAAGTCTCATGATATAATATTGTCACGGTATGAACCTCACAGTACAATATTTATTGTAATATTGTGGAAAAGCTCTCGATATTGTGGGAAAGCTCACGATATTACGATATTCTACATAATAACAAGACTGACATTATAAAATGCTTTGACCAGTCATTTTGTACAACATTTATTGTCATTAGGGACGTAACGAAATCCAAATCTCTCTGTACCATATTTTCACCATAAACATCTCACTGTACGATATTTATTGCAATATTTTGACTTAATCCAAAGAATGAAGATGTAAAAGTGCTTAGAACAGTTATTTCTTCATGTCGTCTGCACTGAAACGGAGCAAAGGATCATGGTCTATGTAGTTCCCTCTGTTTTTTTAGCTATTTCTGCATCAGAACTGTTCATTTAAGCAAAGAGACTTGGGATTCGATATATTGTGATGGTCCACGATATTATTGTGAGACCTTTAACGATACGATATCACCATATTTCAGTTATTGTTACATCCCTATTACCTACATATTTTCCTTCTAAGCAACACTATGGAGCACTTCTTTTAGCGAAAGAAAGTCAAAATTACGGCATATCAAATGCAATTCGCAAACGCAATTAGAATGGAGGCAATTAACAAATTACAAAGACGACAATATTTGAAGTAATGTCCTCTTCAAACGACATGCTGCATAAAAACGGTTAACCCTGTAGTTTAAATCTGTACAAACATGTTCTGAAATATGATTCTTGTATTATTTTGTCTGTTCATTATTTTGTCAATTTGTCTGGATATGTTTAAAATCTGAACTGTGAGCAGAATTCTACCATTAAAACATAAATACCAAATCAAATCAGTCACAAAAATGGCAATGAGATATTTTTGTATAAATCGTTGCAAAACACCTCACCGTCCTCCATATTTCCGTCCTCTCTTGAGAAATAACACTGGTTTGTGTTAATGGCCCCTCCGTCAGTCGGGCCCCGTCGGTGTTTCGGTCTCTGTGGAACTCTCCGTGGTCCTGAACTCCAATATCTGTAGCTGTCCAATGGCGCTACCCTCAAACGCTAGCTGGGGGTTTGGCTCTTAGATTTTCGTCTGCGCACCTCAGAAGGGAATACCGCTCATCTGAAACTCCAAATTGAACTTTGAAATGTGCTTTTTTCCCCCCTCTTTTACCGTATCTCTTCGCTCGGAGGCAGAGAGAAGACACGCACAGCTGTCACTGAACCGTCTGAAATTGTCAAAGCGCGAGCAGATGGGGAATTTAACGCTGCTCTGAAAATGTACAGTTTAAGACGGGCTCCCAAAGTCAAAGGATTCTGTTTGGTGTAACGCTGACACACTTTTAAAGATCTAGGGCTCTTGATGTAGTCCAGTATTGTGTAAACACGGGTCTGAAGATACAGAGATTCTATTACAGATGAATTGTTCTGTTTACTGGATTTTTTTGTACATTTCCCATTTGGGATTGTGAAAAGCAGCAGCGTGATGTTGACAAAACTGTTTAATGTTTCTGTTCAAAAGTGCAGCGCTGATGCTCTGTTGGAACTGCCTTTTCAAAGTGACATTTTTCACTGAAACATGCAGCAGAGTTTAATTTAAAGTGTTGTTTTCATTTTTTGGAAAATCCACAAGTAAGTATCGAGCTGTTGGCAGGGAAACAAACATTTTCAGAGAACGCAAGTGCCAAATGCAGGACAGTACAGAGTAACAAACATGTATGAATCAACTAAAATACTATAATAAGGCTCTGCAAATTATAAGCAATAAGGATTAGACGAGAAAAATGAAATAAAAATCTGAGGCACTTATGGGGTCTTCGTCAGGACACACAAGAATGAAAGGATGTCCAGTGCTTTAAAATAGAACCACATCACAGGTCACATGATATCAGTTGGACAAAGGACAAATAAGAAACATTGAAATATTAGTTTTTTGTTTTCTGGTACGTTCTTATCCCTGTTGGGAAATTGTCCTCTGCGTTTCACCCATTTGTCCTCTGCGTTTCACCCATTCGTCCTCTGCGTTTCACCCATTCGTCCTCTGCGTTTCACCCATTTGTCCTCTGCGTTTCACCCATCCTTCAGGAGCAGTGGGCAGCACACGGGGACACATGAGGCGCCCGGGGATATGGTATGAACTAAGAAATACCCCTGCAGTAATAATAATTTACAGTTACAAACACAGAGATGTCAACAACATCCAAAACGCTGATTAAAAATACAAATGCAAATGAAGCACCTGTCTTCCTCTCTTGAAGGAGCAGACAAGATCTTATGCCAAAAGATCTCACAAAATAAAAGATTGTGCACACATTTGGAAAATTATCTTGTAAGATATATATTTTGTCATCTTTTTACACTTGACAAAAAAGGGTTAAGTGCTGGTGAGTTATATCTGTTGGAAAACTACAGCAGTTCCTCAAAGCGAAGTAAACAGACATAAGAGATAAATAAAAAAATCATAGATTGTGATGCAAAAACTGTACATCTAACCGTAGAGTTTATTTTTATTGTAAATAATGTAAAAAAAAAAAAAAATCTTGTTTCATTCTCCTGAACTAGATCTTATACTTTTGTTAAATATTGGGGCTGCAACATTAGTCACAATCAAATCGAAAACACTACTTGAATGGAGCATTTTCCTGGGGTTTACGGTATTACCGTGACTAATTAAGAATTATTTTGTGGCTGTGCCTAAACCCTTCAGAAACAGAAGAGCAGCTTTATATTTGAAGATGAGGCACAAGTTCTGATCAAACCAAACTTTGCGGCGCGTTTGATCGCATCAGCATCAGAGCACGAGCTGTTTTTACCAGCGCTTATACTGTATGCAAATGAGCCATGCGGTTTTAAGTTTAGTTTCTGTAAAACGTAAACAAATGTGCGCAAAGCTGCATTAAACACATTATTACTCAAAGTCTATAATGAGCGGAGCACTGGAAATGTAGAGCGGTGGAGAGGACCAATCACAGCCCTTATTGTCTGTGCCGCTTTGATGTGTCGTTATAATGTTTCAGAGGTGCACGTCGGTCAGCGTGGATGATGTGTGGCTTTACCGTCTCCTCTGTGAAAGTCTGACTTCGCCCTCGAGCGGGAACTTTCTCCTCTTCAGCGCCTCGTCCCCTCTCGACTCTCGCCGTTCATTAAATCGTCTCCATCTCAAACTTTTCGTCTCAACATCACACACGAAGCATCAGTCAGGTTTTTTTCTTCTTCCTCGCTGCGTGTGGATGGAAATCTCCGAGCGTAACGACGTTTGAAGAGGAGAGAGAGCGGAGGGGAGAAAGTCCTGCTGTGGGTTTACGTCCTTATGCAGATTTTTCTTAAATGACGGTAATGAAACTGATACTGTTGCTACTTTTTGATACCGCGGGATACCGTGTTACCGTATTACCGCCCAAGCCTAATGCATCTCACAACAGTAAATTTAGTGTAATATAGGATCTTTAAAACATGAACATAAAAAAAGTTCAGTCCTGTACATTCCTTACAGGACCTTAGTGCACATTACAGACCAGCTCTTTTATTGTAATACACTGGATAATCTGAATCCACTTGTCGGTAAGAAAAGGCCGTATTGTAGAGGATAATAGAGGACGAGAATGTTCTGTGGAAGCTTTTACTGTGGCACACTAATGGCCCAGGCTTCAGAGTACAGAGAGTGCCCCTGCGTTCCATACATTATACAGTACATCGCCCCGGCGCATATTTCACATGCTTTACTAACGTGCGGCGCGTTTAATGCCTCCTGATTCTGATTCTTTGACGCTGTAGAGAATACTCACTTTGCTTAGTTCATCTTCGGTGTTTTTCGTGTGATTTCTTCCATTTTAAACCAGTGATTTACTTTTAGTTTTTGTAGAAAGGGCGTCGTTTTTCTCCATGGGGATGTCATCGCTTTGTCTGGAATGTCCCACAGTATGGCGTTAAACCTTTCCTGTCGTCGTGGAGACCAAACCAGACCAAGTTACAGGGCAGATCTGCGGAGAGGCGACCCCGCTCACAGTTAGAAAACGCTTGTTTTCCGAGGTATTTTTGAGCTATTAAACTAACTACGGTTAAATAAATGTAAAGTAGAGCCGTTTAATGTCATACCGTGGAACTTTCCAGACAAAGCAATGACGTCTCCATGGAGAAAAGCATCTAACGGACCCTCTACCAGAAAGGTTACGCAATGAACCTTTCAGATTTATGTGTTGTTCAAAACAGGAGTATTATGCAAAGTCATATTTTACGTTAAATAACCCATATGATGCTGAAAGGAACCCAGAAATACACAACGGGATATAAAGTGCCAGACTTCATTCCTGTAGTTGTGTAAAGATATTTTTTATTTCTTTTTTTGTTGTATATAGTAAAAGCCAGCGCCACTGCACACTGTCGCTGTCTGCATCTAATAATAAACTTTTTTTATTGATCGCAAAGCAAGAAGCCATAAAAAAAAGGCCGTAAACGTGGCTATGGTCACTTTGCAGTCTGAAAAAAGCAGTTCCAGAGCTGTGCACATTTCCCCAAAATTCAGGCACTTTAATATTTGTGATGGACCCAAGATTTTGTGAGGGCAAAGAACAAGTTAGATTTAAAGGGCCCATATTACGCTATTTTTCTGATCTATGTTATAATGTTGTTTCCTCACCACGAATATACCTGGAGTTGTGTTTTGTTTCATTCACACATGTTTAACACACAAATCCTGCATATTTTGGTTCTTCTCTCAAACGAAAACCACTCTGTTCCACCTTCTGATGTCACGTGGTAAATACAGGAAATGCTCCATTATGTTTTTAAACTCCGCACACCTTCACGGATGATTTCAGGAATGTCCAATCTCGACTAAATAAAATGTAAAAGGAGCTGTTCACTTGAAAACTACCGTTGCATGACATCACAAGGTGGATCTGAGCATTTTGGAACAGAATAATAACAAATAACATACTATTACTCAAACATGTGTGAAAGAAGCACAGCAGAAAACACAACTCCAGGTCTGTTTTCGAAGAGGTAACACTATTATAACATGACTATAAAGTCCAAGTCAAAAGTCCAAGTCAAAGTGAACTTTATTGTCAATTCCACCATGTAACAAAATTACACGAGGGGGGTGGGGGTCAAAATTGCAATTTCAGCAAGAAAACTCAAATATGCCGTTAAAAGCAGCAGTGCAACACTACTAGACTATACAGCTTCTTCCCACTGCTGCTGCGCACGCTCACGAGTCCATTTTACGTAACATTGGACCTTTGAATACCTTTAAAATCAGGTAATACAGCTTTAAGAAAAGGTCTTTGAAAGGTCCGGCATCTTTAAAATTATTTATATAATGGGATTCTGTTTGCAAATGAAAAAGATAGTGTTTTATCCTGTACCTGTAAGACCTCAGCAAGTACAGTATGTCCTGAATCCTTACATTAGTTCATATTGAAGTCTAATGTCAAATGTTAACACTCCTGGAGATGACGTCACAAGGTGGAACAGAGCATTTTGAGCGTTGGAAATGTAGACAGACTAATATTAAAGGATTAGTCAAACTCACAACTCTGTATACAGTGTGTTTATGAGGAGGTAAGAACATTAAATTTTGAATAACGTAAGATCTTAAAGGGGAAGTTTGGAATTTTGCACTAGCATTAGCCTAGCACCAGCGCAAGGACTGGATGAAATATTTAAAAAAGTGTCTCCACATCGACCCTTTTAGTGTTCGTAAACAGTGATGACGTAGGAACGGTTGCGCACACATTTCGACAACAGAAGTACGGCAGAACTCAGCAGCTTGTCGAGCTCTGCGAAAAAAGATCATCGTCAAAAGATCGAGAAAATGAGCTCAACAAGCGACTTTGACAAATGAAATCCGACTGCCAGATCCTCGTGCGATCAGTGAGTAAAACTTTAAAACTTTAGTCCGCCAGTCAAATATCGATTCTGACGACCACACACAGAACAACCAGACATTTTGGTGCTGGAAATGTTTTTATCTCCGTCGTCTTCTGTCCGTGTTCAGACTAAATGAATCAGAATGAATGGGGAACAATGACACTTCTGTTGCCAAAATGTACACACAGCTTTTTCTTTAATCACTTCTGCCCTAAAAGGTTCTATTTCTCCAACACTCTCACTAGGAAATGAGGCCCCACGTCCACACTGTCCCTTTAAAGTGCACAAGTATCACTATCAAACTCTTCTGTCCTGTTTTCTCTATAGCCCCTTGTGCCTCCTCAGTCTGTGTAACATTATTCAAAGCAGTTTTATTCCTTTGTCGCTGCTCCACTTTGAACCGTGAGCGATGCAGCCCTGTGTTCTGTTTATAACCTTTTCCTAACGCTCTGATTCAGCCCAGTCACTCAGAGCAGGAAGCGCGCTCCTTATATGGCGCTGCAGACGTCTTCATTAGCGCGCCTGTGTCAGAGGTGCGAATGTAATCCTCTCATTATGTTTGTGACGTGAACGAGACAGATCTGCAGCTCTGGAGCGGCTGCGTGACGGGACGCTTGTTTGTGAGGTTTCATTCCTGCATTTAGTTTGTGAAACAGTGAATTAAAGCTGATAAAAAGCTTATTTATTGGTATTTTTGCTCTTATTTGATTTTACTAGTTTCAAGAGTTAAATAGAGCTTTATTTTATACTTCTATTGGATGTCTTTTATTTGTGTGCAGCACTTTGGAAACTGTTTTGTTCATGGAATGTGCTATACTGTATAAATAAAGTGGATTGGATTTATTGTCCAACGATCAGGAAGTGCACTTACCATGCCGGTTGGCTTTAGCATTACTACGATGACAAACTCCGCTCTGCTCTGTGAAAGTTGTAAAAAGTGCTTATAAAGTCATCACAGTGAATAATTAGGATGCTCTGAATTAGGGCCCGACCGATATGGATTTTGTTGCGGCCGATATGATACCGATAAAATGGGAGTTGGAGCTGCCGATATAATCACCGATATATTTATGACATAAAAATTCACTGTAAATCTTCAGTTTATTAAACTTAGGTTTGGCTCTATTGGATTTTCAATTAGGTTTATTTAGGCGACATTTATTGTTCTTCTGCCTCTTTACGTCATATTTAAAGACAGTAGTTCGGCCTAATGGCATTTTTGTATGATATTCTAGCCTGTAAAGAAAGTGCTGAAAGTAAACTATCGCTATTAGCCTTTAGCGGTAAATGCGTGTGCGCTGCGGTAATTAATGAATGTAAATGCCGATAATTCACACCTCTATTCACAGCTCATTTACATATCAGTGCGTGTCCAGTAACATATATACGGCCACTATAGTCACTTTACAGTCGCTAACAGAAGAGAAAACAGCCTGTTTATGTGTGCGAGCTACAGCAGCTAATCGCTAACCAATGAGAAAGAACCAAAATGAGCTGCACTAAGAACTGTCCTTTTAATCCAGACTCACACTGAGCATCCGGAAAAAGAAAATAATCTCAGTGTTGCGCACGTGGGTCTGTGGCTGCGGGTGGTAACAAGCGCATGTGGGGGTGCGTTCAGGGGCAGTCCGGCATCACAGACACAGACAAATGACTCCGCAGATAAATCCTGATGCGGTGCCACATATCAGGACATTTATCTGTCTATAAATTGAATCAAATGGACAATAATATAGAGAGTCTGAGCTTTATAACAAGGTAACATATTGGCCCATATCAGCAAGATTCAGATGTATCCAAGTGCCAATATCGACCGACCGATATATTGGTCGCGCTTTACTCTGAATGAATAAAGTAAGTGAGGAATAACTTTGGACCACTGCAAACTGTTTAAAATGAACCAGCTCTGCTTTTCATACTTTTAAAACAGCTAAAATCAGGTACAACTCATTTAATTAAAACACACTTGATGAGTGGAGGTGATAATATGTTTACCCATTTAGATGAGTTAATTTGCTTATCTTTTATTCCCAGATTACGGCTAACCTCCCCATTCTCGCAGGGCCGCAATATCCTGTGCTGCGTCCCATATTTGCACTGCGTTGTTGTTCTAATCTCATTAAAGCGTCATTTATGGCTCGGATCGAGACGGCAGCAGATGTGCCACATGTTCCTCGCTAAATTTGTTTTGTTTGAACTCTTAATAACAGTGAGTCTCGCTCAGTCTCCTCCAAGACCACAATCATAATTATTTACGCATTTAGACGCTATCATATCCACAGACAGTGAAAAGGCTCCATTATCTAATTGGATTTAAGGGGAGAGGAAAGTGATTTGGAAATTAGCGGTTCGCGTAAAGATCCTCTGTGTTTGTCTTCATTAGCTCCAATTGTGATTTAATCTGAGGCTCGGTCAATATTAGCTTTTGTTTATTTGTAAATGAGAAACGTTATTACTGTGTGCATAGGGTTGGGATCACCGCATGGACAATAAAATGCGTTAAGAATGGGTTTTGGAGTTGATAATTACTGAGGGTGTGTGGACTTGCATGACCCGTTTTTACCTAAAGGTCCAATATTACACAAAATTAGACTCTTGTGAGCTTTAAGTCATGTTAGAATGTTGTTACCTCCTCAAAAACACACCTGGAGTTGTGTTTTGTTTCATTCACACAAGTTTGAGTAACTTTTTATTAGTCTGTCTATGGCCAGGTTTACATGAGAGCTTTAATTCTGAATAAAATTGAATTTCGCTTTAAAAAGACCATGTAAACACTTAATTCCCAATGAAAATGATTATTCAGAATTAAACTTAATTCTTAAGTAAGTGGGCGATTTATTCAGATTTTAAAACCAAATGAATTCCTTGATCATGTAAACGTTTATTCTTCTTTAAAATAATCCCGGTGGTTCGTGCTCCTTGGGTCGTCCTTCTGATAAAGATAAAGTTAATGCCATACACTGAAACATTCTCAGCAAATGAGTAACATCTCCATGGAAACAAGCAGGTGGCAAACCCTTAAGACAACCCTATAAGACACTTGTATTTTGCATCTTGTATGAGATAAGCAGCTCTTTAGGTCAAAAGAAGTGTTTAGTATCATTAGAAAGTGTTTTGATGTCCAATAATCAGAAAGTGCAGTTAGCATGCTAGTTGTTGTTAGCGTTTATCACAGCAAAACTCCACTTGGGTCTCTAAAAGTTGTGAAAAGCTCCTGTAATCTCATCACTGTGAATAATTAGGATGCTCTGAATGCGTAAGGTTTGTGAGGAATAACTTTGGACCAGCGCAAATCGTTTAAAATGAACTACCGCAAAATACCACATAACAACCACGGAGTTGATTTGTTTCAATCACTTAACAGACGAGGTATTTATTTGAGACCAGGCGGCAATTTGTGGCAGACAGTTAATTCCTTCCTCACAAAAATCCTGCTCGGCAAAACGGAAAATCTGGTACTCAAATTCTTTTAACCAGTATAACTATAATTTAAGGAACTTTCTATACAGACAACAAAATATCTACGGAGCGGAGAGTTTCCCACATTTGAAAGCGACTCCTGAATTACAGAAAGTCATTAAATCCCTCCCGCAACATGCAGAAATGTCTTTAGTCAGTTGAAACAAATGACTGATGTGTGGAGCAGCAGAGTGAGAACGTTCGTCCACCGCATCAGGGCACAAGGAGTGAGCTGTTTTTTTTTTTTTCAGCGCTTATAGTTTATGCAAATGAGCCGTGTGGTTTTAAATTTGGTTTCTTGTTTTCTTGGTGTTGCAGGACGACTTCTGTCTTCCAGCACGTACATTAGACTCACCGTTTATTTGGGAATCACCGGTTATTTATCAAAACACACACCTGCACCCGGAGTTTAAAGGGGACCCGCGGGTAATCGGAACCCGGCTCTTATTTGGTATTTTACGGTAGTCCTGTTTTTCATGTTTTTATTGCAGTACAGCGCCTTTACGTGGAGCTCAGTCCCGCACCCCTCTCCCTGCTGTAGTCCTGTTGTGTCAGATGGAGTCTTCTCTCGGATCACGGCTTTAATAAAGAGCAGTCGGATTACACGGGGCTGTGTGATCTGAGTAGGCCCGGGCGCTCTGGGGATTATCTGGGGCCATTTGAAGTGACAGAACACAGGTTTAAAGCGTTGCAAAACCTCCATGTGTCGTCTGCGTCTGTGCGTCTGCACCGCCACATGAGGCACAGTCCTGGACGCTTCGCGCTATAAGTCAGGCGCCTCAAAAAGTGGTTTCATTTAAATGATTTGAATGAAAAGTGGTGGTTTGTTTGTGGGTTTAGTGAAAGTCGAGCACCATTCATGGCATTCTGGGTCACTAGATGTACTGGTTATTCACCAACAATGCACCACAGTATGAGATTAAACATATATCTTCATGAAAGTTACAAAAAGTTACACCGATACTGGTATTGAATGTCAGTGCTGATACTGAAAAATTAGCTGGATCGGGTTGATATTAATATTGGTTCAGCTGACATCCTGGTTGGACTTTTAATTTGAAGTACTGAGACTCTTTACAGGATAATTTTAGCCTAGAACACCTCATAATGTTTGAACTTTTATTCGTCTGAAGCGGTTCTGTGGAGATTTGAAATAAAAAAACAGTTGCATAACACGACTGGATCTCTTGTGTAATAAGTTAACTGTAGTTTAAGGACATTCGTGTCATTTTCCGTCCCTGCCATAGACTGTATACATAAATGGACATGGCTAACGCG
This sequence comes from Odontamblyopus lacepedii, assembly GCA_034769755.1. Lineage (NCBI taxonomy): Eukaryota > Metazoa > Chordata > Actinopteri > Gobiiformes > Gobiidae > Odontamblyopus > Odontamblyopus lacepedii. The sequence continues at coordinate 35,344,135 of CM068354.1, read as the reverse complement.
CTAAGTTCGCATTCGGGCGCTTCCGGCTCCTACTGACCCTGGCCTCCACTGACTTACACTGAAATACTGTCTCCCGTCTCACCGTAACCGTTGCCGTGAGACTCGTCATTTTGGTTTTAAAATGTTCGTATTGACCCACTCTACATGATCCTGGTGTTTTTTCACGCTATTTTCTCCGTTCATCCGATTCATAATATAAACCCCTGGCTCCAAATTCACCCCTGTAACCGCGAGCATCGATGAGCTTCATTTGACTGGAGCCGAACATTGTGGGTGACGTCGCACTCGCTTAGTCCACTTCTTTATACGGTCTAGTCAGGCATGTCCAAAATATGGACTGGGGGTCAAATGTGGCCCTCAGACCAATTGTTTCCAGGTGAATTGGCCCGTACTACCCAAGTCGTACTTTTTACTGCATATTTTTTAAATCTACCTTGGTCAAGCACATTTAGTGAGTCCTTTTGAGGGTCTAAGCAGAACAGAGGTCTGGAGGGTCATTCAAACCTGTTATAAATGCACAGATTTGAATTACTCACTGTTTTGACCGTCAGTGACCCTCGATCGGCCCTCACGCTGGTCTGTGTTTTAATATGTGGCCCTTGATGAAAAAAGTTTGGACACCCCCGTCCACAGAGCGTCTGCGTCAACTGATGTGCACCTCCAAAATTTTGTAGCTATGCGTCGTACCGAACCAGACGGCAAGGGGAGGCGACACAGACAGTAAAGACCGTGATTAGTCCTCTCTGTACCACCGCTTTACATCATTTCTGGCACTTCATTTTGTATACACGAATATCATTTTTAATTCCTAGCCTGCTCGCGTTGTGCCGGTGAATTACATCGCGGTCAAAACAAAATCAAAAACGACGGCGACAAGGCGACGGCTTCAGTGCGCGTTGAGTCGACGCACGTCAAAGCAACAAGTATCAGTATCGTAAGTGAAAAATCTGGATCGGTGCATCACTGGTTACAGGCGAGATCTGTAAAGAGACAAGCCTCCCTCACTATTACTATTATCTATTATCTATATAAACAGTCCAGGCAATGCAGACGCAAAAGGAAAATAACATCCAAAAAAATAAGATTATGTTGTGACAGCCGGTGCCTTCCAAACGCGCTCTTTTTAATTGCGAATAATTTACTTTTCTGAATTAAATTGCTGCCAGTTAATTCATTATATTAAAGCAGACAGAGCTAAAACAGTTTTACTTCACCCACCTAATTCAGCCTATCTGGGCGTTCCACAAACACGTCCATTAATGTGGATAGTTGAACTCTCCGCTCGAACGCCCTGGTCAAGGTGAAATCTCTCCAACATTTGTTTTGATTCTTCTCTTATTAAAATTGAGGTCAATCTGTTTTCGTGCTGAAATAATTCCACTTATAATAATTCCGCTTCCTTTGATCCACTCTTGGGCTGTGGGCTCAGACTTTATTTGTAGCTTTTTCTTTAGTAATGAATTAAAATTTTAAATGTTAGTTTCATAACAACACTAGAGCTACTCCATGAGATCATTTTGTGCTTGTTATAAGAAAACACTGAATCCATTAACCACGAACATTTGGTGGGGCCCATATTACACCATTTTCAGTTTATGTTCTAGTGTTTCCTCATCAAAAACAGACGTGGAGTTGTGTTTTGTTTCATTCACACATGTTTAACGCACAGACCCTGCGTATTTTTTTGAGCTTTTGAGATGTAGTCGGACTCATAATAAAGGATTACACAAACATGTATGAAAAAAACCAAACAAAACACAACTCCGGGTATGTTTTTGAGGAGTTAACGACATCGAAACATGACTTAAAGGTGCATTGTGTAACTTTCCTGGTGAAGGGTCCGTCAATTCTTCATGGAGACCAAACCGGACCATGTTACAGGGCAGATCTGCGGAGAGGCGACCCCGCTCACAGTCATAATCCCTGTTTTTTAGGTATTTTTGAGCTGTAAAACCATCTGTAATTGAATAAATGTAAGGCAAAGCTGTTTAATGTCACACTGTGGAACATTCCAGGTAGAGTAATAACATATCCATAGAAACAAGCAGGCGAAGGACCCCCAAACGAAAAATACTGCACACACACTCTATATAATTCTCCTTTAAATCTCACAAAAGTCAATTTTTCACAATACATGACGTTAAGGGCCAAAATCTGATCTCAAATCCACATTATTTTTTTTTTATACTTCAGATCCACTTAAGTTGTAATCCCCAATTTCCAGAGCGACAGATGCAGCTGCCTTGGCGTGCGCTTCAGTGCAGGAAACAATCGGCTGGGGAGAGCTCATTGGCCCACAAATGAAACCATTAGCTCCCTGGTAGCGCTTAAATATGGAGGAATGACTCATTTAGTGTCTGATTAGGCCCTAATACGGCCTAATACAGCCTAATTCAGACATCTGAACCAACGCTCCTCTCAGTCCCCGTGACGACGCTCTCTAAAGCTGCATGCTGTAACTTTTCTGCCGGAGGGTCTGTCACCTGCTTGTTTCTATATGGACAGGTGATAGCTCTGCCTGGAACGTCCCACAGTATGACATATCACCGAAAGAATTTACTGTGGATTTTTTTCTTCTTCATTTATTTTTTACTATTTCTCAATATCTCCCTTCTTGTTTTTTTTTTTTTTTTTGTCTTGTCTGCAAACTGTCTCGTTATGTCTTCTGTCTTGTCTTTTGAATCATTACGTCTTGTTATTCATATTTTGGACCTATAATGTTGCATTTAAAAATGTTTAAAATGTGTGTATGCTTTAAAAAAAAAAGCAAAACAAACAAAAAAACAGCTCTGCCTCACATAGTTTCAATCACAGGTGGTTTTATAACTCAAAAATACCTTGAATAACAGACATTGTGATTGTGAGCGGAGATGCCTCTCCGCAGATCTGACCTGTAACTTGGTCTGGTTTGGTCTCCGTGGAGGATTTCTTCTTCTTCTTCTTCTTCTTCTTCTTCTTCTTCTTCTTCTTCTTCTTCTTCTTCTTCTTCTTCTTCTCCTTCTTCTTCTCCTTCTTCTTCTCCTCCTTCTTCTCCTTCTCCTTCTTCTCCTTCTTCTCCTTCTTCTTCTTCTCCTTCTCCTCCTTCTCCTTCTTCTTCTTCTCCTCCTTTCCTTCTCCTCCTTCTTCTTCTCCTTCTACTTCTTCTTCTTCTCCTTCTTCTTCCCCTCCTTCTCTTCCTTCTCCTCCTTCTTCTTTTTTTACTTTATATCTCCCTTCTTGTTGATTTCTCTTTTTTCTTTTATCCTTTATTTATTCTTTATTTTTCATTTTAACTTTTCTTCAACTTCATGCTTTTGTTACAGACACACACACAGACACTACACATAAACACTCACTCAGTTTATTAATTTTTTACTTTATTTATTTATTGTTTTGTTTTTGTCTTGTCTGCAAAGTGTCTCATTTTTTCTTCTGTCTTGTCATTTCAATCAGTACGTCTTGTTATTACAGTTTCGGACCTATAATTTTGCATTTAAAAATGTTTCAAATGTATGTATGCTTAAAAAAACATAAGAATAACACAAAAAACAAACAGAAAAACCTACAAACAAACAAAAAACAGCACTACCTTACATGGTTTCAATTACAGCTGGTTTTATAGCTCAAAAATACCCTGAATAACAAACACTTTGACTGTAAGCGGGGTCGCCTCTCCACAGATCCGACCTGTAACTTGGTCTGGTTTGTTTTCCATGAAGGTAGAAAGGTTTTACGGTTCAAGATAACGGCGCGAACAGCAGGATCACACAGAAGTTTTATTCAAAATGGCCACAAAATCCTTTCAGTTTATTATTCCGAGCGTCTCTTGTGCCACTGTTGTCTTCATTATCGGCCCGGGCAGATAGGACAGCCTCATTTGCGTTCCTTATAGCTTAATTTTCACTCCGCTGGCGACCGCGTGGAGCCGGGTCTGTGTATGTGGCGCGTGCAGCCGTTTCCAATATGCGCGCGGGATTATAAAGGTTAATCGCCAATTTAAAACTAATCTTTGTTAAATACCAGTAGCGGCGTGTGGTACTGCGGGGAGATAGGGACCGCGAGACGACAAAACAAACTGCACGAGAAAGGACCAAAAAAAGACTTGGATTCAGAGGATTAATTTTGATTCGAGTCATTTGGACCGGCTCAAATAAATGGAGTAATTAGACCAAGAATATTTCACGTGATTTGTGCCTTGTGTAACTTTTCTGATGCCGTGGAGATGTTGTTACGCGGCCTGGAATGTTCCGCAGTATGGGTTTGACTTTATCCCCATTAAGATAAACAGGGTACAGGTCAGATCTGTGGAATGGGGTCCCTGTTCCTGTATTTTTCCAGGTATTTTTTAGCAATAATAAGATCAGATAAAATGATATGTTATGTGTTTAGTACCATACAGGGCAAATCGAAGGAGAGCCCACTTGTCTTTGCTTGTCACCATGGAGATGTTAATGCGTTTTCTGTTTGTGTTTCATATTCACTTTGCACAAGAAGTGGTTTAACAAAGACTTTTAGTGTCACAGCCATGATTTAGCCTTTATTTTTCTGAGTATTACTGACTCATTTGGATAATTTGAGCCTTGGAATTGCCCGTCTCTATTTTATTTAGATTTTTTTTTGGAGCTTTAGAGACGTAGTCAGACTCTTGGTAAAGGACTACTCAATACAACACAACAACAAAACAACAAAATACAACTCCAGGTATGTTTTTGAGGAGTTAACAAAAGCGAAACATGACTTAAAGGTGCTTTGTGTAACTTTCCCGGTGAAGGGTCTGTCACATCTTCATTTAGATCAAACCGGACCATGTTACAGGTCAGATCTGCGGAGAGGCGACCCCGCACATTATCAGAAGAATGTTTTTCTTGGTAATTTTGAACTATAAACCCACTTATAATTGAATAAATGTAAGGCAGAGCTGTTTAATGTCGTACTGTGGAACATTCCAGGTAGAGTAATAACATATCCATATCGAACAGATATCGTATCGAGCCAAAAGTGCTGTATCGAGGTATGTATCGTATCTGCAACTCCTTAATGATACCCAGCCCAGTGTAGGGAGTATTTTACCTTTAAATCAGCATGTTCTGCATTAGGTGGGAGGTTTTTTTTTTTTAGTTTCAAATGCACTTCCTTTCGTACTGGATATAGTAAAGAGTTTAATCACAAACACGGTAATGTACAGTAGGATTGGGCGGTATCCGAGTTTGATACCGTTTAACCGTCTCAGCATTTTACCGGAGTTTACAGTATTACTGTGACTAATTAAGAATCATTTTGTAGCTGCACATAAACCCTTCAGAAACAGAAGAGCAGCTTTATATTTGAAGATGAGGCACAAGTTCTGATCAAACCAAACTTTGCAGCGCGTTCGATCGCATCAGCATCAGCGCACGAGCTGTTTTTATCAGCGCTTATACTGTATGCAAATGAGCCATGCGGATTTAAGTTTTGTTTCTGTAAAACGTAAACAAATGTGCATGAAGCTGCATTAAACACTATTACTTAAAGTCTATAATGAGCGGAGCAGCAGAAATGTAGAGCGGTGGAGAGGACCAGTCACAGCCCTTATTGTCTGCGTCACTTCCTTTGTTGTCTGCGACGTTTTGACACGTAGTTGGAAAGTTTCGGAGGTGCACAGCGGTCGATGTGGACGCTGTTCTTAGGGGGCGCACGTCAACCTAAACATGTTTTGATGCAGAACCGTAAATTTGGCTTTACCGTCTCCTCCGTGAAAGTCTGACTTCGCCCTCGAGCGGGAACTTTCTCCTCTTCAGCGCCTTGTCCCCTCTCGACTCTCTGCGTTTAATAAAACGTCTCCATTGCAAACTTTTCGCCTTTACATCACACACGAAGCGTCAGTCAGGTTTTTTCTTCTTCCTCGCTGTGTGTGGATGGAAATCTCCGAGCGTAACAACGTTTGAAGAGGAGAGAGAGCGGAGGGGAGAAAATCCTGCTGTGGTTTTAGGTCCTTATGCAGATTTTTTTAATGACGGTAATGAAACTGATACCGTTGCTACTTTTTGGATACCGCGGGATACCGTGTTACAGCCCAACCCTAATGTACACTGGATTTGATCAAGGACGAATGGAATCATATTTTGATTGCAGTAAAATACTTTTGGCTTTTGAAAATATCACTGTACTAAGAGTAATCTACAAGCCTCTAATGACTTTCTCAAATGGCACTTATCTGTTTTACGCTTTCCTCTATTGCTTTTTCCCATTTCAAAATCCACAAAAACCTCCAAATTATTCTCAGTGAAAATTGAGCTGCTCTGAATACCCATCTCTTTTCGCATTACTCAGACTGAGCGGCGGGTTCGTAGCTGCGAACAGAGGAGCCGGCGGACTGCACAGGGTCAGATGCATCACATGTCCTCTCTAATGTGTTATTGTGAGTTAAATTTAGTGGAGCCTTCAACAGGGATCTGCACAGACGGCCGGAAATGTGAGCGCTAACAAATCCCCCAGAAACGCCGATCTGCCGTGACCCCAAAACCAAAGGGACCTTAATGAGAAAAGGCTTTATTTTATTTCTGTAACACTCTTGTTTAATGGTATGACTAATCCATCTGTTTACTCTCCCTCTTGTTCACTGTGTACCTACTGCTTGTTCAAATGAAACTGAATACATTATGATAAGATATACTATAAGAACATTGCGCTTAGTATTACTGACTCATAACAAGATGGTTCAGGGTTTGTGTTCCAGACTGCTTGGGGGTGTTCTGTGGTCTTTGCGCACAGCGATCTACTTTTTCAGGACTCAAAATGTTGAAAATGTACTGACCTGGATAAGAAATACAAGTAAAAAAGAACATATTTTTTATTTCATTGCTTTTCTCACTATGCTCACAACCTTCAGCACCATCTTTACAACCTAAAACATGCACAAAAGATGAAAAGTCATACGATAAAAAGACAATATATTATAAACTGGTGTCTATTTGTAATGTGTATGTAATTTTATTGTTTTTATTAGTTTCTGATTCCCTGATTTTAGTTATAAGCTGTTTTATTGTTCTTGTCTTAATTTATATGTTCTGTAGCACTTTGGTCAACCTGTGTTGTTTTTAAAGTGCGTTATAAGTTAAGTTGCTGTTGCAGTAGTGTCAAATGTCTAAAGATACACTCTAATAAACTTAACTCCTGAATCACGTAGATGAAATATTGTAAATTGTAGGGAATTGTAGAGGTAGGATTAAAATAAGATACTGTATGGTTTTTCACACTCCTTTTTTTTAAAAACTTTGAATGTTTTTCTCAATTTTGTTCTCTTTTATTTCGAGTATAGAGACTATTGTATATGTTGTAAAAAAAACCTTTGTAAAAATTGTTCAAATGAATTAACTCTAACTCTAAGACTAACTGTGGCACCGACGGCTCCTGACAAATCACTCTCCGGGGACCAAAAAGTGAAACTAAAAGGTGCACTATGTTGCTTTCCTGGGGGCAGGGAGGTGCACCGATGCCGGTTTTTCTGTGACAATACCAACGCTGACACTTTCGCTTTCAGTATCCGCCTATAGACTCTATTCACGCTTATGTCACAAACCAAGAAGACATTTGGAAACCTGCGATGCCAACTTCCTCTGGGCTCTGTTCGCGGGAGTAACTCTGACAAAATGTAGGAAAAATGAGAAAATGTCCCAGTTTTCTTCATCTCCATGTCACTGTAGCGTTCCGTTACGTTCGGCTCATCCACAATTCCAACCGTACCTCAGTTTCCATCATTTCCATGATTCCCAACAGCACATACATATGCAGACTTCATTTTACCAACCATCACATTTACTTCAGTAGGTCGGCGAGTCCAGTGTCGGTGTAAATAACCTTGTTTTGACGCGCTGGAGTTTATGTTATGACTCAGCAATGAAAAAGTGAGGCTTGCAGGGGTTTGCACAAAGATCCTGTGCTGGAAAGTGAGAAGTTGGGTGTGATGATTGTAGTTTTGGGAGAATTCACATGGTTTGGAGGGACCTAGTCAAGGTTGGGGGGTTGTTGTTGTCCAAGCGGCCGCCTTAACTATAAAGCACTGTGGGAAATACTGAATATGTTTATGTTGTAATTCCAAATGAACTTAAACGGGCCTGTCAGAGTCACCCAAAGCTCCGTATGTGGCCCAGGAGCTGTACAATGCCGATGTCTGGTCTAGTGGGTTAGCTTTGTCCATTTATATATGCAGTCTATGGGAGTAACCTGTCTCTGCGGTGATAGAAGAGCTATACACTACACTGTAGATCAGGGGTCTCCATCCTGTAGCTCTCCACCCCCTTCCAAGTAGCTCGCTGAGGGATTTCAGAATCAACCACATTTTTGTTATTCAGCACAATGGTACAATTACATGTCTGTTACCATTATAAATGTATAAATTTGAAGCCCAACTTTGTGCAGTAATAAATGAACAATTGTTTATGTTTTATACAAGGGCGTAGGTTTGGTCTCAGATTTGATAGAGACACGCATCAAGTATTTTCCTCCTGTCCAAGATGCGCCTTTGGGGACGGATGAATTCAAATGCAAAGGCGTCCAAACAGGGGCGTCCAGGGTGTTTTTGGACACTGCGGTGTGAACGTACCATAAAACGTGTTAAATTAATACTATAGAGTTTGGAAAAATATTGGAATGAATTTATATTTTTGTTTATTAAAATAAAATCGCAAACATTGGTAGGGACTATTTTGTCTTTCCCAAATATTGGTCGTGACATGTCTCCACCGTCCCTATGCAAAGCTACGCCCTTGGCTTTATCGGCGTCTAACTGTACGCAATGGCTCGTCTCAGTTCCTAGCGGCTGCTAAAATTAATCGCTCTTTGGTATTTTTGTTTTGTAAAGGTAGCTCAGCGGAGGAAAAAGGTTGAACTAAAGGCTGTTGAACATTCTGTAAAGCAAAAACTTCATGGAGACAAACAGTTGATGGACCCTCCACTTGAACAGTTACACAAGTGCACCTTTAACCGTAACATTTTCTACAAGTTTTATTTTATAGTTTGGTGACGTGACCCTGGTTTAGGTGAAGTGGTCTCACACAATACGTTTTCCGTCGCTTCCCGCCGTCATTGTTTCTGTGGCTCGGACATAATTATGGACTTGACATTCTACCATCTTGAATCTGATCCCTCGCGCTCTGACTGAGAAATGGATAATTAATTTAGGTCTCTTTCCTCAAACGAGTGACTGGGCGCAGGGTCTTGGTATTATCTGCCCCGCACTGGTACAATGTGCTGCCAACTCGGATAATTAAAAGTGCAGCTCATTTGTCTGTGGCTCCCTTCTCCATATTTGTCGTAGGTGACCATCCATAAAACCCAAGGAAGAAATAAGAGATTAGAAGACTTTTACGGTGTCTAATATCCTTATGTAAATATGACCAAAAAGGAGATCGTGCATGGAGAGAAGATTGAAAGCAGTAACTAAAACAGTGATTGACTCCAATGTGAGGAAAAAGTTGGAAAGTTCAAAAGTTTAAGATCTGAATGATAGACTAGAGCACTTACGCACCAACTCAAAGGTCATCCGTTAAGACCAGTGCGTGCTGTTGTCGTGTCTTTGGGCAAGACATGTCACAGGACTTGTCTATGTTTGAATCATAGACCGCACAGATAACCCGCAAGCCTCTGTATTCCAAATAGGAAGTTGGCATGAGGCTCTTCCGGCTTCTTATAGACCTTTTTAGTGTCAGTAAACAGTGATGACGTAGGCTCGGTTGCGCATTTTGGCAACAGAAGTACGGCAGAACTCAGCAGCCTGTCGAGCTCTGCGAAAGGTTTATCGCCAAAAGATTGTGAATATTTTCTCAACAAGCGACTTTGACAAATGTCCGACTGCCAGATCCTTGTGCGATCAGTGAGTAAAACTTTAAAACTTTAGTCCGCAGGTAGAATATTGATCCTGACAACCACACACAGAACAACCAGACATTTTGGTGCGGGAAATGTTTTTTATCTCCGTCTTCTTCTGTCCGTGTTCAGTTCGAATGAATCGGAATGAACGGGGAACAATGACACTTCCTCCCTAAAAGGGTCTATTGACTTGGATACTACTGGGATATTGTCGTCTTTCTCTCTGTCTTCCTCATTTTGGTCTTAAAATGTCCATAATAACCTGCTTTACATGATCCTGTGTTGTTGTTTTTTTTGCTGTTTTGTCCGTCAAAAAATCCTATTCATAATATAGAGCAGTCGGTCTGGTCTCTCGGTCGTTTGGTACTGGACTTCACAGAAAGAATAAATAACTTACATTATGTCTGTTTTATTTGTCATCCGAGTCTGAACGAATTCTCTCCATTACATCTGTCTATGACTCACTCTTGGTGCATGTCCAGATGCTTGTCTTGGTCACGTAATGCATTAACGCTAATATTAAAGGGACAGTTGGGAATTTTGGACATAGGGCCTCATTTCCTCGTGAGCCAGAGTGTTGGAGACGTGTGGAGACACTTTTTAAAATATTCCATCCAGCACTTGTATTTGGAGAGTTCGGGAGTTAAAAACAGTCTTACCCACTCCACAGAGCACCTAAGGCAAAACAACTTTAACTCCAGACTGTCCATGTGAATGTCTGTGTCGATGGAATAATGTTTGAAATAAAACCAACCTTGCATTTGAAGGATTTATGTCTGAGCAGCAGCAGTGAGTTGTACTTCCTGATAGAAGCTCGGCAGTTGCGGACTGATATATGAGAAAATAGTCCCTCAACATGCGACGATTCATGCGATGCAAGGTTAGTTTTATTTCAAACATTATTCTATGGACACAGACATTCACATCGACAGTCTGGAGTTATAATAGTTTTGCCTTGGGTGCTTTGTGGAGTGGGTAAGACTGTTTTTAGTGGCAGGACGACTATGGCCATTGACATGCACTAGCCTAGCACCAGCAACCTCTGCAAATACAAGGACTGGATGGAAGATTTAAAAAAGTGTCTCCACACGTCTCCAACACTCTGGCTCACGAGGAAATGAAGCCCTATGTCCAAAACTATGTCCCTTTAAACTCACAGGCAGCAAAATGAGTAAAAAACAGACGTCTTTGGAAACATTTATTATTATATTTCCAAACCATCACAGCTTTTGCGTCGGTTGTGTCACTTTATTTTGTCTCATTTACCCGCCACACCTTAAAGGCCTGTCCGTGAAAATATTGCCTGACATTAAACCGAAATGTATAAACCGACCCCCTGACCATGACTTCCTCTAGTGCGACAAGTGCCTCATAACTAACGTTTACACTTCAAACTGAGTACTACCACCACGACTGTGATTGTCCAAACCGCTCAGGCCCAACATCCATCGCCTCCACTGTCCTCGTGTCTGACCCTGATCACGATAATCCTCCATCCTCCCTCTCCTCTTCTAATAAATGTCATGTCTTTGGGGTATAGGCCATTCCCTTCTGCCGACGTCTTTTATATTATATTGTGAGCGATAAAAACTTTGGCATTATTTCCTCAGACTGTGATACGATTAACCCGGGACACAACATTGCATTTCCTATTAACCTAAGCCATCTGAGTCTCTGAGGCAGGAATTTACAATAATGGGAAATAGAATCAGCACACCTTAATGGCCAAAGTCAGTAATTGTGAGACAAGAGAGACTCCTTTAATAAAGATAAGCCTCCAAGAAAATCAATAAACCAAATCCGTTTCCCAGCACCTCAAACCTGCTATGAACTCGCACAAAATCTTTCTCTAAACAAAGGTGTTTCAGAAGTCATTAAAGGTGCTGAGGGTGATTTTTACTGTCTTAAAAATGTGAGAAACAGAGCTGGGTCATTTTAAACAGTTTGCAGCGGTCCACACTTCTTCCTCACTTACATTAAACACCTTATATTACACAAAACTGACTCTTGGGAGCTTTAAGTCATGTTATAATGTTGTTACCTCATCAGACACATGCCCAAAGTTGGTGTTTTGTTTCATTCACACATGCTTGAGTAATCCTTTATAATAATTATTAGTGTCCACATCTCCAAAATGCTCTGTTCCACCTCAAGTTTTCAAGATAATAGCTCCTTTTACCTTTTGTTCTGCAGAGATTGGCAATTTTCAGAGCTGAAATCATCAGAATGAAGGAGTTTAAAACACAGTGAAGCACTTCCTGTATTACAACATCATCACATCTTTTTTTTCTGAAAATCTGTGTTGTACATTTTAAATAATAATGTCTATGTAAGTGGTTGGGCTAATGGGTGCTTGGGGGGGAGGTTTAAGTTTTAAGGGTGGGGTTGGTGGGATGGGGGTGGGGGAAAAACAAAACAAAAAAACCCACAATATCATAAGGTGGAACAGAGCATCTTCCGTCTCAGCGTGTGTGTGTGAAACAAAACTCCAGGTATGTTTGCAATGACGAAACAACATTATTACATCGAAGTAGAGAAGCAGAAGAGTTATACACAGGCATTTGGTTTTGGTGGTGCTGCCACCTACACACTGGGCATGCAAACTACATCAGCAAACTGCAAGTTTTGCGTCGCCCTGTGCAGCAGAATTCCCCCCCAAAACGCTTGTGTAAACGCGAAATAAGAGAGAGAACGAAAATGCACTTTTGCGTTTTTGCTTCAGACCATTTCCATGTAGACATAGCCTTAAAATAAAGTACCTTTAGACTAGAATGAAGCGGTCGCAGAACTAATGAGTCGATAATAAATCTGAAACAATATGAATGACCTGATATAAGTTTTAAAATCTTGGCCAGATCAGAGAAATTTGCAGATTTTTTATTTTTTTTTTGGCCCATTTTGTGAGATATCTCTGTAATGACCATGTGCAGATGTCCTCTTCTTGCTCCTTTGACTCCTAAAGTGTCTTGCCCAAGGACGCAACAACAGTATGCCTTGGTCTGGACAGATAATGTAATATAATAGTCCCTTTATTTTTCCAATATCTGAGTTGTGAGTCAGGTTTAAAAGAGCATAATAATAACAATTTAACATCGCTTTTTATTTTTTATTTCTGGCCCATTTTGTGAGATATCTCTGTAACGACCACGTGCAGATGTCCTCTCCTTGCTCCTTTTACTCCTCCCATTAGGGCAGTGCTGCTCGCTCCACAAACTTCTCTAATTAAAAATTCGTCTTCTGCAAATTCACCCATAAAACGAGGCCTGGGCCCACGGACGAGGGGTGATAAACGGAGTTATGGGGCCCGTGACCTGTTCTGCCTCTTATCTCTCATAAACACTTGAGTTTTTACACCGGCGAGAGCAGCCAGCAGACAGGAGACCGGAGAGCTCTGCTGATGGCTTATTCATGCACAGAGCCGTACCAGAGGGGTAGTTTTGTCGCGATACTTAACTTTCAAACAAAAAAAAAAGACTCTTGTGAACTTTGGGGTTCGCCACCAGGTTGTTTCCCTCTGGATATGTCATTGCTCTGTCTGGAATGTTCCACAGTGTGACATTAAACTGCTCTACCGTACTGTGACGGGGTTCTATTCCTGGGTAATGATGATTGCTGTAGTCAGAAGGATGTTTTGGAGGAATTTTTTAATAATGACGTCCCCAAAAAGTTTGAACAGTGTGTATACAAGACACTGAAACAATAAATGTATTTACAATTTGTCCACACAACAGCAGAAAGATGCTTCATAGTCCATAAGCTCCACAGGTTGTTACCTTCTGTGTACAAGTCGCAAACGCTACAACACAACAAAAAGCCACAACGGAAGTGACTGAGGGACTCTATTTTCCAACTCTGGAGGGCTCACAACAAATACCAACGCTGCAACACAATAAAAAGCCACAACCGAAGTGACCGAGGGACTCTATTTTCCAATTGACCAAGCGAGGAGGAGGATCAAGCGGGAAGTGAATGGGAAAAGTTGAAGAAGAAGAATGTGAAAAGTAAAGGAACAGAGAAGTGAACGAAGTTGGAAACGCAAGTAAAAGTAATTTATTGTTTTGTGGCCAGGATCGATGTCACAGTCTGACCATCGTAAATAATGTCCCGCTTGATCCTTTTCGCTCGGTCCGTCGGAAAAGTCCCGCGGCCCGTCGTGGCTTTTTTTTGTTGCTTTGTGGCTTTTTTTGGTGTGTTGGGGCTTTTGCATTTGTTGTGAGCGCTCCTGGGTCAAGAAATAGAGTCCCTTGATCACTTCTGTTGTGGCTTTTTTTTGGTGTGTTGGGGCTTTTTTTTGTTGTGTTGCGGCTTTTGGACTCATGCTGTGATGTTTGTATTTGTTGTGAGCCCTTCTGGATCAGAAAATATAGTCCTGCGGTCACTTCCATTGTGGCTTTTTTTGGTGTGTTGTGGCTTTTTGTTGTGTTGCGGCATTTGTATTTGTTGCGGTGCTTGCATTTGTTATGTGCCTTCCCGGCTTCCGTACAGACTGGCCCCCTTTTATCCACCAAGGCTCCTCCCCCAAGCGAATTAACACAAAAACTTGACTTTTCACATTTTTACAGCTAAAACCCACATGAACCATAACAACAAAAATATAGAAAAATACAGAAAAATACATTATACAACAGGGCTGTGCCTCTGCACCTGTAGCAGAACCAAGAAACATAATATGGATATTTTATTGTGGGAAATGGTATTTTGCGGTGACTTCACTATGACAATAGACATAGGAAGTGGCTCTCGGTTTGACGGTGGGGCTCGCGAATGAGAGATAAATACTGGTTTTGAAGTTTGTTGGAGTCCAAAATAATGGTCATGGATGATTTAACAGTGAACTTGTGTGCACCCAAGACTACTGTGGTGGTGAACGGGCGGTAAATATAGTGGGGAACGGTGCAGGGAAACAGAAAACCAGATCAGTAGCTAGCACGGGCTTCGATGGGGCTACTCCATTTACATTTACTCAATTACAGGTGGTTTTATTGCTCAAAAATACCTTGAAAAACAGACATTCTGACTGTGAGTGGGGTTGCCTCTCCACAGATCTGACCTGTAACTTGGCCTGGTTTGGTCTCCCTGAAGAAAAGCTTTTGACAGACCCTCCACCAGAAAAGTTACTCAGTGCACCAGAGCCCATGTTAAAATGTTAATCAAAAACACACCTGGACTTGTGTTTTGTTTAATTTTCACATGTTTGAGTGACCCATTATAGATTGGACACCTATCACCATGGAGACGAGCTAACCTTCCACCTGAAAGGTTGTGTAATGCAGCTTTAAACAAATAAAAATTACACTTCATTAGCAGAAAAAGCCAAAAAACTCATTAGAAGAAAGTTCGCAGAATCCTCGAGCTGCGATGAAAATAGCTTCACCACAACACTCCATTAGATCCGTAGATTTTGAGTCTCTAAATCAAGAGTCATAGGTCAGGCCTTTTGAGTGCGCCGACTCATTAATTGCATCTTAATGAGTTTTATAAATGCTGCAGTTTTTCTTCCACTCAACAAAGCGGCAACATCGTCTTTCATCCGTCGTCTTTCTCACCTGATTCTGCCGTGGCCTCTCGATCTGCAGGTTTATTTATTTAAAAGCACCAATCTTCTCCGCTATTAAAACCGCTGATAACTTCACCTGCATCTCAACTCATCGCTTTGTTTTCCTGTTTTTATTTCTGCACAGTTCATTATGGATGGAAATTATTGTGGTGCTAATACTGATATCAGCTGTGGGTAATGTGCAAACTCTTTCTATCGTATGATAACGTTCTCTCACCAAAAAAAACGAAGAGATTTTAGGCGTCATGGGGTGAAAGTAGCTCGGTTGGTAGTTTGTCCACTGATCTGAAGGTTGGTCTCACAGATAAATACAGTTGTTGTGTCCTTGCGCAAGACACTTAGCCAACCTTGCGCCCAGTGTCTGCATACACTGGTGAATGAATGTGTGGATGTTTGTGTGAATGGGTGAGTGGTTCCTTGACGTAAAGTGCTTTTAATGCCTTGAATTTCGAAAAGCCCTGTGTAAAAATGTGACAGTTTACCGTCCATGGATGTTTGAGTAATTTAGCGATCTCTCCCAGGCCCTATGGGAATGAACACTCCTTACAGTTAGACTTAGACAAACTTTATTGATCCACAAGGGGAATGATTTGGACACAGAAACTCACACATCACATTGTATTATAATAACAAACAGTAAAAAAAATATAAATGGTCATAATAAAGTCTAAATAATTTGTAGGGAGTTTTACCTGTGACATAAGGGTGAGTAGTTGTACAGTTGTAGGGAGTATTATCTATTACATAAGGGTGAGTTACACGCCTGTATCACCAATGCTCCCACAGGACGAATTCTTCATAAATACACAAAAAAATAGACAACAACTTGACAATCCTGATGCTTTGGATGTATGCTGATTGTGTTGACATAGTGCTCTGAAGGGGGAGTGATTTAGTGCAGAGAGCAAAAGCAGGGGTTGCATTCACAGCCATCATAAAATACACAAATAATGACATTTTCCAATATGTTAAGTGCTTTTGTGATGCAAATTTACCTTCCTATAGCCTATTGCCATTCTACAGACCCATGATATTTAATACACATAGGGACCACTAAAGTAAATATGCAGTCGTCCCTCACTATATCGCGGTTCACCTTTCGCAGCCTCTCACTGTTTCATTTTTTTAGTGCAAATGAACGTGCATTGTGTTCTGCGTTCTGATCGGCTGAGGGAGAACCTGCGCATTGTGTTCTATGTAATCAAAGGTGGCACGTCTGTTCATAAGGATCTCCTCGCCCAGAAGAAAAAACATCGCCAACAACTATCTTTGTCAACAACTATATGTTCTTCACTCGGCGTCAAGGCCTTCAGTGGAAAAAGACTCCTCAGTTTAGATTGCAGAGCCTGTCTGAGGAAAGGATTTCGCCTACTGCAAGTTATTTTTAGAACATAACCCCTCCGATAAATAGACACCACTGTAGTTAAAATACCGTATTTTTGGACTATAAGTTGCACCGGAGTATAAGTCGCACCAGCCAAAAAATGCATAATGAAGAAGAAAAAAACATGTATAAGTTGCACCTGACTATAAGGGGGAAATTTATTTTATAAAATCAAAGACCAAAAACTGACATTTCATCTTGAAAGGTGAGTTATAGAAGTTATAGTAATAAAAACAACCCAGTAGAGAAAAATCCATGTATCATTCGTTCATTTGTTTTCAGTATAGAACCAAAAATAAGAAAACGAAAAAAAAACCAACTCATTTCTTTATTATTTGTCTCTAAAACCAAAATTAAAAACGGATAACGATTTGTTTTTTTCATTTTTGATTCACATATACGATTCACATATTTGGTCTATGGACTGTCAGTGTGAAAAATTTAATATATAAGTTGCACCTGAGTATAAGTCGCAGAACCACCCAAACCCTGATAAAATAGTAAAGTCCGAAAAATATGGTACAGATTTTTTTTTGTAGTAAAGTAGTAAGGGCCTTGGGTCTTGTCACTAATAAATGATCAGGTTCAACATTTGTGCAGTACGGCTTTTGGATATTTCATGTCAAAGTGCAATAAAATCAATAGATAAAACTCTCTTCTCTCTTCCCTT
Source organism: Odontamblyopus lacepedii (assembly GCA_034769755.1). Classification (NCBI taxonomy): domain Eukaryota; kingdom Metazoa; phylum Chordata; class Actinopteri; order Gobiiformes; family Gobiidae; genus Odontamblyopus; species Odontamblyopus lacepedii. The sequence continues at coordinate 35,326,699 of CM068354.1, read as the reverse complement.
ATCTGGAAGTTTGACCATCACATCAACACCATTTTAAAACACTGATAGTGACACTGGTGGATACGAGTTATGGGCCATTAAAGCCAGATAAATGTCGACTGTTAAAACATCTATCGTTCATTTGAGCCTGTCCGTACTTGTGCGTTGTACTGATTTCACAGGGAAGTGAGAGTGGATCTTTTGCATAGCATTTGCCAGTAAAATGTGAGTATAAAGTGTCATGCCAGAGAACGCCGATACATGTGGTCAGGCTTCCTCTGAAGTATAATTACTGCGTGTCTTTGTGTGGCTGCTGTGATTGGAAATACGAAGCATTTCTTGGACTCAATCAATGAACGCCGCTGTAGCTTAAGTACGGAGCGATGTCGTATGGATTTGGGCATTTCCTCCAGTGCGAAAACTTCTTTGGGTAAACAGTAAAAAGGTGAGTTTTTGTACAGTTGTAGGGAGTATTATCTGTTACATAATTGTGATTTGTTGTACAGTTGTAGGGAGTATTATCTGTGACATAAGGGTGCGTTTTTGTGCAGTTGTAGGGAGTATTATCTGTGACATAAGGGTGCGTTTTTGTGCAGTTGTAGGGAGTATTATCTGTGACATAATTGTGATTTGTTGTACAGTTGTAGGGAGTATTATCTGTGACATAAGGGTGAGTTGTTGTACAGTTGTAGGGAGTATTATCTAATAATAATAATAATAATAAATTTTATTTATAATGCACTTTACATTTGATTCCAAATCTCAAAGTGCTACACAAGCTACAATAAAAAGAACATTAAAAACATCATAAAATGTTGTAAGCTTTTCTAAAAAGATAGGTTTTGAGTCCTTTTTTAAAAGCTTCTACCGTCTGTGGGGCCCTGAGGTGGTCAGGTAGAGCGTTCCACAGTCGTGGAGCGGCGGCTTCAAAGGCTCGGTCCTCCATGGTCTTGAGGCGTGTCCTGGGCGGGAGCAGACGGTGCTGTTGGCCTGACCGGGTCCTGACTGAGGTGTGTAGTGTGAGCAGGTCTGTGAGGTAGGTGAGGGCATCACCGTGGAGACAGTGGTGGGTGTGCAGGAGGATTTTGTATTCTATACGGAGGTGCACGGGGAGCCAGTGGAGGGTGTGGAGGATGGGGGTGATGTGTTTCATAGCCAAGACCCTCATCAGGACCCTGGCAGCGCTGTTTTGGACATACTGGAGCTTTTGGATGCTCCTGCCAGGGATCCCGATGAGGAGTGCGTTGCAGTAGTCCAACCTGGAGGAGATAAAGGCATGGACGAGCTTCTCTGCAGCCGGGAGGGAAAGTGAAGAGCGAAGTTTAGAGATATTACGGAGGTGGAAGAAGGAAGTTTTACAGATGTGGGTGACATGATCACTGAAGGAGAGGTGGGGGTCAAATTTGACCCCAAGGTTTGTAACAGAGGGAGAGAGGGGAATGCTGTGGCCAAAGAATGAAACAGAGGTGACAGGAGAAGAGTGAAGTTGATGAGAAGTGCCGGTTTGAATGGCTTCAGTTTTTGAGCCATTCAGCTGCAGGAAGTTTTGACTCATCCATGCCCCCATCTCCTCCAGGCAGGAGTTAAGGAGGGCAACAGTGGCAGAGAGGGAGGCAGAGGGGGTGACCTTATAGAGCTGTGTCGTCAGCATAGCAATGGAAGTTGATTCCATGCCTGCCGACGACACACCCAAGGGGGAGCATGTAGATGGTGAAAAGGGTGGGGCCGAGCACGGAGCCCTGGGGAACCCCACAGGTAACAGTGTGGGGGCGGGATTTAGCATCCCCCAGGACTACATGCTCGGTCCAGTCAGTGAGGTAGGAGTGAAACCAGTGAAGGGCAGTGTCGGAGAGGCCGATGTGGTGCTGGATTATCTGTGACATAAGGGTGAGTTGTTGTACAGTTGTAGGGAGTATTATCTGTTACATAAGGGTGAGTTGTTGTACAGTTGTAGGGAGTATTATCTGTGACATAAGGGTGAATTGTTGTACAGTTGTAGGGAGTATTATCTGTGACATAAGGGTGCGTTTTTGTGCAGTTGTAGGGAGTATTATCTGTTACATAATTGTGATTTGTTGTACAGTTGTAGGGAGTATTATCTGTGACATAAGGGTGAGTTGTTGTACAGTTGTAGGGAGTATTATCATACAGATGTACAATATCTCACCTTTATGTAACAGATAATACTCCCTACAACTGTACAACAACTCACCCTTATGTAAATAGTAAAAAGCTAAAAGACATGGGTAGCTATGTTATAATTTGCATATTTAAATTGTTATATTTATCTAAAAAGAAATGATTCATTTTACTTTCACATTAGAAAACGGTGGTGTCCAATGGGAGCAGATGTCGCCATAGACGTCACAACGAGTCTTTAAAAAGTCATGTTTTTCTAACTTTCAACTTGTTTTTGCCATATTTTCGAAGACCTATATTACACCGAATGGATTCTTGTGAGTTTTAAAACGTTCTTTCCTTATTATTAGTCTGTCTACGTCTCCAAAGCTGAAAACGCTCTTTCCCACCTTGTGCTGTCATGAAGCGGTACTTTGCAAATGAATAGCTACATTGTACCTTCGCTTCTGTACAGTCGTAACTCTTTAACTCTTGACTTCAAACTTCAAATGAACGGTCTGAAATGAAATGTATAGTCAGTGTGTGCTGGTGTTATGTACTTTTACGTGACTGTTGCTGTACTTTTTCTTGTCTTGTAGATGATTTGACACCAACCTGCCGAGGGACTGAAGATGGAAATGAGCCACGCTGCTATAATCTTTAAGTAAGTGATTATTTATATTGCGCTTTTCACAGACATATGTCACAAAGACGCTTTACAGAGCATTATTTATTCACTCCATACCCGGTGGTGGTAAACTGCTATTGTAGCCACAGCTGCCCTGGGGCAGACTGACGGAAGTGAGGCTGCCAATTTGTGCCATCGGTCTCTCCTACCAGAATCCTGCACGGGTCTGAATTTGACGAACCGCCCCCGTCCGTACCCGTCATACCTCAATCCGCACCCGACCCATTTTCCGACAGGATCAAAATAAAATTCTGCTACCGATCTGACCCATTATAAATACAAACCAACACCTGAACCGCACGCGAATGGAAATCAGTCCGAGAGCCAAAAAAAAACAGCCACAACTTTGTACTTTCCACTCGCTAATTTTTTTTTTTTCAGCTCCTTGGGTGTTATTTTGAACTGCAGGACGTCGCATGCGAGGTTTGAAAATGAAAGTGGCAGAGATTCTTGGGAATGCGCACATGCAGCAAAACATATGGACTTTACATTTAACCATCTTGTAAAAACAATGGCATTTTTGCATTTCACTAAAACACAGCCCTGTTTTTTGTTCGCACATGATGTTTTGTAAACCGCAGATCAGACCCGCGCCCTCCTGCGTCCGACCCGAACCCGCATACTACACAGCACAACATTTTTCACCCGTTTCATTCAAATTTGCGGTTCACTCATCGGGTATCTGCCGGTACCCGAACCCGTGCAGGACCGTGCCTCCGACCACCATCATCACTCACGCACACACCACTTTAATACTAGGCTATGTGGGTGAAGTGTCTTGCCTAAGGACACAACAACGACCGTTTTTGCATCTGGCGCCCCCCTGTGGCACTTGATTTTCCCAGTGGTCTCCCATCCAAATACTAACCAGGCCCGTCATTGATTAGCTGCTGAGATTTGATGAGATCAAGCTATGGCCACGCTTTTTTACATTTTGAATATTCACTAATATGTGCTGCCCCTTTACAAATCAGTAAATAAGAATAAATATGAATAAACAGACTGGCAGGGCTGAAATTATCCAAATGTTTCTAGTGAAAGCGTATGGAGTTTAAAAACAAAGTGAAGCCCTTCCTGTATTACCACATGACATCACAAGTGTCACGAGTGTTTTCTGCTTTTCTCTACATATGCTGAGTTTGTGTTTAACGTGTAAATGAAATAAAACCCCAGTATGTTTGTGATGAGGAAACAACATATATATAAAATAGGTGTTGATGTGTACAAAGCTACTAAATGCATAATGCCATTTTTTGCTTTTTTTCCTCCTTCAAAAGCAAAAATTACACGTTGGCCAGATTTATTTAGGTTAAAAAGACTCGACTCCCAGCAGTATATTTCCTTTTTCCATGAAACTAACTCAGTGCTTTTCACGGTCACTCACTGGACATTTTTCTCTCATGCACAATTACCGACTACTCACCTCTAACCACGATCATTTTAAAACCTTTTCATTATTTTCAAATGCCTGTCAATGGAGCGTGGGTCTGAAAGCGCAGCCAGCATCCTCTTTTCAAACGGCCTGAATGATTTGAAGTGACTGGAGCCAGGTGCACGCTGGGTAAAGGCCAGAGAAGCGCCTATGTTGTAAACAGAGTAATGATAGGGTTTGGGACAGCGCTGATAGGTCACCCCTCCCCCCGCTGAACCCGAGCACCGCCGCCACTGCACGGCGAAATGCACCCGCAGATCGCTATTATAGATAAACACTTTGCGAGCGCCCGGTCTCACTCTGCAAGGAGGAAATTACAGAGATGTTGTGCAAAGATGGGAGCCGAAGGTAAATGGAAACCCGGGCCTGCCGCTGTGAGTGCTGCTAATGCGCTGTTTTGTTTTGGGGTTATTAGAGTTGCAAAAAAGTAGGTTCAGTTGTTGTTTTGAGTGTTTTTGTGTGGAGTTTGCACATTTTTCTTGTGTCTGGATAGAGCGATGTCAAGCAGATTTTTTACACTTTTTAGGATATTTGTTGATACCATGAGATGCTAGTGTACTTTTAATTTGTTTGACAGAAACATGGGCAATTCTTCCGTTTGTTAAAGCAGAAAGCAGCGATTCTGCAAAATCAGCTTGTTTGCAACCATGTTATTGTTGATCCTCCTGCTCATTTATCCACTCAGAGTTGTATTTAGAGTGATTTGTGCATGGTTGAATCATCTCATTTTCCACTCGCCATATTGCAGATCAACCCATGTGTTCAGCACCACCTGTACACGCTCGCTGCTCTGTGCTTCATTCTGCTGTTTTATTTTCTTAAACGGTGATGCATGTAGGATTTGGCAGCTCTGCATAGTCATTTTGGCCCAAAACCAAAAAAAAAAGGAAATACATTTGTGCTGTCAATCGATTATACTGTTTATCGATTTAACAATTTAATCACAATTAATCTCATGAATGTCATAGTTACATTTTTGCCCCTTGAATAATCATTTTAATACTCTTATCAGTATAAAAAAGTGGATAGGCTTTGTGCAAATATTATTTTTTTTTATTGCAGCTGTGTTTGCGACCCTGTTTGTCGCCCCAACGCCGCTGCACTAAGGGCAATGACGTCATCACACGGCGCTGTTTGTTTACATGTGTCTTTAGTGGAGAAAATAAGTCCAGCGGTGGAAATATCTGTAAAATAGTGAAACAGACATCGATACAGCTGTGAGACGCTCCTCCGTGAGTTTATGAACATAACAACAACTCGGAGCAGTGAGAACAGCCGGAGAAGAGAGGCTGCAAAACTTCTGCCTTATTGAAGGTTCGCGGAGTTTATTTTGTGTTTTCTTTGTATGAATAACACCAGCGCACACACAGAACTTCTCAATTTTGTACAAATGGTTTTGCCTCCTGTTTACAGTCAGATCCTGTAGTTTTTCTAACGTTACCGTAGTGGCTGCATCTTAAAACTAGTTTGCGATAAAAAAAATGAATGCTGTTAAAAAAATAACAGCAATATTTCTGACAACACTAAAAGAAATGAATTGTGATGATGTCAGCTCCCATTGGACACCGCACTTTTCTAACATTTTATTACGTTGTTTTCCTTGAACATTGCGATTAAAATGTGCAAATTATCACAAAATAATCCACGGGTGTCATAGATTACGACTCTACAGCAGACACAAGCACAATACGTCTTCCTTAAAGCTACATCATGTAACTTTCTGGAGGTGGCACTGTATGATTCCATGGAAATAAAAAGTTAAAACCATATTCTCCATGGAGATAGATAAGTTTGATGCATACTGTGGAATATTATAGCCAAATTAACAACATTTCCATGGCAACAAGTTGTTTTTCACTGCAATAAAACCACCCCTAATAAAGAGGTTGTTATATTTTAGTCTGGTTTTAGCACAAAAGTTGCACACTATGGCTTTAATATTAGTTTGTTATTGTATTCTGTTTCTAATTCACCACAGCCTTCAATTACACTGAACCCAACTCTAACTAGTCAAAAATAAATTAGTCCAATACCTTGCGCTGTCTGTTTCAGTGGGGGCATTTGTTATCGCAGAAATCACAGCGACTTGAATCGTCACCTCAATTATTTGTTCAGAAGGATGTAGTTTTCGGGGCTAGTTAAGGCGGGATCCTGACATGGTGGCATTAAAAATAATTGGTTTTGTGCAGAGCCTGGTAAAAGCGGTGATGGTTTTTATGGTTTGGCAGAGACTTCCTTTAATTGGAGACACATTCTGGCTGGACTCCTCAGGTGGCTGGATTATGCACTACTTTTCTCATTATCACAAAGAGGCAAAGGACAAGTACGAATAAAAAATACCAGGAAATATTCAAATGAGCCCGCCCACTGTGAGAAGGAGAAACTGTTTCTATTCTTCAAGGTGTGTTTTAAATCAACAAGATCATGGGCAAATACTTTTGTCTATGGTCTTATGGTCGACCGCTCTTATATTTTCACATAGTTCAAAACAAAATATAGTTCTTTTACCTCAGATACATGAGAGTTTACTGATTCGCTTGTTCATTTTGCAGAAATCCGTGCTGTTTCTCAGTCCTGTGTGTTTTTCTTTTTTACTCGGTTTTATTTTTTCCACAATTTCAAACTATAATCCCACAAAGGCGCACATTCACACATAATTTTGCATACGCATTTGACACTAAAAACTACGTATGCCGATATCTACTGATTGTGAAAAAACACGGACTTCCAAAAAAGCTGGCAAAGCTTACAAGCAGTGTTGGGGAAGTTACTTTAAAAAAGTAGTGTTTGCTGCCCCCACCCTCTGGAACTCTTTCCCCCTTCACATGAGAAACTCAGACTCACTTAACACCTTCAAAAAACTGCTCAAAACACCTTTTCCTCAGAGCTACAGTCCCCACACCTGACCGCTCCTCATTACTGCGTTGTCTGTCCTGTCCTTGCTTTAGTGTTACCTCATTGTGAAGCGTCTTTGTGTTACCGTGAAAAGCGCGATATAAAACCGATGTATTATTATTATCATTATTTAAAAAGTAATCCCTTAGTTTACTTTACCCTCTATGAAAAGTAACTCATTACTTTGATAACGTTTTGGTTGTAAACTCCATCTCAGGCTAAATACCGGCACAAGACCGATAGGCGTCAAGTACCGTAAGGGAAAGTTGAAAAGGACTTTGAAGACAGAGTTCAAGAGGGCGTGAAACCGCTAAGAGCTAAATGGGTCACACACTCTGCCCGGGGATTCAACTCGGCTGGAGGATCCTCATGAGGGAGCTCTCCCTGTGTGTCGCTGGCCTCCGCTTCTCCCAGTGCACCGTGACCGGCTTTGCCTCGGCCAGGAAAGGCTCAAGGTGAAGGTGGCTCGACGTTCCTGCTTTTACTGCTCCTCCCGCCCGGACCTCACTCCTTCCTGGGACTGTGGGTTCCTGCTGCCCCACTGCTCCCAGAGCGACTGTCGACCGGGGCGGACTGTCCTCCTCAACTGTGTCCAGGACCGGCCAGCGTACACAGAAAAGTAACATTGCCTTGTTGGGAATGTGCAATAAAAACTGCACATAGGCTTAGGGAATGTGCAATAAAAACTGCACATAGGCTTAGGGAATGTGCAATAAAAACTGCACATAGGCTTAGGGAATGTGCAATAAAAACTGCACATAGGCTTAGGGAATGTGCAATAAAAACAGCACATAGGCTTAGGGAATGTGCAATAAAAACTGCACATAGGCTTAGGGAATGTGCAATAAAAACAGCACATAGGCTTAGGGAATGTGCAATAAAAACTGCACATAGGCTTAGGGAATGTGCAATAAAACCAGCACATAGGCTTAGGGAATGTGCAATAAAACCAGCACATAGGCTTAGGGAATGTGCAGTTATGAATAGATACACGATTGTGAAGGTCTTGCCTGTACAGACGGCCTTTAAGCTCCTGTGTCACTCGTGGTCATATTTGGTCTCTTATCTATTTCTGTTCTATGGTGGATGTTTGTCTGGTGCTGATGCTGTTGTGTCGTCCTGTCTTTGTGTTAAAGCATGTGACCTCCTGTCCCAAGACAAATTTCTCCCATGGGACATGTGGAAATTTCCCTGCCTTGAGGGAGGGAAAGGGAGTGCCACGGAGAAAGACACGTGTCTATCTTTCTCCACTCTATGTATACTTATTCGTGTGTAATTGAGTAGTAATCTCACGTATTATGGACCTTGTTCAATATTGTTTGCTGTGCTGTTTACCGTTTGTTGTTAGTATTTTTTGTCCCCATCTAACTCAGTCGCCTTCTTGTAAATTTGTCAATTCCCCATCCGATCCGCCATTGACACGTTCTGCATCTTTATTCATATCGTCATGACGTAGGCTCTGACGCCCCCGTTGGATTTATACTGCAACTGTCACCATATTGTGCGCTTTAGACATGTCGTTCTACACACTGTATTTAAACATGTTCATTTACCTTATTTGTTGTATATTTAGTTTGTTTGTGTAAGTACAGTTCTAATCATTTCTATATATTTCTTTTTGTTTATTATAGAATAACCACATCACACACCTTCCCTCATACCCAAACCCAATCGTCAATAAACTTTCTTCTATGAACCTCTGGATCCCGCTGCAGTCTTTCTGATCGAAGACGTAGGCCAGACTCCCGTAGGCCAGCATTCGTTTTTCATATAATATTTCACAGGACACAATAAAGGATTATCGTTATCGTTAAAAAGGAACTACGTTTTGTTACCAAATTTTCAGCAGTCGTGCGTTACACTATTTTTACCCGAAAAAAGTAGTTATGTTCCACTGCTCATAAGGCGCCATGTTTGTTTTGAGACAAATTTTAGTTTAGTTTATTAAGATCTCCATTAGCTCCTGAAATATCAATAGCTGTTCTTCCTGGGGTCTCCTCAAATTCATTACATATATTTGTATATAATACATAAACCACACACACACACAGTAAACAAGTAGTAACAAAAATAAATAAATAAATCAGCAACAATTAAAACAAATAATATCAATAACAATAATACATACATAAAAAATAACTAATCATTGTGTGAAAAGGAGCAGTTTTAACTTTTTTTTGAAACAACCTTTTGTTATTTTCAAACAAAATAGCAAAAAGTTGTGAAATGAAGCATGCATTTCTCTGATTGGTTTATCCATCTGTCAATCACATCCAACTGAATTCAGGAAGATAAGACCTTTTCTTTTTTCTTTGTAAAGAATTGTCAAAGTGTGTGGTTTTGGCTGGCGAGGCAAGTAAGAGACCTTAGTACAAACAAATGGAGCAACAGGCCAATTTTCACCATATGTAACTGTGGAGTCATTTTGGGAACCGTCCAGTTTGACTTGTTCAGTCGTATTTTATCTTGACTCTCACACTATTCACTCACATTATGTTCAACAACACTTTACACACTTTATGAGCCATTTCGCACTATTTGAAAAGTTTAACGTGGTCTGAAATCATTTAGCAACCGTAAAAAATAAACAAAATGTGACGAGTCTTGGCGGAATACTGAACGGAAGCGTGACTCTGCAGGCTGGAGGCTCCTGTTTGATGAATGGGCCGAAGCGTCGCTCTGTCGGATTCCTCAGATAAAGTTACAATCGATGGGCTCCATGTGAAGTGGAATTACTTATGCAGATGAGCTATTCTGATACGCACACGTTTACGCCCAAGGACACGGGCCAGAGACGCACCAGGGACGAGTGACCGCTGCTGTCCGCCAGAAACCTCCCTGCAGAACCTGTGTTTTATAGTATTGTCATGATACTCGCATTTCAAACTCCGTACTGTACTAGTAAGGAATAGACTTAAACCTACACTGTGTAACTTTCTGGTCACCTGCGTGTCTCCGTTGAGGTGTTATTGCTTTGCCTACAGTAGAATCTCCCACAGTATGGCATTAAACTCAACTATTTCCATGGAGACAAGCTCACAATGGCTAAATTACAGGTCAGAGTCGAGTTTTTCGTAGTATTTTTTGAGCAATAAAACGCCTGTTATTGAATAAATGCAGCACAGATGAGTTTAATGCCACACTGTGAAAGCTTTCAGGCAAAGCAGTAATACTGAATCTCCATTAGTGACATTAGTGACAAACCCACTACCAGAAAAGTTACACTGTGCACCTTTAATGCTCAATACTGATTCCGATACCACAATGATCATTAAAAATACTCTTGAGACCAGAAGTGGGTAATTATTTTTGTCCTTGGGGCCACATGAGAAACAGGGAATATTGTGGAGGGCTTGGACAAAATGCTTAACTCAATTCTGCATCATATTAATTGTATTTCTTTATAAAAAGCAGTAAATAGGATTGTTTTGCCGCACTGGTCAGAGTGGTAACTAAGCAATAAAAAAGTGAGGCTGCCTTATTAAAAATATCATTTATTCTATTAAATTTAGCAGTCCAGTTTTTGTTGAAAACCCTACGTTCAGCATTTCTTTTTTTAGCGTGAGCGCATATTTTTGAGGGATAAAGTCGCCTTGCGACCGGCTTGTGGCAACACTTCAGTCACACAGACGTCTTGATTAAGTCATTAAGTCATTTGGTGCATGAAAAAAATAAAAGCAATGCAGCTTTAGTCCATGCATGAGGTAAAATGATAAAATATGCTTATTTTGTAATTCTAAATTATCTTAAACGGGCCGATCAGAGTCAACCAAAGGGCCGTATGTGGCTCGAGTTGTAAAATGCCCAGGTCTCGTTTAGACTATAGTTATTTTCAACATTAAATCATAGTACTTTGGTTTATATTATATCTGTGTAATCCCGCAGTGCTCCATGGGCTTATGCTAGTCTTTGTGCTCTTATACTTGTTCTGATGCAGCTCAAGATCATTCTGAAGCTTCAGGAAAGGTTCATTTATGTCCTGTGAATGTGACTTTTTCAGTATCGATACTTGCTCAAATAGTTTAAGTTTATTGATGTTTAAAGTGCAAAATCACACGTGTCTCAGTGTAGTGAAATTAAAATATACAGATATTTACAACAAAATTACAACAATATAGTGATTGACAGACATATACAGTGGTAAGAATTACAGAAAACAGTGTACAGTGTGCAAAATTCAAAGTTACACCATTATACAAACGTTTACATGTGCATTCACTCACCTACACATCACACACATACACATAGACCTACATACACACATGCTTACACACATGCCTGCGTACATACATACATACATACATACATATACATACATACATACATGCATACATATACATATATATACATACATACATATACATACATACATACTGGCATACATACACATACATACATACACACACATACATACACATACATACACACACATACATACACATACATACATACACATACATACACATACATACATACATACATACATACATACATACACATACATACACACATACATACACACATACATACACATACATACATACACATACATACACACATACATACACATACATACATACACATACATACACACATACATACACATACATACATACACATACGTATATACATACATACATACATACACATACACACATACATACATACATACATACACATACATACATACACATACGTATATACACACATACATACACACATACATACATACATACATACACATACGTATATACACACATACATACACATACATACATACATACATACATACATACATACATACATACCTGGAAGCCTTACCTGCAAAGTGGTTTATTGACTGGATGTGAAATATTTAGAAAAAAAGACCAAAAAAAATGAGTGTCTAGTTTCAATACCACTTTCAGTATTGATTAGCATCTGATTTTTAATACTTTTGACAATCCCACTGGCATATACAGTTCTGTGCAAAAGTTTTAGGCAGGTGTGAAAAAATGCTGTAAACAAAGAATACTTAAAAAAACATAAATGGCGATTGTTTGTTTTTATCACTTTACAAAATGCAGAAGGATGTGAGGAAGCTCCATCCACACAAGGTCTGAGCTTAGTTCTTCAACATGTTTGGAACAACCGACCCGCCCAGTTCCTCCACAAACTGTCCGCAAAAGCTGTATTTGATTTAGATTTCTCTTTTGTTCCTTCCCTGCATTTTGTTGATTGATGAAAATAAATGATGAACACTTCCATTTTTGAAGGAATTCCCAGTTTACAGCATTTTTTTCCACACCTGCCTACAACTTTTGCACAGTCCTGTATATAAACCAATTAACATAAATATTGAGTTGAATGTACTTTTATTTTGAAGCTTGTAACCCGTGTCGTCCTCTCATCAAACACGTATCTGCGCTGCGTCGTCTTTCGTCCGTGTGTTTTGAATAATCATGCAAATGAGCTCTGCCCGAGAACTGAGGACACAAACAGAAGTATTTCTTGCTAATAGCTGCTGCGACTGTGGGCGTTGCTCAGTTCCCGGGATCCTTCCTCCAAGAGCACTTTGTAGCACAGGCGTTAAAATCTGTGAATAATGAAGGCCCAGTGAATCCCCTGCTATTGAGTTGTTTGAGCTGGTAATTAGCCTATAGAAATAAACGCACAGGCTGAAACTTTTTCGGGTGATAGGCTAATTGTGTTCCCAATCCCCTTCTTTAAGAGATTTTCCCTCATTTGTCCTGATTTGAATTCATTCGATGTGGTAATAGTTTTATTCGCTTTATTGACGATGTAGAGCAAAATATTAACTTATTCTTTGATTGTAGAATACGTTTTATTTGATTAAAATGCATTTGACTGCTTGAACACAGTGTCTAAAAAGTGAAGTTGCGGTGCACTGTGGGCTATTTGCGGCGCTCCGAGACGGCCAAGGCTCCACAGGTGCATCCTGGGTAAAAAAAAAAAACAGAGCAGTCAGGTTTTGGGGGGAAATTGGACCAGCACTTGACGGAGCTCTGATGACGCAGATCTGTCCGAAGTGGTTCAGAAGCCGAGGATTCTGGCAACTGGGAAACAGTTTTTGCACTGAAACACTTTGCGCCCTCTGCTGGTAAATTGTGTTTTGAATACGCAAAGAATTACAGCTCAGGTGCTTTGAGCCGAACTTTGACCGCACATGCTCTGGAGTTAAACAGTATTTTAATATATGGCTGAGTCAGTGGTGGAAAATGAAGTAAAAGTAGTGAAGAACTGTACTTTAAGTCATTTTTAGGTATCTGCGTTTTTACTTTTTCTAATTTTGAACATGTGATGGGATTTAAAAAGTTTTTACTTCTTCCCACTCCTTTTCGGCCATGCATGTAAGCAAATTTGATCGTCCTTGTTTAATTTTTTTGTGTACTATGCTCGAAATAAACCGTACCTACCTACTTTTACTTCAGTATATTTGAGAGCAGGTATTTGTACTTTCTACTCCACTACATGTTTGAGCGGGACTGAAAGTAAAAGGATTTTTATTATAGTTTGACACCTGCTGAAAAGGCCGAGGGTTTATTTTTTAGCATGTGCATAATTTAAGCAAACAAGGACAGTGTTTCCTGCAGAAAACTGGTTAGTCAAGGCCGGGACCTGGAGTTAGAGGCCAGCAAAAGTCAGGACCGGGCTGGTTGGGATTCCATGCCGGCGAAAGTGAAAGCGAAGACGACCGTAGTTTTGCGAGGATTCACGTAGTTTGGCGGGACGGAGTCAAAGTGGAAGACAACTGGTGCCAAGGCGGTCACCCTAACGATAAAGTGCTGTGGGAAACACTGAAAAATATTGATTTATTTCTTTCGGTTGAACAAAATTCCACAAAAATCTTGATCGAAATCACTACATTTGAATCGAAATACTTTTACTTTTCACTTTTTACTCTTTAAACTGGCACTTTAATACTTTTATTTTTTTTATATTTTTCATTTTGATGTTTTTATTTGAGTATTTCTTTGCTCTAGTTTTACTTAAGTAACAAAATCAAGTACTTCTTCCACCTCTGGGCTCAGTACCTTCTTCACATCAAAAAGGTGCTGAGTTTGATTCCTCTAAAAACCTGTGGGTGAGTTCGGTTTTCCAAGTTTGGTGATTTATTTCACTGACAACGGAAACAAACCTCTGATTCTGAACTAGAACACTTGACCTTCACTTTAGAGTAAGATATAAAACATGAATTACAAGTATAAATAAGTGTTTTTAAGCCTGTCGCATCTTGTACATTAAAGCTACTACTACTATGCTGCAAAAAAGGCCTATCAAAAAATAAAAAATAAATACTAATTTTGAGGTAAAAATGCGCTATTTTAAGTGAAATTATCTGCCAGTGCAGTAAGAAGTTTTCACTTACCAAGTTTTCTTAAAACAAGACGAAATACGAATCTTGTTCTAAGCAGAAAACACGAGTTTCAAGTATTTGTGGCAAGATTTTTCACCTTATTGGTTTGAGAAGGAAGTTAAAGAGGTTTAACCTGGTTTGATTTAATATAAAAAAGTGCTTAGAATAAGTTGTAATATCGAGATAAGATAAATCAGGATGGAATATCTTCAAACAAGTAAAAAAAAACTCATCTTATTAAGTAAAAAAATCTTAAAATTGATCTTTTAAGATGAATCTGCTTAATTCAAGTCAGTTTAACCATGCTAGAAAATCCTTTTTTGTAGTGTAAGGGCCCATTTCCCGCTATTTTCTGATCTACGTTATGTTCCTCATCAAAAACACACGTGCACATTTCGTCTTCGCTCATACACCTTCACGTACACCTTCACGAGAATCATTTTTTAGATGATTTGTGCTCTGATTCTGACATAGGCAATATTGGTGTTCCTCAAACATGTGTGAGTGAAACGAAACTCAGCTCCAGGTCTGTTTTTTGAGGGAATAACAGCATCTAACACGGCTTAAAGCTCACACGACTCGGTTTTGCGTAACGTATCTTTAATAAACACCGACTTTCTAACCAGCTTTTTATCGATTTTTCTATTTAAGTCTTATCTGTGCAGTACAAATTTTGCCTCTCGATAAAACACGGATAAAACGCGAACCTCACCCACACTACAAACATGTTCCAGCATCTCCACGTTTTCCCTCAGAGGTCAAAGCTTCTTGGCTCAAACTCCAGCTGCTCTGTGCTTCTTGGACCACCTCTCCCTCCTTTCTCTCTCTCTCCTTCCCTCCCTCCCTCTTTCTTTCCCTCCTCCTTCTTTGTCTTTCTATCTCTCTTCCATGTATCTGTGCGCCTGCTACACACCTCTCCTCTTTCTTCGCCTCTCTATCTTCGCTCCTCTCCTCTTTGTCTCTCTCCGTCCTTCTCTTTTCCTTCGCTTTCTCGCTCTCTCCTTTTGTCTTCCTCCTCTCTCACCCGCCTCTCTCTCTCTCTCTATCCATGCCTCCTCTACTCTCGCTTTCCAATTCTCTACTTTTCTTTCTCTCTCTCTCACCGCTCTTTCATTCTCCTTCTCTCTCTCTACCTATACTCCTCTTCTCTTTTTCTCCTTCTATCCCCCTCTCTCCTTTTCTTTCTCTCCCTTGTTCTGTACTCCCCATATCTCTCCCTAGTTTCTCCTTCCTCTCATTCTCTCCCCTTCTCCTTCTCTCTCTAGCCTGCCTCCCTTTTCTGTCTCCTCTCCCTTTCCCATCTTCTCTTCTCTCTCTTTCAGTTCTCTCTGTTCCTATTCTCTCCAGACCCCCTTCTCTTTCTCTCGTTCTAAACTTCCCCTCTCCCTTTCTGCTCCCTCCCTTTCTCTCCTTCTCTCTTCTCTCTCTCTTTCTCATTCCCTTTCTCCTTCTTTCTTGTTCTATACTCCCCCAATTTTCCTTCCTCCTCTCTCGCTCTCTCTCCCCCTTCTCTTTATCTCTTCTCTCATTCTGTACTCCCCCTCCCTCTTTCCTTCTCTCTTCTCTCTCATTCTATACCCCCTCCACCTCTCTCTCCCTTCCTTCTCCCTCTCTATCTCTCCTTCTCTTCCCTTCCCTCTCTCACCCCTTCTCTCTTCTCTCTCTTTCTATACCGCTCCCCCTCTCCCTCCCTTCTCCTTCTCTCACCCCTTCTCTCTTCTGTTTTATTTTCTATACCTCTCCACCGCTCCTTTCCTTCTCCCTCTCTCTCTCCTTATCTTTCTGTCTACACCCACTCCCTTCATTCTCTCAATTTCTCTCTATACTCCCACCTCTCCCCCTTCCTTCCTCTCCTCTCTCTCCCTGTCCTCTTCTCTTCTCTTATTCTATACCTCCCTCCACCTCTTCCTTCTCCCTCTCTCTCCCCTTCTTCTTCTGTCTCTCTTGTTCTATTTGTTCTATACTCACCCTCTCTCCCTTCCTTCTCTCTCTCCCCTTCTCCCCCTCTTTGTTCTGTACTACTCCTCTCTCCTTTCTTTCTCCCTCTCTCTTTCTCCTTCTCTCTTCTCCCTCTCTCTCCCCTCCTCTCTTTTTCCTCTCTCTCCCCTTCTCCTCCTCTTCTCTCATTCTATACTCCACCCTCTCTCCCTTCCCTCTCTTCCCCTTCTCCTCTTCTTTTCTGCCTATGGCCTTCTCTTCTCCATTTCTTTCTCATTCTATACTCTCGCTTCCTTCTCTCTTCTCATTCTCTCTCTCTCCTTCTCCTCTCTTCTTCCTTTCTCTCTATGCCCTTCTCTACTTCTCTCTAATTCTATACCCTCCCTTCCCCCTATTCTTCTCTCTTCTCTCTCCCTCCTTCTCTCTGTTTCCTCTCTCTCTATGCCCTTCCTTTCTCTCTCTCTCATTCTATACTCCCCCTCTCCATTCTTTTCCCCTCTCTTCTCCTTCTCTCTCCCTCCTTCTCCTTCTTTTTCCACTCTCTCTATGCCCTTCCTTTCTCTCTCTCTCGTTCTATACTCCGCCTTCTCTCCCTTCCCTCTCTTCTCCTTCTCTCTCTCTCCTTCTCCTCTCTTCTTCCTTTCTCTCTATGCCCTTCTCCTCTTCTCTCTCGTTCTATACTCCTCCCTCTCACCCTTCCTTCACCCTCTCTCTCTCCCTTTCTCCTTCTCTCTTCTCTCTTTTGTTCTATACCTCCCTCCACCCCTCTCGCCCTTCCTTTTCTCTCTCTTTTCATCTCTCTCTTGTTTTTTATTCTTTACCTCCCTCCACCGCTCCTTTCCTTCTCCCTCTGTCTATTCCCTGCTCTCTTCTCCCTCTCTCTACCCCCTTCTCTCCTCTCTTTCTCTCTATACCCCCTCCTCCTCTCTCCCTCCTCCTCCTCCTCCTCCTCCTCTTCCTTGGCTCTCTCTCTCTCTGTTGGCGCGCTCTCGCCGTGGACCTGCCATCCTAAATATGTATTCAGCACTGCACAGCTCCAGCTTTTTAGTATTTGGACCTTGTGTGGAGCGGCCGGGCTGCCAAACCGGGCCGTGATTCAAAGGCGCCGTGCAGTTAGTGATCCGATCATAATGGAGCGGCGATCCGATCATAACAGAGCGATCCGATCATAACAGAGTGATCCGATCATAACAGAGTGATCCGATCATAACAGAGCGATCTGATCATAACAGAGCGATCCGATCATAACAGAGTGATCCGATCATAACAGAGCAATCCGATCATAACAGAGTGATCCGATCATAATGCAGCGATCCGATCATAATGCAGTGTGTGCAGAGCCGGAGCGTGTGTTTACATCCGAGGTTAGATGTGTCAGCAGAACATGTCTCCTCACACAGACGCAGCTAAAGCTTTACTGTACACATATATAAATAGGAGCTGACGGTGACGGCGCAGAAATGTCCCGTGGGTGTAAATTGAGTGGTTAGGAAGGGGAAAAGTTGGAGCGCGATTTGAATGCTGTGATAACTTTCCGGGATGGCATCGTTACGACCCGGTTCGGCTGAGGTCAGGGAGGGAACGAAAAAAACAAAAAAACAGATGGAAATGCTGAAATAAAGTGGAGATTTAAAGGCGTAGTTTTCTGATCGATGTGAAAATGTAGTTTCCTCGTCACAAACAGACCTGCACTACAAAAAAGGATTTTCTAGCATAGTTAAACTGACTTGAATTAAGCAGATTCATCTTAAAAGATCAATTTTAAGATTTTTTTACTTAATAAAATGAGATTTTTTTACTTTCAAGATATTCAAGATATTCAAGATATTCCATCCTGATTTATCTTATCTCGATATTACAACTTATTCTAAGCACTTTTTATATTAAATCAAGCCAGGTTAAGCCTCTTTAACTTCTTTCTCAAACCAATAAGGTGAAAAATCTTGCCATAAATACTTGAAACTAGTGTTTTCTGCTCAGAACAAGATTCGTATATTGTCTTGTTTTAAGAAAACGTTGTAAGTGGAAATTTCTTACTGCACTGACAGATCATTTTTACCTCAAAATTGGTATTTTTTTCTTATTTTTTGATTGGCCTTTTTTGCAGTGTGGAGTTGTATATTTAGGCTTGGAAAAAAACAATATCTAGGTAAGTAAAAATGACTTAAATTAAGAACATTTTACTTCATTTGAGTAGATTCAACTTGACAAGTAAAATTATCTGCCAATGGAATAAGTGTGTTTTTCTTTATTCAAGCAACATTCGATTTTGTTTCTTATGTGAAGTGCAAAAAGTTGTTTTTCTTATTTTAAGTGTGCTCTGACCTGCTTGCCTCCCTCGTGATCGTACTGTAGCTTCGAGACAAAGACAAAGCAATAAATCAAACTTGTATAGAAACCAATAATAAAGGGAAGTACTTTTTAAAAATATTTCTTGCAACCTTTATAAGCCCCTAGCCTGATTCATCAGTCGGTTTCCACAAAGTGAAGCTGATGTCTGACCTCGCAGCATTAGGATTCGTTCACAATAGGCGGTAGGTGGGTACTTTTTTGATTTAACCAATCGCTGCTATTTGGTTCTGACGTATGTAATGCGCTGAACGCTCAGTGGTGTCCAAGTAATTGCAGCACAACAGCAAACCCATAGGAAGAAGGGTTGGGCGGTAATACAGTATCCTGTGGTATCAAAAAGTAGCAACGGTATCAGTTTCATTACCGTCAATAAAAAAAAAAATCTGCATAAGGACCTAAAACCACAGCACAGACTTTCTCCCCTCCGCTCTCTCTCCTCTTCAAACGTCAGAGATTTCCATCCACACGCAGCGAGGAAGAAGAGAAAAAAAAAGTCTGACGCTTCGTGTGTGATGTTGAGCTGAAAAGTTTGTGATGGAGACGTTTTATTGAAGCCGAGAGTCGAGAGGGGACGAGGCGCTGAAGAGGAGAAAGTTCCCACTCGAGGGCGAAGTCAGACTTTCACGGAGGAGACGGTAAAACCAAATTTATGGTTCTGCATCAAAACGTGTTTGCGTCAACGTGCAGAACAGCGTCCACATCGACCGTTATGCACCTCCGAAATTTTCTAACTATTCCTCTATTTGTTTATGTGTTACAGAAACAAAACTTAAAACCACATGGCTCATTTGCATACAGTAAAAGCGCTGATAAAAACAGCTCGTGCTCTGATGCTGATGCGATCGAACGCGCTGCAAAGTTTGGTTTGATCAGAACTTGTGCCTCATCTTCAAATATAAAGCTGCTCTTCTGTTTCTGAATGGTACAAAATAATTCTTAATTAGTCACAGTAATACTGTATACCCTGGTAAAATGCTGAGAAGGGTTAACAGGATCAAAATTTGGATACCGCCCAACCCTAGTAGGATAAAGGGCAATAACCTGTTTCCCCTTGATAAAATTCACCAAACATTCTCTTTGTTCCGGCTTTAAATCCTCAGTGTCGGGAATCGTTGCCATCACGAAATGTGTCTTTATCTCCATCCATCTCGACCGCTTTGTTTTACTGTTCTGCTGCACCACAAAAGCGACCCAGAAGCGCTTGAGTTTGACGTCATGGCTTCACAACTCTCCTTCCGGGGTTTTTGAAAACAGCCTAGTGTGTTTGGATTCCTGACCTAGTCGCTGGAGAGAAATAAAATTGGGTAAACGCGTTTTAAATCTCTTGAAATCCGCCCAAACCGATCGAAAACATGTTTATGAAAAATGCACTGGACATTGCATTTTGTCACGTTGCTTTGGGACCCATTTCCTCTCATTACCAAATACGCAAAACTGTTCTTTTTGATAAACAAACCTCTCAACACGCAGCCCGCTCCCGACCCAGATACACAATAACTTTGTAATCAGCCCCTTAGTCGTTTTCTTCGTTAACTATGCATAAACTCATCAAAAATTAACACTATCCACACTGTTCATTACTACAGCTACTCTTTACTTGACGTCACTCATGTTTTATGCATGTGTATACCCAGAATCTAGGGCCCCGGCGAGAGGGATGAGGAGAGATGCTGGAGGAGAAGATTTTGTATTTTTCAAAAGGCTAAGTGCAAAGAAAGTTGGCACATTTGTTTTGATTAAATCCCGGTTTCAAAGTGTTCCTTCTGAGATGAACAGCGAAGCAATTACTTTACACGGCGCGGATCAAACTCGTGGCAGGAACGGGGAAAGACGGAGAGAGAAAGAAAGATACAAATTGCAGTTATTTTAATGGGTGTCGCGGAATCGGGAGACGCTGATGAGGTGAGAAGACGAAGAGTTGTTGAACGTATCAGAAATCTCAATCACTAATAGATTATAAGGCTAGTATCGAACGAAACTAGATACTCATTTGAGCAGGTATCAATACTAGGAATGTAACAATAACTGAAATATCATTATGTCGTATCGTCAAAGGTCTCACAGTAATATCGTGGACCATCGCAATATATCGAATCCCAAGTCTCTTTGCTTAAATGAAAAGTTCTGATGCAGAAATAGCTGAAAAAACAGATGGAACTACATAGACCATGATCCTTTGCTCTGTTTCAGTGCAGACGACATGAAGAAATAACTGTTCTAAGCACTTTTACATCTTCATTCTTTCCTCTGAAGGTATTTTTAGAGGAAAAAGTAGCAGATTCACAGCAAAATATTGCAATAAATATGGTACGGTGAGATGTTTATGGTGAAAATATCGTACAGAGAGATTTGGATTTCGTTCCATCCCTAATGACAATAAATGTTGTACCAAATGACTGGTCAAAGCATGTTAGTCTTGTTATTATGTAGAATATTGTAATATCCTGAGCTTTCCCACGATATCGCAATAAATATTGTACCGTGACAATATTGTATCGTGAGACTTGGATAAACAATACTAAAAAAGCAGCATTCACAGGACAGATGTGAAGCTTTCCTTTGTCGCTTTAGAGTAAGGCGACTACAGTAGATTTTAAAAATTCTAAAAGTTCTAAACGGGGACACACCCGGGTTGGGATGTTTGGTATAAATAAAATAGTGAAAAGAAGGTGTAAGATTTTGCATTCTCGTTTCAGTCATGATCTGAGGGGCTTCTCACAGTGCATTTTTTTGCTTTATGATCATTCGCAAACACGGTTTATGTTCCTCTTTACTGTTGGCGAGGATCAGATTGGTCAAAAAATTGTGTTAGACCTGGTTTAGCCCTGGTTTAGTCTTAGTTTAGTCCTGGTTTAGTCTTAGTTTAGTCCTGGTTTAGTCTTAGTTTAGTCCTGGTTTAGCTCAAATTGGTCAAAAATAGGAACACCTGGGACATTTCTTGTAGAAAACTGGGACAAAACTGGAACTGTCCTGGATAAATAGGGACGTCTGGTCACTCGAGTTTAGAAAGATGGAACCTATGGAACCTCCCTGGACCCACATGTCGTATAAAAGAAAATACGATGACAAAAAAATCACATTCACGTTTTTATTATAACTGTGGGATAAGAATCAGTGTCAACTCTAGGAAGAAAGAGATGGAGGGAAGGAGGGAGGAGAGGAGCAGAGGAGAAGAGGGAGGGAGAAAAGGAGAGGAGGTGATCGAGGGATTAGAGGACACAAGGAAGCAAAGAGAAAAGAGTAGAGGGGGGATAATAAGGAGAGAAGGTAGAAAACAATAGAGGGAAGGAGGGAGGAGAGGACACGAAGAAGAGAAGAGAGGAGAGTTTGAAGAAAGTGATGGAGGGAAGGAGGGAGGAGAGGAGAAGAGGGAGGGAGAAGGAGGGAGAAAAGGAGAGGAGGTGATCGAGGGAGGAGAGGACACGAGGAAAAGAAGAGAAGAAAGAAGAGGAGGGGGAGGAGGAGAGGAGGAAGAAAGTGATGGAGGGAGGCAGGAGAAGAGGAGAGGAGATGATCGAGGGAGGAGAGGACACGAAGAAAAGAAGAGAAGAGGAAGGGGGATTGGGAGAGGAGGAAGAAAGTGATGATGGGAAAGAGGGAGGAGAGGAGCAGATGAGAAGAGAAAGGGAGGAGAGGACAGGAGGAAGCGGAGAGAGGAGAGGAGGGAGATGAGAAGAGGAGGAAAAAAGTGTTGGAGGGCAGGATGGAGGGAGAAAAGGAGTGGAGGAGAAGAGGAGGAGAGGACACGAGGAAGAAGAGAGGAGGAAGGAAGTGAAGGAGGGTGAAAAGGAGTGGAGGAGAAAACAAGATGAAGACAAGAGGAGATGATCGAGGGAGGAGAGGACATGAGGAAAGGAAGAGAAGAGGAAGGGGGATGAGGAAAGGAGGAAGAAAGTGATGAAGGGATAGAGGGAGGTGAGGAGTGGACCAGAAGAGAAAGGGAGGAGAGGTCAGGAGGAAGAGGAGAGAGGAGAGGAGGGGATGAGAAGAGGAGGAAAAAAGTGTTGGAGGGCAGGATGGAGGGAGAAAACGAGTGGAGGAGAAGAGGAGGAGAGGACACGAGGAAGAAGAGAGGAGGAAGGAAGTGACAGAGGGAGAAAAGGAGTGGAGGAGAAAACAAGATGAAGACAAGAGGAGATGTTCGAGGGAGAAGAGGACACAAGGAAAAGAAGAGAAGAGGAAGGGGGATGAGGAGAGGAGGAAGAAAGTGATGACGGGAAGGAGGGAGGAGAGGACATGAGGAAGAGAAGAGAGGAGAGGAGGGGGATGAGGAGAGGAGGAAGAAAGTGATGACGGGAAAGAGGGAGGAGAGGACATGAGGAAGAGAAGAGAGGAGAGGAGGGGGATGAGAAGAGGAGGAAGAAAGTGTTGGAGGGAAGGATGGAGGGAGAAAAGGAGTGGAGGAGAAGAGGAGGAGGAGAGGACACGAGGAAGAAGAGAGGAGGAAGGAAGTGACGGAGGGTGAGGAGAAAACAAGACGAAGACGAGAGGAGATGTTAGAGGGAGAAGAAGGGACATGAGGAGACGAGGGGGAATGGAACGAGGGAGGAAGGAGAGCAGATGAGGAGAGGAGAGAAGGAGGGGAGGAGATGAGGAGAGAGGGAAGGATGGAGGAGAGGAGAGGACATGCTTCATCAGGACTCTGTCTGATTAGATTCCTGTTCAGTGTTCAGAGTTAAAGAAGCAGGGACACGACTTTTCTCTTTATTTTTTTTACTGTTTGTGTATTTTTTCCTCCGTTTGAACAAAGTCCTCAAATCCGTTGTTTCCGAGAGCTCTGAACATTATTATAATAGCTCCTTTTTCTTTAGCTTTTGATGATTCATGCGCGTTCGAGTAACCTTGGCCTGTCTTCGCTTTCAAAGTATAAGTACTCAGGAAAAATGTCCAAAAAAAATCGGACTCATGTTGCACTTTCATTCAGATTTTCACATCAGGTTCTGAACATGGACTTGTACGTTCGGCTCCAGTCAAATGAAGCTCATCGAGGCGGTTCTATTTAGCGGATTTGCTTTGATTTATGGACAAAATAGCGAAATAAAATCACCAGGATCACGTAGAGTGCGTTAATACGAACGTTTTAAGACCGAAATGACGAGACTTCCCACAGCAGTTAGAGACAGACGGATATTTTTTCAATATTATAGCGAATTGGAGCCGGAGTTGATGGAGCCAGATGTTCATTTATGGTTCTGAAATATGAGGTTGTGTACAGTACTGCGCAAAAGTTGTAGGCAGGTGTGGGAAAAATGCTGTAAACTAGGAATGTCTTCAGAAATAGAAGTGTTACTCATTTATTTTCCTTCTTTCCTTTATATTTCCTTATTTGCCTTCAGAAGAGCATCACTTCTTCTAGGTTTACTTGCAGATTGCAGTTTGTGAAGGACCTGGGCTGGTCGATGTCATTATTTATATATTTTTTTATATTTATTTATTTATTTTTATAGCATTCTTTGTTTACAGCGTTTGTTCACACCTGCCTGAAACTTTTGCACAGTCCTGTACATAAGAATGAAAATACCAGACCTGAAAATCAGCAAATCTGAAAGGTCCTGGGTCAGGGATAAGGTCCGACAGTGGCTCTGTGTGGTGACGATACCCTGTTCAATCGAAACAAAATCAGAGATTTGGAAAGTTGCAATTTGCAGTTCATAAAGGCTGCAGTTTTTGTACCATAATTCCCTCCACAAACAATGAAAATCTTCTGTCTTATTCTGCATAAAAACTGCCAATGCTGTAGTTTACATCTGTACAAAATGTTCTGAAATGTGATTCTTGTATTTCACTTTTTCGTCAGTTCTTCTTTATCTTCTAAAAAAATTGAAAATCAAATTACAGGACTTGTCATAAAAATGTCAATATTTCTCCAAAATTGTTCACCGTAAGGTTAAGATGCAGGAGTCAAGTGTACAGTTCTAAAATACAGTGATTCTGACTCCTCACATTTATTAAAATCATTAAACATAAAATAAACAACATTTTAAAATGAATTCAAATAAAGACTACCCAATTATTTTATATGTTTACTTCAGTTTGTATCATTTTAACATTATTTATTATGTGTATTATTTAGTATTATTGTTTGGTAAGTTGGTCCTGTTTACCTGTTTGTCTTGTTTTTTGTTTTTTAATTTTTTTTTGTTTATTATTGCTATATTTTGTCTTTTTTTGTTAGTATGGCTTATTTTTTGATTGCATTTTTAAAAAAACATATTATTGTTGTTTATATTTGTGTTCATTATTTAATTTGTTGCGTACGACTCTGGTTGATGAAGAAATATATGAATAATACTAATAATAATAATATGAATACAAAATAATTAAAAAATGAAATAAATTAACCACAAAATAGTAACAAATATATATGTATTATTATTATTATTATTATTATTATTATTATTATTATTATTATTATTATTTTCTTTTTTATTAGCCTTAGCATTGAGACACAATCATCTAAACACAGAAGTTTTGACCTTTTATTTGTCTACTTTTTAACATATTGACAGTGACGTCCACCCACTGCTTTATCTTTTTTTTTAGCACGACTCGGTAAAAAAACGCATCGAGACAAAACCAGACAGGAAGTGGTGACGCTAACAGCGCCTATAGAGATGAGCTTGTATAAAATAATGTGAAAAATCCCCACATTACACTCGGGATAAAAGTTTTTGGAGCCCTCAGACTGTTCTCGGAGTGAGTCAGCCGCACAGAAACCGACTCCAACAAGAGCTGCCTATTTTCAGAGCTCCGGCGCTGGTGGGAGACCTGCTATTGTCATTTGATGCTCGCAAAATTATTCCCAGAAAACGGATATCATTATGGGCAGTCCCGAATTAGATCGAGCAATAACGTGACATTTTTAGGTCAAAACAATAAAGTTCTACAGAAATGTGTGAAATCAGAGAAGGTCACGGGGCTTATTGTCAATTACAGCGCACATGACAGCTCACGTTAGACTGCGAGTTTCATAACTTCATATTCAAGTTTCAGTTTCATGAGTTCATAATGTCTTTTTTTGGTTGGACACATTGAGCTGATATGACATATACATAAGTCCAGCAACCACAATGTAAACAAAGGACAAAACTTGTACCGTTATTACATGTTCAGACTAATGACATCAATTTTATTTTGTTAAATTACAGTTTAAACCAGGGGCGGGCAATTATTTTTTCCATGGGGCCACATGAGAAACAGAAAATATTGTGGAAGGCCAAAATGCTTTACTCAAGTGCATAATATGAATTGTATTTCTTTATAAAAAGCAGTAAATAGGATTGTTTTGACACGCTGGTTAGACTGGGAAGAGTTTATGTTATGCAATAAAAAAGTGAGGCTGCCTTGCAAAAAATGTCATAAAAACACCTCTAAAATAAAAGCAATGCAGCTTTATTCTATGCATGATGCGTGAGGTAAAATGATAAAATATGTTTATTTTGTAATTCCAAATGAGCTTAAACAGGCCGGTCAGAGTCAACCAAAGGGTCGTAGAGTCCCGCGGTCACTTCTGTTGTAGCTTTTTTTTTTGTTGTATTGTGGCTTTTTGTTGTGTTCAGTGTGTTGTGCCTAGTGATGGGCATTTGATTACATTTTCTTAATGGATCGTCGGGCAAATTAGCGATCAATTTTTGAATAATCATTAACATTTCATATTAAAATTATAATCACTATTACTATTACTAATCTGCATAAATAAACTCAACTTTACAACATATAAACCATAATCCATAACCACTAGAGCCACATCAGCCTGTTTGAGATTAGAATGTGTTTAATGCAGCTTTGGCACATTTGTTTACGTCTTACAGAAACGAAACTTAAACCACATGGCACATTTGCATAAATAGTAAGTGAAAAAAGCAGCTCTTTCCTTGTGCTGATGCTTCAGCTTCTGTTGGACTAAAGGACACGACTCAGTGGATTATGAGTGTTCTTCCTGTGACAGAGGACGTGATGAGGCTGGTGAGTCTGTTCTGTGCGTATGTCGCATTGGAGATACTGCGTATACATGCGAAATTGGGATACTCAAAAAAACAAAAAAAACAAACAGATGATACCCGGGATACCGATGTGCAGGTAAACGCACTCTGAGGGATATAGTGATCTCCAAGGAGCCAGAGTCAAGACGTGGGACTGTGGGGCTGCAACTCCAGTGTTTGCGCTGTGAGACGCAGCCTCGACTCTGCAACCTACATTCGGTTTTTCGATTAAAATGAACGTGATCGACAAAATTATTAATGATCCATTATCGATTAGTCGACTAATCGTGCCCATCCCTAGTTGTGGTGTTTGTATTTGTTGTGACCCCCCGGTATCAGAAAATAGAGTCCACTTCCATTGTGGCTTTTAATTTGTGTGTTAAAGATGTGTGAATGAAACAAAACACAACTCCATCTACGTTTGTGGTGAGAAAACATTATTCCAGAAAACGGCGTAATATAGATCCTTTAATGTCTCTGCTAACGATGCGCTGGCAGGCTTGGTGTCGGGTTGCACATGTCTCACTTTGTTCACAGATGGAAGTGGGCAGAAACTCTGCCATAACTGAAGAAAAAAAAACAACAACAACAAGAGAACGAAAAAAAGAGAGTGAAAAAACGCCGATAGCTGCTGCAACTTTAACTCAGTGTCTGGACGACTGGAGCTAAAACGCGGTAATCACAGGCCCGTGTTTGCGACGTGCAGCGGATGACAGAGGAGGCCTATCTCTCGGCTCATAATGAATGCCTATGCCGACATGTGGGTGGAGATTAGGTCATTGTCTTACTCATTGCAGTACAGAAATAGCTCCATGTGGCATTGCATGAGAGCTGCACAGTAATTTATGCTCCAAACAAGGAAATAAGTTTGTGCTGATGAGGCCAATGTGTCCGAGAATACACTTTGGATCCTATAGAAAGAGATATAAATGGACCAGCAGGGTGAGTGGAGAATAGTTCAGTCTATGGAACTTCCACCACTTTTTTGTCTCCATGGAGATGCTATTGTTTTGCCTGAAATGTGCCACAGTTTAGTGCAACTCTGTGAAAGTGAGACCTACACGTTTACCAATCTGGAACGGATCTGAAGTGATTAGAAAAGGCAGAGAAAAGCACAGACATTTTCCCCGTCCGATCTTACCTTCTGCAGCAGGGGTCTCCAGCCTTTTTCCTACGATGAGCTACTTTTACAAAACAAAAATTCTGGAGAGCGATTCATTTTAGCAGTCGCAAGAAGTTGAGTAAATATAAGAGCTGCAACAAGCCTTAGATGGGGAATAGTTAGATGCTTATAAAACATATATAACTCCAAATTTGTGTTATTCAGCACAATGAGTATAATTCAGAAAGCTCTCAGTGAGCTACTTCACTGGAAAAAAATATCTAGGGAAATTAAAATAACTTAAATTAAGAACATTTTACTTTATTTAAGTAGATTCAACTTGACAAGTGAAATGATGTACCAAAGGAATAAGTGCGTTTTTCTTAATTCAAGCAACATTTGATTTTGTTTCTTATTTTAACTGCAAAAAGTTGCTGGTTTTCTTGTTGTAAGTGTAGTGAGATGTATTTTCATACTTTAAGTACAAGCACAGTGCAACACTTCTCTCTTCCTTTACTTTTCACATTCTTCTTCAACTTTTCCCTTTCACTTCCCGCTCGATCCCTCTCGCTTGGTCCGTCGGAAAATAGAGTCGTTGTGGCTTCCGTTGTTTTCTGTTCGAGAGAAGAACTTCGCCTAAATATGTCAAAAAGTCTTGTTCCACTGGCAGATCATCAATTTACTCAAATCATGATAAAACTTTCATAATTCACGTAATCGTAACTTGACTAGATGTGTTTTTTGCTGTGTTGGAAGTGGGTGGAGAGGTACTGGTAGGTCCTGGGCTACAGGTTGGAGACCCCTGACCTACAGGTCGACTGAAATACGTCTGTCTTTGTTTTAACCTTATGGCGGCGGCATTCTCTAGAGTAGTGAACTCACAAATATCACTGAATCCATCTTGCTTGTGTATGTACGCAGGCATGTGTGTAAGCATGTATGTATGTAGGTTTCTGTGTATGTGTATGAAGTGCAGGTGAGTGAATGCACATGTATATGTTTATATATCCGTGAACCTGCGCATGTCTGTTTATGAGAATAAAAAACAGAGGCAACAACTACCCCATAACTATGTTTTTTACCCCTCGCGCTCCTCGGTTTAGATCGCCGGCCGATTTGTGTGGCCCGATCCCCCTCCTCGCTCCCTGCTTAGATTGTGGAAGGGTTTTACAACCTTAAAACATACATAATCATTGTAAAAAAAAAAGAAAAAAAAAAGCTGACTACTTCGTGGATTTCGCCTATTGCAGGTTATTTTTAGAACATAACCCCCGCCATAAACGAGGGACTGTAATGCCATACCCTGGAAAAGCAATAACGCCATGGTGGCAGACCTTCCAACACAAGTCTTACAAATTTCCTCCTTAAAGCTTAACTTGATCAATAGTTGAGTTCCTCCGCAGTCTTCACCTGTCCATGTTACCTTGAGCTCAACACAACAGCAGAAAAACAAGTTGTGTTGTATCCATTAGAATGCCAATGTTCTCAGCGCTCTCCTCCTATAGTGACCCTATAGAAACACACACGAGACCCGGGAATTCTGGGAGCAAAGTTGGCCGCGACCGAGCGCATTCACACAACGGTCCATTAAACCTCCTCGTGGATCTCGTCAAGGTCAGATACACGTGGACATCATTACATGGATTAATAGAATACGTCCAAATGAGCGCGCCGTGACTTTCGCCCATAGAAGAAGTAATTGGGGTTAGAATAAGGCGTTGTGAAGCATGAAGGGGTGATACCATGGGGCAGTGAGATCAATAATGGGACAGGCAGAGATCTGGAGCTGGTCTGGGCTTTGGCTCGCCCCCTGGTTTTTCTAATGAGCGTCAGGGATCAGACCGGAGACACAAAATGAGCTGGGAGTGGCTCAGGAGCGGGGGGAGGGTGACGATAATGTAGAACTGTGCAAGGGCCGGAGGAA
The DNA here is from genome assembly GCA_034769755.1 of Odontamblyopus lacepedii. Lineage (NCBI taxonomy): Eukaryota > Metazoa > Chordata > Actinopteri > Gobiiformes > Gobiidae > Odontamblyopus > Odontamblyopus lacepedii. Next base: position 35,296,932 of record CM068354.1, on the reverse strand, counting down.
CTGAGGAAAACAGAGGTAATAATTGTTTAAATGAACATTCTGCAACGCGTCAGTACCGAGTCAATAATTGTTGAGTTTCAGATGATATCACGACATGCAAGAGGCCAATATTATTTAATATAGACGGCGAAGAAAACATGTTTAAATGCAGGTTTGTGTTGTAATTAGGGATACAACGATACAAATTTCCCACGATTCGATACGTATCTCGATACACTGGTCACGATATCGATTTGTTTTAATCTCATGTAATTTTTCTGCTAATGAGTATAATATAATAACAACGTGATATTAATGAAACATTGCATACATTACATACAGTACATACAGTGTTTTAGTTCATTTGGTTCAATGATTTACAGCTCAGCATTTTTATTCAGTGAAAATAAGAACAGACCTTTCTCAGGCTGTTTTATATTTTATAATATACCAGTCTACTCCTAATGTAGGCTGTAGGGGAGCTACACTTTCAGACTTTTGCTTTTTTGACACATTGGACTCTACCATCTACTTTCTGAACACTGAAACTGTGTTATAGTACACAGAAATGTCTCAACAGACCTTTTTCTGAGTAAAACTTATGAGATAGAGTCTGAGAAAAAGATCGTGTATATCAAGAATCGCGTTGCATGTGCTTATACGAGTATTTAAAAGTATTTAAAAGTGAATATCTTTGTCATTCCTGGGTCTATCAACGTAAAATAAAAAGCGACAGAAAGATAAAAGCCATCTCTGTTAGAATATTTCAGCTGTAAGTCCATATGGAGCCGTTTTCTTGCTGTTTCTGAGGAAGACGCAGCGATAACTGTTTTCCTTTTGGACCAAAATAAATGCAGGGCACATGGACGGACATTTGCATATCGACTGAACACGTGTATCGAATCGTGACACCAGTATCGAACGATTCAATATTATATCAAATATTGTTGCAGCCCTAGTTGTGATACAGTGAGTTCTTGGTCTAGTCCAGGGCTGGGCAAACTTCTTGACCCATGGGCCACAAAGGGTTCTAAAATTTGACAAAGGGCCGGACCAGGAGCAGAAGGATGGAGTATTTTGGTAATCCACCTCATGAGAGAAATAAATAACATGGGATATTTAGAAAACAAGTGCTTGAATTTCAACTGGAAATCATTACAAAGCATTACAACAAAATATCTATCAGGTTAATGTATCTAGAGTTGGGAAATGCCGGAATTGCAGGAGAAATAAAACATTAACAAGGTTTATTATTATGATTTATTGAAGTTCAGGAGGCCGGATTAAAAAGAATAATGAGCCGCACATGGCCCCTGGGTTGCAGCCAGTAATGGAAATGATCAAGTTCAACATTTGTGTTTTTATCTTTTGGATATTTCATGGCAAAGTAACATGTAATCAGTCTGAAAACCACTGATACTGTAGATAGAAAAACTAGTATTGTGACTAGATACTAATTTACTACACTGAACAAAGTTAATACTCCTATTTTAGCTGCTTCTGTAATAGAAATGTCTCGATGATGATATCTAAATAAGTACAGAACTAGTACAAGACTAACGCTGCCCCACAGGATGTATTCTCGCGATATTTTTGAGTTCATATAATCCAATTTTTGACTGCACCCACTGTAATCGGGCGGATCAATCACGCCGCAGCATTGAGGTTAGTGCGAAAGCCGAATGTAAACACCCAAATGCAAAAATAGTGACTCTTTATTTTGTGAAAAACGTGCAGAAGGCGAGAGCTTTGTGCGATGTCTGTGCTTTTCTCTTCATTGGATTTAACTCAGGTTTGATTTTTCGGCTCGTTCCGCTGTCGTGACGCCTCGACCGATCAGATTCAGGTAGTCGTCATGATGTTCCGCACTTTTTGATTTCTTTCTGTGAGAGCTGTTCCAGGTTGATAATGTAGAACTCAACTCTCGACTCAGAGTGACACACGGATCAGTCTGAGCAGGCTTGGAAAACCAGGAAAAGGACATTATATCATCAAAATACTGTCTGCAGGTGTTTCTGTATTGTTAAACACATTCATTCAGATCCAGTTGTTGCCTGATCCTCTATATCTATGTTTTTCCATTGGTTATATCACATGTTTGGTTATCTGACTGTGTTTATGTTATTTCTATAAGGATTCAGACCTTGAAATCTCGATTATGTAGCTCCTATTGGAAAGCTGAATACCTCATAACACTTTTATATTTTGAGGCGGCACGGTGGCTGAGTGGCAACACTCAGGCCTCACAGCAAGAAGGTTCGCCCGGGCCTTTCTGTGTGGAGTTTGCATGTTCCTCCCCGTGTCTGGATGGGTTTCCTCCGGGTACTACGGTTTCCCCCATCGACCTAAAACATGCCCGCACCCCTATGAACTAACATCAAGGACCATGTTGTCCACCCTCCTGTGGGCTCACCACCTGCAGAGGGGTTCATAGGGGGGGTCAGGTGCTATGAGTATTGGGCAGCACGCTGCCCCCGCGACCCAGCCGGATTAAGCGGGAGAAGATGGATGGATGGATGGATGGACTTTTATATTCAGACCACTTCACATGTTTATAGGATTACTTCTTAGTTACAAATGTAAATTCCAAATGACACTGGTTATAATTAAAGACGTAGTTATTGAAGACATCACCATATCAGCAGGATTATAAATACTTTATATTTGCATTGCTGTTGGGCAGAACAGCGTGTTTCATCAGCCGGTTTCACTTCGTGGAAACCGTCTGACCTCGCAGCATTAAGATTCGTTCGCTTGATGGTAGATGGGTACTTTTTTGATTTAACCAATCGTTGCTATTTGGTGGTGACGTCTGTAATGCGCCGGAACGCTCAGCGGCGTCCAGGTAAACGCTGGAACCACAGCAAAACCTGTAGGAAGAAGGGCAATAACGTCTTTCCCCTTGATAAAATTCACCAAACATTCTCTTTGTTCCAGCTTTAAATCCTCGATGTCGGGAATCGTTGCCAACACAAAATGTTCGGCTTCGTCTACATCCATCTCGACCGCTTTGTTTCCTGTTGCGCTGGACACAAAAGGACCCAGAAGCGCTGGAGTTTGACCTCATGGCCTCACAGCTCTTCTCTGATTGGCCGCTGTGCCAACTACAACTTCCGGGTTTCTTTCAAACCACTGAGTGTTTTCTGATTCTTGTCGCTGGAGAGAAATGAAATTGAGCGGCGGCACTAGGTGGCACCAGCCTGGCTACAGATAACCAGTTTGTACTATAATAAAAATCAAGTCTTTCAAAGCCATGAGAAAGCCCACAGCCCACATATTGATTTATAGTTTAGTTCACAAGTAAAAAATTGTCTTTAAAAGGTCCTATATTACACAAACTGGACTCTGGTGAGCTTTAAACCATGTTATAATGTTGTTACCTCATCAAAACATACCTGGAGTTGTGTTTGTTTCATTCACATGTTTGAGTAACTCTTTATTATTAGTCTGTTCCACCTTGTGATGTCATGTAGTGGTAATTTCTAAGTTTACAGCTATAACTTTTACCTTTTGTTCAGCAGAGATCGGCAATTCCAGGGCTGAAATATCCAAATGATTCTGGTGAAGGTGCTTGGACACAGATGATGATATCACACAGTGAAACAGTGTTTTACATAGTGAAAAGAAGAAGAACTCCTGATCTGTTTATTATGAGGAAAAAACTTTATAACATAGATCAGAAAATAACGTAAAATGGGCCCTTTAAATACCATTTCAAATCCACTGATCTCTGTAGCCCTTTTGAGGTTTTGGAGAATGCACTTTTTTAGTTGTTTTATTGTTCCTTTTCAGTTTAAGCCCTTTTAAAATGAATCATTGCGTTGATGAAATGGTGACCTTGAGGATACTTCCAGCTCTTATCATGAAAGCAGCAGGTTTGCCTTTGAGAAGATGAAGCTGCTGTGGACTCGCTCTGAACCTGTGAATAATTATCTCTGTGAACCGTGGTCAGTTTTTGGTCCGATTTCTGATGTGGAGGGATTTGTTTTACTGCTGCTCAAGGTGCGGCTGAAAATACTGTTTGAACTCAAGGTCGTCTAAGTCGAAGTAAGTTTTAGTCTTGTCTCAAAGTGTAAATGTGAAAAAGTAATATCCCTGAATCCTTTTTAGTGTTGTCACAATACTAAAATTTCTTGATTTCAATACAGGATTTCAAAAAGGAACAGACTTGATACTCAATACCTATTCTGATACCACAATTATATTAAACAACACTCTTTATTTAGACAGTAGAATGTGATTTTCAACATTAAATCATGGCACTTTCTTTTCTATTCCCAGCTCAAGATCATTCTAAAGCTATTTCATGATGATCTAGTTTCGATACTGGTTTTAGAATCAATTAGTGTCTGATTTTGAATACGTTGAACACCCTATTGTGTTCAGTGACTCCTCCAAAAGTTAGTTACATGTCACACCTTAAGCTGAACTACACCTTTGTGCTTTATTTTGGTGCGATCAAAGTTACGAGCTGAGTTTAGTTTTTGTTCATGCATATTCGAGTAACGCTGTGTTGGTCTGCGCTAAGTTTCACGAGCAAGGACCAGGCCACAACGATGGAATACGATAAAGATATTTATAGACGATGGATAGATGTGGCGGCTGGGAGGAGACTCGGGATGACGGCTTTGTTTCAGGTCAGCCCGGCCGATTCAGTAGATGATTTCTTCAGGCTTTGCTTGAGAACGAGAGACACTGGTTGGTCTAGAGCAGGGGTGTCAAACTCATTTTGGTCCGGGGGCCGTATGCAACCTACTTTGATCCCAAAAGGGCCGGATCAGAAAACTCAGTTCTCTCTTCAAGTTATTGTATTTTTCTCCGTGTCTCGTAGTGGTGTTTAAGATTATATTCTTCGAGCAACGCCACTTGTTCCAAACACACTGAGCACAGATTTCCCATTCACCTCTGTCAACAAATGTTGTCAGGATAGGCCTGTGTAAATAGGGTTTCTGGGTAACTGAAGGTGTGGTTGGCTGGAGAGGAGCAGGGGGAGGTTGAGCCGTGGTCCTGCTCCTGAATCTCAGTCGCTTATATTAACTCCACTTCTTGCGAATCATCAAAAATGTGAATGTGTCTGGTTTGTAAGGCTGTAAGGCAATGAAACTGTTATTAATCAAGATTGTGATTCGGTCAGTTCTGATGGTCCATCTTGTGTCTTTTTACTTGAGTAAGGTTGTCAAATGTATGAAGAATCGGATATTAATCGATAATAAAACTAGTACTGAAACCAGATACTCATTTGAACAAGTACCGGTGCTAAAAAAGTCACATTCACAGGACAGAAATGAACCTTTCCTGAAGCTTTAGGATGATCTTGAGCTGTATCAGAACAAGTATAAGAGCACAGAGGCAAGTGTAAGGCCATGGACTAATGTGGAACCTACCTGGAGCACTGAGGGAGTTTTTATTTTCATTGTGGTAAAGGAATCGGCATTGAGTCTATTTTTAGTATCAAAATCAAGTTTTTAGTGTTGTAATAACATTTGTCTGTTGGCGGAGATGCTCAGAAGTGACACTGAGGATGAAGAATTTAATGGATTTAGTGATTTGGAGCGAGATGGAGAGTTTGGTAAACTTGTTCTGTTGTTTCTGCTCTAGTTTTGTGAATAACTGTTCATATGTGACGTGAACTCACCAGACACATGTTCAGCCTGTTGTTCTCTGTTCTATTGGTATTTCTATAACTCGAGATGAAATGTCTGTTCCTGGTGTCTGATTTTATCAAATTATTTAGTACTTTCTTTATTTTATATATATAGTATTTATATTTCAATTCTCTTTGTAAATTTTGTACATATACTTATTCACTTTATATTATTATTTTTATTATTATTTCTATTTTTATTATTGTTTATCTTGATTGCATCACACTTTTCCCCCCTTTTTTGCACTAAACTGTCCTGGAGCTACTGTGACTGTTGAATTTCTCCACTGTGAGCTCAATAAAGTCCTATCTTATCTTATCTTATCTTATCTTATCTTATCTTATCTTAAATTAATTTCCCCCAAAATGCGACTTATAGCCCAGTATGACTTATATATGCTTTTTCTTCTTCATTGTGCATTTTTTGGCTGGTGCCACTTATACTCCGGAGCGACTTATAACACCTTCCCTTTATAGAACGCTTTTCAAGACACCCAAAGTGCTTAAATATAATATTGTACTGTAGTATACTATAGTACCCTATTATAGTCCGGAAAATACGGTATATTAGAGGGGAGTCCGTGTATTCTTCTTTGCCCAGGCCCCCAAATCTCTGCCTGACTTTAACTATGTGTTGGAGACAGCTAAGAACTGTACACTGTGCACCGGGCACGTTATTCGACCAATACTCCGGCCAGAGAGTAAATTAGGACACAGGATGTATATTTGGAGTTTTTAATGTCCTTTCTTTAATCTTTCATCTGTCTGTCATTTCATCTGCCCTATCCTTTCCATCTGGTAATCTCATAGACGCAGACTTAGAGAGGTTAAAGGTAAAGATCTGAAGCTACAGCGGTGAGTCTAGCATAGAGTCTGTTAAAGCATTACCACGGTGCTCTCAAGGACCCCTGAGCTGCAAAAATAAGAAAGTTACTAAACTAACAGTTAAATTGGGGAATTTACAACACTTTATTATTAACTTTTCACATTGCATTTTGTCCAGGGCGTGTACTGTACAACCCAAGTGACCCGGCATTGCACAGAAAACGAGCCAGCAGGTTTTCCAGGCATATTTCCTCCTAACTCTCTCTAAACTCAAGTTAAAATCTCCAAATCGCGCGTTTAAATCCCACAGAGAAACATCATTACATCACATACAGTAACACTCGCCCCTGCACAAACACGCTTGCCAAAACTGTTATTGTCTGTTATTAAAATTCATCTTTTCGGTCTTTCGGCAAAGCGAGCTGAATGGGCGAAGCCTGAATGGTTGAGTTTGGATGTGTTTTTTTTCCCCAATAGCAGTGATTAATACGTGTCTGTATCCGAGAGCTGCACCTACACCTCCATCAAAAGCGAGCACGCCTTTCGTTTTCGCAATGAGAATTTAATAAAACGAAGTCAAGGATTCCTCTCTGAACCGAGCCGCATCCATAATTTAGAAGTTTGACGTGGGTGTGTGGTTTGAGCGAGGTAGTGGAGCCGTGCGTATGTGGGTGGGAGCGATTTCGACATGGTGCTGCTGTACTTTTGTCGGCTTTTTAGGAAGAAAAAACAGACCCAAGGAGATGGATACGGGGCCAAAAGGGGAGAAGACACGGGAGGAGGAGATGGAACAAAAGGACCACGTGTTTCTGTCTGTTCCGAGCAGCGGTGCATTATGGGAAGGGTCGTTGCGTTGAAGAAAAGTTCAGATAGCAGCAACGAGAGGCTGAGAGATAGGATAAGGATAAGGCGAGAGAGATGCGGAGATTATTGAGGAAAAACAGAAGAATTTGTGATTCTAAACAAAGATTTGCATGGTGATTTATGGATTTTTGGACAGTGAGAGCGTTGGTGTAGGAAAAAAAATGGTTCACAGCAGGGAAGTGTTGTCTTGATTCTAAAATTTCACTGCAGATTTCATAAAACTGACCAAGATTTATTCTCTTAAATCTAGACAAAAAAATCTGATTTATCTTGTTTTAAGGGATATGTACTAAATGACGGCTAAATATGTGAGATTATTAAGCTTATTTCAAGAAAATATTTATTTTTTTCTTAAACTATAAACTATTTAGAATCCACAAAACAAGTGCAAAGCTAAACAAGTGTTAAGATGGAGTTTAAGACATTTTTTATGGATGTAAATGAGTCGATCTTGGACTGAAACTGTCCAGTATCTCTGAACCTTGTGCCTCTAACACGGAAAGATTAAAAGATTTAAAAGTTTTAGGAGAGAGCTGCAGTTTGTCAATATGCACTGGAAAAATCAATATCTAAGTAAGAACATTTTACTTCATTTGAATAGATTCAACTTGACAAGTAAAATGATCAACCAGTTAATTCAAGCAACATTTGATTTTGTTTCTTATTTTAAGTCCAAAAACTTTGGTTGGTAGCAAGATGTATTTTCATATTTCAAATACAAAAGATCATTTACTTGTCAAGTCAAGTCATGTCAACTCAAATCAAGATAAAACTTTCTTAATTCAAGTCATCTTAACTTGACTAGATTTAGTTTTTTGCAGTGTTAGTTAGTGCAAGTGGTAATTGGTCTTAAAATAAAGAAATAAAGAATTTAATTACGCTTCATTAACTAAAATCAAGAATAAAACGATAACAATAAAACAGTCAATAACAGCTTTATATTCTAGTTTTAAGATTTTTCATCTTAATTTATTCTTAGAATTAGTGTTTTATGCTTTATTTTAGATCACTTAAAACTTAGATCATTGCTTAGAATAAGTGATTTCATCTTATTTAGAGATTTATGAAGGCCTGGATATATTTTCTTATTTTAAGACTTTTTGATAAGTAAATTTCACTTCCTGCACTGGCCGATCATTTCACTTTTAACTTAAAACAAGTGGATTTTTCTAGTTTTAAGGAGGGGGATTTCTGCAGTGTTCAGACCCAATTCAACACTAAGGAACAGACTAGATATCGGTTCTGAAACCACAGTGATCATTTACAATACTCTTAGAATGTGATTTTCAGCCTTAAATCAATACTTTCTTTTATATCTCCACGCAGTCTTATATCTGTGTAACCCCTCAGCGGTTCATATACTCGTCTATGTGCTCTTCATCTTGTTCTGATACAGCTCAAAATGATTCTAAAATGACTCAGAAAAGTTCATTTCTGTCCTGTGAATGTGGCTCTTTTAGTATCGATACCCGCTCTACTGAATTTATAGTTTCCGTACTCATTTTAGTATCGATTAATATCTGATTTTCATTAGTCTGAACAACAATTCAGATAAAAATAGTTTGGTTTTCATTGACACATGGTGATTTTGTGTTTTGCTCTACAGACTGAAAGATTAAATGAGCAAAATTACAGCCGTTTTGTAATCGTGTCCTTTCTCGTCACTATAATCACAGTAATTTCTGGAAATGAATATGTATTTGACAAAATAGAGTTATTGCAGTTAGTATCACTCCAACAAATTTACTGCAGTTGGATTTGTGGTACACTGGGCAATACGGATGTAAAAATAACCGAAATATGGTGAATATGGTGATACTGTTCTTTGCTTAAATGAATAGTTATGGCGATTTTAATGTCTTTTTGTGAATTTAACGTCTTTCTTATTCTGTAAAGCACTTTGAATTACTTTGTGGATGAATTGTGCTATACAAATAAACTTGCCCTCGGTGCAGCAGTAGATAAAAAACAGAGGGAACTACATAGACCATGATCCTTTGGTGTTGTCAGTGCAGATTACATGAAGAAATAACTGTTATTTAGCACTTTTAAATCTTAATTCTTCATATTATAACAGTACCAAAGGATTTTCAAGGCTTTTAGGAGGAAAAAATAGTAGTAGTATTCACAATTTTGTAAACCTCCACAAAATATCTCAATAAATATCAAACCGTGATCAGATGCATATCATGAAAATATCATATTGAGGGATTTTGCATATTGTCATTGTGTCCTGAGGCAAGACACTTTTGTCACCTGCTCAATACATGGATTTTCTCTGTGTGTGAATGAATAATGGCTGATAGGCAGAGACCAGTGGCACAAAGTGTTCAGAGACACTGTTTCACACTTGTATGGTACTTTTACGTCAGTTCCTGCAAAACAGTGCGAGGTCACACGTTTTCTTACTTCCTACTCCAGCGGTTTGAAGTTTCTTGTAGAATTCACTGAACATAACTTCACCGTAATCACTTAGAAACTTGACAAGCATCTCAAAGTTCTACCGCGAAGGGATTTCATGTTACTTTTTATCAAACATAGTGAAATTCCCAACTCTTCTTTAAAGATTCTGTCTGTGGGCCTGAATAAAGCACATGTTAAATGTACAGCAGGACTTTAGAGTGTCTACGGGGATTACTGCTCGCACTTGATCAAACGTCTTTAATCTTTGCTTTGTGTTTCTTCTCAGAGAATATTCTCAGCCGTTCTAGTCGGGCTATACATCCATAAACTGGTATTAATCTTAAACCAGCAAATTAAGACTGATTTTGATTGAGGTTAGACGAGACAGAACAAATTCTTCTTCAGTTTTTGTTTATGTTTCATGGCAGAATGTGGCCGTAACTCCTCGTCAGACCTCAGAAGCTAAACCAGTTTGGCTCTGTTAGTACTTGTACGTGAGACCTGTGGGAATACCACGTGTCACAGTGACGTGCCACCGGCTCTCGTGCAAATGACTGTTATGTCCCTAAGCAAGACACATCACCTACAGCGCCTGGTATGAACGTGGTGTGAGTGTTGGTGGTCGGAGGGGCTGATGGTGCAGAGCGGGAGGGCGGGGCAACTGTGGCTACAATAGTCATTTTCTACATGAGCTAATTCAAAGTTCAGTTCACAATTTTCAAGATGAACCAGTTTGTTCATCGTTCATAATTGTTTATAGTTAATAGTTTGTTCATAGTTCCAAAAATTAACCAGTTCATTGTTTTAATACATTGCTGCGAGCGATTATTTTTCAATATCTTTGCCAAAGCCCATAAAGAACCACAGACTGTAATTATTTCATCAGTTTTAACAATGAAACTAAGTGTTAAAGTTCATCTTCATATCAAATTTTGAATCCTTATCCAAGCAGGTTCACATGAGCGTTTAGAGAAGAGCGTTTCCCCACTGCTGCTCTGTTCAGTCCTCACTAAAGCAGCTGCAGCCTTCACTTTATCAGCACAGGGAATGTGCGAGAAGCCTGAGTACAGAAAGCATCGCTGCACAGTTCACATGAAGTTAGCTCGTGCTGTTGTCAGCAGTTGTCGCCGAGTGATAAAATAAGTTATGATGCTAAATGAACATTAATGAGCGGGATACGTCTTTACCCGTATGTGTTAAATCAGGTGAGTTCGTAACGAGACGAGAAGAAATGTCTCAAACTTCAGTCGCCGAACATCCACTTATACCTGATCGACACAACCCCCGGGAGAGCCTGAAATCTGCTGAAATCCTCCAAGACTCTGACATGATACCAGGACAGCGGCTCTTTCTGCAGGAGACGAGCTCAGCAGAGCGTAGAAGTATTTTGTCTCATGGCGATGCGATGCTGGTGGCTCAAGTTTTTGCCAGATTGAATGTTTTTCTGCTAAATATTAAGGACTCTTTATGGTGTGTTTTGACAAGTTTTCGCCTGGAACACGAAAGAAATCTGGTGCCCTGTTGAACAAAGACAGAGCATGTCGTTCCCAGACACCAGAATGAACGTGTTCTCAGTCATACAGAGCGTTCAGTTCACGTTTGCCCAAAATATGAATCGTTCAGGTACAACACTGACAATAGTCTCTATCACTATCTGTGCCCAAAAAGCACTATATAAACCAAAAGTAAATAGTCCATTGTATTTCATTTGTTGAAGGAGACATATTATGCATCTTTTATAAGCTTTTATAATCATGTTTTCACCTTTCCCCTGTCTCCTCCCAAAGTAAAACACTTACTGGCAATTAATAAAGATGAATTCATTTAGACCGGGGCTACTTGATTACGGAAACAATCATTATCATGATTATTTTGGTCAATATTGAAATCCCGATTATTCAAATGATTCTTTTTTAGTTACACGATGCAGCTTTATTTAGCATTTCTCTCTCAAAAAACACTTTGTTATTGATAATTTAGGGGAGGGAGTTCAGCATCCTAACAGTCTGGTGGATGAAGACGTTAATGGTTAATGAGTCTGGTAGAACGAAGGCGGCTACTGCTACTGCTACTACTACTAATACTACTACTACTAATACTACTACTACTACTACTACTAATACTACTACTAATACTACTACTACTACTAATACTAATACTACTACTACTAATACTACTACTACTACTACTACTAATACTACTACTAATACTACTATTACTACTAATACTACTACTAATACTAATACTAATACTAATACTACTAATACTAATACTAATACTAATACTAATAGTAAGGAGACATATTATGCATCTTTTATAAGCTTTAAATCATGCTATAACTGCGCTCCTTTATCATTCACATTAGTTGTATTTTGAGTTATTAATGTATGTTTTTGGGGAATCCTGTACTGTTCATTTGAGACTTGAGTGATCAGAAAATTTCAGTTTTCACCTTTCCCCTGTCTCCTCCCAAAGAAAAAACACTTACTGGCAATTAATAAAGATGAATTCATTTAGACCGGGGCTACTTGATTACGGAAAAAATCATTATCGTGATTATTTTGGTCAATATTGAAATCACGATTATTCAAATGATTCTTTTTTAGTTACACGATGCAGCTTTATTCAGCATTTCTCTCTCAAAAAACATTTTGTTATTGATAATTTACACAAAACTTTCAAACTGAAAATAAATATAGGCTACAAATATGTACTTTAGAGCAGTTTTGCGATGTATAAAACGTAAAATGAATATAAAATGAGCGTCGAACATGAAATAAGGCGTAGAAAGACATAAATGTATCCAAAATAAACTATATATCCAGCTGTTCTACGATCACTATATTGAAAAATAAAATAAATATACTTCTTTATATAAAAATATTCCAAAATAAGCTTCAATTATATGAGTTTGGAGATTGTTTTGAAACACAAATCGCAATCAAAATTCAATTAATTGCACAGCTTCACTCTGGGTCATTCGTTTGGGTTTGTGTAGCCATTTGTCAAAAGTAAAAAAACCCAAAAAATGACGAAAATCCACTGCTTACGGCGACGAAATGAAGTTAGAACATTAAGTCACGCTGTTTTTTATCATAAGAACATTTTTAGCATTGCACTTTCCATTGAACAGAATGTAAAATAATGCTACATATGTTCTAGTTTAGTACCAAAAGAGAAGCACAATATGTCTTCATTTAAGCACTGCACGTCTCCAGGGATCGTCGTCTCGTTTTGACGGATGCTTCCATTTTATATAATTGTATCGCTGCAAATGTTCCCCAGCTCTGAAGTCTGAAAATCACTCCCCAAACTGCACGTCCCATATGCTCGCGCGCACTTCCGCCAAATCCATTAACCTCCATTTGCAATCAACTTTTATTGCTGTAATAATTATTTTGTCCTGACTCTTCTAATGAGTCCTATTAAAACTATAAAACTGTCGTGTACAATACCTGGGTTTAAGATAGCGTGGGTGCGCTCGGTGAATACGGATGAGTGCGGCGGCTGCACATAGAGATATAAAGTGGGCCGGTCCGCAGGTTAATTAGAGACCGATCCTGACTTCCTGTGGCGCGAGTTCGTCCGCTAATGCACGACCACGTAATGAACGGGCTTAAAAGTGCAGACGTCGACTCAGTTTCCGCGAAGAGACTGGACAAGGACACATCTCCGGGACCAGGACTAATCCAGGACTAGACCGGGACTAAACCAGGATCTGAAAAGCATTGCTTCCTCAATACCCTGCAGAAAAAGCTTAAGATTTAAACACTTAAATTTATCAGAAAATGACTTATAAGTAGTGAAATTATCTTGCTGCGTGGACGGATCATTTTACTTGACAAGTTATCTTAAAATAAACTATCTCTAGACCACATTGAATCAGCCAAAATGTATAATATAAACACTTAAATCTATCAGAAAATGAGTTAAAAGTAGTGAAGTTATATTTCCATGGAGCAAAATCATTTTACTTGACAAGTTTTCTGAAAATAAAGGACCTCTAGACTAGAATTAAGTCGTCTCAGAACTAGTAAATCGATAATAAATCTGAAAACTGGATGAATAACCTGATATATTGTAGAAATAATGTGGATTATTATTACTATTATCCATTTTGCTGTGCAATCTTAAACCAAATCTACCTTATAACTCACCTTTTACCCAATTTTTTTTAAAATTTTGTTTTATTGCTAATTTTTCTATTTTATTTGGACTTGTACTTACACATTTATATAATTATGCCTTATTTGACACCCGTCTCTTGCGTTTTTTTGCGACTTATTTAAAATTGACTATCACCATTTATATTGTGATGTGTGAGCTACTGTGTCCAAGTAATTTCCCTTGTGGATCAATAAAGTTTGTCTTAGTCTAAATCTACCTGGAAACAAACCAAGACCGAATCTGGAGAAGTTTGATGGTTAGAGGGAGGGAGTTCAGCATCCTAACAGTCTGGTGGATGAAGACGTTAATGAGTCTGGTAGAACGAAGGCGGCTACTACTACTAATACTACTACTACTACTACTACTACTAATACTAATACTACTACTACTAATACTAATACTACTACTACTAATACTAATACTAATACTACTAATACTAATACTACTACTACTACTACTAATACTACTACTACTACTACTAATAATAATAATACTACTAATACTACTACTACTACTATTACTACTAATACTACTACTACTACTACCAATACTACTACTAATACTACTACTACTACTACTACTACTATTACTACTACCAACACTACCACCACTACCAACACCACCACTACTAATCACTACCACTACCATCACTACCACTACCACCACTACCACTACCACTAATACCAATAATAATAATACCAACACTACTACTCACTACCACCACCAATACCACCACTAATACTACCACCACTACTACCACTACCAATACCATCACTAATACCACTAACACCACCAATACCACTACCACTACCACTACCACCACCACCACCACTACCACCACCAATACCACACTACCACTAATACTCCACCACTACCACCACTACCATCTAATACCACTACCTACCTAATACCACTACCACCACCAGCAATACCACCACCACCTAATACCAATACCAATACCACTACCACTACTACCACTACCACTACCACTAGCAATACCACCACTACCACTACCACTAGCAATACCAATTACCACCACTACCACTAATACCACACCACTAGCAACACCACCAGTAACACCACCACTACCACTACCACTACCATACTACCACTACAGCAGCAACACTAATTACCACTACTACTACTACCACTAGCAATACTAATAGCACCACTACCACTAATACCACTACTACCACCACCAGTAACACCACTACTACCACCACTAGCAATACCTAATACCACCAATACTCACTACCACTACCACACTAATACCACTACCATCACTAGCAATACTAATACCACAACCAATAACTACCACTAATACCCAATACCTCACCACTACTACTAATACTACTACTACTACTACTAATACTACTAATACTAATACTACTAATACTAATACTACTACTAATACTACTACTACTAATACTAATACTAATACTACTACTACTACTACTACTACTAATACTAATACTAATACTACTACTACTACTACTACTACTAATACTAATAGTACTACTACTACTACTACTACTACTACTAATACTAATAGTACTACTACTAATACTAATACAAATACAAATAATAATAGGGATGTAACAATAACGGAAATATTGTGATCGTATCATCAAAGATCTCACAATAATATCGTGGACCATCACCACCAAAAAAACAGAGGGAACTACATAGACCATGATCCTTTGCTCCGTTTCGGTGCAGACGACATGAAGAAATAACTGTTCTAAGCACTTTTACATCTTCATTCTTTGGATTAAGTCTTGTGAAGGCGTTTTTAGAGGAAAGAGGAGCATGTTTACAGTTTTGTGAGCCTCCACGCCATAAAATACTGCAATAAATCTGGTGAGATGTTTATGGTGAAAATATCGTACAGAGAGATTTGGATATCGTTACGTCCCTAATGACAATAAATGTTGTACCAAATGACTGGTCAAAGCATATTTATAATGTCAGTCTTGTTATTATGTAGAAGATCATAATATCATGAGTTTCCCCACTATATCGTGAGCTTTCCCATGATATTGCAATAAATATCGTACCGTGACGATATCCCCCTAGTCCTTAGGCAAGACACTTCACCCACGTTGCCTAGTATGAAAGTGGAGTGTGTGTGTATTGTGGTTAGTTAGTGTTGTGTAGTTAGTAGTACAGATAGTATTATTACCACCGCCGAGTGTGGAGTGAATGAACAGTGCACACGTTGTGTAAAGTGATTATGAGCATCTCTAAATGTGCTAAACAAGACTAATGCATTGGTATTATTAAAGAGGATAGGTTTGCAAAATAAAATGGGCTTATGTTCTGGCGGCTGCTGCATACAGAGAGATAAAGTGGGCCTATGCGCAGGTTAATTTGTGAGATCCCGACTTCCTGCGGCGCTTGCTCGTCTCCTAACGCACAGCCTGTAATGAACAGGTTTAAGTGAGTGTGGATCAAATGCAGCGGTCCACTCTCAGTTTGTGCTAATGGACTGACGAGTGCAGCTCTCCGCCGAACACACGCCCGAGTGGAACAGGCCACACATCTGATTTGTACACATCAGTAATCAGGGCACACAGGAGCTGCATAGGGAGCCGTGCATTTCCATACCTGACTTCATCTCACGGACCGTCAGAGGAGAGACTGAACATGCAGCCGAATGTTAAGTGTAAAGAGCACGCAGCAAAACATATAAAGACATCTACAGAGCGATATTATATGAGAAGATGACCCTCCTTATGGTAACTTGCTGCCTGGACAGATCATTTCACTGCTTTTCAGTCATTTTCTGAAACATTTAAGTGTTTTTTTTTCTTACATTTCGGCCAAGCTTTTTTGCAGTCTATTCCTTAGTATCAAAATTGACACTACGATGCAAAAAAGCTTAACATATAAACACTTTAATCTATAAAAAAAAGACTTAAAAGTAGTGAAATGATCTGTCCATGCAGCAAGATCATTTTACTTGTTATCTTAAAACAAACTACAGTATTTTTTGGACTATAAGTTTTTTTCATGGTTTGGGTCCTGCGACTTATACTCAGGTGCGACTTATATGTAAAATATATATTTCACATGTTGGTTATTTTCACACTGACGGCCACGAGAGGGCGCTCTAGGCTTGTGTGCCAGTCTCTGCTACGCCTCATGCTCTTCCTCCTGCACCACTGTCACTTCACCAACTGCAGCAACATCGGACTATTTACTTAGTTAAATCCTGGTGGCGACTTTTTTTGTCCAGGCAGTGAATAATCCCCTGAATCTTGTCCTTTAGTCCGGTGGACGCTCACTGCATCAGCACATGAGCTGTTTTTTCACTATATGTATTTGAGCCATGCGGCCTGAAGTTTTTTTTCTGTAAAATGTAAACAAATATGCACAAAGCGGCATTAAACACATTATTACTCAGTGTATATACTGAGCAGAGTAACGGGAACGTCTATAGAGCGGTAGAAGAGAGGAGCAATCGAGCAGCAGAAAGAAAGTTTGGAGTGAACGAGAAACTTGTGTTTGACTGGAGAAAAGCGGAGGAAACTTGAACTGCAGTGAAGAAAACAAAAAAGCTAATCGTGGGCTAAAATCTGGATTTAGCTGGAGTGGCTCAGAAGAAGCTCTGGTGCACAGAGGACTGGGCGGCGAACTGCTGCCCCCGCGACCCAGCTGGATAAAGCAGAAGAAGATGGATGGACGGCTCCGAAGTAACACTGAGGATGAAGAATTCAATGGATTTAGTGATTTGGAGTGAGATGGAGAGTTCGGTAAACTTGTTCTGTTGTTTCTGCTCTAGTTTTGTGAATAACTGTTCATACGTGACGTGAACAAACCAGACACAAGTTCACCCTGTTGTTCTCTGTTCTATTGTTGTACTATAACTTCCCTTTCTAGATGAAATGTCTGTTCTTGGTCTCGAATTTGATCAAACAAATTTCCCCCTAAAATGCAACTTATAGTCCAGTAAGACTTATATGTTTTTTTTCTTCTTCATTTGCATTTTTTGGCTGGTACGACTTATACTACAGAAAATAAACGACCTCTAGACTAGAATGAAGCAGTCTCTGGTCTAGTAAGCAGATAGTAAATCTGAAAACAAGATGAATAACCTGATATAAGCTTTAAAATCTCGTCCAGATCCGAGACATTTGCATCGTATCCGTGGTGTTATTTTCTCCACTCTGTAAAAACACCACTATAACCTCTCTGGGCTCTCCCCTCACCCTCACCCTCACCCTCACCTCCGCCCTCACACACAGACACCTGCCCTGTCCCTGCACACACTGATCCACATCCTCCTCTGCTCCCCCTGATCTCCGTCCTGCCCCGTGGAGCCTGGAGGAGGGGAGAGGGGAGCCACTTATTTGCTGTGACAGGCCCGGCGTCTGTCAGCCTCTCATCGGGACACAGCTGCCAAGTCCAATGCTCCGAGTCAGGCAACCAGACGGGCCTGTCTCAGCCAATGTCCCTCTCCACTCACTGCCACCCGGAGAAGGCTTCGGCTCACTATAGTGTCGTCAAAATAATAAGATTTCAAACTCAATACTCAGGAATAGCTTCAATACTCAACACAGACTCTGATAAAAAAAAACAGTCTTTATTTAGAAAGCACATTAAAGGTCCTGTGTTACGCAAAATAGAGGCTTTAAACCATGTTAGAATATTGTTACCTCATCAAAAACATACCCAGGGTTCTGTTTTGGACCCATGTAATATTCATTCAATTAAGAACCAAAAACAATAAAACGGGAAGACAGTTTGTTATGTCATTATTCCGTTTTAGTGTCTCGGTGCCTTTTTCAATTTGATATTTTATTCTCTCTGGTTTATTTGCCCCGGATGTTCTGCCGCTAGAAGGACTTACCGGAAAAATCCTTGCAATTTTGTGAACGAATATGTGCTCCTCTGTTACAGCGACGCGTTAACTTTGGCATCTCAGAAAGTGATTGTTGAACTGCATGACGAGAAACGGGAAGCGGCGGTAAACTCTCCTTTGTTCAGTTGACATTTAATTCACACACAGCACAATGAGCAGCAGAACTTCTGGGACATATACACCAGAGAGAATCAAATATCAAAATTGAAACAGGCGCCGAGACTGTTTTTTGATTGTTTTTTGAAATAAACTTTAAATTAAATATTGGAAATAGAGGTCGAAATCTGTTTTTTGTTTGACGCTAAAACAGAAAAATTAAATATACAATCTGTTTTCCCATTTTACTGTTTTACATTCTGAATTGAAATTCAAAAGAACCAATGGTACACGGATCATTTTGTTTCATTTACACATGCACGAGTAACCCTTTATTATCAGTCTGACATCTCCAGAGCTCAAAACGCACTGTTCCACCTTGTGATGTCATGAAGCGGTAGGTTTCAAGTGAACTGCTCCTTTTTACATTTGTTTCATAGAGACTGGCAATTCTAGGTGCTGAAATCATCCTAATGATTCTAGCGAAGGTGTGTGGAGTTTACAAACACAATGGAGCACTTCCTGTATTACCACATGACATCACAAGGTGGTTACATGCGTTTTGCGTTTGAGGGAAGAACTCCAAAAGCCTAAAAGTGCAGTTCCGAGTGTTTCAGAAGGACTTGAGTTCCTGCTGTGATGAGACTCTTCAGTGCAAAGTTAATGTTTTTCGCACTTTTAAAATGTGCAAATGATTTTTTTTGTTGTTGTTGTAAATAATGCCGCCGCTAACGACTCATTTTCTAGCGATGAATCTCTTGACAAATTTTTCGATTAGTTGACTAATTAAAAAAAAAAAAAATCAGCGGATGCAATTTTCATGTGTTGATTTACTTACGTTGTCTTTTCTGTTTCTGAAGCGCCTTCAGTTACTCCTGTGTTTTCTTTTAAGGTGCTCATCCACCGCTACCATTTCCAGTACTTCACTCAATATAGACACTGAATAAATATGTGTTTAATGCAGCATTGCGCATATTTGTTTACGATTTAAAGAAACAAAACTTAAAACCGCACGGCTCATTTGCGTAGGCCAGTCTAAACCCTCGCCCCCTAGTGTTGTGGGGGTGAATTATTTCACGCTGCATCGACCTCGACACGGAACCATAAATCAAAAACGACGGAGACAAGGCGACGGCGGCAGTGTGCGTTGAGTCGATGTAGAACTATAATTCGGCCTACACCTGCCATTTTTATTTTTATTTACTGCTCTTATCTCAAAACCCTGCTCCAAACAGCGGAAGAGAGGATAGTCAGCAGAGTGCGCACAGCAAATACTAGTGGTGAGGAGGGGAATTACCTGAACTCAGACGAGCAAAAGTTTTCTGCACGAGCCGTTTGAGACCAAAAATAAATAGGCAAATATTCAACCAAAAAAAAAAAACCTTTGACTCATTTGCATATTCAGTTACGTCGACTACGGAGAGTAATTGCGGCAACACTAATCGTAACCGAGCAGCAATGAGAAGCAATCGATCCTGTGTAAGTGCGGAGGACAGCGGCTGTTTCCTATTGGCCGTTCTCGTCTGTGGGCGGGGTTTACACAAGGGTTAAATGAGGTGAACTCTGACCAATCGGATCGCTACACTGCACCATTTCCTGTTTGTTACCAAGTTAGATCAGCTCACGTTGGATTGGATCGATTGCTTCTGCCTTGGCGTCTTAGATCTTTGCTGCAAATTTTTTTCACTGCGAATTTTACACTCTGAATTTTGACGGTTGAATTTGAAGACTTGAAAATATTTGTGCTGAATATTTAAGATGTTTTTTGTTTTTTTATGTTGAATTTTAAAAACATTTCATCAACTGCCATTCAGAATAAAAGTAACTCGAACATTTTTTTCAGAGTTAAAAAGTTCCAAATGAGAAATTTGACGGTATTTAAAATTCTAAATCTAATGAAACAAACGATTTTCCGTACACTGCAGCCCGGTCTCGCTCTGCTCCTCACTTTTTCCACGCTCGGCTCATATTTTTCCGCTGTTGTCTCAAATGGTCTGAAAGTGACTGACGTGTGCCCAAAGGTGCTGTCAAAACAAATGTGATCGGAGTTTAATTAGCGACACAAAATCTTTCATTTCTACAGCGGCACTGTACTGTAACAAATAAGTCATTTGTGCTAATTAGCTTTCAGTGTAAAATTGCTGTCGAGATGTTTTTTTACCTGCCCTGAGCTATACTTAATGCTAAAAGTCACACATGTAAGGGTCAAAGTAGGGTAGTTGGAGCTTGTTTTAGTCCTAAAGTAGACTTGGTTTGGTGGTGAAATACATAAAATTCCCTTTACAAGTAAAAAACAAAACACAAAACAATGCGTATTTGTGCGAGGTGGCTGTTTTGTGAGTTGGCCTCGGAGGCTGTTTAATATATAAATGGACACAGCGAATCCAACGAGCCGCCGCGGTCCAAATCGTAAATGTTCTTGGGTGCACTTCCGGCTTCATCGATCTCGTTTCTAGTTCACTTTACACTGGAAAATTGTCACGCCTCTCTTTGTAACTGCTTAAATTGTTTGTATTAACCCATTCTACATGATCTGGTTTTAATTTCGCTATTTTATATGTAAATAAAATCCTATTCCTAAAATTCCTGGCTCCCATTTCGCTCATATAACCACTAACATCGTAAGCTTCATTCTACTGGAGTCCATTTCATTTTATACAGTCTGTGGTTGGTGCATGATGTATGATGTTTGCATGTTGGTAATATAAATATTACTTTAGCCACTTCAGTTAAACACTACTGGCCAAGAAAATGTCTACGGTAAAAAGATTTTCTTAAATGTCTCTTTTTGCTTTTATTATTATTATTATTTTACATTGATATTCTTTTTATGTGTGGAACAAACTGCATATATACTGTCACTTATGTGGCAAATTAAAAAAATAAAGTAGTAAAGTAGTAGTATTTGGAGATAGAGAGTGGATCGTCAAAGGTCTCACAATCGTCAAAGGAGACCTTTGACGATTGTGAGACCTTTGACGATTCGATATCACCATATTTTGGTTATTGTTACATCCGTGCTGTGTCGTCATGTTTTGTGTAATTATTGCATTAAAGTAATTATCGATCGACCAAAACACAATATTGACCTGTGCTGGAGATTGAAGGTCGATGAGATCAAAAGTAAAAATATCCACTCTCTATCTCCAAATATCGCGGAGCATCACAATATATCGAATCCCAAGTCTCTTTGCTTAAATGAACAGTTCTGATGCAGAAATAGCTAAAAAACAGAGGGAACTACATAGACCATGGTCCTTTGCTCCGTTTCAGTGCAGACGACATGAAGAAATAACTGTTCTAAGCACTTTGAAATCTTCATTCTTTGGATTAAGTCTTGTGAAGGTGTTTTTAGAGGAAAAAGGAGCAGATTCACAATTAAATTATTGCAATAAATCTGGTACGGTGAGATGTTTATGGTGAAAATATGGTACAGAGAGATTTGGATATCGTTACATCCCTAATGACAATAAATGTTAATGTTGCACCAAATGAACTGGTCAAAGCATTTTATAATGTCAGTCTTGTTATTATGTAGAATATTGTAATATCGTGAGCTTTCCTACGATATGGCAATAAATATCCTACCATGAGGTTCATACTGTGACGATATCGTATTGTGAGACTTGGATATCGTTACACCTCTACTACACAGCTCTCTTAAAGGTTTGTGGCTGTAGGGAAGATTTCGCAAATTTAAATGATTAATTTGGGGAAATGAATTAAAATCAAACATACATATCGGCTCAAAAGTATCGGCAGAGCTTATTGGCCTTCAGTTCCTCTGGATTCTAATCTAACAGCATTGGTCATGAAAATCTGTTTTTATTGCCACCGCCGATGTTTTCAAGGTGCTACTGAAAGACATTCTTATAAAATTACAGAGATATTTGAACATCGATTGAAATAAAAGCAAAAACACAAGTCGACAGCCGGTGAGTCATGCTGCGTGAATCGTCCTTTTTAGAAATAAATTAAAACACTTGAATAACCGCAGTGTATTTTCCCCTGAGAACAACTTCCATACTGTAGACTTTGTAATGAAGTGAACAGAGTCTAACCTTTGCTTTGACAGAAGCTTTTGTCTTATGTGCTGGGAACACCTAACCTGTAGAGCGCCCCCTCCCTGACCTTTGGCGCGCTGCATGTTTGCATACCTCTCCCACTGTTGTGACTGGTTCAGTGCACTCTTCGCTCCTTCCCAGCACCACACGCCAAAGTTTGCGTCTAATTACCGCTGTGACATTTAGAAATTTAATTCAAGTCTTCAGCACTCGCTACATAATAAAAGAACATTTTTAGCATATGTTATTTCTTGGAAATGAAGAAAACACTTCAGACAAGTTGTGAAAACAAGAAACAGTATTGCCAGCAAGACGTATGGAGGTGTTTAAAATAAATGAAGCGTGGGTTATACTTTTAAATGTTATTGCTTTGCCTGGAATGTTTCACAGTGTGGCATTACACCAATAGATTTTGCACTTATTCAATTATGTGTGATTTTACTGCTAAAAAATACCATAAAACATAATTTCTTACAGTAAGCAAGGTCTTCACTGATCTGTCCTGTAACTTGGCTGAGTGACATGTTCTGCTTGTCTAACCGTAGGCACTGTTCTGTCTGAGGGTTGTTAATCTATTTTAAAACTGTCAGACCTAAACATCATTTCTTCATTTACCATATTTTCCGGACTATAAGTGAGACCAGCTAAAAAATGCACGATGAAAAAGAAAAAAACATATATAAGTAGCATTTTTGGGGGGAAATTTATTTGATCAAATCAGACGCCAGGAACAGACATTTCATCTCAAAAGGTGAGTTATAGTAATAACAGAACAGAGAACAACAGACTGAACATGTGTCTGGTGTGTTCACGTCACGTATGAACAGTTATTCAGAAAACTAGAGCAGAGACAACAGAACAAGTTTACTGAACTCTCCATCTCAATCCAAATCACTAAATCCATTGAATTCATCCTCGCTGTCACTTTTGAGCAACTCTAGCAAAATCCAGCTTTTATCCCATGATTAGCTTTGTTTTCTTTACTGCAGTTCGAGTTTCCTCCACCTTTCTCCAGTCAAACACAAGTTTCTCGTTCACTCCAAACTTTCTTTCTTCTGCTCAATTACCGTTTTCAGCTGCAGATTTCAGCACTTGCAGCAGGACAGCGGCTCTTTCTGCAGGAGACATGTGCAGTAGAGCGAGAAGTGACAGTGGTGCACGAGGAAGAGTGCGAGGCAGAGCAGATACTGGTACACAAGCCTAGAGCGCCCTCTGTCAGTGTGAAAATAACCAACATGTGAAATTATATGTTTTATATATAAGTCGCACCTGAGTATAATTCAGGACCAACCAAACCATGAAAAAAATACGGTAACATTTTTAGTCACATAATATAAACGTCAGTGTTTTATGGTTGATGGTCTGATCTTCCAACTAGTGCAGGTTTTGGTGCCCTTTTGGTGCCCTATTGTGGTGCGATTGTGATTGAATGTCGTGATCTGAGGTACGACTGTGCCAAAAATCAAAAGATCGATCCAGCTGCAACTCCTCACATTTTCTCCTCTTTCTCTCCTCTGGTCCTTCTCATATTTCTAATCCAAATTATGGAAAGTAAACGACTATTTTCTCACAATTTTCGAGTGAAACATAAGACCTGATGTAGCGCACGGACAGCGCACATATGCATTAGGTTTAATATATCACACAAGCTCATTCCAACTTTTGAATGTGAATTTCTGTGGAATTATTGGTCCTATCAACACAAAATAAAACTGTGGTGATCTTGACACCCTGCCCTTTATGTCTGAAGGAAGGAAGATCAAATAAAAAATCGAGATTGATCAATACGAAGGGGGAAAAAAAATCATGATTCTTTTTATTCCCATATTGTCCGGCCCTAGTCTGAGGGACATAGACAGATGGATTTGTGCAGTTTAAATGGTCGACATTTAATCTGTGAACATCTATAGCATTTAAACTACACAAATCTCTCACTCTATGCGAATATCGACATCACAAAATCGATTTTCAAGTTATTTATGCTTTATTCATGACCATGACGTTAGTTTTGCTCAGGAGTAGTTCACTGATGCCCGTCGTTGTTCGCCTTTAACTTTTCGTCTTTCTTACCTTGATCGTTGTGGATAAATTCTTCATAGACAGAATATGCTCTTTGTCGACCTTGTTGGATGAAGATTTGGTGTTGGGGCAGATTTATGAAGCTGCTCAAAAATATGCAACAATTTTCTACAGATATTTTGCCAGAGAAAAGCACGCGACTCATGTGATAATAGCCTTTTGCAGCCACATCTTTGTCAGTGATTCCCAGGGCAGCTGTGGCTATGTCTTTTTTAGATTGAGAAGCTAGTGCGGCCTGTAAATGTAGTAAAAATCCAAGTCATTAATCATATTTAACTTTAACTCTTCACAAATTAATGTTATGGAAGGTGATACAAAGGGTATAGGGTTCATGTTTACTTATATTTCAACCTCTTTCACCCATTAAAGTTCTTAAAGGTGCAAACTATAAGCTTAAAGTCCTGTTAGATTGTTGTTACCTCCTCAAAAACAGACCTGGAGTTGTGTTTTGTTTCCTTCACACGTTTGAATAATCCTGCATTATTAGTCTGTCTACATCTCCAAAGCTCAAAATGATTCTAGTGAAGGTGTGTGGAGTTTAAAAACACAGTGGAGCACTTCCTGTATTACCATATGACGTCACAAGGTGGAACAAGGAGTGTTAAACATGTGTGAATGAAGCAAAACACAACTTTTGATGAGGAATTATCATTAGAACATAGAAAATAACTTTGCATATATGGATAAAGTGTGTGCAGTCTTGTTAAATATTGTTTAAAACAGCCGTAGGCGAATAATTATCACTGCAGCAGGACCTTTCTTCTGCAAATGTTCCAGAATTTGTTCACACCGATGAACTATTCTCAGTAACAACACTCACATATTCCCAACGGAAAGGGGCATGAACTGGCAAATTTTGTACAACCTGCCCTACTTCCTCTGCCAAAAGGGCATTCGTCCAACTCCATTAGTTTTTTTTTAGGACTTTGTTTAACTAAGGCTCTGTAGAAGGTGAATGCACAGTGAACTATTTACTTGCTTACTTGTTTTATATGGCTATTTTACTGCTTTGTTTGGGATTACACTCATATGTCTTGTATTTATTCACTTACCGGTGTTTTTATACGACTGGAAATGTAACTTGGCCCCTACTAAAGCTGCACACCACAGCATAATAGGCCTCGTAACATCTCTGTGATACTTTTTACTCACTTAAAAAGGCGAAAAACAAAACATTGTTCATTTTATTTTATAGTTTGCAGTGGTCCAAAGTTATTCCTCCCTCACCTTATGCATTCAGAACATCCTAATTATTCACCGTTATTCACGTTTTAAGCAGTTGAGTTGAGTCGAGGGCGGAGTTTTGCCATAATGGTAACGTTAACAACAACTAGCATGCTAACAGTGCAGTTCCTAATCATGGGACAAAGTGCTTTCGTGTTGGGAGCAGGGGTGAGGAACATCTAATGGTGTTTTCTAAGGTTTTCTCAAAGTAAACCCTGTACACCTTCTGTTATTTATTTTTTACACTTTTGCTGGTTTGCTTGTTTTGATTAGTATAAGATCACCGAAATCTGGTGATATCGTATTGTCAAAGGTCTCACAATAATATCGTGGACCATCACAATATATCGAATCACAAGTCTCTTTGCTTAAATGAACAGTTCTGATGCAGGAATAGCTAAAAAAAAAACAGAGGGAACTACATAGACCAGGGGTGTCAAACTCATTTTGGTCCGGGGGCCGTATGCAACCTACTTTGATCCCAAAAGGGCCGGATCAGAAAACTCAGTTCTCTCTTCAAGTTATTGTATTTTTCTCCGTGTCTCGTAGTGGTGTTTAAGATTATATTCTTCGAGCAACGCCACTTGTTCCAAACACACAGATTTCTCATTCACCTCTGTCAACAAATAAGAATTAGACTATTTTTCTTGGGAAATCCTGAACTCAGCATCTGCTTTTATCATTTTTTGACATTTTGCTGATGAGGGTCACGGTCGACAGTCAAAACGATCGTCCTTTAAGAGCGTTTGGAAGGAGGAAAGTCTTCATTTGTGCTGCTCTGGTGGGAGTCGCAACGTACAGAAACGCCGGAGACGCTGCTATGCTAAACGGCGCAGAAAATTAACAGAAAAATCTGAAAATTTTAAGTATTTTAATAGAAAAATCAGCCGAGGGCCAGATTAAAGGTCTTGGAGGGCCGGATCTGGCCCCCGGGCCGCATGTTTGACACATGTGACATAGACCATGATCCTTTGCTCCGTTTCAGTGCAGACGACATGAAGAAATAACTGTTCTAAGCACTTTTAAAGTCTTGTAGAGGCATTTTAGAGGAAAAAGTAGCATATTGACAGTTATATATTGCAATAAATCTGGTACAGTGAGATGTTTATGGTGAAAATATCGTACAGAGATTTGGATATCGTTCCATCCCTAATGACAATAAATGTTGTACCAAATGACTGGTCAAAGCATTTTATAATGTCAGTCTTGTTATTATGTAGAATATCGTAATATTCTGAGCCTCCCCACCATATCGCAATAAATATCGTACCGTGAGGTTCATACCGTGACGATATCGTATCGTGAGAATTGGATGTACACCCCTAGTTTTGATATTTGTTTTGATATATTGTATTTCTGTATTGCAATGTATCCCTCATCCTTGCTATTATTATTTGAAAATATCAATAAAAATGGGTCCCCCCCAAAAAATAAAATAAAGCGCTTTATAATTTGTTATAGACTGTTAAAAGTAGACTTATGTTGACCTCAAGAGCTGCTTATACAATATATCTGTACTAAGGCAGACAAATTTTGCTCAGATAAATGGGGAAATAAATCAGGTGCAGGGCCTTTAAATAGTTCACATTTTTATATATTTCTGGACTACTTAAAGTTTTTCATGTCTCCCAAGTTTTCAAGCAGTTCAGCCAACGTTCTTTCAGATTTAAGTCTCGTCTTCAGTATTACCAATCTTATTTAATACCGCGAATCCTTCTTATTGCATTTGCGAAAGTTCACTCTCTCTGTATTGATCTGCCTCGTCTCATTGAAAATCAAAGTCACCTGGAAGTGAGAACTCATTTGGCTTCCTGCTATAAACGCATCTATCTCCGAACCGGGGGAGGCTTGAATTGAACGCAGCAGAGACCTATGAAACGTCTATCGATTTTAGCCCAAATTTTGACCTGCAGAAAGGCAAGACAAAGCGGCACAGCCTTGTTCGGTGGGCAAGTTGCCATATCGCGCAATCTTCGAAACCAACGCGCTACCCGGCCAAATGTTTTTCAGACAAAGACATTACAGTATCTATTGGAAGTGACTTTATGGAGTTCAAGGAAGGGAGGTGATGAGAAAGAGGAGAGGGAGGGAGAGGGGGAAGAGAGGGTTGGATGAAAAGCGATGCATTAAAAAGAGGAATACAGATGATCCTTTTGTGATAATGCACTTATGTACTCCGCAGCTATTTCTGTGTAAAATGAGCTCTCTATACCTGAAATCTGAATGTATTTTCCTTCTCTTTTTGTCTCCTTTACAGATGAACGATGGACTGAAGATGGTCTCAACCCGCATTTGATTCCAATGGCGTACAAAGACTCCATTTTCAACCTGACCTGATACCGCTTGGATAAACCAGCAACAATCCACCGACTATTCCTCCAATCTCGAAATCCAACACCAACCCAAAATGTCTCACTTCTTCCTCTTGTTTGCTTTGCTGTTTGTCGTCCAAATTCACGGCGCGCCTCCTGAATTCCTGCAAGAAGATTTCGGCATAGACCCCATCGAACTTAACTCCATCCAGACCAGCAATATGTCAGATGTTTCAACGTCTCCACCGCCTGGCACAAGCAAAAGAGCTCCTCAGAGTATCATCATCGGTGTTCGCAAAGGTGGAACCAGAGCGTTGCTCGAAATGCTTGATATTCATCCGGAAGTTGCAGCGGCCGCAACCGAAGTCCATTTTTTCGACTGGGACGAGAACTACGCTAAAGGATTCGAGTGGTATCGCGATCTGATGCCGTACTCCTACCCCAACCAGATTACAATCGAGAAAACGCCAGGGTATTTCACCTCCGCTCTTGCTCCTGAACGCATCTGTGCCATGAATTCCTCCATCAAACTCCTGCTCATTTTGCGAGATCCAACGGAAAGGGTGATCTCCGACTACACCCAAGTCTACTTCAACCGCTTGGAGAACCACAAACCCGTGCAGGCGATTGAGAACTTGCTCGTGCGAAATGGCGTTTTAAATATGCGCTACAAAGCCATTCAAAGAAGCCTTTACGATGTCCATATCCGAAACTGGCTGAGGCATTTCCCCCTCGAGCAGATCCACATCGTAGACGGGGACGCGCTCATTCGGGACCCTTTACCAGAGCTGCAGAAAGTGGAGAATTTCCTAAACCTACCCCCGAGGATAGTATCGTCCAATTTCTACTTCAACCAGACGAAAGGTTTTTACTGCATCCGGAGCGACGGACGTGAGCGCTGCCTGCACGAGTCGAAGGGACGGCCACACCCAGTGGTCAATAACTCCGTCCTTCATCAGCTGAGGGCTTTCCTAAGGGAACATAACAGGACCTTTTTCAGGCTGGTCAGGCGCACCTTCAACTGGCAATAAGACACAAGACTCGTGGGACTCTTTGGGGCCGAGGAGTGTCATGGGTTGGTACATGTATAAAAGTAATTGAAATGGTCAGTTTGGAAGTATCACTGTTTCTGTTTCTATAGATCTGACATATTGTGATTCATGGTTTTTAAAAAAAATATCTGTTTTTGATTTGTTGATGTTGTGAAAATTTTTTGTAGAACTGGGGGACATGGGGGAAAAAAAGGGAGTCATGATCTTTTCCTCATTGGTTGATTTGTTAAAACTGCTCATTAGGGCTTTAAAGCTACCATCTGTACATTTGGGAATCAGCTGGAAAGTCCCCCTGGCTGGAAGGTCCCCGAGCTCAACGATTTTTGTATTCTGTAGCTTCCTAAGTTTCTTCTGTTGTGCTGCTTACAAATTCATGGCAAGCAGGTAAGAAAATAATTAATATTTCTTCCCAAATCCACAGTTATAGATGCTGTAGGATACGGGGAAAAAGAAAAATTGATTTAAAATACAATTTCATAGTAAACATTGACAAGCAAATGAGGATTATATTGATATTACATACTGAAAAAATGTGTGCCGCTTCAGGAAGATCGGTAAAATGACATAAACAAGGCCCGACATTTGGTCTCGCTACTAGGGATGGGCGTGATTAGTTGACTAATCGGTAATTGATTGTTAAGAATTTTGTTGATCACGTTAATTTTTAATTGACAAACCGAATGTAGGTTGTTGTGCATATTTAAGGAGACGAGGCTGCGTCTCACAGTACAAACACTGGAGTTGCGGCGCCATAGTTCCAGCCATGGCACACCTCCTTAAAGATCACAATATCCCCCAATGAGTGCGTTTACCTGCACATCAGTGTCCCGGGTTTGATCGAGTTTTTTGAGTATCGTGGTTTGGTCATGGTGCAGGTACACGCAGTATCCCGGTTACTGCAACAGTTGAGTGCGCCAGGGTCCAAAATACAAACACTTTTCAGTCTTTTCATCACAACAGAAGCCAAAATAAATAAAGTGACCAACATAAATAAAATGAAATGATAAAGAACTGCACTAAATCTGCACATATATGACCTGCACACGAATGATCTCTGAAAACATGACCCATCTCCAACGCGACATACGCACAGAACAGACTCACCATCAGCAGAACATCCCTCTGTCACAGGAAGAACACTCATAATTCCACTGAGTTGTGTCCTTTAGTCCGACAGAAGCTGAACCACATCAACGCACCAGGAAAGAGCGGCTTTTTCCAGCGTTTACAGTTTATGCAAATGAGCCATGTGGTTTTAAGTTTTGTTTCTCTAAGATGTAAACAAATGTGGCAAAGCTGCATTAAACACATTCTAATCTCACACTGATGTGGCTCTGTAGTGGTGATGGTTTATATGTTGTAAAGTTGAGTTTATTTATGCAGATTAGTAATAGTAATAATAATTATGATCATTTTAATATCGTTAATTCCCCCAACGATTCATTAAGAAAATATAATCGAATGCCCATCCCTGCTCGCTACATTCACATTTCATTTTATTATGATATAGAATGGGACGCTCGAGCTGGGACTTTCAAGCCAGGGGGACGCTCGAGCCGGGATTTTGTCCGTTTATTTTTTTCACCAGTAGATGACAGATGTGAAACCTGGTCCCCCTTCCCTCAGCTGTGTTCTTCTGCCGATCAAATTACAGATGGAAGCTTTAAATATATAAGGTTTATAGGCATAGACAAGACTGACAGTTTAAACAATAATAATAATAACAACAATTCTCCAAACTCTTCTCCAAACCACTACTGATCTGTCACTTAGAAAGACCCCTAACATATCATGGATGACTTAAGCTGTTTTGTTGAATTGCCCGACTGTTTTGGCATTTGCTGTTATTAATGCAGTTCTAGCACTGTCCATAAACTGTCCCAAGATTATAAGGAAAATCAATGAGCCTGAGCCATTTAAAGCAAACTTTGGTCGATTTTTATATGTAGCGTAGAATAAGATTATAATGGTTTTGTTTGAATGGCAATAAAAGACCAAGAGATGTTTTCCTTTAGCGAGACGCACTTGTATTTTTCGTTCTAACTCCACTATTGTTGCTCAACACATAGAAATACTGTGTGCTATTTCCTTTTCACTTTGACAGAAAGTGCAGACCGGGGAAGCTGCAATCTTGAAAATACACAGACCCAATTCTCAGGCCTTCACAATTACCACTTAGTCAAACTCGGTAAAAGCCGTACCGTTTTATCTGCTACAACAGTTCAGTACATTTACAAAGGATTCTCTATCTTTAAAGTCTTGTTATTTGGCAAATTATTGCTCTCACTTAGGCAAGAAGTACCTCATTTAGTTTAAGTAAGTACTTAAGTAAAAGTACAGATACTGGAGCGAAAATAATAATATAATAATCAAGTAAAAGTATCACGTGAAAAATCGACTTAAGTAAAATGATTAAAGTATCTGTTTAAAAATGTATTTAAAGAGTAAAAAGTAGAAGTATATCATACAGATTTTGAGATCTTATAAAGCTTCAAATGTTGTGATTTTGATAATGATTTGTGCTGAATTTTGTTCTGTAGAAATTATTTTGTTATTAATATTAAACATTGTATATTTTTGTTTGCTCAAATTACGAACATGCTAAAAAATAACTCGGTCTTTTCAGCAAAAAGGTCTGAATTCATCATCAAAAAAAACGAACTTTTATTTTTCAATCCTGGTCAAAAATGTAGTGGAGTAGAAAGTGCAGATACCTGCTCTCAAATGTGGTGAAGTAAAAGTCAGAAGTATCCACTTTAAAATCTACTTAAAGGTGCACTGTGTAACTTTTCCGGTGGAAGGTCCGCCTTCTGTTTGTCTCCATGGAAATGCTGTTGCTTTGTCTGGAATGTCCCGGTGTGGCTTTAAACACAACCATCTTGCATTTACTGAATAACGTGGTTTTGACTTAAAAACATGCATTCCTACTGTGAGGGAGCTCGCCTCTCCACAGATCTGACATGTAACTTAGCCCTGTGGCATCACTTGCTTTCTCTTTAGACATAAACAAGTGTAATGACATACTGTGGAACATTTCAGGGAACATCTCCATGGAGAGAAGCGGGTGATGGGCCAGAAAATTGCATCTTTAAGTAAAATACAGATACTGAAAATGTGTACTTTAAAATGTGTACTTTAAAGGTGCACTGTGTAACTTTTCTGGTGGAGGATATGCCATCTGCTTGTCTCCATGGAAATGTTATTGCTTTGCCTTAATGCCATAATGTTTCACAATATGGCATTAAACCTCTCTATCTTCATGGCGACCCAACCAGACCAAGTTACAGGTCAGATCTGTTTTTCTTGGTATTTTTGAGCTATGAAACCACCTGTAACTGAATAAATGTAAAGTAGAACTGTTTAATGTCACACTGTGGAACATTCCAGACAGAACAATGACATAACCATAGAAACAAGCAATACCGAAAATGCACATCATCATCATGATCATGCTTTACAGTATATTCTAATGTGGGATTATAGACCAGTTTGTAATTAATCTAAATCATCATTATGCTGTCAATTTCCTATTTGTATACATTTATCTGAGTCTTTGAAACACTGCAATCTATATTTTTATGGAAGATAATTTGTTCCCTTAGATTCTGAATTTTAAAGCCGTTGAATTTCTCACTTGGAATTTTTAAACTCTGACTCTGTTATTATATTTATTCCGAATGTCTGTTGATGAAATTTTAGATTTTCAATCATTTTCAAAGTGTTTAAAAATGAAAAAAACTAAATTCATAGTGTAAAATCCGCAGTGACTTTGCAGAAAAGATCCGAAATGCGAAGGCAGAAGCAATCGATCCAAAGTGATTTAGGAACAAGCAGGAAGTGGTGCAGTGAAGCGATGTGATTGGTCAGAATTATCCTCATCAAAACCTCATCTCTTTTATTCCTTAAGTGTAAATCCTGACCAAAGATGAGAACGGCCAACGGGAAACAGCCTCCGTCCTCTTCACTCGCACAGGATTTCAAGATTTTCACTGCAAATTTACACTCTGAATTTTGACTGTTGAATTTGAGGGCTTGAAAATATTTGTGCTGAACATTTAAAAGGTGAAATGTTTATTTTAAAGTTGAAACATATTGAAAACTTAAAATTTTAGCAACAAAACTTATTCAAACATCTTTTTTCACACTGAGAAATTCAACATTATTTAAAGTTCAGAATCTAATTAGACTGGGGAACACAGTTTTTGTTGAGTTTGGTTTGACAGCTGTTTTTAACTAATTTTTGGGTGTGGAATCCAAAACTGATCTCAGTTTTTCTCTATCACGTCAAGTTTTTGAACTATAGGATACCCATTTTCTTATAAACTATAAAAATACTGTGCCTAGCAGATATGTGCTTGTTTTATAAACCAAAAAGCTCAAATATTGACAATGAAATATTAAAGAAACAGGCATGACTGCAATGTTTATTTAACACTATTATGTTTTTACTATGGATACGGCTCCTGTAATAAACTATTATCACAACAGCAGGAAGTGCAGCGATGTTGAGTCGCGCAACTTCCAGTCAAGTGCTTTTCTACGGCAAAATCCCTGTGGAAAAGTGTTGCATATTTTTGAGCAGCTTCATAAATCTGCCCCAACACCAAATCTTCATCCAACAAGGTCGACAAAGAACATAGAGGAGAAGAATTTATCCACAAGTATCAAGGTAAGAAAGATGAAAACTTAAAGAACGACTGAGCAAAACTAACATCATGGTCATGATTAAAACATAAATAACTTGTTCACTCAGACTTATTCTACAATTAAAATTAAAAATCGATTTTGTGATGTCGATATTAGCACAGACGGAGAGATTTGTGCCGTTTAAATGCTACAGATGTTCACAGATTAAATGTCGACCATTTAAACTGCACTTTTGCTCAGTCGTCGTTCTCCTTTAAGTTTTCATCTTTCTTCCCTTGATAGTTGTGGATAAATTCTTCATGGACAGAATATGTTCTTTGTCGACCTTGTTGGATGAAGATTTGGTGTTGGGGCAGATTTATGAAGCTGCTCAAAAATATGCGACACTTTTCCACAGGTATTTTGCCGTAGAAAAGCATTAACCAGAAGTCGCGCGGCTCAACATCGCTGCACTTCCTGTCGTTGTGATAATAGTCTATTGTAATGTAATAATACTGACCTATTGGGAGCTGCACACACTTCTCACTGTCTCGATTGTGACGCACAAACAAGTCGCCTTGTAGCTGTAGATGAGTCCAGTCGTAATCTGAGTTTTGCTTATCTGGAGGGTAAACTGTAGAGAAAAAACTTGACGTGCCAGAAAAAAAACTGACCGCAATTTTGGAATCAGCCCGTTTTAATTTTAATCAGCATAAAACTCTAACTCAACAGAAATTTTAGTGTCATCTTCCATGTATTTTGACCTACATAGCATAGCGCTTGAACTACCCGGGTTTATGTTAGACCAGAAAGTGCTTATGAGGCGATCTTCTGTACCGTAATCATTGCATTGAATAATTAATGCATCCAGGTCAACCTATTTCCCCATTACCTCAAGCACAATGGAAATATCAGATACTCCAAACTGACATTTTCAATTACCTTACAGCATGTGCCGATGAAATTCTCCCTGTTTGGACTCCCAGAGGAGCTACGACTTACACGAACCTGAAGGGGGCGAACTGCACTTTAGCGGAAAAAACATTGGAGCCCCCCATCTCTTCCTCTTTGTATTGCGTCTCATATCTTTGCTGTGATCTGGTTTCTACACCTACCGACAGTGCTATATTTACACAAGAAAATATGAAAAATTGTAACTAGGGGCGCCGGATTAAATGAAAGAATCTCCCAGTTTAATAAATCATGTTGTGCGAGCTGGGGGCGTCGAACGGATCAAATTTCTGCAAAAAAAACAAGTTTATGAAATGAGTGGACATTTTTCTCTCCTTCTTGTTTGATATTGTTTCTTGATAATAAATTGTTCTGCTTTGAAACACACCCGATGCTTATCTCGTGGTTTCATTTCGACGCGCCAAAAAGCCCCCGTGGCCCTCTCTAACCCGGCTGATTTGTGTATCCAGCGCGAGGTAGCAGCGTGCGGATTTGCCTTTGATTTTTCTGCGGCGGAAGGTAGACGTTAATGCGAGGAAATGGGGGCCCTGGAGCGGCGCTTTAGTACAACAGGAATCACTAATGGTTTGAGACATTGAAGGTAGCCTGCGCCCGGAGCGAAATCCGTCAAAGCGCCGTCGTCAGCACCAACGCACGGCCCCTCTGCGTTCTCAGTGTTCTGCTTTGTTCAAGCTTTTGCACAGGTTTGGAGGTAGTCATTAAATCGTGGCCCACAAGCTTCGTCCGTCTGAACAGAAGCAGCAGCAGTTTAATGTTCCATAATTCGCTATTTTCTGATCTATGTTATAACGTTCATTCGCACACGTGTAACACACAAGCCCTGTATATTTAGGCTGGATTTGCCCGTTTCTGCTGAACAAAAGGTAAAAGGAAGCTTAACTTGACAACCATTTCATGACATCAGAAGGTGGAACAGAGCGTTTTGAGCTTCTGAGATGCAGACAGACTAATAAACGAGGATTATTCAACTCCAGATATGTTTTTGAAGACATAACAGTAGCATAACGTGGCTTAAAGCTCATAAGAGTCCATTTTGCGTAATCAGTAGGGATGTAACAGTAACCGAAATATGGTGATATCGTATCGTCAAAGGTCTCACAATAATATCGTGGACCATCACAATATATCGAATCCCAAGTCCCAAGTTTTTTTTTTAGCAGAAATAGCTAAAAAAAACAGAGGGAACTACATAGACCATGATCCTTTGCTCCGTTTCAGTGCAGATGACATGAAGAAATAACTGTTCTAAGCACTTTTACATCTTCATTCTTTGGATTAAGTCTTGTGAAGGCGTTTTTAGAGGGAAAAGTAGCAGATTCATACAAAATATTGCAATAAATATCGTACAGTGAGTTGTATATGGTGAAAATATCGTACAGAGAGATTTGGATATCGTTCCATCCCTAACGACAATAAATGCTGCACCAAATGACTGGTCAAAGCATTTTAGAATGTCAGTCTTGTTAATTTGTAGAATATTGTAATATCATGAGCCTCCCCACCATATCGTGAGTTTTCCCACGATATCGCAATAAATATCGTACCATGAGGTGCATACAGTGACGATATCGTATGGTATCACCCCTCGTTATCAGTACATCACACTGTAAATCTGTTTGATCAGGCCAAGATTTTAAAACTTATATCAGGTTATTAATTTGTTTTTGTATTTATTATCTACTTACTAGTTCTGAAACTGACTAATTCTAGTCTAGAGGTGGTTTATTTTAAGATCACTTGTAAAGTAATCTTGCTGCTCAGATAATTTCACAACTTTTAAGTCATTTTCTGATAAATTTAAGTATTTATATCTTAAATTTTGGCCAAGGTTTTTTGCATCGCACGAATCGTCGCATGTTGAGGGACTATTTTCTCATATATCAGTCCGCCGCTGCCGAGCTTCTATCAGGAAGTACAACTCGCTGCTGCTGCTCAGACATAAATCCTTCAAATGCAACGGTTGGTTTTACTTCTAAAATTATTCTGTGGACACAGACGTTCACCTGGACAGTCTGGAGTTATAATAGTTTTGCCTCGGGTGCACTGTGGCCATTGACATGCACTAGCCTAGCACCAGCAACCTCTGCAAATACAAGGACTGGATGGAAGATTTTAGAGTGTCTCCACACGTCTCCAACACTCTGGCTCACGAGGAAATGAGGCCCTACGTCCAATATTCCAAACCGTCCCTTTAACTAAACTTATAGCAGAGGTCAGTCTGGTTAAAAATAATAGGTACAACAGTTGCGTTGCCCACAGACTGACAGGCTGCTGCTTCTTTGCAACAAGAGACCAATATTACACACCGTTTTTGCATCGTAACACACTTCACCCACACTATGTAACTGTAAGTAAGTGTAAGTGTAAAAAAGCAGCCTTGCCTCTGTCAGTCACCCTCAGGGCAGCTGTAGCTTAGAGTTTATCAGCACCAAGTACATCTTTGGTAAACAGCCTTCAGTGTTACAAAGAAAACCTATTAAAATGTAATATAGTACACAAAATCAACTCTCCTGAGCTTTTAATCATGTTGTAATGTTGTTACCTCCTCAGAAAACATACCTGGGGTCGTGTTTTGTTTCATTCACACATGTTTGAGTAATTCTTTATTATTAAACTGTCTCACAGCCTGTATATTTAAATGAACATAGCTAAACCACTGGCCGCCTCGTTCCAAATAGGAAGTTCTCATGCGGCTCTTTCAGCTCCTTCTGACTCTGACTCCTATTGACTTACACTGGAATACTGTCGCCCCGCTCTCTGTGACCACTGCTGTGGCCTCGACATTTCAGCCTTAAAATATTCGTGTTAACCTGCTCTACATACTCCTGATTAGAGATGTCTCCAACAAGATTTTTTGGCTTCTGATCCGATTTATTTAAGGAGTGCTCTTTCCGAAGGAGATCCAATACTGATCCGATACCTTTTTTTTATAGCTCCGATAGCACCGTCTCTGTACTGTAGTGTCGTGAAGGAAGTTCGTACCTAAGCTCAAAAAGTCCAGTAGATGACAAAAGCCTTACCAACCTCACCTTCTGTGAAACGCCTCCTCCAATGTTTGCTGCTGTGGCTTTGCCGTCTTGTGCTTGTAAATCTCAGACTCGTCCGGATGATTTTTTTTGTAAGTGATGAATCAAATCGGTCATGTTAAAGTGGCTCTGCTGGTTCCTCCATGAGAAACTGTTTGTTTGCAGCGATTGCGTCGCTGTTTGACTCTCGTTTTGTTGTAGTGAAAAGTCCCACACAGCCACATGGCGGCGTTTTGATTTTCAGCTGCCGTAAAGCGCGTTGATGCTGCAAAAACACGTGAAACTGGTTTGGTCCGATCACATGACTGAATCCAATACTGTCCAGTACTCATAAGAGAGCCGGATCAGGAGCCAATACCAATACTGAATATCAGATCGGGACATCTCTAATCCTGATAAAGTTTTTTTTTTTCGGTTTTTTGTCCGTCAAAAAAATCCAATTCATATTATTGCACTGAACACTATGGGTGACGTCACAATCACTTAGTCCACTTTTTTATACAGTCTGTGGTCTGTCTACATTAGTCTCCAGGGAGAATAGCTG
Source organism: Odontamblyopus lacepedii (assembly GCA_034769755.1). Classification (NCBI taxonomy): domain Eukaryota; kingdom Metazoa; phylum Chordata; class Actinopteri; order Gobiiformes; family Gobiidae; genus Odontamblyopus; species Odontamblyopus lacepedii. Next base: position 35,258,191 of record CM068354.1, on the reverse strand, counting down.
ATAACTAATTGTAAGTCAATTAAATACAATCAATAAATTCAAATACTGTCTAATACATTACTAAATACTAATAAAATACAACACTAAATACAATCACTCAATTAAATACTGTCCCACTTTAAATGTGGCTTTTAACTGTACTTAATTTGTTTATGTTGTAAGGCGACCTGTCCAGAAAGGCGCCTAAAAAATAAAATGTATTATTATTATTATTATTATTATTATTATTATTATTATTATTATTATTATTATTATTATTATTATTATTATACCTCCAAATCTCAAGACGCTCTGTCCCACCGAGTGATAACAAGAACAACAACTACCTTTTTACCTTTATTTTAGTAGAAATGGGTAATTCCAGTGTTGAATGATTCTCGTGAAGGTGTTTGGAGTTTAAAAACACAGTGGAGCACTTTCTGTATCACCATCTAACATCCCAAGAACATCACACTTGAAAAACTCAGCCTAAATATGCAGGAGTTGCCCGTTAAACCTGTGCGAATTAAACAAAAACAGACAACTCCAGGTATGTTTTGGACAAGGAAACAATATTATAACAACATAACTGAGCCCTTTAAGTTCACTGTACCGCGATTATTAGACAGACGTCGTAAACATTTCATTAACCTGTGAGCTTCTTCTTATTTTATCGCTAGGTTAAGATCAGAAATGTCTGCCACGTCGTGAATCATTTATACCGCCATTATTTTGATCCTACACACAGTTCACGTCTCTCCTGCCATTCCCCCTGAACCATCTTGTTGTCCTCGTCACAGATGGACAGCACGGGTCATGTTTCTTTCATTGATCGTCCTTTAAAGACCAGCCAAAGCTACATCTCCGGCGGGATTGGATATACACGTAATCTGTCCGTCCCAACGCCTGCCGGAATAGGCTCCATAACTCTCCCGAGGCCCCGACGCCGAAGCCTCCACGCCGTCGGTACACAGAGGTGCGCGGCGCTGACGGCTACTTCCAAATACACTGAATATTAATACGAATGGTGTCAGCCCAGGGGTTTGGAGAAATGAGAGTGGAAAATGAAGGCAGTGCACACGGGTTTAGAGGGGCCACAGGATCCGCGTGGAGAGAAAGCCCCCAAAAGCATTTCACAACTCTGAAATTTCATTACAGGGAGAGTCTAGAGGAACACGCAGTACTGTGGGAGTCTTACCGTAGTGTAAGTAAAGTGTGAATGAAATATACCACTGTTCAGTACCATATTTGTAACTGCGAATACAAGCGTTAGCAAAAGCCACAGCAGATACTAGGCCTGTCTCGACAACAGATTTTGAAGCATAAAACATTGCTAATTAGAAATATTGCCACAAATTATAATATTGAAAGTGAGAAAAAGCCGCACACTTACTCCCAAACTGCCTTTAATAAATGAAAACGTTTCGATCGGTGGATCTTTATGGCGTGAGCATAGTCCGTGTATATGAGTGGACATAGCTAACCCGTTAGCCGCCGCCTGCCAAACAGGAAGTGCTCCAGGAGGCTCTTCCGGCTCCTTCTCTTCCTTTTTCCCATTGACTCACACTGGGATCTTATCGTCACTCTCTCTGGACCTGCTGCTGCTGTGGCCTCGACATTTTGGTCTTAAAATGTTCGTATGAACCCGCGACACAGGATCCTGAATGTTTGATTTCGCTGTTTTGTTCCTAAATCAAGATATGAACATAAATAACGGACCAATCAGACGCCTTCATTCCCCGAGGTCCCTCCCCCTAGCGTTAGCAACAGGTTTGATTGACAGCTAGTTGTTGTTCGTACATTACAGAACATATAACATAAATCAATGACTTAAACTTAATATTTAAAGTTTGATGATAAAAGGTAAAAGTTTCCTCCTTATTCTCAAGAATCAAATGCTGTTGGTGACGTCACACTCGCTTAGTCCACTCATATATATGCAGAGTGAGAGCGCTGTCAGAAGTGTGTGCGTAGGATAGAAATCTGTGCATATTTGGGAAATCTGTGCATATTTGGGAAATCTGTGCATATTTGGCTGTAACAACACATCTTTTGATTAGTCATTTTAGGTGAAAATTGTGATTTAAAATGTCCAAATTATAAAATAATGATCCATGGGTGTACTAAATTATAACTATAGTATCCTGGGGCAAAACATTTCAACTACTTTTCCTGTTTGAACGTGGTGTGAGTGAAAGAGTGAGTATTTCGGGGTATTTGTTGGAGAACAAAAGACTCAATTTGATAATATAAAGTGGAATTAAGCAATAAATCAACACTTTTTCTACTACTAAACTCTGTATATGATGTTTTAATAGCATTGTCTACTGTTTTTTGAGTATTTTTTGAGCAATTTTACTGTAAAATTAACTAAATTTACAAATGTGTGCCACTGCATTTTCAAGTACTACGTGACATCACACAAGTCTTCCAGGCACTGCCCATTTTAGCAGCTTTACTCCCGTTTTAATGAAACAAAACACAACACAAATCATGCTGTGTAACTCCACATCTTGTCAAAAAAGTGTGGAAGATTTGAAACTCAGACATATTTGCTCCGGCTTGTTCTGAAAGTTTCTAAAACGAGATGGTGTCACAAGTTTGAGTTCACGGTTCAACATAAACTTTTCTCACTTTTCTCCTAATGAGGGAGAGCTCTGACCTGCACAAATGAAAGCTGTTTGGCTCAGACCTGAAAATGAAATCACTTTCTTCAAACTCTGTCAAGATTTTAACCTGAACAGATGCTTTTATAGTAGACGCGCTGGGGTTTGGAGTTTTTTTTTTTTTTTTTACTTTGTTGTTTAAAACTGAATATTGTGCGAATCTTAAAATGGTAAAAACGCTTTGAGATGTTGCTAATATCAGATGAAAACCGTGAATAGAAGCATGTTTTTTTCATTTTTCTCCATAAACTGTATATATAAATAGACAGTAACCCAAATCCAAACAGGAAGTGATCATAGGGGCGTTTCTGGATCCATCATTTCTGGCTACAGTTCACTTTTCATTTACATTTTTCTGTAACGGCTGAACTAACCTTTGTTGTTTTGGTATTAAAATGTAGTTTAATGATCGACATTAATGTTTTTATTTCTCTATTTATTCCTTTTTCTTATGTGGAACTGGCCCAAAATTCCCCCTTATAATCGCTAGCCTCTTTGAGCTTCATTTGACTGGAGCCGAACGCTGTGGGTGACGTCACACTCCTTTACTCCTCTTTTTCATACTGTCTGTGTTGTTCTTTACCAAATTGTTTCAACTACGTGAACTACAGACTGGCTCATTGGCCACGTTTACATGATGTTTCTTAATTGGTTCAGAATTAAAATATTCTCCTTGGAGTTTACATGGAAATAATCATTCCGAATTGAGGTTTACATGGAACGTTAAACCACCTTTATTTAATTCCACTCAGCGTCTGGGGGTGGGGGAGGTCCTGATTGGACAGAGACATGAACATATTTACGTAATTGGGAAGAAAACTCACACTTCAGCTGCTCCCGGCTTTTCTGTCATCTCGGTTTGTCGTTACGCCGCCGACACAAACACGATCCAATCTTTTTCCACTGTCGTTCTGATGATAATGAAGCAGCAGCTGGAGAATTGTCTCCTCACGCTTTACGTCTGTGAGCTGAGGAGGAGAAGGGAAGAGTGTCGGAGAAGGAGGAAGAAGACAAACTGAGTCTGAGGCTGCCACACCTCAGCCCACTCCCACATCCCGCTCACAAATCCAAAGAGACATGGAGGAAAGTCCGAAGAGACGACTGGAGGAGCCGGATCATTCGGCTCACGTCACCCAATGAGCATGAACAACCAGGATTATTTTTAAGAAGAATAAATGTTTACATGATCGAGTAATAAAGTAATTCAGCTTTAAAATCTGAATATGGTCACCTATGGTCATGAGCTCTGGGTAAGGACGAGATCGCGGATACAAACAGCTGAAATTAGTTTCCTCCGCAGAGGCCGGGCGCTCCCTTAGAGACAGGGTGAGGAGCTCGGTCACACGGAAGGAGTAGAGTCGCTGCTCCTCCTCGTCGAGAGGAGCAGCTGAGGTGGCTTCAGCTCGGACGCCTCCCTCAGGAGGTGTTCCAGGCATGTCCCACCAGTAGGAGGCCCCGGGGAAGACCCAGGACAGGCTGGAGGGACTATGTCTCTCGGCCTGGGAACACCTCAGGGTCTGTCCAGAGGAGCTGGAGGAAGTGGCTGGGGAGAGGGAAGCTTGGGAGCCCCTGCTTAGACTGCTGCCCCCGCGACCCGGCCCCGGATAAGCAGAAGAAAATGGATGGATAAACTATATACCAGAATTATGTTTAATTCTGAATAATAATTTTCAAGTGTTTACATGGTGTTTTAAGGTGAAATTCATATTTATTTTTATTCAGAACTAAATCTCTCATGTAAACGTGGTAATTGTGGCTAGAGGTTATGGGGGTGAATCGAATGGAGCCAAGTTACAGGGTAGAGCTGTCAATCAAACCTGTTGATCGCAGGAGCGACCTTGGCGAAGGAAAACCTGATTTGTTTGTTAATGAATGTTCCTCTCTCAACTAAACAAAATATCTAAATAAAACGCCAGGATCATGTAAAGAAAGTTAAATAGGGCGACCAGACGTCTCTGTTTACCCGGGACAGTCCCATTTTGAGCCCTGTGTCCTCTGTCCCAGCAGAATTATGCAAAATCACTGATTTGTCCCAGTTTTATACAAGAAATGCCCCAAGTGTCCATATTTTATTTTATCTGACACCTGCCAACAGTAAAGAGAGGCGTACATTGACATTTGTATCGGTAAAATACAGAAAAGCTGCTTTAAAATGATCAAAACATAAAGAAAATGTGACTTTACTGACTCCGAGTGCACAACACTTTTCCTTAATTATGCACTTGTTTCACAATTTTATTTATTTATTTACCAACCCACCCAAACCAGGGATGTTCCAGTCATTTATTTTGAAAATCTGGTCACCCTAAAGTTAAAACAAACATTTAAAGACCAAAACCAAAGTTAACTGGAGCTGGAATATGTCCATTTATATCAGACTGTATATGGGTCAATGACATATAAGGATTTTCAACAGGCAAATTTTAAAATATAAAAAATATTAGTTTCTATTGAACTTTTTCAAATATTTACAGTGTCAGGTGCATAAATCTATGTTTAACATTTATATTAAGCTTTTTTTTAGTGTAAAATATCATGTGGTGCGACCGAGAATAACCTTAAAATGATTGTATTTCCTAAAACATGGTTGGGATATTAATCTAAGTTCTGAGTAATATGAAGTGTATAGAAACAAACTGTTGGCGTTTCTTTAGATTTTTAATACATATTGATATTTTCTTTTGCTGTTCAATATGACAGTCTCCTGCTTGTGTTTAATGAACAAAATACTACCCTGTAAAGTGCATCAAATGAAGAAAAATGCCTAAAGAATCTCATTCACCCAAGTTTACTTTGTTATCAAAACTCCAGCCATAGAGTTCCTGCTGTTATTAGTCGCACCACATGATGCACGGTCGCACCAAATGACATTTTAACACTTTAAGTACCAAAAACACGCAGAATAACTCATGATGTCTGCAAAAATGTCTGCAAAAATGATTTGGTTCCAACAGAAATGTGCTGAATTATTATGAAACTTGAACCTTTTTAACTGAGGAAATTGCAACTGGACAGAAAATGTAGGCGTCATGTCCTTGACCCTTATATAAATCACACCTCTCTCTGTAACTTTGCTGTAAAAAGAACTGCTTAAGTTCATATGCAACAATTCACCTGGAAGTCTAAGGGCCTATGATCTATGGGTAAGACCAAATCTACAGCAATCAAATCCTGAAAGAGACTTTTTCTCACCTTTGGTCACCAGGGGGCACTTGTACTTCACACTTAGTCCCAGGGGAGTGCTGTGCTCTTTTATAAAACTCCGTCCCTCTTCTATCCACTCTCTTAGCTGCTTATAAGCCTGTCTCCGGTTTCACCCATTCAGAAAAGAACTTTCTGTGTTATTTAATGCAGAAAGGTGCACCATGTCCCAAGTTATACATCATATCTGTGGGAAGGCAAGCCCACTCGCAGTAAGAATCTGTATTTTACATATTTTTTGCTGCTCCACCTGGCCTTGGATAAAGAAAAAGAAGACGGATGGATTCCAATAATAAAATTCTTACGTCAGCGACCAAAATAAACCTGAAAAATACACAGTAAGAGATTTCAATAAACAACTAAAGCTCCTACAGCTCCCCAGCATGTTAATAACACAGAGTTATTCTTCATGGACGACAATGAAAACCGTTAGCATTTTAAGTTAAACGCTTTTTTTATGTTCTATTGAGGCATAACTCATGATAAACAAAGCAATCCTCATGACATTTACACTAACAAGTGAAAAGTGTAAACAGCCTTCCAAACAAACCACTCACTGCTTTAATTAAAGTGTTTTCAAAAGCAGGCACCCATTTCACTTCTTTATTCTCAGCGTGAGAGGATGAAAACATGGCATTTGTCAGAGAAACTGTTGCAGGGAGACTTTTGTTCAAACATGAGTGAGTAATATGTTCTGGGCAACTAAAAAGTGAATGGTTTAAAGAGGGGGTATTATGCAAAATCTACTGTTTTAAAAACTTTTTTTAATCTTTGGTAAAGGTTCATTCTTACTTGACTTATTTTCTTCGGCCAGTTAACATAATCATTAGTCATATTACAATGATTTAGCACATAAATTCTGCATAACACAAAGTTATTCTACCGACTGAAGGGGTTTAGGATGAAGTTTTAACACTTATTCTGCCTAAACCCTATTAACATATAGCATTAGGGCCCTCCACACTCGTACATGTTCGAGTCGTTTTCGTTGCGGATGCAGTGTTCGGCCAAACTAATCCGATTGAAAACAGAATCAGAATCAGAATCAGAAAACTTTATTGATCCCAGAGGGCAATTCGTTTGCAGCTTTCACAGAGCAGTTCTCACTTCTCACCCGCACAAACACACAGTGTGTCAGACCATTACAGACACAAGTGGAACTCAAAGAACAATATAAGAACAATATACATATGACAGTGCAAAACCTCAAAAAACACAACCCTCAGAATTTAGCAGTTTAATAGCTGAAGGCACAAAAGAATTGGAGAAGCGGTTAGTCTTCCGTACCGGAGCATAAAAACGACGTCCTGAAGGCATCAGGATAAAGTCAGGAGTCAGAGGATGGAGGGGCTGAGCCAGGAGACACTTGGCTTTGCTCAGCACTCGCTCCTCCCACAGAGAATGCAGCTCCCTCAGTTTGACCCCTATGATTTTTGAGCAAGTTTTAACAATGTTCTGCAGTTTGTTTTTATCCTTCAAGGACAGGACAGCTCTAGAGATGGAACGATCTGGTGTCGCCAACTCCCATGAATTCATCTGAGCACGGACCTGATCCGGCGCTGTGTGGATGCCTGAAAACGCTGATACGCTGACGTAGGAGCTCTAGTTGTCGTCCTTACTGGATCACGTCACTGTGCGCCGTCCTGATTCGCTGGTTTGTGACACTGGGCATGTGACGCTATTGCGGAAAACAGTTTAAACAAACCCGAGACAAACGGGAAGCAGCGTCGGTCCATGAAAAGACTGTTTTCACACTTGCCATTTTCCTCAGCTCAAAATCGGCTGCTGCAACTTCCATAGAACGACGGCAACTTCAGACACGGCGCTCCGCTTCCTTGATTTTACCGCCCACGTAGTGTGGTGACATCGTGACGAAAGCCTGATCATGTGACTGCCACTTCAGATGAGACGCAAATCGTTTCCAATACGGTAATACGGTGATACGGTGATTCGTTTCAGTGTAAACGATACAAAATGGCAGAAATATTTACAGAAAAAACAAAACCAAAATCTTTTATGAGCGCAGGAAAGAATATGGACATGGTTCTTTGGTTTGCACACGTACACACTACAGACACACAATCCAATACATGTCGATGTTCACACACACACACACAGATCCATGTACACGTCAGTATTTGTACATATTGTTATATAAATACACCGACACTTTGTATAATTGATGGTTGTGGTTCGTCTGTAGGTTCCATAAGCTGCATGATTGAATGTATTTCTCTGTATTTTCCTATAATTTTGGTCTTATAGATTTTTTAGATTTTTTAAAACGTGTAAACTGTTTTCTGCCTTCAGTTATAAACTAAACTAGCTCTTCTTTTTGTCAGACAGGAGAGTTTGTTTACCTGCTTTACATGTTTTGGCTTCTTCCTGTAGCCTCAGCAACAAACAGCACCTCCGGATCAGCAAGGAGGTCCGAGGAGCATGAATAGTGACGAGGGAGCATCAGTGATCTCTTACGAGGCTTATTCGACTCCCCGTTATCGTTCGCAGTAAGATTCTGTGCAACACTTCCACAAACCCACAGACAATTTTCCATAAACATGATGCACTAGAACTTCACAAACCCGACGTGAAATGCAGAGAAACAAAACCGACTAAAGGGATGTTTTTGATGAAGATACAGCATTATAACAGATCAAAATTAGCGTAAAATAGGGCAAAGCTACTGTAAAACATCTCCAAAGTGACATGCAGGTTGTCCACGCCACACCAGACACACCAGACAAGACGCACACACACCTTTAAGTTCGTCTCTGCTCATCCACAAACACAGAATTACACTCTGAGCCTTTCCGCGGTGCATTCATGTTTCAACAAAAGTCACCGAGCAGCACTCTCCCCGACAAATACCATGTTTCGATTCGCAGCGCAGTAGTCAAATTATCCATGTTTACCTCTCCTGTTGAGACTCGGTTTTGTATTTCTTGACAGCATGGTTCTTAATACGTTTTTAAGAGTTTTAATGGGCTTTTGCAGAGTCAGGCTTGCCTTGGGTTAAAGTTGTTGTGAAAGCCCCGGACATTAGCAGATATGTTTACATCAGCACCATTAGCCGAGGTGCTGCTGTTAGTATTGACAGAGTCGCATTAAGCAGGTGGACGAGGAGGACAAAGGGCCATGTTCTCTTAGACTATGCAACATCCTCAACTCTACTCGCCGTTTATGCAAAGCTGTGAGCTCCTGTGACTGTGGGACATGAGGAGCTCCGTCCCAACTGGTTTAAAGAGGGTTTATTACATTATAATAACATATTCAGATCAACCATGTTAGCGTTTGTTCAGTCTTTATTTATTTACAGAGCTCTTTACAACTCTCAAAGTGCTTTTCCAGTAAAATCAACAAGATAGAAAGTCTAAAAGATTTTACTTACTGGCTTTTACTACCACAGGGATCACTGGTGACACCACTATTTCAATTTACCGTAACTCCTCACTACTTTGTGCAATTTTAATCATTCAAACTGCTCCTGAAAGCTGTGAAACGGGGCTTAAAACAGGACTTGAAAGTTGAAGAAAATGCAATTCCTTTTTGGCCTTTTCTTCGTATAATACACGTTTTTAGGTGTTTAATTACATAAGAATGGTAAATACTTGACAGTTCAGTTATTTACACATAGGGCATTCTTTGACATAATTATTGACAAAAATAGACAATTCAATTCAATCGTTATGAAGAACACATAATATCTGATTCATAGTAAGCAAGTATGTAAAAATAATGATAATAATAATAAAAAAAACAGACAGAAAAGACCAGGTGTTTCATTAAATATAGCTATTATTATGGTGCTTAAAGGGTTAAACAGTAAAATAAAAATCAAATTGTGCAAAGTGTCAAAAGTGTCTGAAAAGATAAGTTTTGAGCCTGGAGGCCAAAGTCTGTGATACTGAGAAAACTGCCAAACTCGGTATTTGTCAAAAACAACATATTCATAGAAAAGGTGTGCAGCAGGCAGCTTCCTGGTGACAGAGGTCTGTGGGCTCAGCGTTAGTCAAGATGGAGGAGGGTCGATAGTGTCTGTGAGAGAACGCAGGATCACTCAAAAATGCCTGAAGGATTCAGAAAAGCATCATGTTTTTGATAAAGGAACAATGCTATAACATGGTAGAAAGCTTTGCATTCTTCTGGATTTCATTCTGTTTTAAAATGCTTTTGCTCACCTTGGGTTAAGTTCTTGACATTTTCTAATGCAAAAAAAAAAAAAGCATTACCAGTGAGGGATTTTGGTGTTTAGAGCTCCCTCTGCTGTCAGCAGCAGGAGTGAACAGTCTGTGAATGGTACGTTAGAGTCAGGGGACTGTGGTGGACACAGTTGGACCACAGAGTGAGTCTGGTGATGGTTTATGGGTGTAAAAACTGCACAGGAGAAGTCCGGATTTATACCTGGGAAAATGCAAATGGATCATTTTTGAGTGCTCAGACAACACTGTTTGGATTAATGGATTAATGAAACAAACACAAATTTAGCTAAATACAACTCCAGGTCTGTTTTTGATGAGGGGACAACAGTTTAACAAGGTTAAAAGCTCAAAACATTTTTCATAATATGTCCTAAAAGCAATATTATTAAAAAAAAGTTCAGAGATAGAACAAAGCCCTGTCGGAGCACTGTGCTCATTTGTTTAAACTTTAAAACACATTATGTGTGTGTGTGTTTGGTGTGTGTGTGTTTGGTGTGTGTGTGTTTGGTGTGTGTGTGTTTGGTGTGTGTGTGTGTTTGGTGTGTGTGTGTTTGGTGTGTGTGTGTTTTCCAGTAAATCTCTTGACAGCGTGCAGTCATTTGAGCATTTTATTTCTCTTAATTTTCTTTATGATAGTTTATCTAGATGTTATGCCATTACCTTCCATAACCAGCCTCTTTTTCTCAATAATAGGCCATGTGTGAAGTGTCAGTTATACATTTATATAACCAATTATGTCTCCATGGAAACAAGCAGATGGAGCTCCTCCAGAAAACTTATGAAGAGCAGAAATGAGATACTAGTGAACATTGTGTTCACACTGTGTCATCTTGATTTGAACCTCTGTAGTTTGTGCTTTAGTTTTATAAAAAAAAACATGCCCCCCATGACATTTTTTTTTATGAATAAAAGGGTTTAAAAGGTTGAGTTAAAATTAAAGCCACAGTATCTAGGTAACTTTTAGAGCCCCAAAATATTATTATTATTATTGTTATTATTATTATTATTATTATTATTATTATTATTATTATTATTATTATTATTATTATTATTATTATTATTATTATTATTATTTATTTTCATTTTGGTTGTGCTTATTCCACTGCCAAACATGCATGCTTACTATGAGAGGGCTTGCATCTCCACAGACCTGACTGTTATTTGGCCTGGAGGAGGATCTCCTGCTTATTAGAAATGTTCTTCCTCGGCTGTAATATTCTACAGTCCGGCACTTGGACTGTCTATAGAAGTGGACTTAGCAAACACACCAGCTCCGTGTTCCAGGTAAGAAGTGAGCCTGGGCACAAAGTGCTTCCTTCCAGCTCTACTTGCCATGTCATGACCTGTGCTCCCCTCCTTCCCCTGTGTGTCTGTGTGTGGGCGGAGCCTCCTGGTCCTGATTCACTTCACCTGCTGGTAATCAAGCTCCAGACTACTTAGCTCCTGCTTCTCCAGTGAGACTCTGCCAGAATGTTGTCAACCTACACACGGTGAACCTCTCGAAGTTTTTTGTGACCTGTCAAGATATTTTGGTCTTATCTGTTTTTCTACCTCCAGTGATCCTTGTCGTCTTGTTCCTACCTGTTCCAGTCCTGTTCCAGTCCCGTTCCAGTCCCGTTCCAGTCCCGCTCCAGTCCCGCTCCAGTCCCGCTCCAGTCCCGCTCCAGTCCCGCTCCAGTCCCGCTCCAGTCCCGCTCCAGTCCCGCTCCAGTCCCGCTCCAGTCCCGCTCCAGTCCCGCTCCAGTCCCGCTCCAGTCCCGCTCCAGTCCCGCTCCAGTCCCGCTCCAGTCCCGCTCCAGTCCCGCTCCAGTCCCGCTCCAGTCCCGCTCCAGTCCCGCTCCAGTCCCGCTCCAGTCCCGCTCCAGTCCCGCTCCAGTCCCGGTCCTGCTTTGTTCAATAAACCCTTTTTTGTTAATTCCATTTGGTCTGTTGTCCGGTTTTGGGTCCTTCCATTATCGAGCCGTAACATGCCAGTGACTTCTGTTGAAAAATGTTTGCCGCTCTCTCTGTAACTACTGCTGTTATTGACCTTTTTAATCCCTAAATGCAGATCTGAACAGTGATCTGGAGCTTTCTTTCCCTGAGGTTCTGTTAGCAACAAGTTGATTGACAACTTGTTGCTAAGCTAAGAAAGAGGCCTTCAACATCTATTTCCACTGGTCCATGCAGATCATCTCCGCAAAGTTACCTATTGTAACTTTAAGGTTAGGAAAGAAGTAAATATAACCCACAATTTACACCAGGAGCATCAGCAGCACGTAGCATAGGCAGAACTTTTAAAAGCTTAAATTTACAGGAGAGCTGCTCCTGTGACACCGCCTCTGTGGATTCTCACATTTAAACACTGAACCCTTAACATTACTGATGTATTCATTGTTGATTGGATGAGTTATGTTTAAATCACATTTTACAAAAGTTGACAACAAAAGAGACAAAGGTTCACAGTGATAACGAACTGTATCTGCAGTGCTGCATTAATGAAACTTCTCAACATTTCACTTTAGTTCTCTGCTCCACGCACCTTTTCTTTCAGAAGTTGTTCTTGTAAAGTTGCTGTCGGATGTCGTAAAGTGTCTTACATTTATCCTCCGCAGCTGTAAAGTTTCCGTAGTCCATCATGAGTCATTCCCCGAGTTCCTGATGTGACGCACTGTGTTTATAAGAGTGCAGTGGTTGAGAGGATGTATTTTGAAAGGGCATCGGAAGTTTATTTTGACACCTCATGCCCATTTCCTGTCTTTCTCCTGCTAAAAGCCTGGAGACGCTCCGTTGACGCTGCAAAATTAGAACTCCAACCTATTTTGAGCAGCGCGTAGCGTAAAGACGGCCGTTGGATGCATGTAAGACACTGCTGGTGTAAATTGTCTGTCCGGTTCAACTGGAAAGCCAAACCTGTGTGTTTATTTTCATTTTGGCGTAAATTGGGGGTCAGGTGTTCTCAAAAAAGCACGGAAACCCAACTGTGTGTGTGTGCGTGCGAGTGTGACAGCAGCCAAAAACACCCTCGTAAAACATTTAAATGTATTCTGTATAGTATTTTATCTCAACAAGACCCCACATAGATGTAAAAAGGTCAGCTGAATAGTGAATTAGCACCATCCAAATTACAGAGTCTGACAGGATCCAATGTCAGCCTTAAGTGTCTCAATAAGTCCTGACTAAAACACGGTGACGTTTGAATGACAGCTCTGCTCCAGCGTCGCCCGGGCCACACAAGGACAAATCAATAAACTCACCCGCATGTGTTTGAGTGTTTGGACGGCTGCTGCTGCCTTTGCTCTGATATGATTCAAAGAGAGCTATTTAAAAAGCCCTTGACATTAACAAGTCTGTGTAACTGATGGAGACTATTACAAAGTCACTTATCACTATGCGTCTGTGTTAAGTGCCGACTCCAGTGTAATTAAAGGTTTGGGGGGTGGTCTGGAGCAGTGCTGTAGATGTTTTGGTTGCTCCTGTCATGGCTCCGGTCCCTAATGATCTGTCTTCTATTGTGATTGATGAAGTACTTAGTGGAGAATCAAAGCAAAGGGAGGGGAGGCTGGGGGGACGCTGGCTGCCTGCTAAGCTGTTTGCAAACTAGACGGTCACTGTAGTTGCACAATACAAGTCTATTATGGAGGTGTCCTTGATGGGAATGAATGGGCCCCGTGATAAGGTTAGAGACAAGCTGATGCGCATTAGAGCGGGAGAGGTGGGTATGGGCAGTGCCAAATGGGGCGACAAAAAGGACACGGAGTTATCTGCAGGAACTCTATATTTGATCAATCTAATAAAGATTCAGGACCGTCAAATGTTTTTTCTCCATGGAGATGGTACTGCCCGAGGTGGTGAAGTAAAATCTAAAAATCTACTCTAGTAAAAGTAAAAAAGTACTTAATTTAAAATGTAATTTGAGTAAAAGTTGCTTAGTTACTATCAATTATTTGATGTAAAAAAGGATGAGTCATAAATCTAACCTGACGGATTAGAGCGAAGATTCCACACCGGTGAAAGGTAAAAGTGAGGACCGGGGCGCGACGACTGTACTTTTACGAGGATTTACGTGGTTCAGAGGGACGTGTTCAAGGCAGGGGGCAATTGTTGTCAAAGTGACCGCCTGAAATGTAGTTAATATGATTAACTTAGGTTCAGGAGCGGGACTCGCCTCCTCTCCAGTGAATCACAGCTCACTTCTACCACACCTCAATTTCCCAGAAGCCTGTTTGTAGCAGCCTATCCCGGCGACCCAGTTTATCCTGAATAACTCTACCTCACCCTCCGAACCCCTATCTGTTCGTCTTCCAAACATTAGACACCTCTGAGGGGGGTCCCGTCCTGTTGGGCCATGTGAAGATTGAGACTGAACCCCCACCCTGAGTCTCAACCCAACCATCCCGCCTCGTCTCCATATAATAAACTTTTTTCGCTTCGCACATGTGTTGGCGTGGTCCTTGCTAGTGAACTATAAAGCGCTGCAGGAAACACTGCGACAGACAAAAGCACATGTACATTCTACGTACCACCACATTCTTTCACAGATGTGATGTGGAGGTTTGAACACTGACAGCTCTGACCCGCGGGGCAGGCACATTGTGGCCAGTGTGGTCAGAAAATATTTAAGCTGCAGACAGAAGCCACTGAATCATCAGTAATTATTGATTTAATTATTTTATTATTCTTGACCGGGTTTTAATTTAGTAATTTCTCTAGCTGTGTGTTTTTGAGTTTTACTTCCTGTTGTATTGACTGTTTGCCCTGCCCTAATGTCTCGCTCATCTGTGTGTGTATGTACCCTATATACCCTGTGTTCTCCTTTGCCCTTTGTGGGTTCATTATCAGTAGGGATGTAACAATAACCGAAATACAGTGATATTGTATCGTCAAAGGTCTCACAATAATATCATGGACCATCACAATATATCGAATCCCAAGTCTCTTTGCTTAAATGAACAGTTCTGATGCAGAAATAGCTAAAAAAAAACAGAGGGAACTACATAGACCATGATCCTTTGCTCCGTTTCAGTGCAGATGACATGAAGAAATAACTGTTCTAAGCACTTTTACATCTTCATTCTTTGGATTAAGTCTTGTGAAGGCATTTTTAGAGGAAAAAGTAGCAGATTCACACAAAATATTGCATGGTACGGTGAGATGTTTATGGTGAAAATATCGTACAGAGATTTGTATATCGTTCCATCCCTAATGACAATAAATGTTGTACCAAATGACCGGTCAAAGCATTTTATAATGTCAGTCTTGTTATTATGTAGAATATTGTAATATCGTGAGCTTTCCCACTATATCTCAATAAATATCGTACCGTGAGGTTCATACCGTGACGATATCGTATCGTGAGACTTGGATATTATTACATCCCTAATTATCAGTGTCACGTCGGTTTGGATTTTTTGTGTTTGGTCGTTCTTTGTTATATTAAACAGTCCTGCACTTTGGTCCCTGCTCTGCTCTAAACATGACAGAACTGGGCAAAAATAGAATCAGAAACATGACGATAATATTGTGTCCAAGTCATTTGTTTGTCAGTGGATGTTTAAAATGCTCCTAGAACATTTAGTTTGAGTTCAGAGATAGTTTTATATGGAGCTAAATTCATCATGTGTTTATTCTGGGTTAAATAAAGCCATTCCACAGCTGTGCTCACAGGTGGACATCTGGACTCTTCCACCTCCGTAAAGACACATCTTCAACTTTAAGGTGAGTTTAAACTTGAGTTATGTCAGCGCTCCAGACTTTAGAGACAAAGATTATTAAGTTTATTTTACATATTTTTAGAGCTTTAAAGTTGCATTCATTGTGTAACTTTTTGGGTAGAGGTTCCGCCGCCTGCTTGTCTCCATGGAGATGGTATTACTCTGAGTGTACTATTAAATTTAACCATCTCCCATTTATTCAGGTATGGGGGTTTTATTGCTCAAAGAAGAGAGGTGGTTAAGTTTAATACCACACTGTGAAACATTCCAAGCAAAGCAATTACATCGTCATGGACACAAAAAAGTAGGCAGATTTGTAGGCACCTTTGAAAAGTGCACGATGTAATTTTTCTGGTGGAGGGTCTGTCAATGTTTTTTTTCATGATGGATCATGTTAATGCTGTTTTTTTACCTTTATTTAAACAGAAGGTCCCTTTGAGATTCAGAATTTATTTTGTTTTAAGCGAGACCTGACCAAGGTAGCAGCAACACAATCAATACAAAAAGGTAAAACTCACAAAATATCACAGTATAAAACCATTTGCATCTGTCAAGAAAAACATACACACGTCTCTTTACAATTTTCTTATCAAGTGACCAAAGATTCCAATTTAAGATCTTTCTGTAAATGATTCTGTAATGGAAATTATATTCTTAATCTTTGTGTAAATGAATGTGATCTACCTAAGACCAGAGAAGTCATGAACATGTAAAAGCTCAGTCTCCAAGGCCCCATCCACACTAATACGTATTCGAGTCGTTTTCGTTGTGGATGCATTGTTCTTCCACACTAATCCGATGGAAAACGGCTCTGGAGATGGAACGATCTGGATACGCCAGATCCCACATATTTCCCTGAGTATGTGATGCCAGACTAGTCATGTGACTAGCGTTTCTGGCGATCCAGACACGACGTGTGTGGACGCAAATCGTTTACCTATTACGCTGATACGGTGATTCGTTTCAGTGTAAACGCACTCCAAGTCAGGAAGCCCGTTGTTGTCTTAGCTGTCCTCAAATGTAAGTTAAGTTGGTTAACACAAACCTGTGAACAAAAGTCACTCTGCTTTCATATGTATGTAACTTGTATTTCTGTATAAATACTCAGCGCTCAGAGTCTCTGGGCACATACGAGGGGACTCGGGGCAGAGACAGGAGATGCTCTGGGGTAGAGGCTCAGAGAGGCTGTTGGTCGTGGCCCTGTCCATATCTGCTCTAACAATAAACCTTTCTCTGTATTCCAAAAGCTCATCGGGCTTCGCAATTTTTTTCCTCAAGATTTTTTTCCATAACAGTTCAAAGACCACCATGGGGCTGCATAGGAAAAGGCAGATTTTCCAGCTCAGTGAGGCACCGAGGGACTGTGAGGAGCAACTGTGAGGAGGACTGAAGCCGTTAACTACCTGAGCTCATATTAAGGAGATTAGTAAAGTACCCGGGAAGGTTCCCCAGTGTGGCTTTGTAAATAAATCTGAACCAATGCTGTTTTCTGCGAATTGCGAGTGATGTCCAGCCAACGAAACCATAAAAAGCGCAGTGATGAGTGTGAGACTTGGCACTGGTGATAAATCTGAGTGATGTCGATACACAGAGTCCAGTTTGTGTGGTGGAAGAGGGAGCTGCAGATACAAGGATCGCCACAGTCCAGAACAGGACGAAGAGTTGCTTCCACCAGCACTGAAAGAAAAGAAATATTTGTGTTTTGTCTGAAATGTTTCACAGTATGGCATTAAACCTTCCTACCTTCATGGAAACCAAACCAGAAGAACGAGGCAAGGGGCTTTCCGTTCATATAACTACCTTTTTTAATGGAAAAATGTGAGATTATACTGTATATTTTAAAGCAACACTGCACAACTGTCTGGTGGTGGCATGTTACCTGCATGATTCCGTGGAAACAGAAAGTTAAAACCATACTTCGGAACATTCTCCAAAGATAGATTCATACCATTCTGTGAAATATTATATCTAAAGGAACAACATTCATTAAAAAAAAAAAAAAATCAGTGCATCCAAAATGAGTAAATATGACAAAAAATGTGACTCAGTGGGGCTTTATTTCATTTATTTTCTTTCAACTAACAGCCATTGTGGTCAGAAAATGCAGACTATTCAAAGCACAGACAGAAACCATTGAATTATGGATAATATAACAAAGAATGGTAGAAATTTGAGCAGGGCTTGTGGTATTTCACAGCGGGACCAAAAATAAAAGTAAAATAGTGAAAGGCTCCACATGCTTTCCTGCACCGCGAGCTAAGAAATCATAAGCACAAGACAATACGGCAAGGTTACAGGCAGATAATCTTATTCCATGAAACTATTTCTTTAACGTCAAGGTTCATTTTTGCACAGAAAGAAAAATACTTCTGTTTAGCTCTTTCAACCTAGAAGGCATTCAAGGTTAATTTGCTTTTTCTCAGTGTATATCGCCGCAAATACCAAAAGACTGTAGAGTGACATGCATATTGTACTTACTGAAAACAATACTAAACAATGATGCAGCCCACAGAAGAAATCTCTTTTGGAAACAATCGAAACAATAATCACAACAACAATCAACAAGAGGAGAGAATGGTCCTGAATCTGTTTTTCTTCCATGTGTTTGTGCAAAATTTGTCTTGTCCCAGTACAGATACACTGCCTGGCCAAGAAAAAAGTCGCCACCTGGTTTTAACTAAGCAAACAGGTCAGAGGTTGCTGCAGTTGGTCAGGTCCAGGTTCAGCAGCAGTGTGTGCTCAAAGAATGAGGTCATCTGAACCTGAATATACTGAATGACCGGGTTATTCCATCAATGGGTTTTTTCTTCCTCGATGGCACGGGCATATTCCAAGATGACAAGATCTTGGTGAAAAATGGACGCAACAGTAGATGGAAATAAATCTTGTGACATTGCAGAAGCTTACTGACACAATGCCACAGTGAATGCATTCATTTTTCACCAAGATCTTGGCATTGATGATGGTCGAGTCTGAGCCTTCTCCAGCACATCCCAAAGATTCTCAATGGGGTTAAGGTCTGGACTCTGTGGTGGCCGATCCATGCCTGAAAATGATGTCTCGTGCTCCCTGAACCGCTCTTTCACTATTTAAGCCCATTGTCATCTTGGAATACGCCCGTGCCATCAGGGAAGAAAAAATCTGAGTTTTCGCCGGGAACACTAAAGAAATCTGTCTATAGTGCTCCTGGCAAAACCTCGGCTAAACACACCTCTTAATATTTAGTGGAAAAACATTCAGTCTGGAAACAACACGAGCCACCAGCAGTCAAGTCTTTGCAGGTGTCAATGAAACAAGACATACTCTGTGCGAAACTGGACGGCTTTCAGAAAGAAAATCCTCACTTCAGTCACATAAACAGCAAACTTAACCCGGCGAGACTCTCCAAGTTTATGAAAGCACGAACGAAATCAAAAGAGTCAAGACAGATCCTCCACCCAAATCCCATTGTCTGCGTACAGTAGCGGCTCTGTTGTTTCTCGTTCGCCGCTGGACGACCTGGTGCTGCAGGATATTGTAGGAGACCTGCAGACTTTGAGGAAAGTGGAAATTAAGGGGTTGCAGCATCCAAATGCTAATGTGAACCCTGGCTGGATAAGGATTCAAAATTTGATATGAAGATGAACTCTAACACATAGTTTCATTGTTAAAACTGATAAAATAATTGCTATATGTGGTTCTATATGGGCTTTGGCAAAGAGATTGAATAATAATCACTCACGGCAACGTATAAAAAAAAAAAAAGAACTATGAAGTTGTTAATATTTTGAAACTATGAATGAATTATTAACTATAAACAATTATGAACTATGAACAAACTAGTTCATTTTGAAATTTGTGAACTGAACTTTGAAGTAGTTCATGTATAAAATGAACTTTCCCAACACAGGGTCCAGGACCTTTTAAAATGCATTACTCACTCTGCTTGTAGTGATAACTTATTTGTTTGTGCTTGTACTTTGAATGTTTAGCTCTTCCGGATATTGTCATAATGAAACTGGAGGATTAGAGCAGAAGGAATGTCAATTTATTTCAAACTGAATTAATTTTTTTCCTTTGAGGCACTCGCATAGTTTTAGTTGTTAAGGTCAGAACTTTGAAAAGCAGAGAAGAGCTCTACTCATGATTATAATATTATATCGTGTCTAGGACTATAGTACGTATCCACCTGATTGGAGAGCTGAGGAAGTGGTTCAATTGTCACTTCAAAATCCTCTTGGCAAAGGTAATGTGCGTGTTTTTGTCCTCACGGTGAGAAGGTCTTGGGTTCAGTTCCTGGCCTCGGTGGGATCTTTCTTGGTGAAGTTTGTACGTTATCCTTGTGCCTAGTGGATGACCTCCAGGTGCTCTGATTTTTAAAGGAGACAACTTCACTTTTTTGAACTTTTAAACGTTGTTATCTCATCAAAAACATACCTGGAGTTGTATTTTTGTTTCATTCACACTGGTTTCCACAATCTTCTGCAAGAGACTTTTGCATTAAGACCACAAACTGGGGCTAAAATGGGACAAAACCTGAACTAGACCCAAGACTAAACCAGAACTAGAACAGGAACAAACAAGTCTATATCAGGAAACTGCTCTCAAACTTGGATCAAATCATGACAACTGTGAACACACCCATAGAAAATATGTGTTACAGGTAGAAACCCTGCACAGTTTTTCAGTTTTTGACTCATAACCAGAATTGCAAAAGTATTTCTGCCATCAAACCATGCTGATCACAGCTGTGTGCTTATATTACTATGTCTGGGGAGGTTGATTATCAGTTAGTTTAAAATCTTTTCTCATGGTAAGTCCCTCAAACTACCAGTAGATGGCAAACTGTACCGAATCCAAGTACAGGGAGCACTGAAGCTGCAATAGTGTTTGGTTCTTTAATTGTCCTATTTCATGTTCTAAGTTAAACTAGAAATGCCAAAGTGGAGGTGTCCAAGAGCAAGTTTAAAGGCCAATAACAGAACAAATAATGCACAGTACTATAAAATACCAACTAAGAGCTTATTTGTTTCAATTACTTCACAAACCAGGTGTTTATTTGAGACCAGGCGGCAATTTGGGGCGATTAATTCCTTCCTCACAAAAATCTTGCTCAACAAAACTGGGAAAATCTGGTACTCAAATTCTTTTAACCAGTATGACTATAATTTAGGCGACTTTCTATACAGACGTAGGCAAGTTCATTTGAAATGTTACAACAGAATATCTACAGAGAGGAGAGTTTCCCACATTTGAAAGCGATTCAAACCCTCCCGCAACATGCAGAAATTTCTTTAGCAAATTAAAACAAATGACAGCGCAGCGAATGTGGAGCAGCAGAGTGAGAACGTTCATCCACCGCATCAGGACACAAGGAGCGAGCTGTTTTTTCAGTGCTTATAGTTTATGCAAATGAGCCGTGTGGTTTTAAGTTTGGTTTGTGTAGAGAGGAGTCCTGCTTCCTGTTGTTGCTGCACGACTTCTGTCTTCCAGCACGTACATTAGACTCACCGTTTATTTGGGAATCACTGGTTATTTATCAAAACACACACCTGCACCCAGCGTTTAAAGGGGACCCGCGGGTAATTGGAACCCGGCTCTTATTTGGTGTTTTACGGTAGTCCTGTTTTTCATGTTTTATTACAGTACAGCACCTTTAAGTGGAGCTCAGTCCTGCACCCCTCTCCCTGCTGTAGTCCTGTTGTGTCAAAGTGTCTCCACACGTCTCCAACGCTCTGGCTCACGAGGAAATGAGGTCCTACGTCCAAAATTCTGAACTGTCCCTTTAAGAGTGTCAAAGCGAGATGTGGCACGCGACATCTGTGGAGCCTGTGGTCCGCAGCCATATCCCTGCATATCTTTGCAGCTGGAGACTTAAAATCTCATAAGTTTCTCCTCGTGTCTGTGGTGTGCGCTTTTCGTCACACGTTTAAAAATCATTTAAGACAGAAAAATCCTCCAGTGTCGATATAGTAATTATCATGACAGGCCTACTCTCTTCTCAAGTTGTAGCTCTGCACATTAGTTCTGTAGAAATCATAGAGTTTTTGTTTGTTTGGTTTTACGTTATGCTTTATGTTACGTTTATTTGATATGGAGAGACTTTGCGCCTGTTGATCACATCAATCTGAACTTGGAGATGTGACTAGAGACAAGACTACATGTATTTGGAAAGATAGAATAGGAAAAGAACTTGAGTTAAGCCACTAAGACTTGCACAGTGGCTGATCAGACAGTGATAAGTGCGTAAAAAGTATGCATTTATACGTTTTTCACATAACAAATATTTCAATATTTCTACACAGTTTAGTAATTCGGCAAGAGTGATAGAGTTCTTATCCACTACCTCTGAAAATGTTTCCTTTACCGGTTTCAAAGAGGTTGCATACATCACCCACTCTCCCATTTTTGTTTCGGCTCATCACTTTGAAGTCTATGTGGAATTGGACTATTGAGTTTTCAGAAGTGTTGGGCAAAGCGCTTTAATAAACTTTATCTGAACTTCTTCATAAATAATGGATCACAGGTTTTTATATTTTATATGTTTGTGCATCAGTATGTGCCTCTCCCCATCCTTAAGATACACTTGTGAAGCTTTTATCAGTCTGATATCAGCATTTTAACTCCAACTTAAAAGTCCAAAGTCAAGCAGAAATGACTCTTCTGAACTTTAAAGGTGCACTCTGTAGTTTTTCTGGTGGAGGCCCGTCAAATGCTTTTCTTCACGGAGAAGTTATTGCTAATATTAACCCTTTCTATCTTGAAGACCAAACCAGATCAGGTCAGAATGCCTGTTTTTTGAGCTATAGAACCACCTGTAATGCAATAAATGTCATGTAGAGCTGTTTAATGTCATACTGTGGAACTTTTCAGGCAGGACAATGAGGTATCCATAGAAGCAAGCAGGTGAAAAATTTGCATAGTGCACCTTTAAGCCTTGGTATAATGGTTACGTCCTCTGGAGCTGACTTTTGTTTCATTCACACAAGTTTGAGTAATCCTTTTTTATCAGACTGCTTAACATCCCCAAAGCTCCAAATCCTCTGTGTTCCTCTGAGTCAGGATCAGCAACATTTTAACAGGTTTATTTAAATAAAGATAATGTCAAAGTGTGGATCAGTACTGTGTGGTTATGTAGATTAAATAAGCTAAAAACTAAAGGAGTTAGCCAGTGGTCTGGGCAGGTGAGGAGACTTGGGCAGGTGAGGAGGTCTGAGCAGGTGAGGTGGTCTGGGCAGGTGAGGTGGTCTGGGCAGGTGAGGAGGTCTGGGCAGGTGAGGAGACTTGGGCAGGTGAGGAGACTTGGGCAGGTGAGGAGGTCTGAGCAGGTGAGGTGGTCTGGGCAGGTGAGGTGGTCTGGGCAGGTGAGGAGCCGAGCAGAGAATGAGCTCCAAACATTCAGGCAACACCCCGAGCTTTTTGGAAACAGCATCACAATAAAGAGCTGCCCTCCATCCATCACATCTCACACTTTATGATGTCATACAGTGGTAGTTAACGACTACATTTAATCTTCAGTTCAGCAGAGATTGGCAGTTCCAGGGGTGAACTCATCCAAATGATTCTAGTGAAGGTGAATACAGCCAACCTATGGGTCAGTGGATCTGGCCACTCTACCAATGACATTTATGTTGAGAGCGGGATTCAAACCCCCAACCTTTTATTAAACTTTAAACTGATCTTTATTTTAACATAATCTGACCAGAATGAGCTGGAAGTGCAGCAGGTGAGAGCTGAGCTGATGTGTGTTGCTAAACAAGTCTCTCACAGATAAAATTACAGTTAGAAGGTCACATTAACGAACAGTTAATGCGACATCCTCACTTTTTTGTTGAAAATCAAACATCTAGAGGGACCACAAACACTTGATTGATCACGCACGCCTGACAATGTGCTGTTTAAATCCATTTTATTGAGTTTTCAGACAATCTTAGCAGCAAAAGCATCAATACAACATACTGAATCAAGTCAAATTTGACCATATCAAACCAACTCACAACTTAGAACCAACCAGGACAGTCACAAAGTCCCAATACAACCACTAAAAACATAGAAACCAATAAGATACTCAAGTTAATTAGCAACAAGAAATCTACATCTGACTTGTTAAAAGCTGGAGAAAAAGGTGAGTTTTCTTTAGTCAAATACACGCTTCATGTTGGGGTGCGGGGCCTTGAACAGATCAGGCTCACAGCTCTCGTGTTGGTTGGCGTGTCTCAGCTCTGGTGTTGTGTGTGCATCTTCTGAGCACTGCTGATATACCGCATCCAGCCGACACCGCTCCCCCCCGGACGCTTTTATCCCTCAATCCTCGCCAGCAGCTCTTGTCTGTTCAAATCAAGGGCTGCCGGAACGCTGCCAGAAGGCATTTCACCGCCGAATATGAAATCTAGTCTCCTTTGGGTGCTCGCCTCAGCCCCGGATCCCCCTCCGAAGCCAAACAACAACATCTGAGACAGGCGGGAAAGCGTAGCGTTTCACCACTGCCTTTTGCTCCGCGCTCAGGGCCCACAGGATCCAAGTGTCAGAGAGAAGTGCTATTTCTATCCCGGGCTCTGAACGGGGAGCGGAGCTTGGCGGGGAGCGGGCTACGGGGAGCGGAGTGAAGCGCCAGGGTCTCTGGAGCTGCGTGTCTGTCACTCGGAGAAGATTTTCGCTCGTGCCAAAGAAGGAAGAGGCTCTACTGTAGCTCGTTTGATCTCGAGTTGTCAAGGATGGAAGCACAGAGGAAATAAAAGGCACGATGTTCACTTTTATAATGGAACTTTCTTATGAAAATCAGCACTACGTAACTGCTGGAAACGCTGCTTTGCCGAACATGTGGATGCGCAGGACCGGGGCAAGTCATAAAGCCGATATATACGGAAAGATGAGCCCAATAAAAACACCAAATCAATGAATGAATATTAGGGTGATCCTTATTATGGTTACATATGGTAAGAAAACATTTCAAATTTCAGCCAAATCGAATAAAATTTAGAGGTCCCTACGAGGCTCAGAAGACTGTGCAAACGTGACGAAAATGATGAATATGGCAGAGGTGGTAGAGAAATTTAAGTATCTTGGAGTCGTCTTTGACTCAAATTTAACTTTTAAGGACCATGTAAAGAAAATCTCCAACAAATTTAACTTGTCGAAAATCTCCAACAAATTTAACTTTAAGCATAATTTAAGCATATAAGACCTCATTTAACAGTAGAGGCAGCAAAGATGTATATGCATTCAATAATACTTATTAACTACTGTCATACCACATGGTCCCAGACTACTGAGAGTGTTTTAAAGCCCCTAAAGTCTCTGTTTAAGAGATAAAAAGCCTTTAAACTATCATTATTGTAACATTTTGAGGAAGTACGATATCTTACATTCTGAAAGTTATCAGATGCTCCTGGATGCTTGTCTCATTTTTTAAAGCTCTAAATGGGCTTGCTCCTACACCTTTAAAGGATTTTATTAATAAAAAAATAATACTGGGATAAACACCAGAGCAATAACAAGAGGAGACTGCAATATACAAAAGCGCAGAACAAAATTTTGCCAAACTGTGGATACTGGAAACTGGAACACACGACCAGAGCACATTAGAAACTGTGGACACTGCTCAACCTTCAAACAAATCCTTAAGAACTGGTTGCAAACGCAGCAGTCGTGTGCTCATAGATTTGTCTTGGGCTCTTTATACCCTAGACTGAGGCTCTTCTGTTGTAAATAGTGTAATATTATCATGTTATTGTGTTCTCATGTTGTGTGTTTATGTCTCACTGGTGTAATGTCTAAATGTCTGTGTCATATTGAATGTTTCATGTTTGCACCTCAGGACAACGGATGGAATTTAGCCCCATCGCAAACTCCGGCATATTTATGTGGCAATTTTTTTGTAGACGCATTGATTAATATGTACTGTCCTAATTCAAATAAATAAATAATCTTTTTCAACAAAATATTTCAGAACTAGCAGGTTTACATAAATACATTTCTGTGTCAGAACGAGTCTGTATCTTTGCAGCCATGGCCGTCTGGTACTTTTATCTAGATTACTTGAATTTTAGATGCCTGCAACAAGTATTAGTATTTTTTTTTCCTTTTTTGCACTAAACTGTCCTGGAGCTACTGTGACTGTTGAATTTCTCCATTGCGAGATCAATAAAGTCCTATCTTATCTTATCTTATCTTAGTACAAGTAATGCAATGTAACGAAAGTCTCAAAAACCTCAAAGATCCAATTTTCGCAATTTCCCAACCTGCAGTAAATATAAAATAGGAACATTTAAAATAATTAGGGTAACATGTCTTGAAAAAGTGGGTCAAGGTCACTCATATGAGAACTTATCCTTGCTGTAAGTGAAGAGCTGAATTTCTTGTGCCGATGTAAATTCATTATGAAGAAATCGTGTGGAAACGATTTTTGTGATGGACAGATGCACTGACAGATGGATGAACACTGCCGCCTATAGAGTTGGTAGATCGCACCTGATAAAATACTAGTTGTAATATCATAGAAGAGTCCACCTTCTGTCATCTGGACCTGCAATTCAACTGTAATTTATAAATAAAGGCTTAGATTTTTTTTTTTTTTTTGGTACAACTTTACGGTGATTATTTTTTCATCAGATGGAACAATATTTTGGGCTGGCCTGTTAAGTTTTCCCCCCAAAAAATTAAGGACTGCCCTAATAAATATAGATTATTTTTAAAGTCACTGTTACCTCACTAAAAACATACCTGCAGTTGTGTTCACATCTCTGAGAAATCCTTTATTATCAGTTTGTCTGTGTCTCCAGTGCTCAAAATGCTGTGTTCCACTGTTGCATTTCTCTGATCTGGGCAAGATTTTAAAAAATGTATTCAGTTTTCAGATGTTTTCAGTTTTTTTATCGACTTACTAGACCAGAGACTGCTTGATTTTATTTTAGAGGTAGTTTATTTTAGGAAAACTTGTCAACTAAAATGATCTTGCTGAATGGATAGATAATTTCATTACTTTTAAGTCATTTTCTGATAGATTTGATAGAAGTGTTTGGCCAAAATGGAAAATATAAACACAAAATCTATCAGAAAATGACTTAAAAGTAGTGAAATTATCTATCCATTCAGCAAGATCATTTTAGTTGACAAGTTTTCCTAAAATAAACTACCTCTCAAATAAAATCAAGCCATCTCTGGTCTAGTAAGTCAATAAAAAATCTGAAATCAAGATGAATTACCTGATACATTTTTTAAAATCTTGCCCAAATGATCTGTCCATGGAGCAAGATCATTTTACTCAACAAGTTATCTTAAAATAAACGACCTCTAGACTAGAATGAAGCAGCCTCAGAACTAGTAAGCAGAAAATAAATCTGAAAACAAGATGAATAACCTGATAAAAGTTTTAAAATCTTGGCTGCTTTTTTTCAGAAGAGATCAGCATTTCCAGGTCTGAAATCATCCAAATGATTCTAGTGAAGGTGTTTGGAGTTTAAAAACACAGTGGAGCACTTCCTGTACTACCACATGACATCACAAGTGAAGAACTGTGTTAAACATGTGTGAATGAAACAAAACACAACTCCAGGTCTGTTTGTGATGAGAAAAAGATCAGAATATAGCGCAAAAATGGGCCTTTTAAAGCTAATCAGAAATATGTTTTAAGTATTTAAGTGTTCAAAATATTTGTCTCAGAGGATCATTCAGAGCCCAAACACCGGACGACGCCAAAGTGCAGTAAATCTTATCATTCAGTACGAGCGGGCAGGTTCGGCGTCTGTCAGTAAAGTCCAGAACAGTGTTTAAAAATGCATGTGTGGGCTCCCCTGGACCAGCCGGTGCACTGGCCATACAGAGCAGTGTTTGGGATTCACCTTGTGTCCGTCCGTCTCCTCCCACACTTTTCTCACCGCGTCTATGGAAAGACAATTTTACAAACAGTTTCCAAAGTGCTGCACAGACAAATGAATACAATAAAAGACAGTAAATCATACATAAAGCAAAAAAAATGATCAAAATAAATACAGTAAAATACCAAATAAGAGCCGGATCCCCTTTAAACTCCGGGTGCAGGTGGATATTTTGATAAATAAGCGCCGGTTCCAAATAAACGGCGAGTCTAATGTTGGTGCTGAAGACAGAAGTCGTGCTGCAACAACAGGACGCAGGACTGATGCTCGCGCCGTCTCTACACAAACCAAACTTAAAACCACACGGCTCATTTGCATAAACTATAAGCGCTGAAAAAAACACAGCTCGCTCCTCGTGCCCTGAGGCGTCTGATGAACGTTCTCATTCTTTGCGAGGAAGGAATTAATCACCTGCCCCAAATTGTGAATTGGGTGTCAAATAAAAGCCTGGTCTGTTAAGCGATTGAAACAAATAAATGCCCAGCTCTTGTTTGGTATTTTACCGTAAACACATAAATAAAAGACACAGAGAACCTCACAACTAAAAGCCGAGACTTAAAACCTGTAACCTGCTTTTTGGAGAGAATCACTATTTAAAGGTGCATAGTGTAACTTTTCAGGTTTGGGGATCTGCTATTGTGGAGATGCTAATGCTTTGCCTGTAATATGGAAATATGGCATTAAATGTATATAAGATGCATTTATTCAATTATGGGTGTTTTTATTGCTCGAAAATACATTTAAAAACATGCATTCTTACTGTGAGCGGGGTCGCCTCTTCACAGATCTCACCTGGAAATTGGCCTGGTGGCATCTCCTGCTTGTTTCTATGGAGACTGAACAGTTTACTGCCATACTTTGGAATACTGCAGGTAAAGGAATAACATCACATCATCGCATATTACGTTATTTTCCTCCTCACAAACAGACCTGGAGTTGCGTTTTGTTTCATTCGCACGTTTACCACACAAATCCTGCATATTTAGTCTGCGTTTCTTCTCTGAGAACAGAAAACGCTCTGTTCCACAGGGTAAATAATAAACAAAACACAACTCCGGGTACGTTTTCGCTGAAGAAACAACATTATAACACAGAAAATAGCGTAATATGGGTTCTTTAAAGCCTTATTGTGGTGAGAAAGTCGCACACCCAAGGGCAAACCTCAGCCATATGTAATCTTCAATTTTTTATGAATTTCTATGTTAATAACTCACAAAAGGACATGATTTCTTACACGCACATTACATTTCACCGCCAAATTATACTTTCCACGATCAGATTCTCCCACTTCACAGGATTCACCGTCTCAGCTAATCTATTACACCGCCACAAATTTTGCCTAATGTCAAGGCCGGGCTTTCGTCTCTTCAAATAATTCATGGCTCTAACATCTAAAACTGATTAATGTTCATGTCGTATTCTCTAGTAATTGCGATGGCCACTCTGTGCTCATATTAATGCCCTGTATAATGATTGTTTGACTGGGCGTCTGCGGGGGATACGGCGGCGTTTTGACAATGCTAATTTTTCATCCTGTCAAATTTCATTGGATCAAATGTGACGGAATTGTTAAAATCTGGACAAGGGCCTTATTTTTAGTGCCGCCATTCGCATTTTACTAATTAAACTTCCCAAACTGCCTGGGCACCTTTGTGTTGGTAATTTATTTCAGAGCCGCCCCGGTGAAGTCTCTCTTTTCGCCGGAGCTGAGATGTGCAGATAAATCGTGTTAAAAGCAGTAGTAAGACTTCAGGGAGGTGATCAGTATCTCAGAAGTTCTGTTACAATGGAAGCGATTCACCTCCAGGGCTTCGGGTTAATCCTGCTCCTCTGTGGTGACACTGTTATACCAAGAGATCATCAGGAATCTGTAATTTACTTTCATTTCAAGTTCATTAAAGGGAACATATTATAAAATCAACTTTTGTGAATTTTATAAGTGTTCTCTCGTTACCTTACTTTAACTTTTATTTTGATTCATGGATGTTTGACTGTTGTCCTTATTTGACTCTTACGTGGTTACAAGATTTCCTTACCCCCAGCCCACTGCTCCGTGCTTATTTGTACAGAAACCCATTTCCACCAGTAAATAAAAAATAAAAGCCTTACAGAAAGTCCTAATGATGAGCAATAATGATGAAAATGAGCTTTTAATTCAGAATTATGACCTTTAAACTCATAATTATGACATTAAAACTCGTAATTATGACTTTTAAACTTGTAATTATGACTTTTAAATTTGTAATTATGACCTTTAAACTCGTAATTATGACATTAAAACTCAAAATTATGACTTTAAAACTTGTAATTATGACTTTAAAATGCGCAATTATGACTTTAAAACTCATAATTATGACTTTTAAACTCGTAATTATGACTTTAAAACGTGCAATTATGACTCTAAAACTCATAATTATGACTTTTAAACCCATAATTATGACCTTAAAACATGTAATTATGACTTTTAAACCCATAATTATTAAAGTAATAATGAGAAATGGGCTTCCATATATTAACGATTATTTAAAAAAAAAAATCTGATTGTCACGTAGTCATTTGCCAACAATAAAAACAAGTAGGAAAATCTGCTGCTCGCTACCACAGACTGTTCACTAAATAAATGGCCATAGCTAAGCCGCAAGCCACCGCGTTCCGAATAGGAAGTGAGCATGGGGGCGCTTCCGGCTCCATTGACTCTTAACATTGAAACATTGTCGCCCCTTCCTCTGTAACTTCTGCAGTGAGCCTTGTCATTTTGGTCTTAAAATGTTTGTATTAACCTTTTTTTTACTTGATCCTGGTAAATCAATTCCTAATAAAGAACTTGGCTCCAAATTCACTGGTATAACTGTGAGGCTTTGTGCCACTGTAGAGACTGGGCCCAGTATTATTCATAAAACTAATTCTGCAGTTTTGAACAGAAAATCAATGGACCCTTTATATTATTATTATTATTATTATGACAGCGTGTGACTGTCTGGAGGTGGCAAGTCACCTGCCTGATTCCACTGAAATAGAGTTAAAACCATTCTTCAGAACATACTTTGTGACGATAGAGGATTATATCATAACGCCATAAGACACACATTTCCATGAAAACAAGGAAGGAGGCTGAACGGAGTGAGGTTTGTGGAGATGCGAGCCCTGTCTCACAGTATGGAAATGTGTTTTTCTGTCTTTCAGTGCAATAAAAACTGTTATTTTTGTCTCTCTTTTTGGTTAAAAAAATGACATAGTGTGGCATTCAGTTGTTTCAGATCACTATTGCACTATTGCACTTTACAATGAACAAAATGTAAATGGGACTATGGGACTATATCAGGCCATCCCACTATTTGACACATAAACATCATATTGTTGAACAGACCTAAGATGGCTTCATTCAGTGACTCTAGAAAGAAAAGACTAAATGAGGATGATATATGTGCAGTATTACACTGAGTTAGCACTACACTCTTTCACTCTTTCATATCAGTGCGGATAAGGTCGTAGATTAGCAGGAACGTGCTTAAAATCCTTGGCAACATTCCTGAGACTGAATACTGCAAATTCTCGATAAGAACCACAAACATCGTGCATCCCTGGCCTTCTATAATCTCATAATTACTGGAGAAAGGTACATTATAATTGGCTCTCCCTGAAAACCGCATGAGGTAAGATCCGGTGTTATCAGAGCACAGCAGAGAGGCACAGTCAGTCAGGAACTCACATAAAGGGAGTTTGAGAGAGGCAAAGTTTTTCATTTCAACTTTTTCCCCAAGACTTTTGTAATTTCCTGTTACCTCTGAACAAGAGGAGCGAGCTGCGGTTTTAGCCAGGTGTGATATTAAAGTCCGAGGCGCATTGGTTAAAATAGGGAGCGAGTAAACACATTTATTTTAACTGACAAGAGTTTGGGGAAAGAAATGCAAGAACAGAGGAGAGCAAGATTTAAACTGCAGTTGTGTCTATGGACTCACAGAAGTTAGTGCTCTTGTCTCCCGCTATAAAGGATCACTTAACGGTTCTATCCTTTCTGGCTTCGGTCGGACTTCTGCAGAGTGAGGTGAAGGTGTTTGCTGGGGTCAGTCGAGGTCCAGGAATCTGCAGCATAGCGGCTTTTGAATAGTGCTGACCCGAACATTTACTCACTTACGTATACTGGAGTAACTTAGCTTCTCAGAGTAGTTTTCAGACGCCGTATTTTTACTTCTGCTGGGATAATATTTAGTTTGAAGTATTTTTACTTGAGTACAGGTCTTAGGTACTTTTCCCACTGTGAGTAAAGTTTCTCCAAAAGCTTTATGTTTGAACATTTGTGTTTCTTGCACTGCTCCTTCAGATATGATAGATATTTAGTTTTTGTGGTCTGTCCTTTTAAAATAGCTTTTGTTTTTTTCTATATTTTGGACCTCCGTGAAGTTGGGCCCCTACCAAACGCAAACCTACACAAAAACTATGTCAAAAGTCTGTATTATTAAACAAAATATGAATCAAAAGCAAATTATTAAAGACTGATTCATGCTTTTCCACAGCCTGAGATAGTTTATCTTCACTAGTTTTGCTAAAGCTGCTGCCATGGAAATGACGTCATATAATTACCGCAGAAATAATAATGAATCATTTTAGAAATAAACTCTCACAAATGAAAACTGTCACAACGCAAAACGGCACAAACGAAAAATGTTCTATCATTTTCTGCCTGTTTTGAAGCTATTTAACATTTCGAGGGGCTGGATGACGCCAACGGCCGAAACTAAAACTGATGATATCTTAAGAAGAATCGCACAAACAAAACTTTTTGCAGCACAAAACCATACAAACAAAGCACAAATGATTGACACCATTTTGGGCATTTTAGAGCTTTTTGAAAGTTCCTGGGGTTCTGGCTGACCCCAAGTTGACCTATTAAAGAATTGTTAATTTCTCAAAAACTAAAGCAGCACAAACAAAACGTTTTGCAGCCCAAACGATTGACATAGTTTTTGTGTAGGTTTGCGTTTGATGGGGGGCCAACTTCACGCAGGTTTATTTTGGTTGTTTATTGCACTAAAAATGTGCACCATGCTGTGAGCGGGCTTGCATCTCCACAAACCTGACTGTTATTTTGAACTAAAGTGAGGTACAGTTGACAAGATGTTATTCCACGTGACAGGAAACAGTTTAACAGGGATCAGGCGAGCTGTCAGAATCAGGTACCATTCAGGTCAGGCCGAAGAAATGTTGGAGAGACGAAACCATGAAGAACAGTCTGGCACTGGGGAAGTGCGGAACTGGACCCTAAGAAATGCTAGGAAATGCAGGTGGAGCTGTAGGTGAGCGAAAAACTACCAGAAACTTCTCAAAACATCTACAAATATCTGGTAACTTCTGGTGACTTTGGGTAACTTTTGGAAACAGACAGAAACTTGGAGAACTGTGACATATTTGGCCTGGAGGAATGCTGTTCTTGGCTATAATCTCACAGTATAAGATAAAATGTATTTGTTTCCTTGGAGAATGTTCCAAAGTATGGTTTTAACTTTCTTTTCCCATGGAATCATACAGGTGACGTGCCACCTCCAGAAAGCTATGTACTGTACCTTTGTTTAATGTTTTGTCCTTCCAGTTCCACTCACTTATCACTTCCAAACAGGTCCTTAGATCCTTAGGTCTCTTAAGCAGAAACTCACTTAAATCCCTCCCTCCCTATTTGTGTAATTTCTCAGACCACTTCTGCCGAGCGTACGATATTTCCGATCGTTTCACTCAGCCCCAGCTCAAACTGTACGACCAAATCGCAGGGTTTAAAAGACGATTCATGTTTTCACACTCTGGCCCCATCCACACTAGTACGTGTTCAAGTCGTTTTTGTTGCAGATGCAGTGTTCGTCCACACTAATCCGATGGAAAACGGCTCCAGAGACGGAACGATCTGGTGCCACCAGCTCCCACTAATTCTTCTGAGTACGGCACTGTGTGGACACCTGAAAATGTTGATACGCTGACGTAGTTGCTCTAGTTGCCGTCCTTACTGGACCACATCACTGTGACTTGCACCTTCCTGATTCGCTGATTTGTGTGACATCGTTCATGTTCATGTTTCTATTGCAGAAAAAAAAAAAATGTGAGAGTGATGTGTGCATGGGAGGACTCCCTTGAAAAAGAGATGAGTAATCTCAATGGGACTTTCCTGGGTAAATAAAGGTTAAATAAAAAAAAAACTGTTTAAACAAACCACAGACAAACGGGAAATAGTGTAGCTAGAAACTGAACCTCGTCGTCAGCCCATGAAAAAACTGTTTTCACACTTGCCATCTTTTTCAGCTCGAAATCGGCTGCTGTAACTTCAGACACGATGCTCCACTTCCTTGTTTTTACCGCCCACGTGACGTCGTGACGCCAGCCTAGTCATGTGAGGCGGTTTCATGGAGGTGTTGGCGCTTTCACAGACACAGAAACGATATGTTGGTACGGTGATACGATGATACGGTGATTCGTTTCAGTGTAAACGGAGCCTATACGAACTACTTCAGCAGTGCGAAACCCCAGTAAGAGGCGACTGGATTTCAAACAGGTTTGATATTCTTGTGATCTATGATTGCAGATCGTGAGCTGGTCGTGAGGTATTAAAGTTACTTGTGTAACTTGTCTGGAGGAGTGCCTGTCACCTGCTTGTCTCCATGAAAATGTGCCTAAAAGGTTCCAGAGTCTGGGCATAAACTTACGTATCTCCATGGAGAATTGCAAGACCCATTACAGGTTAATGTTTCTTAAAATATTTTTGAGCAATAAGACATAAAATGCAAAACAGATTAGTTTAAAACCATACTGTGGACAATTTAAACCAAAGCATTAACCTCTCCACGGAGACAAACAGGTTGCGGACCCAGAAAAGTTCCACAGTGACTCTTTTAAGTACAACATTTGGCTCTGAGCGTGAGTACAGCGGCTGCTATGGGAGCTCTGTAGACTTAAATATTGTCCATCTGACACAGTCGTTTAGTGCAGTGATTTCCCCGCGCCTCGGAGCCTTCGTTATTTAAACACAACATCTGCCCGGCAAATTAAACCACTACTTCACGCTCCCTCCTTCATGACAATCCTGTAAAATAATTTGTTTTAAATCCACCCAAGAGGCTATCTCATGTGTCAGTCAGAGCGCATTACCAGGCTGACCGCTGCTGTAAACATTCATTTTTACTCCTCGCCGCCTACGCCATTGATTCGCAAATTGGCAGAGAGAGAGAGAGAGAGGGAGGGAGAGCCCCACACCCAGTGCAGTTTTAATGAGTTTCTTTTTTCGGCCAATCGGAGCCGAGCGGAGCGTGTGGAGATGGAGGGTGTAAGCTGGTCAAGTCGAACGCCGTCTTGTTAAAAAGTCAATTAAACAGAAACAAAGGCCTAGAAAAGGGGAAATTGTTTCTCCTCACAGCTGTTTTCACTTTCACAGCGGCAGCAAATGAGAATTATTTATAGCCAGCGCCGCTCAGAAGGCAACGGAAAGCCACAGATTATAGCTGTTTTAATTGCAGAATTTAGTATGAAAACTGGGTGTAGTTCCACATATGTTTGTATTCTGGTGTGTTTGCTTGTGTAGGTTAGTGTCTCATATGGGAAATAGGTTGACAGTCACAGAAATGATTCTATTGACAGAGAGGACGGACTATTCATCCACAGACAGTAACAGACTCATAATGGTGAAGGGCGAGCTCACTCTTAGTGTCACTACTTACTATCTATGTTTTTTTCTGCCAATTCATGCTTTAATTAATAAATATTAGTGCTGTCAATCAATTAAAATATTTAATCAAGATTAATCTAATGAATGCCATAGTTAACTCACGATTAATCACAAATGAATCGCACATTGTTTTTAATACTCTTTTAGTACTCTTATCGACATAGCAAAGTGGATAGGCTTTGTGCAAATGTGTTTTTTTACTGCAACTGTGTTTGCGATCGTGTTTGCACCATCTGCCCCGACCACAGAAATATAATAAACAAAAGTTTTTATTATAGATCCATGGCCCCAACACTGCTGTAATGAGGGTGAGGACGTCATCACACGGCTCTGTTTGTTTACATGTGGCAGCAGCATGTGGATCTGGGACAAAATAGTGAAATAAAAACACCAGAATCATGAAGAGTTTTAACCACAATTAAGAGTCTTTAGCAGCAGTTACAGAGAGAGGGGCGATGTTTTCTCATTAAAAAGGTAAATGTAGTGTCATAGTACTCGAGACCGGCCTTTTTTTTTACAGTCTTTTCTCCGACTCAAGTGCATTTGGACTCTGTCTTGTCTCAGTTTTGAAGGAGCTTGGACTCGGTCTTGTCCTGGACTCATGGTCTGGTCAAGGTACTCGAGGAGTGTGATTATATTTCATTTCGGCCGCTGCTGTTGCCAATAAACGTGCACTGATGTGTGGGAGAGCGCGGGGCATCTCACTGCAGCCCGTGCACTTGTTTGATGTACATAGCCAAAAGAAAAAAATGCATGTAAAATAAATGCCAAAAATTTCAGAGATGGTCTCGATTTGTGGTCTCGATGGGCCATGGTCTTGTTCTTGTCTCGGTCTAGACTCTCAGAGGTCTTGGTCTTGTTCCAGTCTCGACCTTTAAAAGTCTTGGTCTTGTCTCAGTCTCGACCCTCAGAGGTCTTGGTATGGTCTCGGTCTCAGGACCCTGTGGTCTCGGACTGGTCTTGGTCTAGATTAGTGCGGTCTTGACTACAAAACTAGGTAAATGGAACTTGAGACGGATGAAAAATACAAAAGATAATATAAAACAGTGGGTCATTTTGTGTCAGTGCCGTTGCTAAAGCTACTTTATAGGCATCCAGACATAACCTGAAGTAGTAGTATCTAGACTGGTGGTTTTCTGTTAGTGCACCCCAGGCAGCTGTGATGACCATGGGACTAGATCTACTGTTGGCCCGTGGAATTTTAATGGAAATATCAGTAGCTTTTGTTTTTATAGGAAATAAAAAGAATATCCCAATGGACCCAGTATTACATCTGATTTCTGATTCTCTGATGTTTGTCTTGTCCTGCCCTCAATGGCGACTGAATTAAATCACAATCAGTTGAAAGACTGACTTTGCTACAAGGTAAAAGACAAAACATTAAAGTATAAAGAGCCGTAAAAGCTAAAGCATTACATAGTGAGCGGTGTAATAGCCGTGAAGGTCAGTGGGAGGGTCTTCTCTTCATGTTCCTGTCCCCTCTGTGCACTCAGAGCTGCTTTCCTCTGTCTGAGGCTCCCATTACAGCCAGGCCTCTGATCCAGACATGACCCACTTTTATACCGCCACAGCGCAGTAAACAATATTAGGAAAACAGCGGAACTTTGAAAAGTTTCTGATCAAATCCAAAAAGTTCAAAAACAATCAACATAAAATAAAATAAACCAAAAGAATGAGATTTGCACATTGATGGTGAAAAATAAATAAATCATGTTAATAATCCAGCCTTTTTTTCTCAGGTGAGCTACCTTTACAAAATGAAAATGCCAAAGAGGGATTCATTTTAGCGGAATAAATTATGCATAAGAGCCATGGCAAGACTTAGATGGGTACAGTTAGATAAAACATAAGCCATTATTTATTTATGAATGATGGATTTACAATAATAATAATAACTTTATTTGTCATTGCACATAGTATAACGAAATTAAGTGTAATCCATCAGTGCAGATAAATAAATAAATAAATAATTTAAAAAACACATCCATCTCATAAGTTAAGACGTTAAAAGATTAAGAAAGTTAAAGAGTCATTTAAAATGTATCTGTGCTCAGAAACATGATGGCTCTTGGATAAAAACTGTTCCAATAATAAGTTGCTGAATAGTTTCATTAATGTTTACCATAATAAGAGGCATTTAAAATCAAATGTGAGTTATTCAGGACAATACAAGTATTTCAGAAATCTTTCGGGGAGCTACTTGGAAAGGGGTGAAGAGTTACTGTAGCTCCTGAGCTCCAGGTTGGAGACCCCTGGTGTAAAGTGATATTAGAATGTACCAGAGGAATAGGACTTCTATAGACTAAATATGAACTGGAAATACATTACATATCATATTTATCTTTGGGCCCTGTTTACACGTACACGGATATTTTTAAAAACAAATATTTCCCTCGCTCTGTTTTCTGAAATAACATCGTGCACACAGCATCGTTTTCAAAAAAGTTTCCATTTACATGAACCTGCATAAATACGCCATCGAGCGATGACGGTCGTGTTACCTCGATGTAAAGACGCAGCGAGTCGGAGAGTAACAGCAGTGATGACCGCGACATCCTAACATTTACACCCCGCTGCTCCAGGACAAACACTTCATTTTCAAAATGATCCCACTAGACAGCGTCCGCCCAGGTCGGACCCAAAAACGGCGACGTTGGCGGTAACGGCGACGGGGTCTTCGGGTCGTAAGGAGAAGAGGGAAAACTGCTGAGCTCCGAGCCTCATCCGTCTCTTCATCGATGTGATCCATCAGCTGTGCAAATGCAAACACATGACAAGTGTTTGCAGCAGAAGTAACACGGCTGCTGTTCTGATGCTTCCATGATCATCACCAGAGGAAAACGTTAACACTGGTCGCACACACTAAAACTCGCTCACTTTACACGCAAACGCGAAACCGTAGTTGTTCAAAATCTCCACTTTAGCCGGAGTTTTTAGAAAGATTCGTTTTCAGAGGCGAATTCTCCATTTGCGTGTAAAAGATGGGTACAAACGAAGGGAAATTTCTCTGCTTTTAAAAATATCCGTGTACGTGTAAACGGGGCCTTAGAAGTGATGTGGGTGTTTTGTAATCATTCTGTCCAGTTGAGCTTCCCTGTAGAGGTATTGATACTGTACAGCAGAGGTCTGCAACCTGTGGCTCGAGAGATATCAGTCGCTCTCCACCCCCTTCAAGAAGCTCATCAAAGGATTTCTGAATCATACATATTGTGCTGAATAACTCAAATCTGAGGAACTACCGTTGTAAAAGTATCATTTTGACGCCTAACTTTGTGCACTGATAAAGGGATAAAGGTTTGTGTTTTAAAGGTGTCTAACATCTGAGGCTTTCCTATGCTCAATTTCCTTTAACCACTAAAATTAGTAGCTCTTTGGCATTTTCTTTTTGTAAAGGTAGCTCACCGGAAGAAAAAGGTTGGAGACTCCTGCTGTACAGTTTTTATTTTTATTTAACCTTTATTTACCCAGGAAAGTCCCATTGAGATCACTAATCTCTTTTTCAAGGGAGTCCTGCCATGCACACATCACTTTCATACTAGGCAATGTGGGTGAAGTGTCTTGCCTAAGAACACGACGACAGTTTCTGTGACTGGCGCCCCCCTGTGGCACCTGGAATTCCCAGCGGTCTCCCATCCAAGTACTGACCAGGCCCGGCCCTGCTGAGCCTCTGAGATCTGACAGGATCAGGCTTTGACAAACCGGTATGGCCATGGTAACACCCCCAGTGACATCGCACTGGGGGTGTTCTGCCTGTAGGTTTACGATGGTCTGAAAACTCAAGAAAAATATACACAAAATATGTAAACAACACATTTTCAGGAGCCTGTGAACAATATGCGTTTGTTTAGGTGAAAGTGACTAACTAAACTAAAAACTGTTGGACTGTTGTCGCGAGGTTGTTATTTGAGAGTGATTTCTTTAACAGCACAAATCACCTCATCTGTTGAATCTCCAGATAAATCAGTTCTTTTTGGTCAGATTTTGTCAAACCAAAGGTCAGATCAAAGTAACTAAAGTAACAGCTTCTGACAGAGTAGTGCCTAGAGTTAGCGCAACACCCTGCTGCTGCAAAATATCAATAGGCATATATTTTTTGTCAAGATGTATTGTTTCATTTTAGTTTGTGTATAAAACTAAATGTATTCCTATCTGTTTCAGTGTTTGTGACCCTTTTCACAGACTTCAGATCTACAAAAGATCTACTAACATGTTTTTTTTTGCATTTGTTGGATTTTGGTAGAGCAAAAAATGTTCGGTTTGGATAAAATTGTCAGACAAGGTCAGGTAAGAAGATATATTTGTGAAAACTAAATCATTTTTATCACTGAAAATTACAGATTGCTTTTAGACTTAACCAGTGAGTATGATTTTATTGGTAATTGAAAGACTAATAGCACATATTATTATTAGAATAAATAATAGGTTGACGGCCATAGTAATATGCTCACTAATTTACTTTATTGACACACTCCCTTTGTGACAGAACCCTCTTTAGTGTTTTTTCCCAGAGTTCGGGGTTAGACCGTGGCTGTGATGGCCATGTTACCTCCTCGAACAAAGCACAGCGCTGTGGCAGGACTCGTCTATTCTCGTTAAATTGGATTATTTTCCTCCTAACATGATAAACATAAAATACCAAATAAGAGCTGAGCGTTTATTTGTTTCAATCACTTAACAGATCAGGCGTTTATTTGAGACCAGGCGGCAATTTGGGACAGGAGATGAATTCCTTCCTCACAAAAATCTTGCTCGACAAAACTGGGAAAATCTAGTACTTAAATTCTTTAAACCAGAATGACTATAATTTAGGCGACGTTCCATACGGACAAAGGTGAGTTAATTTGACAAAATATCTACGAAGTGGGAGTTTCCTCACATTTGAAAGCGTTTATGCAAATGAGCCGTGTGGTTTTAAGTTCGGTTTGTGTAGAGACAACGCGAGCATCAGTCCTGCGTCCTGTTGTTGCAGCACCACTTCTGTCTTCTGAGCAGCAGCAGCGAGACTGGAGAAAAACGGAGGAAACTCAAACTGCAATAAAGAAAACAAAAGCTAATTGCTAAAAGCTGGATTTAGCTGGAGTTGCTCAGAAGTGACACTGAGGATGAAGAATTCAGTGGATTTAGTGATTTGGAGTGAGATGGAGAGTTCGGTAAACTTGTTCTGCTGTTTCTGCTCTAGTTTTGTGAATAACTGTTCATATGTGACGTGAACTCACCAGACACACGTTCAGCCTGTTGTTCCCTGCTCTGTTATTACTATAATTCGCCTTTGAGATGAAATGTCCGGTCCTTGTGTGAAATAAATTTCCCCCCAAAAATGTGACTTATCGTCCAGTGCAACTTATATATGTTTTTTTCGTCTTCGTCGTGCATTTTTGGGCGGAAAATACAATAATTAGCGTAGAAACATATTTCATAGCTACTAAATGTGGTATTATCTTTGTTATTACAGCATTCAGACTCCAGTTATATCTAAAATAAAAATAAAAAATTACAGAAATTGTTTTTATATCAATGTAGGGGCGGCGCCTGTACAGTTTCCTCCGACTGTTCTGAGGATTTCCTCCTGTGGCTTGTTGACGCGATGTCCGTCCGTGTTTTGCTGATGTGGTTGATTCAAATTCAGCTCTGAACGTGTTTGATTAAAGCCGTCTCACAGTTCAGATCAATACGACACGGCATCGATTGCAGGTCAGAAAAGTCCAAAGAAAATACATGAGAAACACTCGATCTCCTGACACTGAACAGCTAAAAAGACGTCCCCTTTAGAAAAACACGGCTCCGTGCAAACCAGAGCTTAACTAAACCATAAGGAAGATTATTTGGATCATAATTTAAAGTGTTTATACTACGCACATTTGTGATTTATGTTATTATGTTGTATCCTTGTCTGATCTTATTGTATCTTACCTGGTTGTGTTTTGTATTTTTAGGCTGAGTTCTTCCCTGTTCCACCTTATCATACACCCTCACTAGAATCATCTGGATCATTTTAGCTGTAGAATCTATTGTTGAAACGTCTTTGCATCAGATTTTGATGACTTTCTGAGGCAATCTTAGCTGAACAAAAGCAAAACCTCAAAGATTTTTTTAAGAAGTTAACAACAGGTGGTTATTCTAGTGTGTTGCAGAGTAAATCAAAGGCCCACAAAAGTCAATACTGCGTGATGTAAGACCTTGAATTAATTGTATGCACCTCAAAATACATAATTTTCTCCCTAAAAATACATAATTCTCTCCCTCTTCTCTCTATTGATTCTGTGAGAGTCAATTTTAACTCCACTTTTTGCTGTGATAACACTTCATAATAATTACACTAATCAATTAACGGGTCTTTAAAATAGGATATTATAAAAAATCAATTCCAATCATTTTATATATATTCTGATACAAACTTATATACTTATCGCTGTAGCTCTCTCGCGTCGTGGCCCTCAACAGTCTGAGCACGTAAACACTGCCGAACTACTGAAAAAAGTGTTGGGAGTTTTACATGTGCTCTGATTTTGTGAAGTGTTTCCTGTATCACACTATTCTAAACCGCGCAACTGTGGTCAAATTATAAGAAATCTAGTTTACAGAGGTTAACCCGAAGACCTAAGGGCAATTTTAGTATATTTCTCCTCGCCTAGATTTTTTTCTTGATTTTGCTTTTAAAACTGCCCCTTTTACCCCCTAATGAAGTATTCTACCTCCTTTTGTTCAGTCCAGCCTGTTATTTCACAATCTGCTGCTGTAGTTGTGTCATGAGGCTGTAATAAAAGCTACAGGACCAGAAATAGAGATGAAAAAAAAAAAACAGAAAATAAAATTCACACTCTTTTATACAAAACACACAGCAAACATGTAGAAACTTTTGGACATAAAAAATGCTTAATTTAGGGCCTCAGCTACAAAAGTGCAAAATATCAAGTCTGTAAGTAAATTAAAAATCTCCTTATTGCCCTAAAAACAAAACAAAAAGTGTAATTGCTGCATTACTTTTCTGGTCTAGTCCTGGAAACAGCTCCTGTCAGGTCCAGGGTCAGAGGCCACAGCACTTCTGCATTTCCCTGGTGTTTATTACATTTGGATTTGTTCATTTTGAGTGAAATAAACCTTTCAAATAAAAATAGCAAAGGGATGCGCAATTACACACACCAAGATGTGTAATTTGCCATTTATTTGAGAAAAAACTGCACTTAGAGCGTCTTTTTGTTCTAAACACATAGGCTCAAGAGGAATCGACCATCTTGACTCACTTCACTCTTTGGCAAAGTTTGGGTCGATCAAAATGGACGGAGCGCATGAGTTTGGCAGAAAACAAAGTTCCTATTGGACACTCGTTTTGCGCACGTCAACACGCAGTGTGCATATGACGTAGGATAATGAGGCACAAATGTACGGAAACCTCTATGTCTGCACTTTCAGAGGGAAAAAAGTAAATTTCTATCTTTTACAGTTAGAAAGTTATGCGCGGTTATAGAAAACATATTCCTCGGAATTGTAGACGATGTCCTAGGTCTTCGAGTCCGTCGGTGGCACAGAGCTAGTCAATTGTTTGTAACCACTAGATTAGCAGCTTTTGAGGCACTTTTAAGACAGCTAATGTTTAGTTTTATGTGTCGCCTGGACAACTCAGTAAACCAAGTAATAGCAGCTTTGGTAATTCCTCA
The DNA here is from genome assembly GCA_034769755.1 of Odontamblyopus lacepedii. Lineage (NCBI taxonomy): Eukaryota > Metazoa > Chordata > Actinopteri > Gobiiformes > Gobiidae > Odontamblyopus > Odontamblyopus lacepedii. The sequence continues at coordinate 35,215,241 of CM068354.1, read as the reverse complement.
GAAAAGCTACAGATACATATCTAAACTGAGACGGCTTTGGTGTTATAGTACCTCTTATATACCTCTTATAATTGTTGACATTCTGTATCTGCATTCTTATATTTTTCTTTTATTGTATGTGAATTGGACTAACTATCGGCAATAAAGTTATATATATTGCAGATAATTCCCAGTATAGATCTCTTTGGTGGAGGCATATTTCATATTCTGTGCTGGTTTTGTGTCGTCTTAGAGCAGCGGAGATGTTTGAACTCACCTCACTCTCAATGGTCTCGATAAAAGCTTTGTGAAGAGCTCTTATATCCCCAATCTCTCCATCTTAATAATCAGGTGTGCAGAGGTCCTCTTCGGTGTTCATGAATGTGCTAATACACTGACCCCGAGACCACAGCCTTCCACTATACTCACATGTCTTTCTTCTTTGCTTTTTAATCACGTGGCGACCGAGGTGAGACTGAAAAGCAGCTGCAGCGTGGATTCACGGTCACATTTTACTCTGGCCGCGGGAGGAGAAAAGAAAAACCTGTTTCTGATTTAATTGGTTCAGATTTTAACTAACCCCAAGAGTTATTACCGCATTTGTACAGTGTCCTACAGGAGCCAATATCAAAGGAGATGTGAGAAAAGCCTATTTCTTCCCCGGTTAAAGGTGCATTTTGTAACTTTTCTGGTGGAGGGTCCATCACCTGCTTGTTTCAGTGGATTTGTCATTGCTGTGCCTGCATTTTCCACAGTAACCACCTTTACATAAGAGCTTTAACTCTGAATAAAACTGAATTCCATGTTAGAAATACCATGTTAATACTTAACTCCTAATGAAAATGATTATTTGGAGTTAGATTTAAGTCTGATTAATCATTTTCATTCAATTGATTGGTTGTTTTTTTTCCAATTTTAAGGCCAAATGAATTTATTCCTCGATCATGTAAACGTTTATTCTTCTTCAAAATAATCCCGGTCGTTGGGTCGTCCTTCTGACATGATCCGAATGATCCGGCTCCTCCAGTCGTCTCTTGGGACTTTCCTCCACGTCTCTTTGGATTTGTGAGCGGGATGTGGGAGTGGGCTGAGGTGTGGCAGCCTCAGACTCAGTTTGTCTTCTTCCTCCTTCTCCGACACTCTTCCCTTCTCCTTCTCAGCTCACAGATGTAAAGCGTGAGGAGAGAATTCTCCAGCTGCTGCTTCATTATCATTGGAACGACTGCGAAAAAAGTTTAGATCGTGTTTGTGTCGGTGGTGTAACAACAAACCGAGATGACAAAAAAGCCGGAAGCAGCTCAAGTGTGTGTTTTCTTCCCAAAGATGGAAATACGTTCGTGTCACTGTCCAATCAGAACCCTCTCCCACCCCCAGATGCTGAGCGGAATTAAATAAAGACGATTTAACGTGTTTTCCATGTAAACCTCTATTCGGAATTATTATTTCCATGTAAACTCAAAGGAGAATATTTAATATAATTCCATGTGGCCAGTATGACATTAAACAGCTCTACTTTACATGTATTCAGTTACAGGTGGTTTTATTGCACAGAAACCCAAGCATTCTGACCATGAGTGGGGACGCCTCTCCACAGATCTGGCCTGTATAAGCCTAGTGTCAATCTCTCATTTGTGTTGCCAGTTTCAAAGCTGAAATTCTGTTGGTTTAAGCCTTAAAGAACTCTCTCTGATCTGAATGATCTCTGTTTAAACCCCGGCATCTGTTGAGACAAAGCAGAATGAGAAAAACTACGAGTCCTTTATCCTTTTATCCTTTAACACAGGTTCAGTTGTTACCACATTTATACTCCACAACGTGAGAGTAAATAATTGAAATGAAAATAACTTATCCCACCATAATCTCCCATATTACGTAAAGATGACTCGTGAATTTTTAGTCATGTTGGAATATTGTTACCTCCCCCAAAACATGCCTTTTGTTTGAGTTACACATGTTTGAGTCTGTCTACATCACAAAGCTCAAAATGCTCTGTTCAGCCTTGTGATATTGATGTTAACAGCTACAGTTTACATATGTATATATGCCGGTCCAACTGGCCTAGAAAAAAGGGGAGGAATATACATATATGTACATATGTATATTCCTCCCTATGTTAATGTATGAATATGTCGTCCTGTAGCTCGGGAGCTGCAGTTGCTCTTCACATCCTCTAGAGTCGCTCACCCAGAGAGTTCTGAAATCTATATATTGTGCTGAAAAGGCGAAGTAAAATTGGATGAATGATCATTGTAAATGTATAATTTTCGTGCCAACTTTGTGCACTGATAAATTGGTAATTAATTAATTAATCATTGCATTTATACAGCGTCTTTCAAGATGCCCAAAGCGCTTTACAGTTCATTTTTCATTCACTCTGCACTCAGTGGTGTAAACTACTACTGTAGCCACAGCTGCCCTGGGACAGACTGATGGAAGTGAGGCTCCAATCTGCACCATCTGCCCCTCCGACCACCACCAACACTCACTCTCACACACTCCACTTTTATACATAATGGTTTATGTTTTATAAGCATCTAACTGTTCTGTGTGTAAGACTTGCTGAAGCTCTTATATTTACAAAATTTCTTTGCAGCTGCTAAAATATGAAGGCCTCTGGTATTTTCATTTTGTAAAAGTAGCTCACTGGAGGAAAAATGTTGGCGGACCCCTGATTTACCGTGTGTTTAGTAAAAATCGTCAATTCCAGGGCTGAAATCATCCAAATGATTCTCGTGAAGGTGGAGATTAAAAACACGGTGGAGCACTTCCTGTATCACCACATGACATCACAAGGCGGAACTCTGTGTTTTCAGTTTGAGATAAGACCTCAGCTAAATCTGCAGGGTTTGTGTGTTCAACATGTGTGAATATGACAAAACACAAGTCCAGGTCTGTTTGTGGTGAGGAATTAAAATAAAATTAAACAAAAAAAACAACAGAAACACTGAGTCACACTGGGATCAGCTCCTATGTGCTGGTGTGACATTTCCATGGACTAATGTGATAATGATGTGAATAAAACTCTCCTCCTCCTCCTCTTTCTGCTGTAACCTCTCCCTTCTTCATGTCCACATGTTGGGACAGCTCTCCCCTCTCCTCCTCCTCTTCCTTCTCCTCTTTCTGCTGTATCCTCTCCCTTCTTCGCGTCCACACGTCGGGACAGCTCTCCCCTCTCCTCCTCCTCTTCCTTCTCCTCTTTCTGCTGTATCCTCTCCCTTCTTCACGTCCACACGTCAGGACAGCTCTCCCCTCTCCTCTTCTTCCTCCTCCTCTTTCTGCTGTAACCTCTCCCTTCTTCGTGTCCACACGTCGGGACAGCTCTCCCCTCTCCTCCTCCTCTTCCTTCTCCTCTTTCTGCTGTAACCTCTCCCTTCTTCACATCCACACGTCGGGACAGCTCTCCCCTCTCCTCCTCCTTCTCCTCTTTCTGCTGTAACCTCTCCCTTCTTCACATCCACACGTTGGAACAGCTCTCCCCTCTCCTCCTCCTCTTCCTTCTCCTCTTTCTGCTGTATCCTCTCCCTTCTTCACGTCCACACGTCGAGACAGCTCTCCCCTCTCCTCCTCCTCTTCCTTCTCCTCTTTCTGCTGTAACCTCTCCCTTCTTCACATCCACACGTCGGGGCAGCTCTCCCCTCTCCTCCTCCTCCTCCTCCTCCTCTTTCTGCTGTAACTTCTCCCTTCTTCAGGTCCACACGTCGGGACAGCTCTCCCCTCTCCTCCTCCTCCTCTTTCTGCTGTAACTTCTCCCTTCTTCACGTCCACACGTCGGGACAGCTCTCCCCTCTCCTCCTCTTTCTGCTGTAACCTCTCCCTTCTTCACGTCCACACGTCGGGACAGCTCTCCCCTCTCCTCCTCCTCTTCCTTCTCCTCTTTCTGCTGTATCCTCTCCCTTCTTCACGTCCACACGTCGGGACAGCTCTCCCCTCTCCTCCGCTCATCTGCCTTGGGGAAGTTTCCTAATGTAACACCTCTGATGTGTTACAAAGCCGGTGTGATACTGGCAGCACATTTCCTCCGCTCGGCCCTTGTCCTCCTCTCTGACGGGCGACAGGAGCACCTGCCTCTCCTGCAGCACCTGCGCCTCGCTGCGGGGAGCGCTGTTCACAGTAATGAGTCCGGGTGTCACACAAGACGCACAGGACGCACCCGCACAAGACATGACACCCACACCGACGGGACGGAGGGAGGGGGGAGAGGAGGAGGGAGAGAATAGAAAGAGAAGGTGAAGGAGAGAGAGGGAGGGAGGGAGGTGGGGGAAAACAATGACAACGTGAGGGAGAGAGAGGGAGAGAGGTGGGAGAAAATGAGAGAGATGGAGAGAAGTGGGAGAAAGGGAGAAGGTGAGGGAGAGAGAGAGTGAGGGAGGGACAGAGAGGGAAGGAGGGAAAGAGAGACGGAGAGATGGGAGAAAGGGAGAAGGTGAGGGAGACAGAGGGAAGAGAGAGAAGAGAAAATTAGAGAGAGGGAGAGAGGTGGGAGAAAGGGAGAAGGTGTGTGAGAGAGAGAGGGTATAGTTAGTATGAAGGGAAAATATTAAGAAAGAAATTACACGACACCATCACTTCACTATTGCGGGCACATAATTTCCTGCAGCCAATAACGGCCAAACGGGGCGAGTCATCACGAATTATATGAGCTGGATGTGAGTCTGACCCCTGAACCCCTGAGACTGACTCACAAAACCCCTGGAGTTCGATCGAACCAGGTTAAGAACCACTGAACTAGGGTGACGCCAAGGCTGGTAACTGTGGGTCGGATATGATCTTTTAAGGATTCCAGGTTGACGAGGAAGTTAGCAGATCCAAACAGTATCCAAAAACAAACTTATTTACTTATTTACTTGAATTAGGACAGTGCATATTAATCATGTGTCAGCATTAGCTTTACCATAAATATGCCGGACTTAGCACAAGAGCTAAATTTCATCCGTTGTCCTAAGGCAGGTGAACAATAAACACACAAGAGACGTTAAGTTACAATAACAGACATAACGTGACATACAAAACATTACAACAGACACTTGGGTTATTTACAGTAACAACAGTTTAAAGTTTAAGAAGCCCAAGAAGAAAGACGACCGTCATGTATGTGCAGGTTTGGTTGGTTTTAAACATTGAATAATCGCCACAGTTTCTGATGTGCTCTGGTCGTGTTTTCCATCGTTTCGTGCCTCTGATGGACGCCACCATTTGGCTAAATTTAGTCCTGCGCCTTTGTACATTACAATCTCCTCTGGTTGACGCTCTGGTTCTCACTGCTGTGTTATTTTTTCTACTTACAAAATCCGTTAACTAAACTAAAGGGTTATAAAAGTCAGTTTGAACTTAATTGTTTTCTCTCCTCCTCTGCCTTCTTCTATGCCTCCCTTTAATGTCTAATTGAAATGGGTAAAAGTGCATTTCCTACACTAGAAGTCAGCAGTAGTGGTTTGGATTTCCCTTGCATCTCTGGCTTTACATGGAAAACAATCACCATTAACACAGGTCGATGGTTCTATCTGCACTTCTGCTTTACCTTTGTGTCCTTGGATGAGTTATTTTAGGTGAATTCTGTATCCACCTATATCGCAGCAATAGAAACAGACACAGTGCTTTTTCAGCTTTAGTTCGGATCCGGTGTGTACAGGAGATAATTGTAAAACTTTGCCCACTTTTATGTCTCCAAACTTGAGATGAGTGAAGATAATGAGGAGCCCACATCAAAGTTTGCCTCATAAAAGAAGAGGCTTTCAGAGGCCTGGTTCAGATGTGTTCAAGGACAAACATTTGAAGGAGGATTTTCTAAAGGCTTAATCATTATAATGAAGTTTAAAGTAGTTTTTTTTCTTGGAACAAAACATTGGATTGGATATTGTCTCAGGCTGGAATAATTTCTCATTTAGACTTTATTACAGGAATGGTTAAAGCTGCATTGTGTAACTTTTCTACCTCTGTGAAGTTGGCCCCCCATCAAACGCAAACCTACACAAAAACTATGTCAATCGTTTGTGCTTCGTTTGTGCTGCAAAAAGTTTCGTTTGTGCTTCTTTAGTTTTGGAGAAATTAACGATTCTGTTATAGGTCAAATTGGGGTCAGTCAGCCTCCAGGAAGCTTCAAAATGCTCTAAAACATCCAAAATGGAGTCAATCGTTTGTGCTTCTTTTGTGCTGCAAAAAGTTTTGTTTGTGCGATTCTGGTTCTTAAGATATTTGCAGTTTTATTTTCGGCCGATGACGTCGTCCAGCCCCTCAGAATGTTAAACAGCCTCAAAACAGGCAGAAAATTATAGAAAACGTTTGTATTTCGTTTGTGCTGTTTTGTGCTGTGACAATTTTCATTTATGCGAGTTTATTTCTAAAATTATTAATTATTATTTCTGCTGTAATTATAGGACGTCATTTCCGCTCAGCTGACGGCGGCAAACTCCGCAAAACTAGTGACGATAAACGATCTCAGGCTGTGGAAAAGTCTGTAACAGTCTTTAGTAATTTGCTTTTGATTCATATTTTATATAATAATCCAGAACCAAAATGTTACACAATGCACCTTTCAATACTGGACTCAAATCACCTCTTAATGCATATGAAACGTATTAAAGATGGTCTACGCAACTGTTCTAGGGTCCACCATCTGCTTGTTTCCATGGAGAAATTGCTTTGCCTTGAATATTCCACAATGCAGCATTAAAGGACCCATATCATTCTAGTTTTTGATCTATGTTATAATATTGTTTCCTGGTCAAAAACAGACCTGGGGTTGTGTTTCGTTTCATTCACCCATATTTAACACACAAACCCTGCAGATTTACACAGAGAGTTCTTCTCTCAGGGGCCGTTTACACAATAACGGTAACAAGTGGAAAATGCAAAACATTTTGCCAGATGTCCACATCACTTAGACGGCAACAGCGTTTTGGGGATTTGAAAACGCAAAAGTCTGAAAACTCTGGAAAACTTGAAAACGCTCCAAGCTGTTGTTGCCGTGTGAACAGCTGAAAACTAAAAACTTCACCATGTTGTTTTGAACTGATGCTCTGCAGAAGAGGAAGTAGAGAAGCAGAATGTTATACACAGGCATTTGGCGTGGATACTACATCAGCACAGTATTCCCCACCCAAAACACTTGTGTAAACGCGGAATAAGGCTACATTTACACGATGACGGTCTGAACAGAAGACGCAAAAGTGGCGTTGCGTCTTCACTTTTTATTCCGCGTTTAGACGAGCGTTTTTTGGGAGGAAATCTGCGTGCATACGGTGACGCAAAAGTGTGTGGAATTCGATTGGGTATGCATGCCAGGCGGCTAGGTGGCGCTGTGATACATTATCACACAACACCGCCATGTCCGCGCGCATGAGCAGAATCTTCTTTCTTCTCATCTGCGCCACGAAAGCAAAACATGGCTACCGGTAGCAAGAAAAATTTCGTGTGGTCAGACGAAGAAGTTGAACTATTGCTTCAGACCATGTTAAACTACAAAGCAATGAAGGCGCAAGGTGTGGACTGGGAGTCCTGCCAGACAAAGTACACGGATATATGGACCGCATTCCTAGAGCTGTATCCTACTCCCCCAGATGGACAACCGAGAGGAACTGCCTATCCACATGCAACTGACGATATCATTAAAACACAAATTTCATCTAAGCTTAAAGCCAGTAGGAGTAAGTACAGGGAGGCCGTGGATACGCAACGCAGGAGTGGCCATGGGCGAGTTATCTCACTTTTTTTTTATTTGTGTAACGACATATGGTGTGGGTCGCCAGCCACCACCTCTTTAGAGTGTGGTGTTGAGACTGCCGAGATCAACGGCGATACCGTGGACTCTTGCAGTGAGTCTAGTGTCATATCTGATCAAACAGAAGAAAATGACAGCTCCCAGACCCAAAGTAGCCAGACCCCACTCCAGAGACGAAGAGGCCTACTTCAGGTATGTTTTTGTTTAGTTTGTTAGACCTAAGAACTGTGGAGTACACTTAATTACTGTAATGAAGTTCATATTTTCTTTGTTCCTTTTGGGGGGGAAATTGTCAAAATTCAAGGTTACTTGATATCAAACATCACAGAGCATGTATTTTTTTATAAGCAAGGCTTTAGAGAATGGTGTTACGTGCTGTTGTTATATCTATGACTACTGTAGCTTGTTGAGGCTTTTGCAAAATATTGACATTACCATAACTACCTTACATATGAAAGCAATTAGGCCTGCTTTTGTACTTCCATAAGTGGAAATGTTAAAAGTAGAACTTCTTTTACTGGAGTATTTAACCATGTGTATTTCTACATTGACTGTCAATACCAAAGCTAATCAGCTAATGAATGTTTCTTTCTCTCTGCTCTTCTCAAGGTAAGGCTCGACGGCCACAGAAGTGAAAGGCTCCAGAAGAAACTTTGTGTGGATCAGGTGCAAACCGACCTCGACATGAAGAGGAAGATTGTCGATATCATAGAGAAAGAGAGAAGCAACAGTGTGAGGCTGGACAGGATTGCAGAGGCTCAAGTTAGAATGAGCAACAGTTTTGATGTCCTGGTGAGACACCTGTGTCAACCTCAAGTAAACCGTTCCCTACCTATCCAATACAACACAACCCCAGCACATTCATACACATCCCCACCCATGGCCCCAGCACATTCATATACACCCCCACCAATGGCCCCAGCACATTCATACACACCCCAACCAATGGCCCCAGCACATTCATACACACCCCAACCAATGGCCCCAGCACATTCATACACACCCCCACCCATGGCCCCAGCACATTCATACACATCCCCACCCATGGCCCCAGCACATTCATACACACCCCAACCAATGGCCCCAGCACATTCATACACACCCCCACCAATGGCCCCAGCACATTCATACACACCCCCACCAATGGCCCCAGCACCTGCATACACACCCCACCCATTGCCCCAGCACATTCATACACACCCCCACCCATGGCCCCAGCACATTCATACACACCCCCACCCATGGCCCCAGCACATTCATACATACCCCCACCCATGGCCCCCAGCACATTCATACATACCCCCACCCATGGCCCCCAGCACATTCATACACACCCCCACCCATGGCCCCAGCACATTCATACACACCCCCACCAATGGCCCCAGCACATTCATACACACCCCCACCCATGGCCCCAGCACATTCATACACACCCCCACCCGTGGGCCCAGCACATTCATACACACCCCCACCCATGGCCCCAGCACATTCATACACACCCCCACCCATGGCCCCAGCACATTCATACACACCCCCACCCATGGCCCCAGCACATTCATACACACCCCCACCCATGGCCCCAGCACATTCATACACACCCCCACCCATGGCCCCAGCACATTCATACACACCCCTACCATACCACATTCGCACACAGTTAAGCAGATGGGCCCTGCAATTCAACACTACAGACAAATACTGGAGGGACACACTGATGAGGAGGACCTCGATCTTTTGTCTTTGTAAGTTAAACCAAAACAACAAACAAAATGTGTTTACATTTTTTTGCACAATTTTTGTTCTGTACCTGTGTACTACTGTTTAAGCACTTTAAGTTAATTGCAGGTGTTTCATGTCTACAGTATCATTTCCATGCCTAACTTCCATTAACCATATTTACCAGGGTCTGTTCTGTCTGTTCTGTTTCTGTTTGTAAAAAAGATTGACACTCTGTGCTTTGGTTAATATAGCACTTTATTATTCGTTGTCTTTTTGTTGTTGTTGTTGTTTTTTGACTATTGCAATAAAAGTTTGCAGCCTGAACAAGCTGATGTTGCAACACGAGGATCAATGTTCAATAATGAATACAAATGAACCAACAAGGGAACAAGGTGCTAGTTGGTTAAACTGAAAAAGACCTAATGTAAATATCGTTGTAGAGAACATACAGTGCTGTAGAGAACATAGTCATACTGTAGAAAACATAGTAGTCTGCTACCTTGGGCACTGTTCACCAGTGCAGTCTTGTCCAAAGGCCATTAGGGGTCAAGATATTTGGTGAGGACTCTCCTCACTCTCTTTCCACTTCCCTCATTGCAGTCAGTTAGGTAGCTGTTTGTTTGTGTGGGAGGCTGCAGATCCCGGTCACACTGTATGGCCTCCTGCTCAACACGGGGGTCCACAGTGTCATTCCAGGCCTCACAGTAATTGTGGAGCATGAAGCAAGCATATATGACACTTGGCAGGTTGGTAAGATTTATGTCCATGGGCTGTCTCAGGGCTGAAAACCTGGCCTTGAGACGACCAAATGAACATTCTATTACCATACGGGCCCTACACAAACAAAGTCCAAAGTACTGCTCTGATGGGGTAGAGCCTCCACTTGAGTACTCCTTCATCAGGTAAGGGAGAAGGGGGTAGGCAGGGTCTCCTAAGAGAAAGACAGGTATGGGTTCCTCTCCATCCACTAGCTGCTTTTCAAGAGGAGGTATCTTCCCGGTCTTCAAATAGGTGTTCACTTTGGAGTTGGCAAAGACACGCGCATCATGGACACTTCCGGCCCATTTTATGACTACATCCATGAATCTGTAAGGCAAGCCAATAGCATATTTTAATTCAAAGTGTTTCACTTGTATACAATAACCCTTATTAAAAAACTGCAGTGTATAAAAGGAACACTTGTTTTTTCTGCAGTATGCAATGTTTTGTGTCCAAAACCTACATGGGCTATAGAAAAACCAGAAAAGCTTTAGCCTACCTATATTTGTGGTCGCAGACAGCTTGAACATTCAGGGAATACTTTCCCTTCCAGTTGATGTAGTCCATGGCGTTGACGGCTGGTTGTTTAATTTCTATGTGAGTCCCATCTACTGCTCCCAAACATTGGGGCATTCCATGATCCTTCAGGAATCCGGAAACGAGCTGCTCGGCTTCGGGCACAGTAAATGGCAACTGGCTGTACTTTGGACCAAGGTAAGCAGTTATGGCCTTACATGTTTCTCTGACGATGATTGACACAGTTGGTCGCGATAAGCCAAAGGCGTTTGCAGTTTTCCTTAGCTGCCCCTCGTCGCTTAAATAATATAACGTGCAAGCAACCTTTTTCAAGACTCCGACAGGTGCCCTTATGTTCGTTGTTACACCCTTAATGTAAGGTCGAAGTTCTTCACTTAAGGCAACAAGGGCATCTTTGGACATACGGAAGTTCTCACGCCACTCATTCTCATCAGTTACTCCTTCCACAATGTTGTCCCACCATCGACTGGTTCTCCCAGGCCTTGTCCAAAGCAATCTGGCTCACCTGGGACGAACTGGTGTGTCCAGAATTTCACGGAGGTGGTTCAAGATCCTTCTCTGTTGAGTAATAGCATGTATACACACTCTATGCATTTGTTGGAATGCCTCTTGTATATTTATTACAGCTGCCAGAGCAACTTGAAGATCCGACGTATGGGTATCACACAAATCCGCCGTGTTTGTTTCCCTGTACTGCCGCATCTATGTGACGTAAACGTGTACGCGACGTGAGCAGATCTGACCAGAGTTTTGCGTCTTGGGCAGTTTACATGGAAACGCTACAGCGGAGCGTATTTAACTTTTCCACTCTGGAGGGTGGTTTCAGATTTTTGCACTTTTGGCCCCCAAAAACCATGTAAACGAAAGGCACCTCCGATAAAATATTTTGTCGTTTTTACCCGTAAGTGTTCTCGTGTAAACAGGCCCTAAGAGTGAGAAGGAAAACGCACTTTTGCATTTTTGCGTCAGACCGTTACGGTGTAAACATAGCCTCAAACTGAAAACACTCTGTTCCATCTTGTGATGTCATGTGCTATTACAGGATGTGCTCCACTGTGTTTTTACACTCCATACACCTTCACTAGAATCATCTTGATAATCACAGCCTCGGAATTGCCAAATATCAGCTGAGTTGAAGGTAAAAAGGAGCTGTTAACTTGACAACTACCACTGCATGACATCACAAGGTGGAACAGAACATTTTGAGCCTATGTGATTGAAACAAAACACAACGCCAGGTATGTTTTTAATGAGGTAACAACATTATAACGGTTTAAAACTCACAACAGTCCATTTTGCATAAAAAACAATCCAGCTCCTTGGAGACAATGAGGAAATTTGGCCTGGGAAATTTACAGGTCAGATCTGCAGAGATGAAAACACCTGTAAATGAATGAAAACAGTTGTCATTAAAGCCATACTGTGGAACATTGAGACAAACAAGAGACTAAAAAGTTACACATTACACTTTTAAGGTTGAAAAAGTGAAGAATCCTGGTCAGAGTTTACGTTTGGCTTTAGAAACCCAATTCTGTCAACATCTCTTTGTTTATTTGGTTTTATTTTATGTTTATGACTTTGGTCCTTAAAGTTTCGAGTAAAACTCCAGTACTCAGATCTTGTTTGAACTTATATTGCGCGTTTTCACGGCTTACTGTATATTTCAGCCCTTTCCTTGTGTAATGGAAAGAGGCCAATACCGTAAATGAATCCACAGGCGCTTTATTCGCTTTGACTCAGCTTTTTCTAAGTTGTAACAAAAGCCAACTGGGCAGGAAATATAATGGTTTTATATATGAGTTTACAGCTACTTTTGCATTGCATCACTATTATTTTAAAAAAGCAGTGGAAAATAGTCAATAAAACAGTTTAGTGTAAATTGTAAAAGGATTAAGCAAATTTAGCCACCATAGCAAGTTTCACTCCAGTTACATCGACGTAAAAGGTCCATATTACGCTATTTTCTGATCTATTATATTGTTCTAATGTTGTTTTGTCATCACAAACGGACCTGGAGTTGTGTTTTGTTTCATTCACACATGTTTAACCCTTCCAGACCAACGCTATTGTATACGATACCGGGGAATATATTTTATATGACCGCGCAGAACTTTACAACCATAAAAGATAGAAACTTACTATATTCCTTGAGAATCATGGCTTTCCGAACACATTTGCAGACGTCAAGAAAATGAGTGTCCAAAAGGAACTTTGTTTTCTGCCAAACTCATGCGCTCCAGCCATTTTGATTTGAGTCAAGATGGTCATATGATCTGAGTGTCTGTGTTCATAGTAACTGAAAAATTGGAAATCCAATCCAACTTTATTTGTATAGCACATTTTACCAACACAAAGTCTCCAAAGTGCGGCACAATATAAATTAACACATTGATTAATATAAAGCATAAATAAAAAACCTTAAAATACTAAATTAGCAAATAGAAAACTAGCAAATAAAGTAAATAAAAGACAAGACAAAGTCAGAGGAGCACATGAGTCTCACGCTGTGCTAAAAGCCGGTGAGTAAAAGTGTGTTTTTAAACGAGACTTAAAAGAATCGACTGAAGGGACTTTCTTAATGTGAGTGGGGAGAGCGTTCCAAAGTTTTGGGCCAACCACAGAGGCTCGATCACCCCGACTTTTGAGTCTCGTTCCTGGGACGAAAAGTTGGAGCAGACCTCAGAGCGCGGGAAGCAGTGCAGGAGCAATGAGGTCCGAGATGTACGTCCACGAAGTGCCTTAAAAACAAACAATAACATTTTAAAATCAACTCTACAATGAACGGCGAGCCAGTGCAATGAGGATAAAATAGGTGTAATGTGTTCTCTGCAGTGTGCGCCGGTAAAAAGACGTGCTGCAGGATTTTGGACTAACTGTAAGCACGACAGGTTCACTTGGTTCATACCAGTGTCCAGAGCGTCACAGTCGTCAAGACGTGTAGAGATAAAAGCCTTGATCACCCGCTCCAAATCACGAAAAGATAAAACCAACTTGAGTCTGGATAAAAGCCGCAGGTGATAAAAACTGGATTTAACCGCTGCATTTATCTGCTTGCCAAACTTAAAATTTTCATTGATGATCACACCAAGGTCGGTAGCTGTAATAAATGCAGGAAGTGCTGTGGCTCTGGCCCTGGACCTGACAGGAGCTGTTTCCATGACTGGCACCGGTAAAGTCCTGGGGCGATTACACTCTTTTGTTTTGAGGCGATAAGGATATTTTTAGTTTATTTACAGACTTGATATTTTGCACTTTTGTAGCTAAGCCTCTAAATCAAGCATTTTTTTAGTCCAAAAAGTTGTTTATACATGTTTGCCGTGTGTTTTGTATGAAACATAGTGAATTTTGTTATCCATATTTTTTTATTAATCTCTATTTCTTGTCCTATAGCTTTTATTACACCACGACGTCGAAATCATAACACCCCGAACTGAATATGTTTCATTTTATGAGCTTCAAACTGAATATAATGTATGTAGACTGTATTGAGTTAAACACTGACCAAAAAAACATCTTACATGAGGGAAGTTTGCGTAATTTAGGACCTTAAAAAGTCAGATTTTGTGGCCAGATTCTGCAAATTTGTATTTGTATTTGAGTCTGGGACCACTAAAACAGTGCACTGAGGTTCTCATACTCTGACTGGAGCACATTTCAGCTCCTCTAAAGGCTCCGTGTCGGGATGTGGTGATGAGTTTGGAGCTGACAGACGCTGACGACTCTGAGCACATGACACTGACTCACTGATCGCAGCTCAGTGGAAGTGGAATTACACATCTGCCAAAACAGATCACATGTTTCACCCCCGAATGGTCCGGTGTTAATGTCGTCAGCTGAAATATTTTTGTCTTTTTATTGGTTTAATGGATTTCTGATTCTGTAAAGCACTTTGAATTACTCTGTGTATGAATTGGGGGATTGGTACAGCCCCAGGCCTCCAGTTGTGACTTGTTTTGTGTGTTTTAACTGATTTTGTTTTCATTTCTTTTGTCCTGATTCCTGTTCCTGGTCCCTGGCCCGTCTGCATTTTGTGTTTTCAGTGTGTCTCTGCACTTGTACTTGTGAAAGAGCCACTAGTTTAGTTTATGTGTCTCTCGTTTCTGTCACTGTGGTGTTTGTTTACTTCTTTATTGTATACTGAGTTTTTTAAAATCCGATTAATCACACTTTAGAATTATGATTAATCACGATTAATCACAGTTAATTATTCTTCAAAAAAGACCAAAATATTTTGACAAAAATGCAATTTATTATCAAAAAGTTCTATTTATATTCCTCCTCTTCTGTCTTACCTCCTCTTCTGTCCTTACCTCCTCCTCTCCTCTTCCTCCTCTCCTTCTCTTACCTCTTCCTCTCCCTTTCCTCCTCTTCTGCCTTTATCTCCTCCTCTCCTCTTCCTTCCCTCTTGTCCTTACCTCCTCCCCTCCTCTCCTCTTCTGTCCTGACCTCCTCTTCTCCTCCCCTCTTCTTCTTTCCTTACCTCCTCCTCTCCTCTTCCTCCTCTCCTTTCCTTACCTCCTCCTCTACTTTTCCTTCTCTCCTGCCCTTACTGCCTCCTTTCCTCTTCCTCCTCTCCTTTCCTTACCTCCTCCTCTCCTCTCCCTCCCCTCCTGTCCTTACCTCCTCCTCTCCTCTTCCTCCTCTCCTTACCTCTTCCTCCTCTCCTGTTCTTACCTGCTCCTCTCCCTCCTCTCCTCTTCCTCCTCTCCTCTTCCACCCTCCTGTCCTTACCTCCTCTTCTCTCCTGTCTTTACCTCCTCTTCTCCCTCCTCTTCCTCCCTCCTCTCCCTCCTCTCCTCTTCCTCCCTGCTCTCCCTCCTCTCCTCTCCTCCTCTCCCCTTCCTCCTCTCCTCCTCCTCCCTCCTGTCCTCTTCCTCTTCTCCTCCTCCTCCCTCCTCTCCTCTTCCTCCCTCCTCTCCCTCCTCTCCTCTTCCTCCTCTCCTCCTCCTCCCTCCTCTCCTCTTCCTCCCTCCTCTCCCTCCTCTCCTCTTCCTCCCTCCTCTCCCTCCTTTCCTCCTCTCCTCCTCCTCCCTCCTTACCTCTTCCTCCTCTCCTGTCCTTACCTCCTCTCCTGTCTTTACCTCCTCCTCTCCCTCCTCTCCTCTTCCTCCCTCCTCTCCCTCCTCTTCCTCCCTCCTCTTCCTCCCTCCTCTCCCTCCTCTCCCTCCTCTCCTCTCCCTCCTCTCCTCTTCCTCCCTCCTCTTCCTCCCTTCTCTCCCTCCTCTTCCTCATTCCTCTCCCTCCTCTCCTCTCCCTCCTCTCCTCTTCCTCCCTCCTCTCCCTCCTCTTCCTCCCTCCTCTCCCTCCTCTCCTCTTCCTCCTTCCTCTCCCTCCTCTCCTCTCCCTCCTCTTCCTCCTTCCTCTCCCTCCCTCCTCTTCCTCCCTTCTCTCCCTCCTCTTCCTCAGTCCTCTCCCTCCTCTCCTCTTCCTCCCTCCTCTCCCTCCTCTCCTCTTCCTCCCTCCTCTCCCTCCTCTTCCTCCCTCCTCTCCATCCTCTTCCTCCTTCCTCTCCCTCCCTCCTCTCCCTCCTCTTCCTCCTTCCTCTCCCTCCTCTCCCTCCTCTCCCTCCTCTCCCTCCTCTCCTCTTCCTCCCTCCTCTTCCTCCCTCCTCTCCCTCCTCTTCCTCCTTCCTCTCCCTCCTCTCCTCTCCCTCCTCTCCTCTTCCTCCCTCCTCTCCCTCCTCTCCTCTTCCTCCCTCCTCTCCCTCCTCTCCTCCTCTCCCTCCTCTCCTCCTCTCCTCTCCCTCCTTTCCTCCTCCCTCCTCTCCTCCTCCCTCCTCTCCTCTTCCTCCCTCCTCTTCCTCCCTCCTCTTCCTCTCCTCTCCCTCCTCCCCTCCTCTCCCTCCTCTCCTCCTTCCACCTCTCCTCTTCCTCCTCTCCTCCTCCTCCCTCCCGTCCTGCTTGTGTCTGATAGTGGGAGACCTTGGTTTGGTGGGAGACTGATAAGCCGGGCCTTCTCCTGGGAACGTGGTGTCCTCTCCCTCCGTCCCCCCTCCTCTCTCATCCCTCTTTCCCTTTCTCCCTGTAGACAGTTGTACAGAATCAGACCCTGTCAAAATAACACTTTGACTTGAGTTTCCATAAAAGACGAGCCTAAAATAAACTCTGCTCGTGCTGATGTGAAGTGATGTGAAGTGTGGTTCTTTTGGTGTGAGCTGCTGTGAGTTTTGGGAGTGTCCTTGAGAGCAGCACGTGGACAGTTTAGCAGGTCAGGACGACACAGGAGCAGAGTCATCTTATCCAAATGAGTTTTATCATTTTTCAATAAAGCAGCAGGAAAACTAGATTGAGATTCATGTTTGGCCTCAGTACAGAGCAGCTCTTAGGGTCAAAACAAGCCCACTGTACGACGTCTGCCGGTTTATTTATTATTTGTATTGTCCAAGAAGCTGTTAGAATGTTAACTGTAGCTTCGAAAGTTGTGAAACGCACTTATAACCTCATTCAGAATGTGTGAGGAAAACGGGAATAAGTTTGCACCTCTGAAAAGGTTTTTCTTTTTTCATTTTTCACATTTTGGAACACGGTAAAACTCTGGTACATTTGGTCTTCTGAAATTGTTTCCAGCGCAGAGAAACTCAGCTTTTTCTAATTATGTGGTTGAGTTTCCTATTATGAGGCCAATTTGAGGAATATTTCTTTATTGCTATGGCAGCACACGGCCCTAAAAGCTCTTAACTTAAGACTGGGTTTAATCAGAGTATTTTCCAACACAGGAGTAGAGTCAGTGCCGTCGCTCTGCTCATGCACATTACACACAGTGTGTAGGGCACCAAGGGCCTGTGGGGCCATCACCAAAACATCAGGCTCCTGAATCCTCACAAAACTGTAAATTTAAAGTGCACAGAGAGAAGTGAGAAGCCGGAGCCAGCGCCAACAGAATCCCCCAAAATCTCTCTTTCTCTCTCTCTTCCTCTCTGTCTTTTTCTCTGTCTCTCTCCCTCAGTGTCCAGAGAAATTTCCACCTTCAAATTCTTATTTAAAGTTCCTTGATTAAGTAATTAATTCTATTGTGCAATTATTTGTACTTATTCACATTATTTACCAAAGAAATTTGCACATTATTGCGTACAAGGATATATACTTGTACGTAATAATGTGTACGTAATAACTACTCATCCAAGTACTAACCAGGTCCGGCCCTGCTGAAGATCTGATGGGATCAGGCTTTGATAAGCTGATATGGCCACATATGGTTCTGTTTACAATGTTCAGGTCAGTGTTCAGTCTGCAGTCACTGCACAAATGTGTATAATAATGGTGATGGTATTCATTTACTAACATTTTTTAAGAATGTATTATTTTAACTTTATACATTCTGGGCGGGGCGGGGCAGTGTGGTGGGAGGGTCATGGTTCGGGTGTGAGTAGTGCCAAGTTTCATGTTGTTGAAAAATGCCAAAGATAAAGGTCAATCACACAACAGCACTCCATCGCCACTCATAACAATCCACATAACAGTGTGTGTCGTGCACGTGAAACTGAGTCTGCTGAAGCCAGAGACACTTGGAATTCATCAACAACTTAAATTAACACCGGATTAACTCTGCATTTGTAGCGTTACTTCCTGCTCCTTTCACCTGATATCACCAACTTCAACAATACTGCAGCACACAACAGTTGCACATCTTCTCCAGGCTGTGCACAGTAACACAGTCTTCACAATCACTCAGAGGAATCTAAAGCACCCGTCTGGTATATAACAGGTCACAGCATAAGTCTTTTAAATAGTAAATGAATCTACTCTCCACATTTGAGTAACCTTTGTGCTCCTCATTATGAACTCAAATGCCATTAAACTTGAGTGAATGTAGTGACCTAGAATCAGCTCCTCGGGCTCCAGGCGGCGCTCACTCGAGGGCCCTGGAGATTTGAACAGAGACGTGATTAGTGGAGTGACTCATCTAAACGTGCTCAGATCTGTGAACAATCTGTGAACTCTGAGGTGAAGCCGAGGCCAAGTTCATTTACCGGGACTGCAGCAAATTCAGCAGCAAAGAAACACATTTAGTCTGTTGTGCCGCTCACAGTTCTGCCTCAGTGTCACTCAGTCCAGATTTTTCGAATAAAATTATAATAAGAAATAACATTACTGGCATAAGCTGCAGTAGCGACACAGTTTTTAGACTGTGACCCTCACCTTTTTGTTGAAAATCACCTAAACAGGACCAGGGACCCTTGTACTGATCACAGGCTCCTGAAAATGTTTTGTTTGAATCAATTTCAATTTGATTCAATTTGAATCAATTTCCCCTTGGTCTTCCGTTCCGTAAACACAATATTCACTTTCACTGTTACGCGGATGACACCCAGCTCTACATCTCCACCAAACCTTCCTCATCTCTCGCTCCAACCTCTCTTACCCTCTGTCTACAGGAAATTCATTCCTGGTTCTCCTCCAACTTCCTCCAACTTAACCGTTCTAAAACTGAAGTCCTCCACTATCTCCAAATCCAGCAGCTTCTCCATCTCCATCCACGATTCCACTGTCCTTCCTTCCCCTCAGGTCAAGGGTCTGGGTGTCATCCTCGACAGCACACTTTCTTTCCACTCCCACATCAATAACATCACCCGCTCTGCCTCTACTTTCACCTCCGCAGTATCTCTCACTCCTCACACCTCTGCCCCACTCGTTCACAGTCTTGTCACCTCCCGGATTGATCACTGTAACTCCCTCCTCTGTGGTCTCCCCAACAAATCCCTCCGGAAACTGCAGCTTCTTCCAAAACTCCGCAGCCCTCGTCATCACCAGGACCCCCTCCTTCCACCACATCACCCCCCGTCCTCCAACAACTACACTGGCTTCCCATAAAACAGAGAATCCACTTCAAAATCCTCCTCACCACCTTCAAAGCGATCCATAACCTGGCCCCACCATACATCTCTGACCTCCTCCACATCTCCATTCCCTCTCGCTCCCTCCGCTCCTCCTCCTGACCTCCGCAACATTGACTCTCTTCCACTTTTCAAATCCAGACTCAAAACCCACC
Organism: Odontamblyopus lacepedii; assembly: GCA_034769755.1. Classification (NCBI taxonomy): domain Eukaryota; kingdom Metazoa; phylum Chordata; class Actinopteri; order Gobiiformes; family Gobiidae; genus Odontamblyopus; species Odontamblyopus lacepedii. The sequence goes on along the minus strand of CM068354.1, from coordinate 35,195,542 downwards.
TGTTCACACAATCCTACACCACATGACAGTCACTCTCACCATCATCCAGTTTTCTGTAACTCTGTTTTATCTGTAAATATGTGTTTTTAACTTTGTCTTGTACAGTGTCCTTGGGCGTCCTGAAAGGCGCTTTCAAATAAAATGTATTATTATTATTCTTATTATTCTTATTATTCTTATTATTATTATTATTATTCTTCTTCTTCTTATTATTATTATTATTATTATTATTATTATTAAACCAGGACTAAAACAGGATTAGAAAAGGACTAGAACAGGATTAGTGTAGGACTAAACCTCGGACTAAACCAAGGACTAAACCAGGACTTAAACCAGGACTAGAACAGATTAGTGTAGGACCAAACCTTGGACTAAACCAAGGAATAAACCAGGACTTAAACCAGGACTAGAACAGATTAGTGTAGGACCAAACCTTGGACTAAACCAAGGAATAAACCAGGACTTAAACCAGGACTAGAACAGGATTAGAAAAGGACTAGAACAGGATTAGTGTAGGACTAAACCTCGGACTAAACCAAGGACTAAACCAGGACTTAAACCAGGACTAGAACAGATTAGAACAGGATTAGTGTAGGACTAAACCTTGGACTAAACCAAGGACTAAACCAGGACTTAAACCAGGACTAGAACAGGATTAGAAAAGGACTAGAACAGGATTAGTGTAGGACTAAACCTTGGACTAAACCAAGGACTAAACCAGGATTTAAACCAGGACTTAAACCAGGACTAGAACAGGATTAGAAAAGGACTAGAACAGGATTAGTGTAGGACTAAACCTCGGACTAAACCAAGGACTAAACCAGGATTTAAACCAGGACTAGAACAGGATTAGTGTTGGACTAAACCAAGTCTAGATTTGGTCTGTTTTTTGATTAATGCTGTATCAAAAACAGACCTGGAGCTGTGTGTTTGTTTCATTCACACATTTTTAACGCACAAACGCTGCATAATTAGGCTGAGTTCTTCTCTCAAACAGAAAACTATGGACAGGTTAGTGTCTTTTTTATCAAATCAATAACACCACATTCACAAATACATTTCTGGGTCCAGAAATAAATGTAACGACATTCACAAATAAACTGTAATGCATGAATTAGAAATAAATGTGACAGCATTTCCAAAAGCTTTTCTCGATTCACAAATGTCAGTGCAGTTACGTTTATTTGCAAACCGATGATCCTGAATTTACAAACCGCCGTACACGTTTGTGACTGTCCGTGCATTTATTTGTGGATTTTTATGACACCGTTTGATGCATTTTTTTTTTTTGGCAGCCAATCAATCGCATGAAGTTCGAGCGTTCGGTTTATGGTTGATTACGCTGCACTACTATTGTTCGTAGTAGTAGTAGTTAGCTCCATAGTAGTGTCGTAGTACTCGGTTTTCGCCTCGAGAGAGCGCTTTTTTACGGTCTGAATCTCGTCTCGGACTTGAGCGCATTTGGACTCAGTCTTGTCTTGGACTTGAGGTCTGAAACACGGTGCGTGTGATCATATTTCTTTAAGGCCGGTAAATGTGCAGCCTGCTGAATATCACTGCAAAACCTGTAAGATAATGTAAAAAAAAAAAAGTGAAAAAGTGGAAAGTGGAATTAAAGAAGGGGTTCTCAAACTGTGGGTGAGGATCCAAAAGAGGCACAGAGTGTTTAAGTGCAGCACAGTTTGCTTAGCTTATTTTAAGCCTAAATAATATATATATATATATATAATAATAATAATAATAATAATAATACTTTAATAATACATTTTAGTTATTAGGCACCTTTCTGGACACTCAAGCAACAACATAAACACATTAGTACGATTAAAACATACAGTTAAACACATACAGTTAGAGTGGGACAGTATTTAATTGATTGATTGTATTTTGTATTGTATTTAGTGTTGTTTTTTTATTAGTATTTAGTAATGTATTAGACAGTATTTGAATTGATTGATTTAATTGACTTACAAAGATACATTAAATATTAAATAAACATTAACCAGATCAAATGGAGATAGATTTATATAAAAAAACTTTGATATATATGTGCTAAAAAAAAGTGTAAAATACAAATAAATGTAGGAAATGACAAAGATGGGCTTGATTTGGTCTTGATGGGCCGTGGTCTCGACCTTTAAAAGTCTTGGTCTTGTCGCGATCTCGATCCTCACAGGTCTTGGTCTTGTCCTGGTCTCGGGACCCTGTGGTCTCGGACTGGTCTTGGTCTCGATTAGTGCAGTTTTGACTACAACATTAGTCCGTAAGTACCAGATATTTTTCAGGTTGGCTGGAGAAAACGGTGGGGGAAGGTGTTTCATCAACTGTACGTACAACTTGTTTATCTCCTGGTGACGGCCCAATCCCGAGCTTTACCAGATCAAACCACACGACAAATAAACAGCGTAAAAGGCAGGGGCTTTTATTCAGACAGGTGCGGCGTGCAGAGGAAATGAAGATGATCCAGTCCCACCCTCTGGGAGTGACCCGGGACCGTGCGCCTTTGAAATGCTAATGGAGCAGCACCCGAAGGAGATGGGGGGGGAATGGAAACGTCTGTGTCCGATCTGAGAGTGCGAGCGTGCGGAGTGGATGAGACAGCTCCAGGAGGAAACCCGGGACAAGGGGCGGAGACGGACGGCAACACAGGGAGGACACAAAGAGTTCAGCTCATAAGTGCTCTGTGTCTGCGCGCTGCACCTGCCCACAGAGGGTTCAAAGTCATGTTAATCGAGAATATATTTACACAAGAAAAGACGCACACAGCTTGTTAAATGTGTGTTAAAGGGGCACGTATTATGCTACTTTCTGATCTATGTTATAATATATATTGTTTTATTATTAATTCAGCATACTCAGATACTATAGGGGACAGTTATGGTTGTCAAAAACACACAATCATAGTAGGAATAACCATACCTTGCACTCACAGGTTTCTTTTGCCAGACATGTCCAAACTAAATCGGACAATTAAAGCTGAACTCCGACACGTTTGAAGCTAAAGTCCGTTGCTAAAGGTGGTCGAATTCTGTCAGAAACCAAAAAACGGCACAGATCAGTGTTTCCTCGGTGGAGATCTCACTGTGGCAGTGAGTCTGTCAAGGCAACAAACTAGTGTAGTGATGGGGGCAAGTTCTGAACTTCCACGTAAAACACCAATTTGCTTCACACTGAAGAAGCTTAACACCACTTTAACCCATCTTACAACAGCCACGAGTCTAACAAACAAAACGCTCTGCCTGGTTCACTCATTAGTGTCTGGAAACGTTAGAAAACAACTTTATAAGCACCTTACACTTCCCTCTGTTGATTTCCCACTGCACAGGCCAAAGCCCAAAAGACTCGATCGCCGATGTCGTTGCTAATCCCATTTATTTACGATTTATTTTATATTTTTTGACATACGCTAAAAAAATACATTCCCGAACCATTTTCTTTCAACAACTTCACAGTCAGTAGTCGATCCTCCCTTGTTGCTTCTGGCAGCTCAAGTTAAGTGTAAGTCTCCTTATAAAGTTGTTTTGTAACGTTTCCAGACACTAATGAGTGAACCAGGCAGAGCGTTTTGTTTGTTAGACTCGTGGCTGTTGTGAGATGGGTTAAAGTGGAGTTAAGCTTCTTCAGTGTGCTAATTGGCGTTTTACGAGGAAGCTAAGCCCTCGCCCTGATCACTATGCTAGTTTGACAGACTCACTGCCACAGTGAGATCTCCGCCGAGGAAAAACTGATCTGTGCCGTTTTTTTGGCTTCTGACAGAATTCCACCACCTCTAGCAACGGACTTTAGCTTCAAACGTGCCGGAGTTCAGCTTTAATAACCGTCGTATGTCACTCGCAGGTCTTACAGCTGCCAGTAAAACGGTAATACGCCGTTGGAAATCAATTCAACCTCTGACTGTGAGAGAATGACTCTTATCTTACAGAGAAATAATTCAACTGGACCTTCCGGCTGCTTGAACGTATGAAGCAAAAGCCAAAAACGTTTCGTGCTGGTCCAGTCTATTGCCCAAACTGAGATGTGAGGGGGGCATTTATTTTTACCCATGGAACCACATGAGAAACAGAAAATACTGTAGATGCTTAACTCAATTCTGCATAATATTAATTGTATTCCTTTATAAAACCGCAGTAAATGGCAGTGTTTTGACAAGCTGCTCAGACTGGTAAGAGTTTGTTATGACTAAGCACGGAAAAAGTGAGGCTGCTGTACAAAAACTGTCATAAAAAACACCTCTAAAATAAAAGCAATGCAGCTTTAGCCCGTGCATGAGCTAAAATGATAAAATATGTTTATTTTGTGATCCCAAATGAGCTTAAACGGGCCTGTCAGAGCCAAACAAAGGGCCGTATGTGTCCAGGAGTTGAACAAATGCCCAGGTTATAATGTGAAACTGGGTTATGTCTTTTTATTTTATTTATTGAATTAGCACAATGCATATTAATCAACATATCCGCAGGTGAGCGTCAATGTAAATACGCCAGAATTAGCACAATAGCTAAATTGCATCCGCTGTCCTAAAACAGTGACATACAGAAACAAACATAATATCAAGTGTAGACAGACAATGAACCACAAAGACCAGTTACAATAAACACATTAAAATCAACTTGTGATCAGAAAACAGTGGAGATTAGACACGAGGACACGACTGCCTTGTTTTTAACCAGTGTTTTAGGGTTTTCTTGAATGTTAGATCATTATCACAGTTTCTAACATTAGCTGGCAGTGCCTTCCATGACTTTGTACCTCTAATAGACGCCACCATTTGGCTGAATTTAGTCCTACGGCGTTGTGTTTCGCAATCGCCCCGAATTAATGCTCTGGTATCGACTCTGTTCTTAGTTTTCTTGTCTATAAAAACCTGCAGTGGTGGAGGCGCAAGGCCGTTCAAAACCTTCAAAACAAGATAGATGTGCAAAAATGTCTGATAATTATCCAAATCTTAAGATGTTACAATAGTGAAAATGGAAAGCGCCCTCTGTTGTGTGTTGTGTTTTAGCCTCTGCGACTCGTCCCTCCAGCCCCACCGAGGCCAAAGGAGGAGGTCATATTTCTATTTTACAGTAATCGTAATGTCCGTGGTGGTAATAATGGAAATGTTTGCAGAGCTGTTCCCCCCTCTCCCCTCTCCTCCGCTGGGGCACAGGTGTCGTCCTGCTCCCTTCTGCTCCATCTCCTCTGGATCCACTGTCCCACCGCCCACACGCCTGCCCTTATTCTGTCACTCCTGCACCAGAAAACCCCTCTTCCTCTCTCTCTCTCTGCTCCCTTCTTTCTCTCCCTCGCTCTTGTTTGCATTCTCCCTTTCTCTCTCTTGTCTCTCTTGTCTCTTTCTCTCTCTTGTCTCTCTTTCTCTCTCTTGTCTCTTTCTCTCTCTTGTCTCTTTCCCTCTCTTGTCTCTTTCTCTCTCTTGTCTCTTTCCCTTGCTTGTCTCTTTCCTTCTCTTCTTCATATTTCACTCCTCTCTCTCTTCCTCTACCCCCTCAATCCCTCCTTCTCTCTTGTTTGCATTCTCCCTTTCTCTCTCTTGTCTCTCTTTCTCTCTCTTGTCTCTCTTTCTCTCTCTTGTCTCTTTCTCTCTCTTGTCTCTTTCCCTCGCTTGTCTCTTTCTCTCTCTTCTTCTCTTTCACTCCTCTTTTCTTTTCCCTCTCTCATCTCTTTCTCTCTCTTGTCTCTTTCTCTCTCTTGTCTCTTTCTCTCTCTCTCTCTTTCCCTTTCTCCCTTCCTCCTTCTTTCTGTTTAATTTCTCTTCCTCTCTCTCTTTGTCTTCTACGCCCGTCTCTCTCTCCCTGTCTCACTTTCTTCATCTCTCTGTGTCTCTAATTTCTCTTCCTCTCTCTTTTTCTCCTCTCTCTCTCTCTCGTGCTTTCCTTCTCTTTTTCCTCTCTCTCTTCCTCTACCCCCTCAAGCTCCCTCTTTCTCATCATCTTCCTCTCTTTCACACACACACACACACCCTCACGCTCTCTCTCCCTCCCTCTCTCTTACGTTCCCTCTTTTTCCCTCTCTTTCCCATTCTTCCTTCCTCTTTCTTTCTGTCTAATTTCTCTTCCTGTTTCTTTTTCTCCTCCTCTCTTTCTCTCTCTCTCTTGATTTCCTTCTCTTTTCCCTCTCGCTCTTCCTCTACCCCCTTACTTTCTCCCTTTCTCATTGTCTTCCTCTCTCTCACTCCCTCTCTTTCTTGCTTTCCCTCTCTTTATCTCTCTTTCTTTACCCCTCTCTCACTGTCTTCCTCACTCTTGTTTCGTCTCTCTCTCTTACATTCCCTCTTTTTCTCTCTCTTTCCCTTTCTCCCTTCCTCATTCTTTCTGTTTAATTTCTCTTCCTCTTTCTTTCTCCTCTACCTCCTCTCTCCTCCCCCCTTGTCTCTCGCTTTCTTGTCCCCTTTCTCTCTCCCCTCTCATTCATTCTCTCTCTTGTTTTCCCTCCCTTTTTTCTCTCTTTTCCCTCTCGCTCTTCCTCTACCCCCTTCCTTTCCCCCTTTCTCATTATCTTCCTCTCTCTCTCTGGCTTTCCCTCTCTTTATCTCTCTTCCTTTACCCCTCTCTCACTGTCTTCCTCACTCTTGCCTCGTCTCACTCTCCCTCCCTCTCTCTTACGTTCCCTCTTTTTCTCTCTCTTTCCCTTTCTCCCTTCCTCTTTCTTTCTGTCTAATTTCTCTTCCTCTCTCTTTTTCTCCTTCTCTTTTTCCTCTCTCTCTCTATCTTTACCCCCTCACGCTCCCTCTTTCCCATCGTCTCCCTCTCTTTCACACACTCTCTCTCTCTCTCTCCATCTGTCTGAGTCCCAGTACAACAGAACGGAGCAGAAACAAACGGGGACGACGTTTAACTCTCGGCCGCTGTGGGAAATCCATGAATCAAGACTCCCAGGAAACGGCTGCTCTGTCGCCACAATAAAAGCTTCTGGGTCACGTCCAGGTTCATTTGTAAACTCCCGTCAGGAGCTCAAGAACGTGAGACAAACGAGGCCCAACAAGAACATATTTTAAAAAAGACTTAGGCTAATTTTACTCCGCACTGCTCCATATGACCACGGAATGTTTGGTACGAGACATAATCGTCCATGAACTGATTAAAGCCACAAGGAAATATACATATAAAAGTGCACTAAATGTTCCACAGTGTGAATTTAGAGCTGTTCAATGTCAGTTTCAGGTGGTTTTATAGCACAAAAATACTTTAAAACAGACATTCTGACTGAGCAGGGTCTGGGATTGGTCTGGTTTGGTGTATGTATCTAGATGTGTCAACCTACTACTTACCACAAGGGGGCAGACCGCCATTAGGGCGTAATATGTTAACCGTAACCTTTGGAATGTTCAGACAATAAAGAAGTGAGTGAACCAGCAAGAAGTTGTCCTCTGTGCTCCATGCGTCGGTTCATATTGAGAACTATAGTTAGCAACATAATAGTCTCCATATAGGCAGCAAGGATTAATGCCATACTGGGAAACATTCCAGACAAAGCAATGACATCTCCATAGTGAGAAGCATTTGACGGACCCTCCACTGGAAAAGTTACATAATGCAGCTTTAGGCCATGTACACACGTAGCCGGGTATTTTTAAAACCGAACATTTCCCCCCCTCCGTTTATAAAAATAGTTTTATCCACACCACCTCGTCTTCGAAAAAAATACCTTCCACACATAACCGAACATCTGCGTTTTCAACCACATTCATACACATTCCAAACCTGTAGATGGCGTTATTTCCATCACTTAACTGTCACTTCCGCCTAAACTTAAACAACAGAAAACAGGGCGCCGAGCTCCTTTGTCTGGACAGACTCGGAGTCAGAATTGCTCCTAAACACAGTTTAGGAGCAATTCTGCTCTAAACACACACACCGCTCTCAACACACGACTCCGATCCATAGTCTGCTCTGGCTTTGGCTTTGGCTATTGCAGTCGCCTAAACAAATGTCGCACGTTTGACGTCAGGGCAGATTCATATTTTTTGGCACAGACAGTGACGTTTTAAAACGCAAAACCCCAGTTATCTCTGTCCACACAAACACGCATAAACGGAGTTTTCAAAAATCTTCACTTTGGCCGGAGTTTTCCCTGAATACTCGTTTTTGATGCGTGTTCGTGTGGATGACAGGTCAAAACGCAGCAAAACATCTTCGGTTTATCAGATACCCGGCTACGTGTGGACAAGGCCTTAATCTCGCTCTACACGACTCCACATGACCAAGAAATGTCTGGTACAAGACGTAATCTTATGTATTTGTTTTCTTGTTGGTTTAAAACAGAAATCAGAGTTTTCTAAATTTTGAAAATTCTAGGAAATTTTCATAACTCTGTGTGCAAATATTTTTGGCCCCAATAACCTAATGCATTATTGTCTTGTTTTGACAAAGTTTTGTGAGTTTTCTCCATTGTTCAGTTGGGGGGGTTGGTCAGAGAAAAATAAGATTAATATTCTGAAACAATGTTCCACTTTTTTTAGCTACTAGGGATGTAACAATAACTGAAATATGGTGATATCGTATCGTCAAAGGTCTCACAATAATACTGTGAACCATCACAATATATCGAATCCCAAGTCTCTTTGCTTAAATGAACAGTTCTGATGCAGAAATAGCTAAAAAACAGAGGGAACTACATAGACCATGATCCTTTGCTCCGTTTCAGTGCAGACGACATGAAGAAATAACTGTTCTAAGCACTTTTACATCTTCATTCTTTGGATTAAGTCTTGTGAAGGTGTTTTTAGAGGAAAAAGTAGCAGATTCACAGTTATATATTGCAATAAATACCGTACATTGAGTTGTTTATGGTGAAAATATCGTACAGAGATTTGGATATCGTTCCATCCCTAATGACAATAAATGTTGCACCAAATGACTGGTCAAAGCATTTTATAATGTCAGTCTTGTGATTATGTAGAATATCATAATATCGTGAGCCTCCCCAACATATCGTGAGCTTTCCCACAATGTCACAATAAATATCGCACTGTGAGGTTCATACCGTGACGATATCGTATTGTGAGACTTCCTTACAGCCTTATTAGCGAATAAATGGTACATTTTTGGAAAGCATTTGCACATTTCTACGTCATGGCAAGGGTTCCTGGTCACTGCGGACACATCACTGAGCGTCAGTTCACTTCCTGTCCACAAGTAACATCACTTTGCGATACTAATAGGCCCTTCGCCAGCCTCTGGTGCTCAGGCCTCAGGAAATAGTGGGTCCAAACTTTTGACTGGTCATGTGAAGCTCAGAACCTGCAGAATTCAGGTTTAGGTTAAGATCAGAGAGACATTTTAAGTTTAAACCAGCTCAATTTCAGCATCGAAACAAATGAGAGCGTCATGTGAGGCTCATCCTGCTCTCTGATTGGATACTTGTCCTGAGACTCAAAAAACCCAAATATAACACTTAGACTTAACTAAATAAGTATTACAGTTGTTATATCCAAACAGAAATGCTACTTGATACATAATCTATCTTCTGTTGTGGACATATGCATTTGCACCGTGTCACCAAGCAAATATTTGAGATGCTTTTGGGTGAGAACAATTTAGAAACAATTGTCTGTAATTACCCGAGGAAGTTGTTTGTCTTGTTCAGCAGTGACAGCTCCGTGCTGCAATAACCGAATAAAATCTAAGATCAAACAAACCCCCAAAGCTTCTCTTTAAAATGACATGTTCAGACTCCTTTGTTGAGCGAATAAAGGATCTTTTCTTTATGAAATGCGGTGTTGTCGGCATTCACGCTCCTGCAGTGGCCTTGGAGGAAGTAACACTGTGTTCACTGTATTGTTATCTGCTCAGTACTTTTTGCAGAACGCAGCAATGTGCAATGATAATGAAAGAAAAGTTATTATTTGTCAAGTGACATTTTGAAAGATTATAATGCCCATAACAAAAATGAGTGTAACTAAAACTTTTTTTAAGCTTATACATGGTTAACGGAGCAATATGAAGGGTGGGTTAGTAAAAATAGTAGTAATAGTAGTAATAATACAGTACTACAGGCTCGTCAAAGTCCACTAAACTGTTCTACACTGCAGTCATCCTTCATTCAACACCCTTGAAGCCACAGCTGCCGCGGGGCCAACTGACAGAAGCTCCCAGTCTGTGCCAGCAGCCGCTCTGACCGCCACCCAGGACACAACGGGAATCGATCCTCCGACCTTCGAGTTTGGGGACCGCTGCTGTTGCTCAGTGGTGTGCGGTGAGACATATTCAGGGTCAGACTGTGCGGCCGCTCTGTGGAGAGGGGAGCAGTCTGGTCTTTCACAAGCAATAAAAACTAAAAAAATAAATCATGTCATGCCTGTGGAACGTTTAAGAAAGAGTCAGAAGCTTTTATCTCCATCCACATCTTCAGTCCAGCTGTTGTTAGCGCCTTAGTGCAGGTTTTTATTGGACTGAACAATACGTCACAGTCAAATCAAATCACACTTTGAGATACTTTGTACTGTCAACCTGAGGAACGAAGTGGCCGCGCCGTCTGCCCCCTGAGCGCTAAAGCCTCTAAAGAAAAGATTATTTAACTATCACAGCCCAGTGACGTCATCAGGACTGGATGAACACCATGAGGAGGGATCAGTGAACCCAGCACTTCCCTCAGACTGAGCATCAGCACTTTGTTTCAGGTCTGGATTCACAGGCACTAACAGCCTACAGTGAAGCACCGTGTCAGGCAGCTTCAACGTCGGAACGTCAAAGTCGGCTATTCCACCACTGTCATATACTTGTGAAACATGGCGTTTTAAGTTTTGAAAACCTGATAATGTTTGCAAATGTTTGTCTGCTGTATAAGATCATTCATGATGCTGCTGCTCCTCCGCTAAAAGTTTGTTTCCCTGAGCTCTGAAACCACCTCCTGAGGCACTCGATCCACGGTTCGAGGCGAGTGCAGGGCCCCCAAACGCAGAACAGCATTTGGAAACTCGGCCTTTTCATGCGCGGCGTCCGTCAGTGGAACATGTGACCAACAGAGCTGATCACATGGACAAACTATGGCACGATCTCACGCCTGGCGAAAAAATGGCTCCTTTCAAACCAAACCTGCCCCATAATGTGACTGAGGAGTGTGGAGAGAGTGTGATGTTCTGGAGAGAGTGAATTGAATGATAATTTTGATAAAGGTCCTGATCCCATCAGATCTCAGAAGCTCAGCAGGGCCGGGCCTGGTTAGTACTTGGATGGGAGACACTGGGAATTCCAGGTGCCACAGGGGGGCGCCAGTGAAAAAAAACTGTCGTAGTGTCCTTAGGCAAGACACTTCACCCACATTGCCTAGTATGAAAGTGGTGTGTGCATGAAGGGTGGTGGTGGTCGGATGGGCCGATGGTGCAGATTGGAGCCTCACTCCGGTCAGTCTGCCCCAGGGCAGCTGTGGCTACAATAGTAGTTTACCACCACTGGGTCTGGAGTGAATGAATAATGCTCTGTAAAGCGTCTTTGAGTGTCCAGAAAAGTGCTGTATAAAACTGATGCATTATTATAAAGGTGATGAGTTTAAGGTGCTGAGAGAATTGGGTGTGAATGAGGAAACAGAATTTTAATGATGCTCCGGTCATTATAAAGACGTTCTCTTTGTATGTTTGCATTTATGAACTATAACATCAACCTGCCCGGGGACGACGGGTGGAAATTAGCACTGGCGCTACAACCTGGCACAAGCATCTCTCCTGCTAAGGTTAATGTAGATTGTGCACTGTCCCTGTCTCATTAAATAAATAAACTAAAAACTCAAAAACTAAAAGCGTTAAAGGGCAATAAACGTCCAAATAACATGACCGAACTATGTCAGGAGCCCTCAGCACCGGGAGTGGCTCCTGGTGGAGGGACGGTGCTTAGGCCTTATCTCTCCCCTGGGCCCTGTGGCGGCTCCTGGTGTAAACGGCTCCTCTGATGCTGCTTTCTCACATTTTACTGTTTTATTTATTTGTTTAACCTTTATTTAACCAGGAAAGTCCCACTGAAACAACTCATATCTTTTACAAGGGAGTCCTGGACAGGACAGCGGCGCAACAGAACGATTCAGAATATTACAGGACACATTTCAATTTCATAAGACCATTTAAATCATTTCCAAACCCAGGATTTCATTTCCAAACCTTTGAGCAATAGTTTAAACTGTCCTGTTGGAACCAGTTCTTTTCATTTCCAGTCTTTTTGTAAATTACTAGGTACTAGGTGTAATAGGTGTAGTTTTATGTATTTTAGGAAGTTAATATGTTTGTGTGTGTGTGTGTGTGTGTTTGGGTTCTTTGGGCAGCTGTGGGCGTTGGGTGGGTGAAAGGAAATGTGGGATTGTTTTTAATTGTTTTTAAAGCACTTTGTATTACATTTTTTGTGTGAAAAGTGCTTAATAAATCAAGTTTGTTTGATTGATCGATATTAAAGGACCCAGGACACGCTGGAGGGACTATGTCTCTCGGCTGGCCTGGGAACGCCTCGGGGTCCGTCCGGAGGAGCTGGAGGAAGTGGCTGGGGAAAAGGAAGCTTGGGAGCCCCTGCTTAGACTGCTGCCCCCGCGACCCGGCCCCGGATAAGCGGAAGAAGATGGATGGATGGATATTAAAGGTGATTTGGTTCTGAGAAAACCCCAAAACACATTGTTTTTTTCTGGATAGAAGGCGCTGTGCAGCTTTTGATCTGTGAATTAAATGTTAAAACCGGATTGGCTATAAAAATGTGGGGGAAAAAAGAATCATTTTCCAACAGGCTACAGCGCACAATGATGTCCTGAAGACGGCCGACGACAACAACCGCTTCACGTGACCTTGAATATCACAAATCAAACTGCAAAACGTGTGACAAAAATGACAATTCAATTTCCTTTCCCAAAATCCTGCGGCGTTATAGTTTGTGCTCAGCTCCTGAACTCCCCCCTCCTCCTCCTCCTCCTCCTCCACACATGTGATGATGAACCAGCAGCTCTGTGGCCTCCTTCCCTCTGCCTCTGAGTGAGACGTTCTGCTGAACTCGGCACATTTTCACGCTCGAGTGAAACGCTCGGCACAAAAAAACAACAAGCGTGTGGACTTTTAAAACTGCATGTTAAAGTGCTCCCAATTAAAAGTGTTCCCTGGCGACGCCCGGGCAGAGAGAGGGGAGAGGAACCGCTGCACAAACACTCGCTCAGACCACAGAGGAAATATTACAGCGTCCACTGTTATCTTCATTTTGTTTCATTTGACGAGACGCCAGCTGCTGCGGGTCACGAGCTCAGAAAATGTTTGGGAATTTTCTGTACCCAGTTTGTTTGTACAGTATGAAATGAAGTATAACTGGTCTTTCCTGAGTAGAAATGTATTGTAAAAGCAGATCTTAACTCAATTCTGCATCATATTAATTGTATTTCTTTATAAAAAAACAGTGAATAACATTGTTGTGATGCACTTGTGCTTAAAAGTGATGATCTCTGTTTGCCACGGATTAATACTTATGACTGAAATGAAATGTACAGCGTAAACCCAAATAAGCTTCCACAAAACCCCCAGAAAATCACGGCAATCAACTATTTTAAGTTGAGTTTAAGTTAAAAGCTTGGATTAAAAGTGCTTATTTAACTCAACTCAAATATTTGCAGTTTATATGATCATAGTTTTCTGTTCAGGCAACTACATTTTTTACATTTTTGTCACATAAAATTGGGAGTTTTCAAACCACGGGGATAAGTTCACTTATTTGGTGAAGCACTTTGAAACTGTATTGTATTTTAGCCTGTACTATACAAATGAAGTTTATTTTGAAATCATCTCACCTATTTGAAACAATAGAAATAACAGGACTTCATCATTCTCAGTGTTTAATGACTTAAATCTACTAAGTTGCACCTGATCTATGTTAAGTTACGCTCACTTATACCCACAGCCGCAGCCGCAGCCGCAGCCGCAGCCGCAGCCGCAGCCGCAGCTTTAACCAAAAAATATTCCTTATAAGTTAATGTTACAGCAACTTCTGATGATGATTAAGTTAGTAGGACTATTTTTCAAACTTTGAGTATACACATCTTAATCTATTTAATTACTTTGAATGTTTGGGTTTACAGTGTATGGATAAAATGTTGTAAAGTAACTCTCAGTCTTTTATCTGCTCCTTTCATTCATTTCTCTTATGTTTAATGTTATGACACTGCTAATGTCTTTTATTACTTTATGAATGGACCTGGTTTAGACCTGGTTTAGACCCGATCTAATGCTGGGATAAAACCTGGTTTAGACCTAGTTTAGACCCAATCTAGTGCTGGGATAAGACCTGGTTTAGACCTGGTTTAGACCCAATCTAATGCTGGGATAAGACCTGGTTTAGACCTAGTTTAGACCCAATCTAATGCTGGGATAAGACCTGGTTTAGACCTAGTTTAGACCCAATCTAGTGCTCGGATAAGACCTGGTTTAGATCCAGTTTAAACATAGTTTAGACTCGGTCTAGTGCTGGGATAAGACCTGGTTTAGAACTGGTTTAGACTTAGTTTAGACTCGGTCTAGTGCTTAGATAAGACCTGGTTTAAACCTGGTTTAGACCTGGTTTAGACCTAGTTTAGACCTGATGTAGTGCTCGGATAAGACCTGGTTTAGACCTAGTTTAGACCTGATGTAGTGTTCGGATAAGACCAGGTTTAGACCTAGTTTAGACCTGATGTAGTGCTCGGATAAGACCTGGTTTAGACCTAGTTTAGACCTGATGTAGTGCTCGGATAAGACCTGGTTTAGACCCAGTTTAGACCTGGTTTAGACCTAATTTAGACCTGATGTAGTGCTCGGATAAGACCTGGTTTAGACCTAGTTTAGACCTGATGTAGTGTTCGGATAAGACCTGGTTTAGACCTAGTTTAGACCTGATGTAGTGCTCGGATAAGACCAGGTTTAGACCTAGTTTAGACCTGATGTAGTGCTCGGATAAGACCTGGTTTAGACCCAGTTTAGACCTGGTTTAGACCTAATTTAGACCTGATGTAGTGCTCGGATAAGACCTGGTTTAGACCTAGTTTAGACCTGATGTAGTGCTCGGATAAGACCTGGTTTAGACCCAGTTTAGACCTGGTTTAGACCTAATTTAGACCTGATGTAGTGCTCAGATAAGACCTGGTTTAGACCCAGTTTAGACCTGATGTAGTGTTCGGATAAGACCTGGTTTAGACCTAGTTTAGACCTGATGTAGTGTTCGGATAAGACCTGGTTTAGACCCAGTTTAGACCTGGTTTAGACCTAGTTTCGATCTAGTGCTGGGATCAAGGGAAAGGGGCAGAAAACATAAGACGACTCTACTTTCTGCTCCTTTTCATTCATTTCTTCTGTGTTTAATGTTATGACACTGTTAATGTCTTTTTATACTTTATGAATAAAATAAACAAAACAAAAAAATCCGTGCACTTGTAAACTATCGCTTCATGACATCACGAGGTGGAGCAGAGCGTCTTGAGCTTTGGAGATGTGAACAGACTTATAATAAAGCGTCACTCAAACATGTGTGAATGAACCAAAACACAACTCCAGGTCTGTTTTTGGTGACGCTACAACATTACAACGTGGATTAAACTTCACGAGTCCATTTTACTCCATAAAGTTACTCCAGAACACGGTGCTTCCTCAGGCTGATCATAAGAGGAGATAATGAGGTAGTCTGGGCCTCTCTTTGAAGCAGCGGGGACGTGACCTTCCTCCTCTTCAAACCTGTTTTATGTTTCCTGGTTTTTCTGAAGGACTTTTCTCATCGTCGTAAATCGGGCTCTCGGTCAGACGCGCTCCACACTCGCCCCATAAGCTCCACACACTCACCGTAGAGTTATCAATCAGATCTGGACAAATGCGATCAAATGAGCGATTTCTGGGGGGTTTTCACAGGTGAGATTTTCAAGTTTGGTCTGAGAACTGCTGACACCTGCTGGTTTTAGACTTAGACTTAGACTTATATTAACTTTATTCAAGATTCAAGATTGTTTATTTGTCATATGCAGGTTCAACACAAGGTCAACAATGCAATGAAATGCTCGGGATGAGAAGAACCGTTGAATCACTAAGATATTCAAGAAGTACTAACAGCTGCAATAATAGTACTGGTAAAAAAGTGTTTGCAAATACAAGGGAAATAAGTAAACACTATAGTAAAAATATAATAAAATATAATAAAATACAGATATAATAAAAATGTAATCAAATATAATATACAGGGTGCAGGTAGGATTAAATAAGGTGCTGGTCTACGCGCCGTCTCCTGAAGTCCACGATCATCTCCTTAGTTTTCCCGACGTTTAGAGAGAGTTTATTTTCCTGACGCCAGCCGGTCAATGATTTCACCTCATCTCTGTAGGCGCTCTCGTCGCCGTTATTGAGCCACGAGGGAAATTATTTGGGCACAGGAGCTCACAAATCACAATATAATACAATAACAATAAGAGTAAAACATATAAATTGTGATAATAAATTCTATATGAGCAGCAAAAAAGATAGAAATGTGTAGGCGCGAGTCAAAATAAAATAGAAAAATAAGTAATAAAATATAAAATCTCAGCTTTATACAAGAGGGACAGGAGGACATAGGGTTATCTGTGTCATAAAGGTGAGTTGTGCAGTTGTAGGGAGTATTATCTGTGTCATAAAGGTGAGTTGTACAGTTGTAGGGAGTATTATCTGTGTCATAAAGGTGAGTTGTACAGTTGTAGGGAGTATTATCTGTTACATAAAGGTGAGTTGTACAGTTGTAGGGAGTATTATCTGTTACATAAAGGTGAGTTGTACAGTTGTAGGGAGTATTATCTGTTACATAAGGGTGAGTTGTTGTACAGTTGTAGGGAGTATTATCTGTTACATAAGGGTGAGTTGTTGTACAGTTGTAGGGTGCACATCATAAAAAACATAGTAATAAAACAAATGATTTCATGTTTTACAAAGTAATCAAGCTTTTATCATGATACTTCATTTAAAAAAACTCGAGTATTTATATAATTATTAGTGTTTTAATGGTGAAATCAGGCATTCTTATTGAACAGGTCCCGGCTTCACAGATCTGACTCGTAAACTGACCTGGTCACCTGCTTGTTCCCATGAATAGAGAAGTGTTAGCGGCAGATATTTTTCGACAAAGCGCTAACGTCTTTATGCGGTGAAGCATGATGCAGTTTTAAGTTGAGTTCAGAAGAGCAGACGAGTGTTTTCCGCTGACGCAGAAGAGCCAGAACATCCTGTTAAGATGTTCATAATGGAGTCCTCGTCCTCAGAGCCGGAGCTCCTCACCTGAACTCACCTGAACCCACTCCAGCTCCTCCACTATTTTTACTTACAGTGAACAAAGACGGTCATTTTGTCTTCTTATCTACTTTAGGCCTGGTTTAGGCCTGGTTTAGACCTATTTTAGACCCAATCTAGTGCTGGGATAAGACCTGGTTTAGACCCAGTTTAGACCTGGTTTAGACCTATTTTAGACCTATTTTAGACCCAATCTAGTGCTGGGATAAGACCTGGTTTAGATCCAGTTTAAACATAGTTTAGACTCAGCCTAGTGCTGGGATAAGACCTGGTTTAAACCTGGTTTAGAATCAATCTAGTGCTCGGATAAGACCTGGTTTAGATCCAGTTTAGACCTGATGTAGTGCTCGGATAAGACCTGGTTTAGACCCAGTTTAGACCTGGTTTAGACCTATTTTAGACCCAATCTAGTGCTGGGATAAGACCTGGTTTAGACCCAGTTTAGACCTGGTTTAGACCTAATTTAGACCTGATGTAGTGCTCGGATAAGACCTGGTTTAGACCTAGTTTAGACCTGATGTAGTGTTCGGATAAGACCTGGTTTAGAACTGGTTTAGACCTGGTTTAGACCTGGTTTAGACCAAATCTAGTCCTGAGATAAGATTTGAGATACGACCTGGTTTAGACCTCCAAATCTTCTTATTACGCCAGCAGTTTAGACCTGATTTAGTGCTGGGATAAGCCCTGGTTTAGACCCAGTTTAGACCTGCTTAAAACTCGATCTAGTGCTCGGATAAGACCTGGTTTAGACCTAGTTTAGACCTGGTTTAGACTTGGTTTAGACCTGGTTTAGACCCAGTCTAGTGCTCAGATAAGATCTGGTTTAGACCTGATTTAGACCCAATCTAATGCTGGGATAAGACCTGGTTTAGACCCAGTTTAGACCTGGTTAGACCTGATAAAAAAACCAAGAAGTTAATTTACTTGGAGTGATTTAACCCATTGATGCCTGGAAAATCTCATTACGTTTCATAGTCTTTTTTGTTTTGTTTTTTCTTAAAGCAGCACTGTGTAACTTTTCTGGCGAGGGAGTGCTCCCTGCTTTTATTGCAAAAAGAAAAAGAAATGCTTTTGTAGTGTGAGTGGAGCTGCACTCGGTCTGGAGGTGAAAATAAAGATAAGAGATAAACTGTGACTGAGCCTCCACCAGAAACATTCAGACACTTGATCTGTGCAAAACATCTGTCAACAATTGTGCTGAGAGGATTAAACCAGGTCTAAACCAGCACTAGACCAGGTCTTATCCCAGGACTAAAGCAGGTCTAAACCAGGTCTAGTTTGGGTCTAAACTAGGTCTTAACCCAGGACTAAATTGAGTTTAAACTAGGTCTAAACCAGGACTAAATTGAGTTTAAACTAGGTCTAATCCAGGTCTAAATCAGGCCTTAGCCCACGACTAAACTGGGTCTAAACCAAGTCTCATCCCAAGACTAAATCAGATCTAAACCAGGACTAGATCGGGTCTGAACCAGGTCTTATCCCAGGTCTTATCCCAGGACTAAATCAAGTCTAAACCAGGACTACACTAGATCTTATCCCAGGACAAAATCATGTCTAAATCATGTCTAAACCAGATTTAAACCAGGTCTAAAACAGGCCTTAACCCAGGACTAAACTGAGTCTAAACCAGGTCTAAACTGGGTCAAAAACCAGGTCTTATCCCAGGACTAAATCACGTCTAAACCAGGACTAGATTGGGTCTTATCCCAGGACTAAAGTCTAAACCAGGTCTAAAACAGGTCTAACATGGGTCAAAACCAGGTCTTATTCCAGGACTAAATGAGGTCAAAACCAGGTCTTATCCCAGGACTAAATAAACCAGGACTTATCCCAAGACTAAATCACGTCTAAACCAGGACTAGATTGGGTCTTATCCCAGGACTAAAGTCTAAACCAGGTCTAAAACAGGTCTAACATGGGTCAAAACCAGGTCTTATTCCAGGACTAAATGAGGTCTAAACCAGGTCTTATTCCAGGACTAAATGAGGTCTAAACCAGGTCTTATCCCAGGACTAAATGAGGTCTAAACCAGGACTTATCCCAAGACTAAAATAGGTCAAAACCAGGACTTATCCCAGGACTAAATGAGGTCTAAACCAGGACTTATCCCAGGACTAAATGAGGTCTAAACCAGGACTTATCCCAAGACTAAATGAGGTCTAAACCAGGATTTATCCCAGGACTAAATGAGGTCTAAACCAGGACTTATCCCAGGACTAAATGAGCTGTAAACCAGGACTAGTTCGGGTCTAAACCAGGTCCTAACCCAGGTCTTAACTCAGGACTAAATCAGGTCTTAACCTGGACTTGATCAGATCATATCCCAGGCCTAAATCAAGTCTAAACCAGGTCTAAACCAGGTCTAAATCAATTCATTTCACAAAACTGATTCTAAAATATACCAGTCCACAGTGTAGACGTATAATAATAAACCAAAACTCAAAATACCCCCAGAACCTGCACTCCTAAAATGCCAAACAAAGTATCTTTAAAAGTACCAATAAAAAACACTTAGTTACGTCTCAGAACTTTCCGAAACTGTACACGCCAATCTCCAGAGTTGTATCATTCGCAGTTTCATTTCAGGCGTCTCTCTGCGGCCTTGACATACCAGACCCCCACCTCCCTCCTCTCCTCCCTCCCCTCCTCCCTCCTCTCCTCCCTCGCTCCACTGCTCCCTACGAGTCCTTGTCCGGAGTCCTTGAGAACCACGGGGGCCCAGCGTCGGGAGAGACGGCAACAAGATAAGAAACTTCTCCCCGAGCGGCTCCGAAAGTACTCGGCGTTCCATCAACATCTCCATTCCCAGATAGCGTCCGTCCTCAGCTCCGATAATACGAGTAACAAAATAGCAGAAAGAGGGAGAGAGGGCCTTGGTTTTTCTGCGACAGGGTGTTGCTGTCGTGGGGGTGCCGCGTACAGGTGGCTATGGTCTGGAGGCGAGCGCTGACTGGGCAGAGGCGTCGGCTACTGTGTATTGTTCAAACACGTTCAAGGTCCCGGGTTGGGATAAATGCCGGACGAGAGGGGAGGCAGAGAGTCGCGCCGGAGCTGCCACAGGTAAGACATGGCACAATTTTCTGTCGTTTTAATTATATTTTTTTAGAAATTTTGTGATTCTAAGACGATTTGAGTTTGCGTTTTTCAAATTTAAAGCTTGTTTACCGCTAAAAGTTCATTTCTATACGATTATCTACGCTCCAAATTGACAAAGTACGGCACCTTAAAGTTAGATTTTAAGTAATTCAACCAAGTTACAACAAAAAAATCAACTGTCAGTTTGAATTTACGTCCAAAAATACATCCGTGCGACAAATATTGACTGAAATACGCGCTCACAAACGTAAACCAAGTTATTCACTGTAGGGATTAATTTGACGATTTTTAAAAGTAAAAAGGTGAAATTTTGCTGATCTTGCAGGTTAAATCTTATACCAATGCGCTTTGTATGGAAGTGGTAAAAAATAACATGCGTTTTTTTTAACCATTGGACTATTTTTTACCATTTTCAAGCCAAGATATTTCTTAAAACTTGTTCATTTTGTCAGTTTTTATCTCTGTATTGACGCGTATGGATGTACATGCATGTGAAACTCCTTTATTTTTCATTAACAGACAATAGTTTTAAAAAATAACCTGTATTTAATGTGTTTTTTTTTATAGTTACCACTAATAATGCCATAATAAAACAATATATTTCTCTAAAACTGCATTTCAGCTTTAGGACCACTAGGGGAGCACTTTGCCAGTAACTTTTCTATGTTATTTCCTGCTTTTTTTCACGTCTTCTCTGTTTCTTTTGACCATCTTAAATTCTCAGTTGGATAAAATGTGTTGTTTTTGTGTTTTTCAGATCGGGGCTGCGTTTGGATCGGACTCGCTGTTCCTTTTTCCTATGCATATACCTCTTTGAGACGTCTCGTTAAAGAGGCATAGGGCATGGGAAAATGGGGCTGCAGAGGTATTCCACCACGCTGAAGAAAAACGTCTGCGCTCCGTCCAAAGAAAGATCGAGCACACACTGCGAGGGCTGTGTAAAAGTACTTTGGAGTTTTATTTCAATTCATGTTTTATATATTAAGGAAAAAAATGCATTATGTAATTTTCACGTTGTTTTCAGGGCTATAAATAAAATCACTTTTCAATCTCTACTTTCCTGTCTTTTTTAATATGTAATGTTATAATATAGGTAATACTGTATATGTTGATAATAATTTTCCATTGAGTTAACGTGCAATGAAATTTCAGTGGGTGTTTATATTTAGATGTAAAAAGGGTCCACTAATTTAGTTTTATATTAAAAAAATAATAATAAAATAAAATAAAATAAAATAAAATAAAATAAAATAAAATAAAATAAAATAAAATAAAATAAAATAAAATAAAATAAAATAAAATAAAATAAAATTAAATTAAATTAAATTAAATTAAATTAAATTAAATTAAATTAAATTAAATTAAATTAAATTAAATTAAATTAAATTAAATTAAATTAAATTAAATTAAATTAAATTAATTAAATACTTATGATTCATAAAGCTTTTAATAAACTCAGGACTAAACCAGGTCTAAACCAGGACTAACCCCAGGACTAAACCAAGTCTTATCCCAGGTCTAAACCAGGTCTAAACCAGGTCTAAACCAGGTCTAAATCAGTTCATTTTACAAAACTGAAGTTTTTCAAATCTGCCAGTCCAGTGTGGACATATGAAGATATAAATAAATATAAATTTCATTGCTCTGCCTGAAATGTTCTGCAGTGTGGCATTAAACAGCTCTACTTTACATTTATTCTATTACAAGTGGTTTTATAGCTCAGAAATACCACAGAAAAACAGGCACAAGCACCTTTAAAGCAACAGTATGTAACTTTTTAGCTGAATATAGACTAAAATAAGGCATTGTTTTCATTTTCACTGTGAAACTTAAAACAAAAGCATGCATTTAAGTGTGTGTGGACCTGCATCTCCACAGACCTGACTCCTCCTGTATCCATGGAGACGCTGTTGCTATAATATCACCCAGTACGGCATAAAACGCATCTATCTCTATGGAGAATGTTCCGAAGTGCGGTTTTAACTTTCTGTCTTCGTGAAATCATGCAGGTGATCCAGAATACGCGTCCAGAAAGTTCCACACTGTCTCTTTAAACCCTGTTATTTTAAGTAATTCACAGGATTTCACAAACATTCAGCTCACAATGACTTTTAATCACCTTTAAACTGAACCTCACTAATTAAAGACGCTCTAATGAGGCGTTAATGCCACTGTGCAGGACTAATGGCTCCGCACTAATGACCCTGACCACTAGAGGCGCTCTTAACCAACACTGTTACTCCCATTGAGCCGCTAAATGTTTATTAAGAACGTAAACGGGAGACAATAGATCGTGTCAAATCGAAGAGTCGCTCACACTGATGATAAATGTCTGAGGAATATTGGAACTGACGCTATGGGGCCACATGAGAAACAGAAAATATTGAACAGGGCCGAGCCAAAATGCTAAAAAAAACAACAATAATAATAATTTCTGCATAATATGAAGTGTATTTCTTCATAAAAAGCAGTAAATAGGATTGTTTTGATGCGCTGCTCAGACTGGGAAGAGTTTATGTTGTGACTAAGCAATGAAAAAGTGAGATTGTCTTAGAAAAACGTATGTAATTAAAAACACCAGTGCAGCTTTAGTCTGTGCATGAGGTAAAATGATGAAATATGTTCATTTTGTGATTCTAAATAAGCTCAAACGCTTCAAAAACTAAAGTCTAGTTAAGTTAAATTTACTTCTGGTTAAAAATTAAGAAAGTTTTATTGTGTTTTGAGACAATTTCACTTGACAAGTAAAACGATCTGCCAGTGGAACAAGACTTTTTGTGTTTAAAATCTGGAAAGTCATGTTGAAGATAAGAAAAACAACCACTCTTTGCACTTAAAATACATCAAATGTTGCTTGAATGAAGAAAAACACTTATTCCATCGGCAGATCATTACACTTTTGTCAGCACTTGCATTCACCTCGTTTACTTTACTCATAGCTACGAATTTGTGGATCTTAATGATTGTGGTAAAGTCACCGGGACTTTCAGGGCGAAAAAAAGCACATTATTCGTCAAATTAGACTGAGGTCAACTTGAACGAGACGAGTAACTTCAACAGAGACGTGATATTGTTACTGAGTCCAGCTCCATTTCCCGGTCCCAGTCTGTTCCGCTGTTCTGTCGCGATATAAATTAAATAAAATGTTCCCAATTTAAGTCATTTTTACTTGCCTGGATGTGACTTTTCGCAGTGAAGCTGTGATGACTCTAAATGATGCACTTTAAATCGGCTACAGCCACTTTAATTTGATATATTTTTGGCTTCATTGTGTATTTTCCTGTTGGAAGTTATTTTTTAACGTGGCTTGTGTCTCTTACATGTATTTTTCTTCATAATAAGGGTTGAATGGACGTTTGAATGCTGTACACTTTGAGCTACTCGCGCCTTCATTCCAATGTGGGTATTTTTACACTGCAAATGGCAAATAAACTGATTCTGATTCTGAACGGTCAGAGTCAACCGAAGGAACGTGTGTGAAGTAAAGGAACAAAATTACAACATCGTCACGGTATGAACCTCACGGCACGATATTTATTGCGATATTGTGGGAAAGGCTCACGATATTACGATATTCTACATAATAACAAGACTGACATTATAAAACGCTTTGCCAGTCATTTGGTACAACATTTATTGTCATTAGAGATGGAACGAAATCCAAATCTCTCTGTACGATATTTTCACCATAAACATCTCACCGTACGATATTTATTGCAATATTTTGTGTGAATCTGCTACTTTTTGCTCTAAAAACGCCTCCACAAGACTTAATCCAAAGAATGAAGATGTAAAAGTGCTTAGAACAGTTATTTCTTCATGTCGTCTGCACTGAAACGGCGCAAAGAATCATGGTCTATGTAGTTCCCTCTGTTTTTTTTAGCTATTTCTGCATCAGAACTGTTCATTTAAGCAAAGAGACTTGGGATTCGATATATTGTGATGGTCCACGATATTATCGTGAGACCTTTGACGATACGACATCACCATATTTACGTTATTATTACTACTTTGTACTGAAAATGCTCAAACAGAACTCATTTTTACAACTCTGAAAATGGTACATGAAAAGCAAAGTCTATATCGGTTTTGTTTCAGCTTTTTTCCACATTTGTCATTTATTTTAAGACGTATTTCTGCCATAAAGCTTCATCCGGATCTGACAGATGTGTTTTCCAAAGAGAAAGCTGCAAATGAAGTTACATAATGAAACTCTTTTTGGACCAACATAAACGTTTAAATGTGGTTTCGTATGAAGTTTGCATCAACGCGTCATTTCAACAGGAAAGTGATTTGTTCTTAGAGTTTTATAACGTGCAAAGTGTCTGCTTTAGATTGACAAACTCATTTCCCTTCACATTCTGCCGTTTAATGCAAAGACATCACAAAATATCCCAAAAACAGACCCGGAAAAGTGATTCAATTCTTCAGTTTTGCACTTACTAAACCCACTTTTTAAACAAATTCACATTACCATTTTTTTTCTTGAAAGACTTTAGACTTTATTGATCCACAAGCGAAATTATTGGACACAGCAGCTCACACATCACAATATATTACAATAACAATGAGTACAAAAAATATTAAAAATTGCAATAAGCTTCTAAATAAGTAGCAGTAAAAATTGAAAATAAATGAATAGAAAGAGGCTGTTATCAATAAGGGATGAATAATATAAATGTATGTACAGTAAATAAAACACCAATATAGTAATATAGAGTATATATAGTTATATATACTGTATTTTTTTGTAAAAGGACCGACTTTTCCTGTTATATTACGTGTTCCAGTCCAACCAAAATGTTATTTGTGTAGCACTTTTTACCAAGACAAAGTTTCCAAAGTCCAGCACAGCAAAAAACAAAATCTAGTCAAGATAAAATGACTTGGATTAAGAAAGTTTTATCTTCATTTGAGTACATTTCACTTGACAAGTAAAATGATCTGTTAGTGCAATAAGATATTTACACTTAAAACATGAAAATACATCGTGCTGCACTTAAAATAAGAAATAAAATCAAATGTTGTTATTCCATCGGCAGATCATTTCACTTGTCAAGATGAATCTACTCAAATAAGGTAAAATGTTCTTAAATTAAGTCATTTTAACTCACTTCGATATTGTTTTTTCCAGTGAAAGGGAACAATAAGGCCATGCACACACGTACCCGGGTATTTTTAAAACCGAACATTTCCCCCCCTCCGTTTATAAAAATAGTTTTATCCACACCACCTCGTCTTCGAAAAAAATACCTTCCACACATAACCGAACATCTGCGTTTTCAACCACATTCATACACATTCCAAACCTGTAGATGGCGTTATTTCCATTGAGCCCTCACTCCGCCGTCACTTCCGCCTAAACTTACACAACAGAAAACATGGCGCCGAGCTCCTCTGTCTGGACAGACTCGGAGTCAGAATTGCTCCTAAACAGTTTAGGAGCAATTCTGCTCTCAACACACACACAGCTCTCAAGAAACGACTCCGGTCCATAGTCTGCTTTGGCTTTGTCTTTGTCTTTTGCAGTCGCCTAAACAAATGTCGCACGTTTGACGTCAGGGCAGATTCATATTTTTTGGCACAGACAGTGATGTTTTAAAACGCAAAACCCCAGTTCTCTCTGTCCACACAAACAGGCATAAACAGAGTTTTAAAAAATCTTCACTTTGGCCGGAGTTTTCCCTGAATACTCGTTTTTGATGCGTGTTCGTGTGGATGACAGGTCAAAACGCAGCAAAACATCTTCGGTTTATCAGATAACCGGCTGCGTGTGGACAAGGTCTAAAACAAACAAACAAAATAAATAAGCAAGTCAATAAAAAAAACAAACCAAAAATCTATAAACATCAGTTAAAAATCAATAAAAAACAGTCAGAGGACCATATAATTCTCATACCGGTGAGTAAAAGTGTTTTTTTAAAGAATCGACTGAATCGACTCTTTTTGGCCTCCTCGTGACTCTGTTTTGTCTACAGCTTGTGTAAAACCGTGCTGAGAAAGAACCAGAATATCAGCGGCATCTGTGCTTCTGTAAAAGTTCTGTTAACATCACAATTTTCTATAATCTCTGTGGTTTAACGAGGAGCTGGAGGACGTTAGGATTCAGCGGTAAAATTTGACGTTCAACTCCAAAAATGTGCTAGAATTGATTTTAAGATTTTACCGGTCACTTTTAAAGCTCGTTTAGGTCTTAAATCACTTCTTAAAACCCATTTTTATCTTTAAACTGGTTTTAACTTGATTTTATTCCTTCTTTATTATAATTAATTGAACTGTTGCATCATTATCTGTGTTAGTATGCTCTCTGAATGCTATTTTTATGCGTTTCGTGCTGTTCTTTTTGGCTTGTACAACACTTTGTTGGCCTTGTTTTCAAAAGTGCAGATTTATTACGAGCCATTATTATGTCTGACCTTATAAAAATGGCACAGTTTTCAGCAGTTTCTCAGCTCGGATAAACAAAAGTGAGATATTTTGACAGTACAGCTTCAGAAAGTGGGAATATTATGCAACTCCAAAGCCGAAGACAATAAAAAAATATATAGATTACGGTAAGTTTGTGGCTTCAGTCCCATATAAACAAAACCAGTGAATCTTCCATAGAGTTGTGTACTGTAGGCCCCTGAAATGTTGTCATAGAAAGTGACTCACTGACCATAGTATGTATTTTTGTCGAGCTGTGCACTTGCTTTCCTCCCGTCACCTGCTTGTTTCCATGGAGACATCATTGCTGTGCCTGGAATGTCCCGCAGTGTGACATTAAACAGCTCTACTTCACATTTACTCAGTTTACAGGTGGGTTTATAGCTCAAAAACGCCTAGAAAAACAGGCATCTCCACAGATCTGACCTGTAACTTGGTCTGGTTTGGTCTCCATGAAGATGCAAAGGTTTAAAGCCACACTGTGAGACATTCCAGACCAGGCAATAACATCTCCAAGGAGAAAAGCGTTCGACGGACAAACTAGGAAACATGCAAAAACATAAAATCGAAGAGTATTTTACAAACTAAATCAATATTCAGTGTGTTTTTCCTAATTCCTGCTTTTTCCATTTACTAAACTGTCGCTTAAACGAATTCAAATTCTCAACAACGGCCGAACGCAGATCCCTAAATGACCCGAAGACCCAATTAACGACTTAAAATGTGGAGAATGAGGATGGCCTTTCCGTTGTGTTTTACATGAACCAAAAATCTCTGCAAAAGTTGTATCTGAATGGAGGGAATTCAGAAAATATTTGTTAAAATGTGACTTTTTTCCATTGATAATTAGTTTAAAGCACAACGGAGCACTTCCTGTATTACCCCATAACATACTCACTGTACATACATTCATATAATTAATGTCTTATAACTTTATTTATTGACATTTTCAGTTTAGAACAAATATTCTCCAATAAAAAAACAAGAAAAATAAAAACAGTGACAAGGACAAGCATCACATACAATGAAAGAAATCAATATAAATTAAATAAAGATAAATCAATACATTTCAATTCAAATTCTATATAATTTATTTATATCTATTGTTTCTTGCTATTTTTTTCATTCCTACTTATTTAGAAGTTTTTTACCATGTTTATATGTTGTTTTTTTCACTTTCTTATTGTAATATAATGTGATGTGTGAGCCTCTGTGTTCAAGTCATTTCCCTTGTGGATCAATAAAGTTTGTCTAATCACAGAAACACAGCGGTCTGTACAGAATGGTGCAGAGTAAAGTATCGCCGCTCTGCCACGAGGAGGGCGGCACATTTAACGACCTCAGTCCTGATTGGCTCTTGTGGTTGCTATGATACTCCAGGTCGCATTTCCAAATATGGACCTGGCTCCAGATTCGCTCCTGTAACTGTGGCATCAGGAGCCTCGTCTGAGCGACGCTGTGGAGACGTCTCACTCAGTCCACTCATTTAAACACTACAAAAAAGGATTTTCTAGCATAGTTAAACTGACTTGAATTAAGCAGATTCATCTTAAAAGATCAATATTAAGATGTTTTTACTTAATGAGATAAGATTTTTTTTACTTGTTTCAAGATATTCCATCCTGATTTATCTTATATTGATATTACAACTTATTCTAAGCACTTTTTATATTAAATCAAGTCAGGTTAAGCCTCTTTAACTTCCTTCTCAAACCATCCATCCATCTTCTCCCGCTTAATCCGGCTGGGTCGCGGGGGCAGTTTGCTGCCCAATCCTCATAGCACCTGACCCCCCTATGAACCCCTCTGCAGGTGGTGAGCCCACAGGAGGGTGGACGTCATGGTCCTTGATGTTAGTTCAGGTGCTGCATGTTTTGGGTTGATGGGGGAAACCGGAGCACCCGGAGGAAACCCATCCAGACACGGGGAGAACATGCAAACTCCATAAATACTTGAAACTAGTGTTTTCTGCTTAGAACAAGATTCATATTTCGTCTTGTTTTAAGAAAACTTGGTAAGTGAACATTTCTTACTGCACTGGCAGATAATTTTACTTAAAATAGGGCATTTTTACCTCAAAATTTGTATTTTTTTCTTATTTTTTGATAGGCCTTTTTTGCCATGTA
Source organism: Odontamblyopus lacepedii (assembly GCA_034769755.1). Classification (NCBI taxonomy): domain Eukaryota; kingdom Metazoa; phylum Chordata; class Actinopteri; order Gobiiformes; family Gobiidae; genus Odontamblyopus; species Odontamblyopus lacepedii. The sequence goes on along the minus strand of CM068354.1, from coordinate 35,166,673 downwards.
CGGACTGTGGTCGTGAGCCTCCCACAATATCGCAATAAATGTGAGATTCATACCGTAACGATACTTGGATATCGTTAAACCCCTACTGTCTGAGTCTGAGATATCACAAGGTTGAAAAGAGTGTTTGAGGCCTAAAACACAAATCCAGGTCTGTTTGTGATCAGGAAACAACATTATAACATAGATCAGAATAGACTGTAACATGGGGCCTTTAAAATGTGTGTAAAATCCCTCAGTCGTCCAGGTAGAATCCACGACAAAGGAGAAAGTTCAATTTGTCAACTCGACAAGAGTTTATTTGGTTGAAAACGTTTCCCCGCTCATCCAACATCCAAGCACGGGCCCTTTAAAATACCATAAAAGTAAATGCATCCACATTTTCCTCTTCCCACTTTCCTTCATTCCTGCATTTTCCTTTTCCTATTCACTAAACCGTCTCCTAAACAAATTCAAATTCCGACCGCCGATCCCTCAATGAGCCCTGACGACCCAATTAACACGCCGCTCTCTGGGAAACACACACAGGCTCCCGGGAGTCTGGGCCCGGGACCAAACCCAGATCAAGTCCAGGCCCGTTCGTACCCCCTCTTAACCCCCTCACCTGCCCGCTGGCCCCTCACCTGAGACGGGCCCCTCATTGTCATTCACGGCGGACGACAATGGGGCACTTAAAGACGCTATTATGAGCGGTTAGCGCGGCTGCGAACACAATGCATGGTCCAGTAGGCAGCGGAATGAGTGAGGCTTTCTCATTAAAGCGCCCGCTCAGCCATGGCATTGTAATAACCTGATTGGGGCCGGGGCTCTCGGTGATGCTCAGGGTTAATATTTATGATGGTTGGTTTTTGAATGGCGAGGATTTCCGCAGGGGAAGAGGTCGGATTAAAATACGGGACGGTTCGGAATCAAATCGTTTTTGAAAGCGGAGACGGATAAACCGAAACGGGGATGTTGACGGGAAGATATGAGGTTTGGGTGGAGTTAGTTAGTGTGAATTATGAGAGTTAAATGTTCCTTTTGTTTTTGTTTTTTTTTCTTAAACGTTTCTATCTTCATGAAGACCAAACCCGACCAAGTTACAGGTCAGATCTGTGGAGAGGCGACCACAGCAAAACTTGGAGTGTTAAAATGGACTCTCACAGACTCAGGGTTCATATGAGTTCAGTCTGTTCTAGAATTAATTTTACATTTTTGGAAATGTTAATTAAGTAACGCTGGACCAATGTTCCTGTTTAACCCCAAAATAAAGAGTTATATTCACATTTTGAGAGTAAACGGAAAACACTTTGTAGGGTTATCCTGGTTTAGCTAAACAACACGTGCAGGTTTTATTTGTACACTTTATTTTAGTTAATTTAAGATTAAGATTAAGTACAAAACTGCTTCAAACTGGTTTTGTCTTGTGGGAGATTGAAGTGGTGGGTGGGAGTTGCCAAATTAACACTAAGGGAAGTTGAATTGACTTCAACCATATCAACTCAGACCACGTTTACACTGAAATGAATCACTGTATCACTGTATTGGAAACAACTTGCGTCCAGATATGACGTGTCTGGGTCACATGACGTGTCTGGGTCACATGACGTGTCTGGGTCATATGACGTGTCTGGGTCACATAAAACACGAGTCACATGACGAGGCTGGAGTCACATGACGTGTCTGGAGTCACGTCATCACAACGTCACGACACCAGTAAAAACAAGGAAGTGGAGCATCGGGCCTGAAGTTTTCGTAGTTCTATAGAAGTTGCAGCAGCCAATTTCGAGCCGAGGAAGATGGAAACTGAGAAAACAGTCTTTTTGTGGGCCATCGTTCTTTTGCATTTGTCTAGGGTTTGTTTAAACTCTTTTCCACAACAGCGTCACATGACGGATGTCACGAACCCAGCGAATTAGGAAGGTGCAAGTCACAGTGACGTGGTCCAATAAGGACGACAACTAGAGCTCCTACGTCAGCGTATTAACGTTTTCATGCGTCCACATAGCGCCGGATCAGATCTGTACTCGGGCAAATACGTCTGAGCTGACGGCACCAGATCGTTCTGTCTCCGGAGTCGTTTTCCATCAGATTAATGTGGACAAACACTGCATCTGCAACGAAAACGACTAGAATACGTATTAATGTGGACGGGGCCTAAGGGAAGTTGAATGAACCCCAGGGGAAGTTGAATTAACTTCAACCACCTCAACTCTGTCAGATAACCCCAACTCGAGCCCCCATTTAACTTTCAAATATTTAAAATAACACTTTTTGTGTTAAAAACTTGAAATATTTTACCCCAAATTTGTAACCTTCCAGTAGAAAGCCTGTTTTTTCTAAGTATTTCTGAGCTATAAAACCACTTGTAATAGAATAAATGTAAAGTAGAGCTTTTTAATGCCACACTGTGGAACATACCAGGCAGAGCAATGACGTATCCATAGAAACAAGCAGGTGATGAACCCCCAGCCAAAAAGTTACACAATGCAGCTTTAGTTTAATATCTGCTTGTTTAAATATATTCTGTTGGTTTGTCTTCTTGTAGACTTGGTCCTGTTCTGGTCTATTTCTTTTCTAGTCCTAGTCTAGTCCTGGTCTAGTCCTGGTCTAGTCCTGGTCTGGTCCTGGTCTGGTCCTGGTCTAGTCCTGGTCTCGTCCTGGTCTAGTTCATATTTCTCCACCTTTAAATTTTGCTGTGGTGTTTGTGCACTGAGCAGAACTGAATGGATAACGTGAATAACGAAGATTCTGCTGTTTGAAATAAATCTGAACCCGTGTTTATGGAAATAGTTGGAGAAATGAAAAGCGCTGAGCATAAATATGTTCAATAACGTCGAATCCATTATAGTCTGAACATCTTTTGGTTGAAGTGACTTAACAGTGAGACTGTACTAAACCCAGCTGCTGATACAACTGTAAAACTCTGCACCAAGACAGAAACGGCTCTTTGCTTTTCTTTCAGATCACAGCAGCCATAACAAAACCAGGAGGAGGGCGAGATAATGAATTGTGTTTATGATAATAAGTGAACGTTGGCTTTTTACGAGCTATTTTGGGATGAAATAGCTGCACCGATCCCTTATCTAGACAGTGTGATCTTCATGACTTTGCTCCCTGTAAAAAACTGAAGTCTTACTCAAACTTTATTGATCCACAAGGGAATTATTTGAACACAGCCGCTCACACGTCGCATTATACAACAATAACAAAGAGTAAAAACATAAATGGTAATAATAAATTCAAAATAAGTAGCAAAAAAGAGCAAAAAACAGGTTTGGAATAAGACATAATTATATAAATGCAAATGTACAAGTCAAAATAAAATAGAAAAATAAGTGATACAGTGTAAAATCTGAACTATTTACAAGGGAACAGTGCAATGATGATTAGTTGTTAACTTGAAAACTACCACTTCGTGACATCACAAGGTGGGACAGAGCATAGTGAGCTTTGGAGAAGTATCAAACACCTGTGAATGAAACAAAACACAACTCTTGGTACGTTTAGACAAGGTTTTTTACAAGGTTACAGCTTTATAACTTACTATAACCTGACTTAAAGCTCACAAGAATCAATTTTGTGTAATAATATTTAAAGTGCATCGATGTGATTGTCATGTTTTTTACTCGATTTGGTGGGATAGAACATGTAGTAAATATTTATCACAGCTTCAAATAAACGAATTTCCTAAATGCATTTGTTAATTAAATGCACATTATGTCACCAGTGACCTCTCAGATAACAGAGACATTGTGATTTCCTATTTATTTGGAGGTAAATGAACAGTTTAACATTTAGATTTTGTTCATTTTATTCATAATTTGTAACATGTCCTCTTTAATGGACGCCAGGGACATTTTGGTGTTGAATCCCTGCGACGTGAACAACCGAATAAAACAACTTTTCTAATGACCATCATCACAAGCTTCTGCAGTCGCCTCCAAAGGTTTTTTAGACTCCCACAAACTAGTTTCCTCCATATTATCCTCCAGCCCCGTTTGGGCAGAGGAACCTCATCCCCCCGTTAAGAGTCGATCTTAAAACACTTAAAAGATAAACTAGTTAACTCACTGTCCACTATAAAGGACACGAATGAATGAGGCGGGTCTCAAGAGGTGATTATTGATCGGACATAGGGTTACACTCATTTAAAGTTGTTAAAACAGCGTCTAAAAACACAGCAGTGAGTTTAAGACGAGACATTTGCTATAATTTTGAGGGCAAAAATAGGGGGTGTGATGAGGAACTGCAGAACTTGTGAACTAAATATGGCTCTATCTTTTATATAGGCTATTTAAACACTGTATTACAGCATAACAATAATAATGGAGACTGGATTAGACCACATATATATTATATCATATTTTATTTTATCATGGCTTTTAACACGGTGAGAATTGGGTGGTCCTCTGACTCTCTTTTATTCATTTTATTTGCTATTTTCTGCCATTTTTATGTCTTTTTTTAGTTGCTTATTTATTTTATGCTTTATTTTATTTAATGTGTTAATCTATTTTGTGCAGACTTGTGTGTTTGGAGACTTGTGTGACTTGTGCGACTGTGTTGGTAAAATGTTCTATACAAATAAAGTTGGATTGATTGGATAATACATGCACATGCACTGGAAAAACAAAAACAATATCGAGTTAAAATGACTTAAATTAAGAATATTTTAATTTATCTGAGTCGATTCGACAAGTGTTTTGTTCTTAATTCAAGCAACATTTGATGTTGTTTCTTATTTTAAGTGCAAAAAGTTGTTGTTTTTCTTATTTTAAGTGTAGCAAGATGTATTTTCACATTTTAAGTACAAAAACTCTTCTTCCACTGACAGATCATTTCACTTCAAATCAAAACATCTTAACTGGACTAGATGATGAAGGGAGACTGGATTATATCACATTATATAATATATTATTATTATGTTACTTTATTCTGGCTTTTAACATGGCATGAGAATTATTTAGTCCTCTGATTGTCTTTTATTGATTTTATTTGCTATTTTTAGAGATGTTTATGTTTTTTATTGACTTGCTCGTTTATTTATTTTACACTTTATTTTATTTAATGTGTTCATTTATATTGTGAAGCACTTTGGAGACTTAAAGTAAAAGTAAAATGCGCATGTGTGATAATACATGCACATACAGTAGCGTAGGAATGTGCAGCCAGTTAATTTTAGAGGAATAATTTGAGTTTCGGTCCATTACTCAAGTGTCTTAAAGCTTTCTACGCATAAATAGAAGCAACTGAATTAAGTGTGGAGTCAAAAAGCACCGTATTTCTATTTTATTTGGGCAAGTTTCAGCTTCTTGGAGGAGGACATGGTGTAAAGTCGCGATTAGAGTCGGTTTAGCTGCTCAGAGCAGTGCGCGCAGTCTCCTCTCGCCATTACGCACGGGGGAAACGCGCTCCGTGGCCCATCACTGTCCCGTTTAGCCGGTGCCATCTAATGACCGCAACGTGGCGCAATACACACCTCGATCAGACTCAGGGGCGCCGTCCTCTGCTTTTCAACTACGTGCCAACTGATCCATCGCGACACAAAGGGGCTCATTTGATGCCCATGATGTCGCAGTTACCTCGGCCTTTGATGTCGCTTTGAAGACGCAAACGCGCGTAAAAGTCTGCGCGGAGGCCCTGTCACCGGACGGACGAGCAATGAAAATATTTGGCCCCGGAGAGCGAGCGGAGACGCGTCCCCTGTGGGCACCGCAGTGGGCCGCAGACGCATTGTCTTTACGCGCAGGAGTTGGATGGAAATACGCAGAAGATGAATGTAGATTTCAGTTGTTTTGTGTTCAGAAAGAAACTTATGGTGAAGCGCGCAGGAGTTCACACATTTTAGACGTTTTCCCCCAAAGAATATGATGATAGAATAGTGTATATACATCTATTCACGCGTTTCAGCTCCTATTTGACGCCCAAAATGAACCACGGAGACACACAGTTTATATAAGGGTCACTGACACCTGAATGACGCCTATATTTTCTGTCCAATTGCAGTTTCCTCAGTTAAAAAGGTTCAAATTTCATAATAATTCACCACATTTCTGTAGCACCTCTGACCTCCATGGAACCAAATCATTGTTTTTTTTCAGAAATCATTTGTTATTCTGCATGTTTTTTATGCTGAAAGTGTTAAACTGTCATGTGGTGTTTAGTCCCAGTTTAGTGCAAGTTTAGTCCTGGTTTAGTCCTTGTTTGGCCCCATTTTAGTCCCTGTTTAGTCCCTGTTTGGTCCCAGTTTAGTTCCAGTTTCATCAAACTTTAGTCCCAGTTTAGTCCCAGTTTAGTCCCGGTTTAGTCCCAGTTTTGTTCCAGTTTAGTCCCAGTTTTGTTCCAGTTTAGTCCCAGTTTAGTCCCAGTTTAGTCCCTGTTTAGTCCCAGTTTAGTCCCGGTTTAGTCCCAGTTTAGTCCGTTTTGTTCCAGTTTAGTCCCAGTTTTGTTCCAGTTTAGTCCCAGTTTAGTCCCAGTTTAGTCCAAGTTTTGTTCCAGTTTAGTCCCAGTTTAGTCCCAGTTTAGTCCCAGTTTTGTTCCAGTTTAGTCCCAGTTTAGTCCCAGTTTAGTCCCAGTTTAGTCCCAGTTTAGTCCCAGTTTAGTCCCAGTTTACTGCCAGTTTACTCCCTGTTTAGTCCTGGTTTAGTCCTTGTTTGGCTCCTGTTTGGTCCCAGTTTAGTCCCAGTTTAGTGCCAGTTTAGTCCCAGTTTAGTACCTGTTTGGCCCCTGTTTAGTCTCAGTTTGGTCCCAGTTTACTGCCAGTTTACTCCCTGTTTAGTCCTGGTTTAGTCCTTGTTTGGCTCCTGTTTGGCCCCATTTTAGTCTCTGTTTAGTCCCTGTTTGGTCCCAGTTTAGTTCCAGTTTCATCAAACTTTAGTCCCTGTTTAGTCCCAGTTTAGTCCCAGTTTAGTCCCAGTTTAGTACCAGTTTAGTCCCAGTTTAGTCCCAGTTTAGTCCCAGTTTAGTCCCAGTTTAGTCCCAGTTTAGTCCCAGTTTAGTCCCAGTTTAGTCCCAGTTTAGTCCCAGTTTAGTCCCAGTTTAGTCCCAGTTTAGTCCCAGTTTAGTCCCAGTTTAGTCCCAGTTTAGTCCCAGTTTAGTCCCAGTTTAGTCCCAGTTTAGTCCCAGTTTAGTCCCAGTTTAGTACCAGTTTAGTCCCAGTTTAGTCCCAGTTTAGTGCCAGTTTAGTCCCAGTTTAGTGCCAGTTTAGTCCCAGTTTAGTCCCAGTTTAGTCCCAGTTTAGTGCCAGTTTAGTCCCAGTTTAGTACCAGTTTGGCCCCTGTTTAGTCTCAGTTTGGTCCCAGTTTAGTGTCACTTTTGTCCTTGTTCTGTTCTTGTTGACACCTGGGACATTTCTTGTAAAAAACTGGGACAAATCAGTGGTTTTGGATAAATCTGCTGGGACAGGAGACACAGGGGTCAAAACTGGGACTGTCCCGGGTCAACAGGGATGTCTGGTCGCCCTAAGCAATTCATAATATAAATTAAGACATCTGTTTTCATGGTAAATATTTAATCAGTGCAGGATGAGGAGGTGGATTTGTCTGCACACCGTTTGCTTCACGCTCACAGTTGACGTCAGAGTAACAGTAAACGGTCATGGGGTGTGTACGACAGTGACATAAACCTACTTTTTTTCATCATTAAAACGTTATGGGTTTCAGGTTGGTACAATATGTTATGTTTGAACTATTTTAAAGTGAAATGATGGTATTTTATGTCATTCTAACTATTAACTTACATGATGCTTACACATTTCTCTGATCTGGCCAAGGTTTTAAAACTTATATCATGTTATTCATCTTGTTTTCAGATTTATTATCGACTTACTTGTTCTGAGATTGTTTAATTCTAGTCTAGAGGCTGTTTATTTTAAGATATCTTGTCCAGTAAAATGATCTGTCCATGCAGCAAGATCATTTCATTACTTTTACGTCATTTTCACTTCTTGTGTGTGTGTGTGTGTTTGTGTGTGTGTATTTCTTTACTAACAAATACCTTTGGAACAAGGAAAAGTATAAGAAAACATAGGTCCACTGTGGTCTCCTAACAGTCATTAATACGTTTTATAATGAACAAATAATGAATGGTTAAAAAAAGAAAATAAAAGATACAAAAAGGTGAATCAGGTGTTAGTGTAAAGGAACATATCTAAACGTATTAAAATGACTGTTTCATATTAATCTAAACGTGTCCTTACAGTTTTTTATGTCCTTTTCCCTTCATTTTTCCCTTAGACTTTCTTTAAAAAAAAAGTATTTAGAGTTATGTACATATTATCACTAGGCCTGTCACGGTAATGACTGTATCGACTTCTTGTTCCGTAAAACGCTGGAAAAGCACATTGTGTGGAGCCTACTTTTTCTTTGTAGTTATATGATAGAATTTAAGCCATAAAAGGTTGAGTTAATCACTTCTATTCCTCATTAAAGATGCAAATTATGTACTAGAGTGTTTGATTTGGCTCTTTATCTATTTCAGCTCATGATTTAGTAACAATATTGTAGATATATAATAGTTTTTGTGGGTTAAATCTTGAAGTCGCTTTCTGATAGATTTAAGTGTTTATATCTTAAGCTGTTAAACAAATCTGCACAACAAAGACGCACTTAGTCACTTTAATGGTGCAATAACTACAATAATCGTTGTGCAATAATGTGCAATAGGGTTAGTGCAATATCTTGGACACTTTTTGTTGTGCACAAATGTACTACGTGTGTCGTGTGGCTGTTGTGTGATGTGTGAAGTGTAACTGCGTCTTTTTAAGATACGGGCAGAGTGTATGAGATTTTCTATTAAGAAAAAGGTGAAACAAACTTATTTCATTTGTTCTGAATAATCATAATTATCTTCTTAAACATGAGCAGAGAGGAGAAGCATCACGTATGATTTTGTTGTTTTGTTTTATTGAACATTTAATCAATATAAACATAGTGCGTATAGTTTTTATCCAATAATTTACAGCTCTACCAAAATCGAGCAGGGGAAACATCTAGATTCTAGATAAAGTTTTTCAATGCAGTCCTGAGTGTCTGGGATTTTAATAAAAAGCTGGGATCATGCGGCGCGTAGGGAGAGTCTGGAGCGCGGGGTACGGGTGGTAGGGGTGCTGGCGGGGCATTGCCGGATGTGTCCCCGGCCTGTGCGCCTCCTGAAGCGGGTACAAACCCCTGCTGACCCCGGGGAGCTGTCCGGAGAGCGGATGGTGCTGAAGCATCACCGGCGGGAGCAGCGCGGCGGGAACGGCCAAGAACTCCGTGCGCATGTCCTGCACCTCCCGCTTCAGCTTCATCCGCCGGTTCTGAAACCACGTCTTGACCTGAGTCTCGGACAGGCTGAGCTTCTCCGCTATCCTCTTCCTCTGAGACGCGCCCAGGTACCGGTGTCTGCTGAAGGCGCCCTCCAGCCTGCGGATCTGCTCCGAGCTGAACTTAGTCCGCACTCTGCGCCCGGCCTCGCCCTCGCTGTCCTCCCCCGCGTCACTACCTTCAGAGGCGGAGGTGTAGCCACAACTGTCTGGAGAAAACAACCGATTATGAGTAAATTGATCCACTTCCAACAATAATATGAATGAAACTAAACACTTTGAGAGCTGAAAAAGCAAATATAACTTACTATTTGGAGAGGCAGGGGTAAACTCGCTGGTTGCTTCTTTAGTAAAATCCACTTCTGGCACTTCGGGCTCGAGTGCGTTCACCTTTGCGCTGTAGTAGCTCTGGGACAGCCACTCGATGGTAAACTTCGCCATTCTGCGGGTAGATGTTTGCGCGTCAAAGTCCTCCGGGTTTGCGTTGACCCTGACCCGGCTCCTGGACCTTTTTATAAGCGGGACGCGGATCACCATTTGCATATGCATGGACATCTCAGCGGAACGATAGAAACTCGATGGCCGCAGTAATTGAGCTTAATAGAGGTGAGGTTGTGGCTTTTCTCACCTCGGTGGCGCGTCCCGGAGCCGCGGCGCCTCTCGGTCTGCGTATCAGTTACCCGGCATCTCCCTTCGTTTACGCGTAAAAGGATCATCCGCACATCAACACCAACAAATAAATCAATAAATATTAGACTCCGCTGATAAAACTCTCTCTGTGACTAATTCTATCATCTTTAAACGCATCAAGATTATCAACTTGTGTCCGCAGTTTTGCAGCAAAGCGCCGGTCTGTCTGCGCATCCGAACGCACAACTGATGAAGCTTTTGTTATGATCGCAGAGTTTGGGTGCGACCGTCGATAGAAAGTGAGAAGTGGGGCCTTTGATCCCTGTTGACCTGGTTTAACGAGACATTTGCCGCGGGAGGGAAGGGCCCCCGGGTCCGCTGACAGGGCCAAGAGTCACGGAGCTGTTTGCAGATCAAATACAGTCAGATGGAGAGATGGACCCCCGGGGTCCAGGGGGAGAGAAATGTTCTAAGAAGAGCACCTGGAGTTTTCATTATTGCGTTTCTGACATGTTACTGAGGTAATGACCACATCAAAATGCTGTGTTGGACATGGTGATAACTTAATAATCATCTATTTTCTGCATATTAATTATAATAATTTCCCTATACTATAACATAGCAAACCAAATAAGGTGTATTTTAATAATTTGTCATTTTATTCTGCAAACACAAGCTGAAACTTGCATAAATATGACTTAGAAAATCCACACACTGGAAAAAAAACAATATCTATGTAAGTTAAAATGAACAACATTTTACTTTATTTGAGCAGATTCAACTTGACAAGTAAAATTATCTGCCAATAGAATGTGTTTTTTTTTCTTAATTCAAGCAACATTCAATTTTGTTTCTTATTTTAAGTGCAAAAAGTTGTTGTTTTTCTTATTTTAAGTGTAGTAAGATGTATATTCATATTTTAAGTACAAAAAGTCTTATTCCACTCAAATAAAGTAAAATGTTCTTAATTTAAATCATTTTAACTTATCTAGATATTGTTTTTTTCCAGTGTGATAACTTCTTAATCATCTAATAGAAACATTAGTGTGGCCCAAAAACATTTTTTTAGATACTTAGAACCTGCACTTGGTTCCATATCCGGTCAAATGATTTGGGTCCAACTTTATACAAATTAATGAATATTTAGAGGTTCAAGACACTTGAAAATCACCCAATACTGTAACACAGTGAATCCAATAAATAAGGCGTATTGGGATAATTTGTCATTTTATTCTGCAAACACAAACTGAAAGTTGCATAAAAGCTGCTTAGAAAGTCCAGAAAACGCTGAAAAAATTTAAGAAAATGCAAAATTAGTAAATTTCCAGGAAACTTCATGTATCTCGAGCAACTTCTAAAACATCTCAGTTTTCTTCCAAATTTCTTCCTAAATCATCTCTTAGATGCTCAAACCTGATGCAGGGTTCAAATCGAGGTCATATGAAACTTTATGCTTTGATGAACCACCTTAATAAACATCAAACTTTTAATCAAATCTTAATCTTATTTAGGATGATACTTTGTCTGCAGTTTTTTTGCATTCCTAAAATGACACATTAAGATAAATACAATGGAGAACAGTAGTTTAGCTCCTTTATCAAACTGGTTATAACGACTCTAACAGACAATGTTTTTAAACTAATTTCACTCATGTAACTTTAGGTTTTTGCATATAAGAATAAAGGAGAACTCGCCTAGTAACTTTTCAGTTACTTTCTGTACTTCTGGCAAAGTAAAAATGCCACTAAACTGGTTGAACTCTGTGTAAACATCAAACAACAGTCAAAAGTGCTGCTTTTCTGCTTTGTTTTGAAGTCTTGTTTGACCCACACTGTGATGACTTCGCTGATCTGATGATCAGATCGTGAAAAGAGTGAAATTCCTGTGTACAAGGAGCAGCCTGTCAGTCCACTCAGAAGTGCTTCTCGTTAGCACTACAAAGTCTGAGCTGAGGCTGATCCCGGGACTATCTCCCGCTCTGATCACATCACAGGGCTTCACCTGAGGCCTGGTCCAGACCAGGGACAGTGCGCACACAAAGGCCCAGACTGCGCGGAGCCAGGCCGGAGGACCCCCGCGGCCCGAGTGTAAACTCATCACTGATCGACTTAATTAGGACTAATTGTTGTCCGTGATGTGCGCGTTAGGCGCGTTTGAAGTGCGCGGGAGGGAGGGGCGGACAAACAAGAGCAGCGTAAGGACAGAACCAGACCCCGTGATCCGGTGATAATCTCAGTATGATCCGTGCAGACAGTGGGATCAGTGCGGTATCCATACAGTGAGTCGTGATAAGGGATTTCAGAAGCTTTAGTTTATGAATTTATTCACTTATGTTAGTCCAGATCGTCGTAATTGTCCCCGTCTCCACCAGATCTAGTTGAAGACATGGGGCGGTCGAGAAGTTTAGTTTTATGCTAATCTGACTTCATTCATTTGAAAAGAATGGGATTTTCTTTCACTTTATCAAATTAATTCAGCAGCTTCTGAGCAGAAGAGCAAAATTAGGCCCTAAAATAAATGGTGTGAACTCCACAAGCGCCAAGTGTGAAAGAGGTAAAAGCATCGACACAGTCAGAAGATCCGGAACACTGAACAGAGTGATGGTGTCACACTTCCGGGAGGAAGACAAGAGCCACATTTCCTCAGAACATTGGATTTTCTCATGAAATATCCAAATGATGAACCTGGTTGACTGATTGTTAAAATGCATTTTAATTCATTAATTTTATTATTTACTTATTTGACAGGGACCTTGCACAATAAATGTACTGCACAGATATTTTCATCTGTAATCTGATCAGCACCTGCAATAAATAATATTTGCATAGAATGTTCTGGTTTCATCTAAAACTCAGCAATACACATGGTGTCTTTTGAATACTTTTTTAATGATTGGAAAGTGGGAAAGTGGGAGAGTGGGAGAGTGGGAGAGTGGGAAAATGTGAAAGTGGGACCCCATCTCCTGAGAACGAGCCTCGCCTTGGTTCATCTGTGTGGACTAATCAGCAAATAAGACACACTGGGAAAAAAAACATCTTTAGGGAAGTTAAAATGACTTAAATTCAGAACATTTTACTTTATTTGAGAAGATTCAACTTGACAAGTAAAATGATCTGAGTGTTTTTTCTTAATTCAAGAAACATTCGATTGATGTATTTTCATATTTTAAGTACAAAAAGTCTTATTCCACTGGCCGAACATTTTACTTGTCAAGTGAAATTGACTCATGGTAAAACTTTCAGTCATTTTAACTTGACTAGATTCAGTTTTTTGCTGTGCAGGTATTTCTCATTGTAATAAACAACATATGGGCCTATACTTTTTTAGACAATATTACAATAATTAATTAAAATGACACATCTGCTCGATTCCTACATGAAGTTTTACAAACACAACACGTGTCTAAAAAGTTTCCATAACTTTATAATGTAAGATGTGCAGTGTTTCTGTAGATAAATGGTGGTTTTGTGGTATAAATGTGACTATATAATAAAATATATGCAAATGTTTAAGCAACTCTAATAAAATATACTTGAAAATCTCAAACCAATGCCACAAGTACCACATAGTCCACAGTTTAGAACATTAAACTTTATTCAATATTAAATAGACTCTACAACTCTCTGTATGTACAAGTGTCTTAAATACAAATCTCTATATTGCACAGTCAAGTTAAGTGTCTCTTTGGGAAATGGTCCATTATTTTGAAAGTCCTTTGGCTCAGTAGAAGTGTGGGTGCTGGATCATCATGGGCCGGTGGTGCTGGTGGTGCTGCTGCAGGCGTGGGAGGGGCAGAGGGTAGAAGCCAGGGGCTGGAGCGTGTGCAGCCGGGTGCGGGTGAGCGTAGTGCGGCCTCTGGTACTGCAGCGCCGGGGGGAACGCGTGGAGGAGCACGGGCGGGACCTGCGGGGTGAGGTAGTCCTGGACCTCCCGCTTGAGCTTCATACGCCTGTTCTGAAACCACGTCCTCACCTGAAATAACGAGAGAAAACGTTTAGATCCGCACCCATGAAGCCAAATCGCCGTGCGTAAAACGTGCGTAAAAGCTTTCCAAACGCGTCCTTTTGTGATTCTTACCTGAGTTTCCGTGAGGTTAAGCTTCTGCGCGGTCTTGACTCGCTCCCCCGCGTCCAGATACTTGTGCTTGAGGAAGATTTTCTCCAGTTTGTTGATCTGCTCCGGGGTAAACTTGGTGCGTACGCGGCGCTGGTTCTGTGCGTCTTTCTCGGCTTCACTGGCGTCATCCGAAGCTGAAAACTCTGAAGAGGCCGCCTCGCTTTCGTAGCCGGAGGAATACTCGCTTGTTTCTGAAACTATAGACAGAAATACTGGTTAAAACGCTGGGAAAGTGAAGAAAGTGCACGAAATAGAAGACTGGAACAACTTGGGGAAAAAGTAAACTTACCCGGCGAGGAGCAGGATGACCGCGGAGAGCAAAGACCAGACGCAGCGCCGCTTTCTGTATCCACAATCTTTGCAATTTTGGGTTTTGGCTGCAGGTATCCTTTCCCGTACGAAGGCGCAGACGGTTGCACCATGCAGGGGACGTGGGGTTTAAAAGTTTTATCCTCTTCGCTTCCCTCAGGCCGGTTTCCACAGTGGCTTTGAGCGAGCCAGTCCACGGAGAAGAATTTGACCATGTTCGCGGGAGTAAAGTCCAAAGCAGGAGTGAAGCGTCCTCCCCGGGCCTCTGTGGGGTTTTTTATACCGTCCCGAGTGCCCCCCCTGCGCGGCTTGTTTGCATACGTAAAGGGCGCGCTTGTTAACGCCTGATCGATCCCCATGAACGGGCCTTAATGGCTCGTTACTGATGTCTTTACATATCCTGTGAGTGTGTGAAGCCGCTGGCGCCAGTGAGTCTGTGAGAACCGACCTGAGCTCATACATGTCTGCGAGGAGAGGACACAGGGCCCGCTGCAGATGTTTCTTTCATCTGGATGCGCTCGGCCTCTGCATACAGGTGTCAGGCTCGAAAAAACACTCAGTTTCGCTTATATTTAGAGATTAGGGCCCATATTACGCAATCTTTTTCTGTTATAACGTTGATTCCTCATCAAAAACATTCCTGGAGTTGTGTTTTGTTTCATTCACGCATGGTTTAATCACACAAACCCTGCAGATTTAGGTTGAGTTCTGCATGTTTGGTTCGTTTCAGCTCTGGAAATGCCCGTGTTTACTGAACTAAAGGTAAATGGTATCACTTCTAAACCATTTTCCAAACAATTTCCCTTGTGGGTCAATAAAATGTGTTAGTTACAAGGTGGAAAGAGCATTTTGAGCTTTGGAGATGTAGAGAGACTAATAAGAAAGGATAAATAAAACATAAGAAGCAATAGACTTTTAATAAATGCAGCATTTAAATAGAGTTTGCGCATGTGTTGTATTCTGGTTTATTTAACAGGGACATGGTTTCTGTAAACGTACCAGAATCTTTATTTTTCTCCTGCAGTTCCTGGACAGATGGTGTAAGATATTCAAAGGCATCAGAGGTAGAGGAGTTCAAGAGAGTTTAAGCATTATTCACCCAGCGGTTTCTCAAACATCTGGATAACTTGACTTTTAAAGTTTTGTTGATAATTTGCCTTCGAGGTGCAGTTATAATTAGCCATGTATGTGACAGGAACAAGTGCAGTTTTAATAAGCAAAAAGAAACGATGAAGTAGAAAACCTACACTTATGAACAGGGATGTGCTTGTGTAAACTTTTTTTTTTTTTTTTTAGCAAAATGACAATATGAGTTTGAAACAAACACAATGCAAGTCTATCGTTAGGCTGCTGTTTGTTAAGAAAACTGACTTAAGGAGACACATCAGCACATGAGTAACACACAAAGCCCCACAGATGCAGCAGATTTCAATGGTGAAATGAAAATAATTAGTTATTGAACCAATTCCTCCCCAAACCCACTGATAATTCTGCCACACTTCGTGTATTTTTCCGAGAAGATATTGGTGCAATTTGACCAGTGAAACCGGTTTGATTGTTTAGGCAATAATCAGAGGAAAATGTCATTTAGATACAACACAATTCAATCAGTACAAATCAATTTGTGTGATTATTTCACTCAGGCAGGGCAACTTTCATCTGCACTCTTAAAGTCTTTTGAAATTAAAAAGCTCAAGAACTTAAGAATGAAAGCAGAGTTTGAGACTTTGAGACAAGCAGAGTGTTTAAATACGAGTCCACTTTAAGCCATATGGTGCAGATAGAAACAGTAAATATCGCCATGAAACATGTGACCATTGATGTGGTCAATGACACGTGAATTACGCACGCAAATAATGTTGTGATGGCATTTTGTAAACTCCAGGTTCAGACCGGATCCTTTGGTCAGTCTGTATTTTAAAGTCAGGACTGTGTCCGCACAGGTAGGAGCGCAGGGGCCCCGCGGAGCACTGGCGCCAGTGTCCCAGAGGCAGCGTTTGGCCCCTCGCTTCAAACATACAGATCAAAGGTATTACAGTGGCAACACAATTACAGCTGATTGTCGAGTCCTTCACATGCAAATCTGTAAAAACAAGCTGCGAGGAGCTGTGAAAACTGTCAGCGCGCAAACAGAGCCGAGAAAAGGCCCAAATGACGCTCAAACGGACTAAAGTCCGCCACACCTCGGCCCTCCGGGTGTCAGAGACGTAATAAAACATTAATATCTTTTTGTTAACATGAGGACGTGTTCGCCGCTGAAAAGGCCAGGTAACCACAGACAGACAGGGCCCCTCCCTCCAATGAGAGCTCCCAGCATGCAGCGGAGCCGGGACAATGGCGCTAAACTGATCGTTTAGTTATATGACAATGCAGATAAGAGCGCAGAGCTGCGGTTGTGTCCTTATCGCTGGGGCGGCTCTAAAGAGACCGGAGCCCTGCAGCCTCAGCTGCATTTATCTGCCGCTTTGAAGCTGCTCTCATCCCGTTTGATAAACAATACGAAGCGCCAGGGAAGAGCCCTCACACTGCGCCCATTTCCTCTGTGCGCCGCGGAGAGCGCACTGTATTCTGATTTATAACGCAGCAGAGAAGGGACTAGACACGAGTGCGAGTCAGACACATCCAGACACATCCAGACAAATTCAGACACATTCAGACACATTCAGACACATTCAGACACATTCAGACAAATTCAAACAAATTCAGACACATCCAGACACATTCAGATACGAAACTCATTTGTCCTCAGCCTTTTCTTAACCCTAACAAAAGAACAGATTTCTACATTCTAGTTAAGTTCCTGTTAAGCTACAGTTTATTTTAGACCAAATACATTACATTCTCAAACAGGTTTAGGTTTGCAGAATAATTATAGGGTTTTTAGGTTCTATTTTTCAGTTTTGTTCAGCATTAATCAGACGGATAGTCAAAGATCAAGGTAAAGCTGGAGGTCAGACCCTCGGCCTCAGGAGGTCCTGACCAAGACCAGCTCAAGGTCTGGAGACAAAACTGACAAAGCTCCAGACAAAACGCCCCAGTGTGAGTGAACAGTGGGTCAAATGCAGATGAACTGTTCTACATTAACCTTAAAGAGCCCAAATTACCATATTTTCTGAATTATGTCATAGTGTTTCCTCATCAAACAGACTTGGAGTTGTGTTTTGTTTCACTCACACATGTTTAACACACAAACTCTGCAGATTTAGGCTGAGTTCTTCCCTCAAACTGAAAACACTCTGTTCCACCTTGTGATGTCATGTGGTGATACAGGAAGTGTAGAAGTCTAAAATGATTCGACCACTTATCCTGCAAAAAAGCCACATAAATAACCAATTCATACAAAGATTTAATACAGTCAAATCAGTCCTGTCATTTAGTTTTCTTTATTAGGTTTGATTGACCATAATTTAGTTTTTAAATGTATTTTTATGTTTCCATTGTCCACTTTTGGGATGAATGATTGTGAATGTCTGTTTTATGTGTGTATATTGCATAGAAAAAGTCCTGAATGATTCGGAGGCGTTGTATAAATAAGTATTTCCTTCCACCTACTCCTTTTCGGACACTGGTAAAATCTGTGTTGTATTATATCGATGTATTTACATTTTCTATGCATGGTCTGTGTCTGAATAAACATTCATTCATTCATTGATAACCTCAGCTGTAGAATTTCCAATCGATACTCGACAAAAGGTAAAACGTAGCTGTTAACTTCTAAACTACCACTTCATGACATCAGAAGGTGGAACATTTGGTGTTTTGGAGATGCAGACAGACTAATAAACCAGGATTACTCAAACATGTGTGAAGGAAACAAACAACATTCTAACATGTTTTGGGAGGAAATTGTGACTCTGAATTACTCATGTGACTCCTTACACTGACTGTGATTTTCCACCTCTTGTTAGGACAGAACAAATTTTTCTTCCACGTTTCTTTAAGTGCAGCACTAAAAGTCGACTTCTACTTAAAGACAATGACAAAGACTAAATATTCCACTCTTCCTAAAACAGTACTGAAAGCTGAACTCCGGCACGTTTGAAGCTAAAGTCCGTCTCTAGAGGTGGTGGAATACTGTCAGAAGCCAAAAAACGGCACAGATCAGTGTTTCCTCGGTGGAGATCTCACTGTGGCAGTGAGTCTGTCAAGGCAACAAACTAGTGTATTGATGGGGGCAAGTTCTGAACTTCCACGTAAAACACCAATTTGCTTCACACTGAAGAAGCTTAACACCACTTTAACCCATCTGACAACAGCCACGAGTCTAACAAACAAAACGCTCTGCCTGGTTCACTCATTAGTGTCTGGAAACGTTAGAAAACAACTTTATAAGCACCTTACACTTCCCTCTGTTGATTTCCCACTGCACAGGCCAAAGCCCAAAAGACTCGATCGCCGATGTCATTTCTAATCCCATTTATATTTGAATTATATTTTTTGAAAACACTAAAAAAATACATTCCCGAATCATTTTCTTTCAACAACTTTCAGTTTCTCTTCTTCACCGTCAGTAGTCGATTCTCACTTGTTGCTTCTGGCAGTTTCTTGCTGGAGTCGACAATCGAGTCTTTTGGGCTTTGGCCTGTGCAGTGGGAAATCAACAGAGGGAAGTGTAAGGTGCTTATAAAGTTGTTTTCTAACGTTTCCAGACACTAATGAGTGAACCAGGCAGAGCGTTTTGTTTGTCAGACTCGTGGTTGTTGTCAGATGGGTTAAAGTGGTGTTAAGCTTCTTCAGTGTGAAGCAAATTGTCATTTTATGTGGAAGTTCAGAACTTGCCCCCATCACTACACTAGTTTGTTGCCTTGACAGACTCACTGCCACAGTGAGATCTCCACCGAGGAAACACTGATCTGTGCCATTTTTTAGCTTCTGACAGAATTCCACCACCTCTAGGAACGGACTTTAGCTTTAAATGTGAGTTCCCCTTTTATATAGGACCTCTAAAAATGATTAAAATAACATTTTACCTCACTAACTTTTCATAGTTTTAAAAGGTCTGTTATGTGTTAGAGTCATTGTTACATCAGATTTCACTCTCGCTGAGCCTTGGGTCATTTTTTCGCTCTTACCAACTGTTGCACCGACTTCTCACCCGTGTGGATTTGGTTCACAAACAGAAAACCAACGTCTTAGTGCAAAACATTCGGCTTTTCCCCATACCTGGCATCAATTTATGTCATTTTTAAACACAAACACACCAGGTTTTCATTTTCATTTGGTTATTTGTACATTTTGCCTGGAAAACTAAAACTAAAATTGTTGTTTTTCTCCGGCGTAACCCAGATTCAACCCACATCCACACAACAGCTTTCCAACACGACAGAATAACAGGCTGGGGCGATACGTGGGCTTAGAAAATCTCATTTATTTGGCTAAATTAAGCAAATCTTCATGGCACGTCACATCGCATCTCCACGGAGCCCCTCGGCCGCGGAGGAGAGCGGGCGCCAGACAGAAAAATCCACAGCGACTCGAGCGTCGCTTCTCCAATACCATTTTACACATTGTCATCTCATTATGTTATATCAGTTTTCCTATAATAGCGAGCTTCGGCCCCGACACAATGGAGCCGTCACTGTGGCCGATTGATAACAAATGCAATTACTTCACATTGTTCGCTAAAATGAAATCATTATAAGATATCAATTTAGCAGTCTGGCAACGCATCGGATTGTGCCGATGCAAAACAACAACAGCTGGGCCTCAAATTGAACAAAACAATGAACCGTGGAGTGTGGCAAGAGCTGTGGCTGGTCCAACCGGTCCAGGCCAGGAAAGGAAAAGCAGTAAAGTACGTGAAAAATGTAGGTATTTGTACTTAAATGCATTTTAAAGTGGATATGTTTTACTGTACTGCATTTGAGAGCTGGTGTCTGTACTTTTCATCACATTTTCCACCACATTTTTGAACAGGACTGAAAAATAAAAGTTTTTTTTTTATGATTGTTTGAGACCTGCTGAAAAGGCTGAGGGTTTCTCTTTTTTTCTTTTTTTTTTTTTTTTTTACACATTTGCAGTTTGGGCAAACAAAAATATACAAGAAATAAAAATAACTGGAAACAGATGACTGGTTCAATTGTTTGGACCGAACAAAATTCAGCACAAATCTTAATAAAATCACTGCATTTGAAGCTTTATAAGACCTCAAAATCTGTACGAAATACCTTCACTTTTTACTCTTAAAGTACATTTTTTATGTGATACTTTTACTTTCTGAGTATTTTTTTGCTCCAGTATCTGTACTTTTACTTAAGTAACAAATTCAGTACAAATCAAAATCAAAATCATCACATTTGAAGCTTTAAAAGAGCTCAAAATCTGTGTAATACTTAACATACAGTTTTACAGGTACTTTAATACTTTCTACTTAAGTAAATTTTTCATGTGATACTTTTACTTTTACTTGAATATATTTTTCTTTTGCTCCAGGATCTGTACTTTTACTTAAGTAACAAAATTCAGTTCAAATCTTAATCAAAATGACATTTGAAGCTTTGTGAAACCTCAAAATCTTTTACTTTTTACTCTTAAAGTACATTTTTACATGTACTTTAATACTTTCTATTGAAGTAACATTTTCCTGTGATACTTTTATTTTAGTTAAGTAACAAAATTCAGTATAAATCATCAAAATCACAACTTTTGAAGCTTTATAAGAGCTCAAAATTTGTGCGAAATACTTTAACTTTTTACTATTAAAGTACATTTTTACATTAATACTTTCTACTTATTTTTTCATGTAAAAAATCATATGTAATTTACTTGAGTATTTTTTTTGCTGCAGTATCTGTACTTTTACTAAAGTAACAAATTCAGCACAAATCTTCATCAAAATCACAACTTTTGAAGCTTTATAAGAGCTCAAAATCAGCAAGAAAACCTTTTACTTTTTACTCTTAAAGTACATTTTTACGTGTACTTTAATACTTTCTACTTAAGTACATTTTTCATGTGATACTTTTACTTTTACTTGAATATTTTTTGTTTGCTCCAGTATCTGTACTTTAAGTAACACAATTCGGTTAAAATCTTCATCAAAATCACAACATTTGAAGCTTTATGAGACTTCAAAATCTGCATGAAATACTTTTACTTTTGTACTCTTAAAGTACATTTTTACATGTACTTTAATACTTTCTACTCAAGTTAATTTTTTCCTGTGAAACTTTTACAGGATCTTTTTTTTTGCTCAAGTATCTGTACTTTTACTTAAGTCACAAAATTCAGTACAAATCACAAAATTTTAAGCTTTATAAGACCTCAAAATCGGTGTGAAATCCTTATACTTTTTACTCTTAAAGTGCATTTTTCTTGTGATACTTTTCCTTTTTGAGTATTTTTTTGCTCCAGTATCTGTATTTTTATTTAAATAACAAATTTCTGCACAAATCTTAATCAAAATCACATTTAAAGCTTTATAAGATGTCAAAGTCTGCGTGAAATACTTTTTTGCTTCAGTATCTGTACTTTTACTTAAGTAACAAAATTCAGCACAAATTTGTATCAAAATCACAACATTTGAAGCTTTATAAGACCTCAAAATCTTAAACTTTTTACTCGTTCCTTGCAAAATAAAGACAGATAAATACTTATACTGTAACAGACCCAGCTGTAGTCAGAATGCAGGTCCCGTTTTGACTCGTCAGCTTGTTTGGTTTCTACTGTTTTGGTTCCTTGAGGCTGCCGTACTGGGGAAACAGACACACTTTTGCTGAACTTAATCTGTCCAACAAAGTCAAATGCCTGGGTTTTGTTCTGAGCTGGTCCCAAGCACTACAGAGGTCACTTAAAGAATGAGCAGACACTGGAGATTTGCCCGCTCCTGTTGGGTAGGGCTTTTTTAGTGGTTGGTAATAATAAAATTGTGAAACGAGGGCGTAATTAAGGAAAACTGTTCTCTAGAGACCATTTATGACAAACGTGTGAGTCAGTATAGTCACATTTTCTTTGTGTTTTGGTCGTTTTTCTGTATTTTGCCTAAAAAAGTGACAATTTATGCCTCTTTTTACTGTTGGCAGGGATCAGATTGGTCAAAAATAGGGACACCTGGGATATTTCTTGCATAAAACCGGGACAAATCAATGGTTTTGGATAAATCTGCTGGGACAGGGGACCCACACTGTCTATACCAGTCCTATGTTAAATCAGTACGTGAATAAATGCAGTTTTCCTACATTTTTATTGTTTTACTGCAGTAGTCAGTACATAATATGACCAAGTAATAGTAAAATAGTCTAATTTTGGTTTATTACAATACATTTTTAAGCTTGTATTGCTGGTTTTCAGGATGACATGAGTAGGGTGACCAGATTTGGGCTTCTGACGCTGCATTTTTTAACTTTATGGTCATTCGCAAACAAAAATTTTCTGTATTTTGGTGAAACAAACGTGTTGGCGGGGATGAGATTAGTCAAAAATTGTGATAGTCCTGATTTGGTCCTGGTTTAGTCTGAGTTTAGTGCTGGTTTAGACCAAAAATAGGCACACCTGGGACATTTCTTGTATAAAACTGGGTCAAATCAGTGGTTTTGGATAAATCTGCTGGGACAGGGGACACAGGGCTCAAAACTGGGACTGTCCCGGGTAAATAGGGACGTCTGGTCACCCTTAAGTACGCCCACACTGTTATACCAGTTCTATGTTGAATCAGTATGTGAATGAATGCAGTTTTAACATCACCAAGCAATAGTAAAATAGTCTAATTTTGTTTTATTAGAATACATTTTTAAGCTTGCATTGCAGGTCTTTAGGAAAACATGACAATATTCTACTGATACTTTGCAGCATCGATATTCCCTGGGGGTGTGATACTAACTTAGGGTGACCAGAAGTCCCTATTTACCCGGGACAGTTCCAGTTTAGAGCTTTGTGTCCCCCTGTCCCAGCAGATTTACCCAAAACCACTGATTTGTCCCAGTTTTATACAAGAAATGTCCCAGGTGTCCCTATTCTTGACCTATTTGATCTTAACCAGGACTAAACTAAGACTAAACCAGGGCAAAATCAGGACTAAAACAGGACTATCACAATTTTTGACTAATCTGATCCTTGACAACAGTAAAGAGGAGCATAAACTGTCATTTGTTTTGCTAAAATACAGAAAATTTTGGTTTGTGAATGACCATAAAGTAAAAAAATGCAGCATCAGAAGCCCCTCATCATGACTGACACAATCTGGGCTTCATTTGAACACAATCTGACCATGAACAACTCCAAAAAATGAGCTGATTTGTGCTGTTAAACAAGTTCTCGCATAAAAAAATAGTAACTTTCACCTTTTTTGCTGCAAATCAAAAACAAATGAACACTCGTACTGGTTACAGGCTTTGGAAAATGTATGATTTGAATCCATTTTGTGTCTTTTCTTGAGTTTTACGTCTTTTTTACAGCCTTTCTTAATGTGTCACCATGGTCCTTTCTGAACATTCCACCACAGAGATGCATGTAGAACACCCCCAGCGCGATTTCACTGCAAAGTATCAGTCAGATAATACCAGAAAACCCCCAGTGCAACAAACAAACATACAAAAAACATGTCTAATTATCGTGGATGCTCTTATCTGTCGGCACGGCGGCTTAGATGGTCCGGGGTTTGGTTCCTGGGCTGTGTCGGGTTGGGCCAGAGTTTGCATGTTCTTCCTGCGTCCGCAAAGAGTTTCAGGCGCTTTTGTCGCCCCGGTGAGTTACCTACGGGGGCAGGACTCGAATATAAATCAAATCCTTCCTTTCCTGGTGAAATAAAAACACATTTGAACACAACATAAGCGCATTTTTAACCTGTAACATCTGTCGGCAAAATATATATATTGTGCAATCTTTGAATCTCGTCTACTGCGGAAGTGCATTTCAAAATAAGCACTGGTTAAAATAGTTTTCTGGTGTGCACAGGTCCAGTCTGGAGGGGAGGCAGTCGCTGGACGCTCTCGCCCCGGCGCCGGAGTCTCGTTTTGGGGGCAGAGCTCACTGGAAACTGGCCTTGACCCTCCGCAGCGTGTCGTGGATCCTCCGCGTTTGGCGCTCGCTGGTCTGCTGGAAGTTGGCCTGGTTTCCCGAGGCCAGCTGGTGGATGTCGGCGGAGCCCATGCGTGCGATCCGGACCCGCAGGTACGACTGGAGGTCCCGGTCGGGGCTGTAGGGGAACACGGCCTCCTGGAACGCGTGGATCTGGCTCACCACCTTCGCTATCCTCCTGCAGGGAAGAAGAACAGAAGGACGAATGCTGCTGGTGGATGAAATGTCATAGGAAATACGGTTTAATATTCTCACTCTGTTTCTTTATTTCGAGACAGCGAAAAGTACATGTTCAAATCCAGCACATACTTTATTTTTTTAAAGCCAAGGGAGGGGGTTTGATGTAAATTCAAAGGCAGAAACATCATGCAAATGAGAACACAAAAGGGGCAGACGATGTAGTCGACCAATCTCGCAAAATCTGAGAAAACTAAACAATACACAAACACACTCTCATTCTAAAAGGTCCCTTATTACGCAAAATTGACTCTTGTGAGCGTTAAGCCTTGTTATAATGTTGTTCCCTTGTCCGAAAACATACTTCAATTCGTCTAAACAGAAAATAGAAAACTCGACTCCCACCGACTGAATATCTTAAAAGTTCTTTATTACATGGAGCGACGGGAACGTGTTTCGACTAGAAAGATTCTTTGTCAGGGCATGAGGGAGTTAACCCTCAGAAAACCTGTACTTTCGGACTATTTTGTGACCCAGTGAAGAGCTCTACCTCCTCTCTTCATCCGACACCTCAAGCTGTGTTTTGTTTCATTCACACGTTTGCATAATCCTGCATTATTAGTCTGTCTACGTCACCAAAGACCTTGTGATGTCGTGTAGTGGTAGTTTTCAAGTTAACAATCAGTAGTTTTAGCGATTCCAGGGCTGAAATTATCCACATTATTCAAAGTGAAGGTGTGTAGAGTTTAAAATCACAGTGGAGCACTTCCTGTATTACCACATGACATCACGAGGTGGAACAGAGTGTTTTTCATCTGAGAGAAGAGTTAAAGAGAAGCCTAAATATGCTGGGTTTGTGTTAAAGGTGTGAATGAAACAAAAGTTAAGCTCACACTGGAAAAAACAATATCCAGGGAAGTTAAAATCACTTAAATTAAGAACATTTGACTTTATTTGAGTCGATTCAACAAATAAAATGATCTGCCAGTGGAAAAAGTGGTTTTTTTTCTCTTAATACAAGCAACATTTGATTTTGTTTCTTATTTTAAGTGAAAAAAGTTTTTATTTTTTTTATTTTAAGTGTAGCAAGATATCAAAGTACAAGTCTTATTCCACTGGCAGATCATTTTACACTTGTCAAGTTAAATTGATTCAAATCATGATACAACTGTAATTCAAGTCAATTCAATCTTAACTCTTAACTTGACTAGATTTAGTTTTTTGCAGTGTAGCTTTTGATTGAAATGTTATATTTTTACTTGTTATTATACATATTTTATTATATTTTGTTATTTTAGGCGTCTATTAGCTTGAACCCATATTCTTTTATCATTTTTAGGATTTCCAGTGTTTCTTCTGCACCGGGAGTCAATTGCTGATGCCGGGGTCTGTCCTGTTATTTTCATTTTATTTAACCAGGAAAGTCTCATTGAGATTCAAAGATCTTTTTCAAGGGAGTCCTGACCAAGAGGCCCACACAACACAACCCACAAGACGACAATCAACACAGATAAAATGTTAGCGACACAGTTAGAAACATTATCATCGACTGCATTTCCAGGTCCTTCAAAAGAGCATTAAAAAAGCCATAGACACAAGTGATTGAAGTTTCAAAACTCTCTGCAAAGAATTCCAGTCTGGAGCACGATACTGAAAAGACAGTTTTCCTTTCTCTGTTCTCACGGTAGGAACCAACAACGTGTAAACATCCTGAGAACGTAAATTCTGGGTCCATCAGGCCTACGCTGAAGATACACACTAAGGTACGGAGGAAGCAGTCCCGTGGGCTCCTGGTGGAGGTTTGGTGCTGGGGCCTCGTCTCTCCCCTGGGCCCTGTGGCGGCTCCTGGTGTGAACGGCTCCTCTGATGGTGCTTTCTCAGCTGGTTCGCCTGTATTCACCCTCACGTTTTACTACAACGCGCAGTTTACTTCAGTGGGTTTGATCACGGTCGGTCGGAGAGCCCAGTGTCGGGAACTACACCGGAAGTTGCCACTGCAGGTTTCCAAACGTCTTCCTGGTTTGTGACGTACTATACTTCAGCTCCCAGTATTCCCAGTGAGATCAGGCGTTGCCCAGGTATGTCTCCACGCTTAAAAGTTTCGACTGCGCATATAAAACAGTAATCGCACCGTCTCTTGACCTAATTTAAAAAGTCCACGGGAACTCCAGACAGCGCCCGACCTCCGCATCTGGACAAGCGTCTCTCTCTCCCTCCGATCCGGCCCTCGCTCCCGTGTTCTCCATCTGCCTCTCCTGGCTCCTCACCACCGGCTGAACCCAAACAGATGTGCCATTACCGTCCCAGCACCGAGCGCCACGACCCCGGCAGCTGTCCGCCATACCGGAGAGCCCGAGAAGGACGCCGGGAGAAGTGTCCCCGAAGAGCGTGGGCCAACTCTGTCATAGACTGAGACGAGCAAACGGGTTTGGGAGACGAGCTAATGTACAGTTAATGAGGCAGTGTGCACAAGGACGCGGTGAAGTGACATGGAATTACAGTTTAATTCCATCTACTGTAAAATATAGCCCCGGAATATTGATTATAGGCTGAAAATAATGGCAATGACTGCGAGCATATTGTGGGGTTAATGGCTTTACGGGAACACGGGCAATGACATTCTGACGACATTCATGCAGGGATTTTTTTCCAGAATGGAGAATTTGAACGAAATCTAGGCCTTTTAAAAGCACGCTGCAAAAACACGTGGACAAAATGTAAGATATAAACACTTAAATCTATCAGAAAATGACTTAAAAGTGGTGAAATTATCCGTCCATGCAGCAAGATCATTTTACTTGCCAAGTTATCTTAAAATAAACGAAATCTAGAGTAGAATGAAGCAGTCTCTGGTCTAGTAAGTTGATAATAAATCTTAAAACAAGATGAATAACCTGATATAAGTTTTAAAATCGTGGCCAGACGAGAGAAATGTGCATTTGCGGGACATCGCACTGCACGGCGGTGCCAGTAGGGGGCGGGGCTGAGAGGGGCTCCTCACGTACCGCCCGTAGACACCAGTGGCTCTGCTCATCACATAATAACCTGTGTCTGACTCACTGGGGCCGTTAGTCCAACCCAAAAATTCAAATGTTTTGGCCGTAGTTGATCCAAAAGAGAAACTTTTGACCCAAAAGTCCGATTTTTAACAAATCTGCACTAAAATGCCAAAATAAGGCCAGGGACAGGTTTACATTTCTATTTTAGACCCATTTACACCGCTAATCAGTCGGAAAAAGTGATTTTGGTGTTTAGTGGCCCTTTGACTGTTGTCCATTCAGGTCTGGCCATGCTTCCTTTGTAGGGAGTATTATAATCTCTAGTGACGTAGGTGAGACAGAGCTCTCAGCAAGGACATTTCATGACATTTTTTAGTAATCACTTTCCCTCTTACATCTGGCATGAAACAGAGGGTATTTGACTTTTTGACCTTTCTAGCATGTTATAACGCCCCAAATGAAGACGTCAGTTCAGAGGCGGGTCATTTCCAAACAAAAGAGAGAGTTTCTGAACGAGACCTGAGCTTGTTCCACTTGTAGGCTCCGGTGGTGAGTTTGAACGCTCCGATCTCCAGCTGCTGGACGTGAAGGGCCAGGATGTGGGCGGAGGGCAGCGTGGGCCTCCTCCTCGTGTGGTCCCCTCCCATCAGGCACAGGTCGTCGCTCTTCAGAAACACCTGAGCACAGGTACAAACAAAATAAGGCAAGGCAAGTTTATTTGTACAGCACAATTCGTACACAAAGTAATTCAAAGTGCTTTACAGAAGAAGAAATACATTAAAATCACAATACAAACAAATCAAAACATAAATAATCATCATAAAATTTTAAAATAGAGATGAGACATTAAATTAGAAAGAATTAGAGAGAAGAGTAGAGTGCGGAATGGACAATGAAAACAGTAAAAAAAAAAGTAAAAAAAAGTAAATTACAGTTACTCACATCAGTGTAATTGAGTAGTTTTTTTTTTATTTGTAATTTTTTAAGTAGGTCATTTTACTTTTACTCAAGTACATTTTGTATTTTACTTCATTACATTGGAACCCGCCCTCATTTTGAGTAAAATCAGATTGACAGAGAAAAATCTGCCGGAAATGAAAAAAATTGCGTGGGCAGTATTTTCACTATAAAATGTCCAGTCGTTGCGCAGTTTTGGAGCAACTTGGATGATGCTGGTGCTGCGCTACAGATAGATTTGATTTTGATTACATTTTCTAGCTTCAGTGAGCTACTTTTACAAAACAAAAATGCCAGAGAGCTACTAGTTTTAGCGGTCACTAAAAATTCAGCAAAAATAAGAGCCACGGCCTTCGATGAGGTGCAGTTAGATGCCTATAAAACAAACTATTATCCACTTATTAGTGCACAAAGTCAGGCATCAAAATGACACACGCACAATGGTAAAAGGCATTTTCAAAGTTTACTTATTCAGCACAATACATGTAATTCACAAATCCCTGGGCGTTGCAGACCCCGGATATAAAGTCCCTGCACTCGGCGGCCATTTTAGAGACGCCTTTAAACGTCTATTTGAGGTTAATAAGATCAGGCCTTTCTAAATGAACGGCGATTCACCAGTATCTGCACTCTCCGAGGACTGACGCCCAGGAAACATGGTTGAAATCACGATGTAAACTTGATTATAAAGGCTTGAAAAGTCGGCTGCTTTGTATAAAAATAAAGCTTTAACTCTTCTCACAGGTTATTTTGACCCTGCACACCCTGTACTTCACTACGCGTTTAAAAGAATATTTCACTGATTTAATTTTAGAGCTAGAACTTTTCTGGTTGTGGATCTGCCGTGTCATTGCTTCGCCTGGAATGTTTCACAGTTATGGCATTAAATGTATCTATCGCCATGGAGACAAGGTGACGACACAAGGACGAGTTACAGGTCAGGTCTGTGGAAGAGTTTAAAAGAATATACAGTGTATGACTAATTTAATTTTGGTGCTGTAGCTTTTCCGGTGGAGGATCTGCCGTGTTATTGCTTCACCTGGAATGTTTCACAGTATGGCATTAAACTTCTATCGCCATGGAGACAAGGTGACAACACGAGGACACGTTACAAGTCAGGTCTGCGGACGCGTTTAAAAGAATATACCAATTATTTCTTTTTAGTGCTGTAACTCTTCTGGTGGAGGATCTGCCGCGTTATCGCTTCACCTGGAATGTTTCACAGTATGGCATTAAACTTACCTGTCGCCATGGAGACAAAGCGACAAAGCTTAATAAAAACTAAAGCTTTAAAAGCCACTTTTCTCACGTTTTTTTTTGACACTTCACACACTATACTTCACTAACGGCACAAGAAGAGTTATAGTTATTATAGTTAGTATAGAGAAAGAGTTATTTTAGTTTCCTGTTTCAGTTAGTAGTAAATAAAGATAGATTTGTCACAGTTAGACTCACTTTTTTGGATGAAAAGAGCTCTATAAATAAAGTTTGTTTGATTGATTGAAGATCACTGGTGCGGGAAGCTTCAGCGTGACTGGAACGTCGCTCGTACACTTCGGCGTATGATCGGCGGCATATTTGCTGACACTCGCTGTATTGCTGTTACAAAGTGTCCCTATACATTTTAACGGACAATTTCTCTTTCTCTTTGCATGAAAAACTCCTAATACCTGTGGGTCAGTGGATCTGCCGCTCAACCAGTGACGTTTATGTCGAGATCGGGATTCAGACCTCCAACTTCGGCTCAGTGGACAAACGCTCTACCAACTGTAACTGAGCCACTGCTGAATGCTGAGGTATGAGACGCTAGAAACGATCAAAAAACCAAAGAGTTACTTACGGTGCTCATTAAATAGTAGTGTCTCTTTTTTCTCTTTTCTTATCTCAGCAATGAAATCTGATCTCGCGAAATCCCCACGCCACAAGCCGACATATTTTACAAACTGCGAAACGAAATCAAAAGGCACCGGGAATAATCAGAACCGAGACGAGACCTTTTGCGCGCGTGTCTCTTGATGCGCCGCGGAGAAAAGTTTTTGCTACAGCTAAAAATACTGAACTGAAACGCAGAACTGGCGTCGCTCCGGGCCTTTTGTCTTCTAGTCAAACTCACAGGGGCCCGCTGCCACGTCGAGACCGTCAGAAACACTTCAAACTCACAAAGCTAAAAATGTGATTCTCTCTGAGCCGACGCTCGTTTTCTAAATTTAAAATAACAACGAAAAAATGGGTGCGTTTTATGTACGGCTTTTCCGCACGCTCATCGTCCATTCCATCCACCGATACTCGTAATAAACATCAGTACAGATCCGTGAAAATTTGCTAGATCGGGCATCAGCTCCAAAATGTTCTGCAGATATCCTGGTGGAGCCGATAAATTGATGCAATAATCAAAATAATTGACTTACTACGTGATATTTGAACTTTTATTTACACAAAGTTATTCTGTAGTTACTTAAATAAGAGTTGTTTTCAGGAAGATAAAGTCTGTTTTCAGTCCCTGCACCGGTATCGGTTGGTATCGGCAGACATTCGGGTGACAGTTGGTTGAGCGTTTGTCCACTGATCTGAAGGTCGGCGGTTTGAATCCCGCTCTCGACATATGGGTGTGAATGGGTGAGTGGTTCCTTGTTGTAAAAGTGCTCCGAGTGCCTTGAAACTGAAAAAGCGCAATGTAAAAATGGTATCGGAACTACAAAAGCTAGATCCCTACATGTGTTGCTATTGCTAAAACAGACCTGATCTTTAACTTGGCCCAGTGTTGTCACTTTGTCTCCATGGGGATAGACAACAATAATACATTTTATTTATCAGGCGCCTTTCTGGACACCCGAGGTCGCTTTACAACAACATAAACAAATTAAGATTAAAACATACAGTTAAAAGCTACAGTTAAAGTGGGACAGTGTTTAATTGATTGATTGTGTTTAGTGTTGTATTTAGTGCTGTATTTTATGAGTATTTAGTAATGTATTAGACAGTATTTGAATTGACTGATTGTATTTAATTGACTTACAATTAGTTATCAAATATGTTTAATGCCACACTGTGAAACATTCCAGGTAAGACAATAACACGGTAGACCCTCCACCAAAAAAGTCACAGCACCAAAATGAAATCAGTCATACTCTATATTCTTTTAAACATGCCCACCAGGCCTGACCTGTAACTTGGCCTAGTTCTGTCACATTGTCTCCATGGTGATAGACACATTTAATGCCACACTGTGAAACATTTCAGGCAAAGCAACAACACGACAGACCCAAAACCGGATAAGTTAGAGCACCAAAATTAAATCAGTCATCACTGTATATGCTTTTAAACGCGTCCGCCAACCTGACCCTGACCTGTAACTTGCCCTAGTTTTAGCAGCTTTGTCTCCATGGCGATAAGTAAGTTTAATGCCACACTGCGAAACATTCCAGGCTAAGCAACAACACGACAGACCCGCAACCAGAAAAGCTCCCGCAATAAAGTGAAATCAGTCATAAATTATTCTAAACGTGTCCGTGGACCTGAGCTGTAACTTGCCCTAGTTACTTTGTCACTTTGTCTCCATGGTGATAGATAAGTTTAATGCCACACTGTGAAACATTCCAGGCAAAACAATAACATGGGACACACTATCTGAAAAGTTAGAGCAATACAATGAAATCAGTCATATATTCTTCTAAGTGCGTCCACAGGCTTGACCTGTAACTTAGCCTAGTTTTGTCACCTCGTCTCCATGGCGACAGATACGTTTAATGCCACACTGTGACACATTCTAGGCAAAGCAATAACACGGCACACCCTCCATCTGAAAAGTTACAGCGCTAAAATCAAATCGGTCATATATTCTTCTAAGTGCGTCCACAGACTTGACCTGTAACTCGTCCTAGTGTTATCACCTCGTCTCCATGGCGACAGGTAAGTTTAATGCCACACTGCGAAACATTCCAAGAAAAGCAATCACTCGGCAGACCCACAACCATAAAAGTTACAGCGCTAAAAAGAAATGCTCCATATATTCTTTTAAACTCTCCCACAACTTCCTTACTACTAAAACATCGGAGCGTTTTTCAATTTCAACTTTGGCTGTCAGGACCGTCTCCAAACTCGGCCTGCAGAGTTAAGTAGCTTGAAGCAGTTTTGTATTGATTCCTTTGGCCTGCAGGACTCTTCTCGGAATATTGTGCACGGGGTATTCGAGCAGTGATGGTTCGGATGTTTGGGAGGCACCAACCTGCACGGCTCTGAGCTCCTCCAGGATTTCACACACCTTCGTAGGCAGGTGTTTCCAGGCCTGCAGGCGAGAAAAGAGACAGGCTTTTATTTCGCATCTAATACACGACTAATTAAACCACGGCTTCAGCGAGCGAGCTAACGAATTATAACCTGCTTTCCAATGAGATGCACTGTAAAAACAAAGCAAAACAGCCCTTTCGATAGATTTACTTGAGAGTAAGAAGTCACATTTTTAATCTCAGACAAACTAAGTAATACATTGTGCTTATTTGTGATGTTTGAATTGTCTATATTACACTATTTTCTGATCTATGTTAGAATGTTTGGATCATTTAATCGCCAATCTCTACTGAACTAAAGGAAAATAGCAAGTAAAGTGCAGTATTTTGAGCTTTGGAGATGTAGACAGACTAATAATAAAGCGCTACACTACACTAAATATGTGTGAATTAAATAAAACGACTCCAGGTTTGATTATAACATGGCCAAAAACAAACAAGAGTCAATTTTGTGTCATATAGAACCTTTAAGCTATATTTTCTAGAGCTACTGTATATCTGGTGACTTTAATCCATGAAAAAGTGGGGCATTTCGAGCTTAAATAAGTAGAACATCATAAGGTTATGGTAGTTTTGTTGACAACATTGCCGTTGTTTGTCGCGCTCGTCTTGTTGTTGTTGGTACAAGTAGCGTCGTCGCTGCCGCTGAATCAAACGCGTGTTTTGCTTTAAGATGGTGTTTTAAACTCGTTGTGCTTCTGTGGAAAGAGAGTTCATCGCTGCGATATCTGCAAACTACCTTAGTTTCATCTAAAGCCGCGTGTGGACAGACCTGATCACTGACCTAATAACCTGCGCCGCCTTTCAGGTCTCCAAACGCGCTTTCCATAGAGGAGCGTTCAAAATAA
The DNA here is from genome assembly GCA_034769755.1 of Odontamblyopus lacepedii. Taxonomy (NCBI): domain Eukaryota; kingdom Metazoa; phylum Chordata; class Actinopteri; order Gobiiformes; family Gobiidae; genus Odontamblyopus; species Odontamblyopus lacepedii. The sequence continues at coordinate 35,133,054 of CM068354.1, read as the reverse complement.
ACTGTGCGATTAATGTGCGTTAAAAAAAAACATCAGTGCAATTTTTTTTGGTGATTAATCGCATGGGTTAACACGTTAACCCTCTCCCTGCGATGTAGGACTGAGAGGTTCAGGAAATCGTTTATTCCTGCTGCTATAAGACTGTTTAACAGCTCTTGCTAATGTGCGCCTCATTGCTATCGTTAGTAACTTTTAACTATTAACTTATTTATTTTATTGCAAATGTATTTATTTATGTAGGTTTTTTTAAAAATTGGTTCTTAGATTTGTGTGTCTTGTTTAATGTTTATGCTACTGGACAACTTGAATTTCTCCTCATGGGGATGAATAAAGTATATCTATCCATCTTTCTGTTGACAGCCCTACTTCTAAAATTATTCTATGGGCACAGACATTTATAGCGACAGTCTGGAGTTATAATAGTTTTGCTTCGTGCACTGTGGAGTGGGTAAGACTGTTTTTAACTCTCCAAACTCTCCGAATACAAGGACTGGATGGAGGATTTAAAAAAAGCATCTCCACACGTCTCCAACACTCACGAGGAAATGAGGCCCTACGTCCAAACTTCAGAACTGTCCCTTTAAAGTAAAACATACAAATACAACGCACGGTATTCTAAATAGAAGCTAGATAATGTCGATTCTTTTTTTGCAGTGTTTGTGTAAATGCGCGTAGCTTTTTTCTATGCTATGCTAGTGTTTTTAATTACCACTCCTCATAGCTTTCATTCCTCGCCGCTCCGCTCCGCTCCGCTCCGCTCTATTTGAATGCATTAATGCTAATTTCTCATTTGCGCAACTAATTAAACACGGTCTAAAACCAATCACAGTTGAAGGAAACATTTGACTCCGGGGCATCCGACTTATTGCGCGCCGCCGAAATCTCAGCGCTTACGGGTAATTGCCTGACGATCACGTTCTCCAGGCCTCCCAGGATCTGCATGGCGGTGGCGAAGTTCCGGGACTCGTAGCAGTGTTTTCCGATCCACAGATACTTGGTCAGCAGAGCGACTTGGGTCTGGTACAAAAGAGCAGAGGGAACGGTCGTTATGAAAGCAAAGAAACGCAACGCAAGGGGAAGGATATAAATAGGCCCACGCACTGTTGGATAATTACGGTTGTGTAATGAATAGAAAGCACGGGAAACATTAAAAAAAAGCCGTGTCTTATTACGAAACCCGTCGGTAAGTGAGACGTGTATCAGGGAAGCAGTGAGAAAACGAGAATGTGCCGACGTTTTGACCAGAGTTTGCGTCTGTGTTTAGTCTGGCGCCGTAGTCAAAGCCAAACGGCAGCAGAAAACCTGCGATAAGCCGAGTTGTGTAGAACGGAGCAGCTCGGACTCATGTCGACAAAATATACTTCACATAATCAAGTTTGAGATGGAACCAAAATATGTTTTCCTCTGTTTTTGTGTATTTATTTATGGGTCACTTCAGGTTAAAGAGACTTGAATGAAGAAGCTGTAGTAGTAGTTTCAGTAGTGGTAGTAATAACAGTAGGAGGAGGAGTAGGAGTAGTAGAAGAAGTAGTAGTAGTAGTAGTAGTAGTAGTAGTAGTAGCAGTAGCAGTAGTAGTAGCAGTAGCAGTAGTAGTAGCAGCAGTAGTAGTAGTAGTAGTAGTAGTAGTAGTAGCAGTAGCAGTAGTAGTAGTAGCAGTAGTAGCAGTAGTAGTAGTAGTGATGTAGCAGTAGTAGTAGTAGTAGTAGTAGTAGTGGTAGTGGTGGTAGTGGCGGTAGTAGTGGTGGTAGTGGTAGTGGTAGCGGTAGCAGTGGCAGTGGTAGCGGTGGCAGTGGCAGTGGTAGTGGTGGTGGCGGTGGTAGTGGTAGCGGTGGTAGTAGTAGTGGTAGCGGTAGTGGTAGTGGCAGCGGCGGTAGTAGTGATGGTAGTGGTGGTGGTGGCGGTAGTGGTGATGGCAGTAGCGGTGGTAGTGGTGGTAGTAGCGGTGGTAGTGGTAGTGGTGGTGATGATGATGGTAGTGGCGGCAGTGGTGGTAGTGGTGGTGGTAGTGGTAGCGGTGGCAGTGGTAGCGGTGGCAGTGGTAGTGGTGGTGGCGGTGGTGGTAGTGGCAGTGGTAGTGGTAGCGGTAGCGGTGGTAGCGGCAGTGGTAGTAGCGGTAGTGGTGGTAGTGGTGGTAGTAGTGGTGGCGGTGGTAGTGGTAGTGGTGGTAGTGGTGGCGGTGGTAGTGGTGGCAGTGGTAGTGATAGTGGTAGCGGTGGCGGTAGTGGTAGTGGTGGTAGTAGTGGTAGTGATGGTAGTGGTAGCGGTGGTAGTAGTAGCAGTGGTAGTGGTAGTAGCGGTGGTGGCAGTGGTGGTAGCAGTGGTAGCGGTAGCAGTGATGGTGGTAGTAATGGTAGCAGTAGCAGTAGTAGTAGTAGTAGTAGTAGTAGCAGTAGCAGTAGCAGTAGTAGTAGTAGTAGCAGTAGTAGTAGTAGTAGCAGTAGCAGTAGTAGCAGTAGCAGTAGTAGTAGTAGTAGTAGTAGCAGTAGTAGTAGTAGCAGTAGCAGTAGTAGTAGTAGTAGTAGTAGTAGTAGTAGTAGTAGTAGTAGTAGTAGTAGTAATAGTGGACCAAAACCTGTCTTATTTGCACAATACAATAGTAATGATTTGACAAAATAATTGCATTAAATCATCATAACTTTCTGGTTGGGGGTCCGTCACCTGCTTGTTTCTATGGATACGTCACTGCTCTGCTCTGGAATGTTCCACAGTGTGACATTAAACAGCTCTACTTTACACTTATCCAATGACAAGTGGCTTTATAGCTCAAAAATACCTTGGAAAAACAGGCATGGTGACTGTGCGCGGGGTCTCCTCTCCACAGACCTGACCTGTAACTCGGTCTGGTTTGGTCTCCATGATGATTTGAAGGGCCCTCCACCAGAAAAGTTCCACAATGCACCTTTAAATGCCTAAATTGTACTGCATTTCGGATGAAATTGATGACTTACTGTGTTACGTTTCCTGTATTTTCCAACTTTACGGTTTTCTACTTTTCTTCACAGCCAATTTCACTGATGCGAAATTATGATAAATAATAGTTAAACAAAAGTCCTAATTAGTAGTACTCGTAGTATTCGTAGTATTCGTAGTATTCGTAGTATTCGCAAACCAACCTCTCATTTGCAGGTGTGAGATTTCGGCGAAACACTTTAAACTCCTCGACGAAGGGCAGGGACACTCGCTCGCTAATAACAGGCTCCGAAAGGTTCTAATTAAGTCTCTATTTAACGGTTTCCCGTGAATCATTTTGCCCCATCAAGGCCGAGTCGCTGAAAAACGCTGCTCCACTTTAAATAAAACTCGGAAAGAAAACAAAGTGAGAGTCTTTATACCGTCATTTATCGCATATTTATTAAGTTAAGTCGCACAAGTTGTTGCACATGAGAAAAAATGATATCGTGAGGTTGTTTCGCCCTGAATTTCCCTTTGGTTCGGACTAAAGAAGAGTTAAAACTACGGAAGATCATTTGTTCCATGAGATTTGTGATTTTAAATACCGCAAAAATCCTCACTTAGATTTTTTTTTATCTGAAAAAAGATGAATTCTGAATTTTAGGTGCTGAAATTTTACGTATATTTTTTCAGTATATCCTCCTGAGACTCGGCCCATTAATTTGTGTCCATTAAAGTGGACAGTGAGTTATTAGGATAATAAAGGAACCCAACAGGAGTTAGTTTGTGGCTGCACCATGATGAAAATGAAAAATGAAGAAATTAAAAACTTTTGAGGCGACTGGCGAAGACGCTGGTCATCAGGAAAGTTGTTTTTGTTCGGTCACGTGGATTTAACACCAAAATGTCCCCGGCGTCCACTGCAGAGGACGTGTTACAAACTAAAACTCAACAAAATCCAAATGCTACGCTGTTTATTTACCTCCAAATAGACAGAAAAAAATATTGCAATACACTTTTTTTCTTATATTTCAAATCGTCACCTTGCTAAAATAATCGGCTAAGTTTTTTTGGGGCCAAATTAGACTTTTTTGCCTTAATCTTCAACCTAAATCACATTTTGGGTACGTTTTTTGCCACTGAATTGTATTTTAGAGGAAAATATTGCTGATAAATTCGGTAAATGTGCATTTTAGAGGATACTGACGACCAGGGCTCTACACTAACTTTTTTTTTCAGTGCCCCTAAGTCAAAAATTTTAGGAGCACAGAAAAACAAATGGGGGCACAAATAGGTTTTAGTTTTGAACGTTTATTACAGTGCAGAACTTGCGCACACCAACTTATTTGAATGAATTGTATACAAAAAACACAAAAGAATTATGACTGTACTTTTCCTGCACAATCACTGTGTTTTTAATCAGTCTATCTCCATTTATCTGATTAATATTCATTTAGACTTAAAATAAGCCAAACAGACTGTACTGCACTGAAACACTCTGCGCCCCTTTTTGGACCTAAGCGAACAGACAAGAACATTCACACAGACAGTGGCTCCTCTTTTCTGCATCACTCGAGGAAAAACTAAAACTAAAACACAACACTACCCACAGTTTGAGAACCTCTTCTTTAAGAGAACTTCCACTGGCACTTTACACAAAACTGCTTCAATGTGAATAAAGTGGGTAGAATTTTTAAACCTGTATTTTCAAATTCCTGGAGTTGTGACAAACAGATTAATTTGGCATTTTCTTTGGCAAACTTCAGCCCACATATCGCCTGCTCTGTGCCGTAGCTCTGCTCTGTGCGGACACTGACATAAAATTAGTTTTTTTCACAGGGCAGATGTTTAACCTGCCCTGTGACGCAGGCTGAGGGTGGAGCTGTGGACGAGCTGCGCGCTGGCGGTGCAGTGTCCACGGGCTCCAGCACACAGGTCCTGCACACTGGTACAAGTTTATTGGCGACAGCAGCGGCCGTAATGAAATATGATGCACTCAGTATTCAGACATCGAGTCCGAGACGTGACCGAGTCCAAATGCGCTCGAGTCCGAGAAAAGACAGAGACAAAGCTCTGGCTTTAGAGAGGGAAGTCCAGCGGCACAGGGGAATCTACTGAGTGGAGGGACAGGTGTGGGTCCTGCTGCGGTGCCGCTCCTCGTTTAAGGGGGCATGGGTGTGTTTTAAAGTGGAGTTTGTTCGTATGAGTGATATCGCTGCACACCCGGAGCTCGTATGCTGGGGTCGTGCGCGGTCGGAGGTGTCGTGCCCGGGCACGGTTCGGTTGCGCTCGCGCTGGACCTGTCGCGCTTTAGGGGTGATCCAGGCCTGGGCACGATTCTGAAGTCCTAGTGTGAGTTTGCCCCTAATGTTTGATACATTTAGAACGTTTAACTCGTCATGTTGCGTCTGTGCGCAGCTCCTTATTGTGCTGCAGAAGCACTCGCACTGGTGCGACTGTTTTATTTTCCTCGTTCACACAACGAAATATTTACTCGCAAATGTGAGTGAAATGGGCGCACTGTAGAGCCCTGCTGACGACAATGAATTTGAGTATTTTTAGAAGATGAATTTGAAATCTTGTATTTATGGAAATTAGAATGAATTAATTCTGATTGTTTTAAATGTTTAATGATGATTTTGATTGTGGTTATTTCAAGGAGACACTGTTCCTGATGAAATGTTGTTAGAGTTGGTTTAATGTAAATAGTTTCTTGAATATGTTTTGGACCTGCCCAAGGATGGAGGCAGATGGGAGTTTGTATGTAAATCTGGCATCTTTTCTTTCTCAGATGAACGTTTTCTGTGCACTGTTCTTGTTTTAAATAAATACATAAACAAAATGAAAATATAAAACCACTTGTAACTGAATAAATGTAAGGCAGAGCAATGACGTATCCATAGAAACAAGACATCGTGCACCTTTAAATATAATAATCTTACTGTTTATTGGCACTTTAAATGAGAAATATCAAAGTCTTTCATTTAGGATTAGGGTTATTAAACATACGCTCAATTCAAATCATATTTACAGCTAAGAAAATTCAATTTAAGCTCAATAAATAATTTGTGAGGCGACACATGAGGTAATTTCATAATAACTGTTACCTAGCAACGCCTAACTAACCTAATTCATATGTTTATTTATCGGTGACGCTTCACCACATGTCGTGTCTTTTGTTTTTATTTGACTGGTTTTAGTGTTTTTAAGACTAGTTTGATTAAATCTGAGCGTTTATGTGATCGTTATTTTATTATTGTTCTTCCTGTTTGTGCAGCATTTTGGAAACTGTTTTTGAAATGTGCGATAGAAATAAAGTGGATTGGACGTCTGAAAACAAAACACTAACCAGGATTTATTCTTTTAAATCTAGACAAAAAACTTATTTATCTTGTTTTAAGGGATATGTACTGAATGACGGCTACACTGGAAAAAAACAATATCTAGGTGAGTTAAAATGACTTAAATTAAGAATATTTTACTTTATTTGAGTCGATTCATCTTGACAAGTGAAATTATCTGCCAGTGGAATAAGTGTTTTTTTCTTAATTCAAGCAACATTTGATTTTGTTTCTTATTTTAAGTGCAAAAAGTTGTTTTTTTTATTTTAAGTGTAGATGTATTTTCATATTTTAAGTACAAAAATCGTATTGCACTCACTATTGCAGATCATTTAAATTGTCAAGTCAAATTGACTCAAATCATGGTAAAACTTTCTTAATTTAAGTAATTTTAGCTTGACTACATTTAGTTTTTTGCAGTGTAAATATGTAAGAATATGAAGTTTATTTCAAGAAATAAACTTTTTCTTATGTAGTTTTTATATCTATAAACTAGAATGCACAAAACAAGCAAAACAAGTGTTAAGATGGAGTTTAAGACATTTTTTCTGGATGTAAATGAGTCGATCTTGGACTGAAACTGTCCAGTATCTCTGAACCTTCTGTTTGTAACATGGAAAGATTAAAAGATTTAAACGTTTTAGGAAAGAACTAAAATCAAGAATAAAACCGTCAATAACAAGCTTAATATTCTAGCTTTAAGAATTTTCATCTTAATTTATTCCTAGAATTAGTGTTATTATTATTAGATTATTGCAGGCATATCCAAACTGTGGCCCTCAGGCTTCCAGGTGAATTGGCTCATGTTACCGCAGTAGTACTTTTTACTGCATGTTTATGAAATCTACCCTGATCAAGCAAATGTAGTGAGTCCTTTTGAGGGTCTAAGCCTGAACACAGGTCTGGAGGGTCATTCAGACCTGTTAGAAATGCACAGATTTGACTTATTCACTGTTTTGACCCTCAGTCTATGACCCTTGATCGGCCCTCACGCTGGTCTGTGTTTTAATATGTGGCCCTCGATGAAAAAAGTTTGGGCACCCCTGGATTACTGCTTAGAATAAGTGATTTTATCTTATGTTGAGATTTATGAAGGCCGAGATATATTTTCTTATTTTCAGATTTCTTGATGAGTAAATTTCACTTCCTGCACTGGTTGATAATATTTCGCTTGTTTCTTGTGCATTTTCTCTTAAAACCAGTGCACTTTTCTAGTTTTTAGGAGGGGGATTTTTGCAGTGTGGTCACCCGGCCCAGTGACAGATACAGAGTGAAGCCACAGTTGGTTTGAGCCGCCTGACACTTTGCGCTGTGCCCGATGAGGAATCGAACCCACACGCTGGGAGAGTGATGCGCCGGCCCGGCCCCGCGCCCTGACCCCGGCTGAGCGATGGCGGGCGAGGTTATCCGTGTTATTGACGTTACGGGGAGAGGGAAAAGAGACGTCACCTTCACGGAGTCACACAGCAGCGCTTCAGCACACACCCAGTGGGACACGGCGTCGGAGTGCACGAGCAGCTGCTGCAGAGCGCTGTGGTCCGCCGACAGAGCGCCGCTGCCCTCTGCTGGACACGCCGGGGACGACACGTTTCTGAGGAGATGAACAAGGAACAATTAGACAAACTTTATTGAGCCACAAGGGAAATTATTTGGACACAAAGCTCACACATCACAATATATTACAATATGAAAGAGAAAAAATATGAATGGTCATGCTAAATTCTAAATAAGTAGCAAAAAGAACGCAAGACACGTGAAATAAGACATAATTATATAAATGTAAATGTACAACTCCAAATAAAACAGGAAAAAAGTAATAAAATATAAAATCTCAACTCATAGGAAGACAGTGCAAAAATTATATGATGACTGACAACATAAGGGTGAGTTGTTGTACCCAGCAAAAAGTGGAGTGTTAAAATTGACTCTCACAGAATCAATTTGAACATTTTCTCGGGGTTTATATGAGTCCAGTCTGTTCTAGAGTTAATTTAACATTTTTGGAAATGTTAATGAAGTAACACTGGACCAAAGTTCCCGTTTAACCCCGAAATCAAGAGTTATATTGACGTTTTGAGAGTAAACGGAGAACACTTTGTAGGGTTATACTGATTTAGCTGAACAACACACAGAGGTGTTTTATTTTTACACTTTATTTTAGTTAATTTAAGATGAACTTATGCACAAAACTGGTTCTTCTCTGGTGAGAGTTTGAAGTGGTGGGTGGGAGGTGCCAAATCAACTGTATCAACTCATATTACCACAATTTGAACCTGTATTTAACTTTCAAATTGTTAAAATAACACTTTTTGGGTTAAAAACAACGCTGAAATATTTTACCCTGAAATTGTAAGCCTCTAGTTTTTGCTGTGTACATTTGTAAGGAGTATTATAGGTCTGTAGGTTTGTATTAAGACGTCCCTGTAGAACACACCTCTGTCAAACGTAAGTGTTGAACCGCACAGTCCTGATCTGATCTACACTGTATCATAAACTATAAGAATGAAAACGACTTTTTCTCCGAATATAATGGTTTCTATACTTAACTTATACATAGTGTGAGCAGATTTTCAACATTCAAAACTGGGACACACTCCGGTTGGGCTGGTTGATGTAAATAAAACTGTGAAAAGAGCGCGTCACATTGTCCTTTCTCGACTCATTCGTGGGCCGGTCATCATCAGAGGGAATTCTGTCGGTATATTTTCAGTTACAGTTTATTGTGTTTTAGCTTAACAAATGACAATAAATGCCTCTCTTTACTGTTGGTGGGTAACAAATTGGTCAAAAATAGGGACAACTGGGGCATTTCTTGTATAAAACTGGGACAAATCAGTGGTTTTGGGTAAATCTGCTGGGACAGGGGGCACAGGGCTCAAAACTGGGACTGTCCCGGGTAAATAGGGACGTCTGGTCATCCTACTTACAGTGCTTAACAAATTTATTAGACCAACACCCAGTATAAGGTGCTTACCACTGCTGTCATACGTAATTTAACAGTATTTCTGTTTACCAAAATATCTCTTTATGTTTTTATAATGGTTAATCCACCAGTTTATGCCAGATCGTTTTTTTTTTTATCAAAACCAATCAAATCTTTAATGCTAAAACAGAACTATTGTTGCTGTACGTGCATTTTCCAAAAGTTGTTTTCCAAAAGTGACTCCAAAGTCTCATCCAAAGTCTCTGGGAACAGCTGAAACTATTTGGAACTCAATAACAAAAGAGACTTTGCAAAACGACTTGAAAACAAAGCAGCAGGAATGCAGCTGTTATCTGCGCCAAAGGTCACACAAAATATTCACATTTTTGGTTATTATTTGTGAACAAGGACTATTTGGTTCTTCCAACTGGTCATTTTCTTAATAAACGAATAATGAAACTGTTCATTTGAAAGTTCTTGATTTACTGTGAAGTTATTTCTGTTCTTGTTTTCATGACAGGTGGTGTAGTACATGTGTTAAGCACTGTGTACCGCACTGTCACTTGTTTAGTTTAGTTTAGTTTATTAGTTTATTTGACAGGGACAATGCACATAAAAACATTGACCTAGACAAAAGAGGTAATATGTTTGTGCCAGGTTATAGCAAATATGCTAATTTCCACCTGCAGTCCCAGGACAGGTTGATATAAAATGGCAGATATGCCAATAAAATAACATGAAAAACAACTTACAAAATGGTAACTCAGTCCTAAAGATAAGATCAGACACATTCATACATCACAACCACACGCACTATATACATATATACATTTCATATTTCTGTATTCACACAGTTCATTAATGTGTGCATGTTTGAGTGGATAAAAGCCATTGTTTGGTCAGACGTGCAAACATTCCATAACTTGTGCATGAGACTATTTCAGATGGCAGCATGTTCCAGAGGCTTATGGCTTTGTACGAAAAAGAGGACTGACCAAACGAGGTTCTAAACTTCGGAACAGTGCACTGTCCTCGGGCTGTGGAGCGTGTGGCTCGGGAGCTCCTCTCTAACGTGAGCACCACAAACTTTTTCAGAGGGGGAGCAGCAGCGCCATGAATGATTTTGAACAATGTTATAATTTCATTAAATTTAAGCAAGTTTTGAAAATTTAGCAATCTGTATTTCACCAAAATTGGGCAATGGTGGTACAGACGAGATTTTTTGTCATGTATTTTTAGTGCCTTTTTATATAATGTTTAAATATCGCTTTCTATTACAAGCTAAATTATCAGCCAAAGGGGCATTTAAAGTAAAAATGTATTTGCACATTGGTGGATTTATTTTCTCACTTTAACCTTAAATAGTCTTGAATCCAGTCGGAAATTCTCAATCTCAAATAATCTTAGTCTAGTCCAAACTGAAAACAAGATTCATATTGTAAATTCAGGGCATTTAAACTATTTTTACAGGAACTTCTCTTTCTACATTTGAGTTTGACTGTGAGGTAAACAGTCTAATATTTGACAGGAGTGTTTATTCGTTTCTTACTTGTTTGTGCTCAGGGCGTTGTCCGTGACCCCCTGTGTTCTGGAGTTCAGAAAATGAACCGGGTGACACCTTCGGAAAATCTCCTGCAACAAAAGACAAAGAAGAAGAAAAACTGTCACATTAAAGATAAACATGAAGTGTGAACGTGTCGCCCTCTAGTGGTGATGGGTAAAAAATAATCTTTACAAATAAAAAGGTGAATGATCCGTGCATCAGTGGGTCAGATCACAAAGGTAAGAATCCAGAATGTGTGGATTTACAATAAACTAACTATAAACTCCATAAACTAACGAAAAACTAACAAAAATCTCAAAAAACGAACAATAAACTCACTCAAAACACAATAAACTTACTAAAAACTCAATAAACAAACTAAAAACTAACAAACTGACAAAAATCTCAATAAACTAAAAATAAACTAACAAAAATCTCAATATACTAACCATAAACTAACAAAAACTCAATAAACTAAAAGCAGACTAACTAAAAACTCAATAAACTAACAATAAACTATTTAAAAACCCAATAAACTAACAATAAACTCAATAAACTAACCATAAACTAACAAAAAACTCAAAACTAACAATAAAGTCACTAAAAACTCAATAAACTAACAATACACTAACTAAAAACTTAATAAACTAACAAAAAAATCAATAAAATAACTAAAAAATAACTAATGTGCCCCATGGGGTTGTGATTCTAACTGAAGGCTCTGCTCTGCTAAACTAAGAATAAACTAACTAAAAACTAAATAAACTAAGAACAAACTAACTAATAAAAATTAAATAAACTAACTAAAAACTAAATAAACTAAAACTAACTAAAAGCTTAATAAAGTAACAATAAACTAACTAAAAACTCAATAAACTAACAAAAAACTAACTAAAAACTCAATAAACTAACAAAAAAATAACTAATGTGCCCCATGGGGCTGTGATTCTAACTGAAGGCTCTGCTCTGTCTGAAGCGTCTTAGACTTTAATCTGAGCTTTAATTGAACACAAAATGTGAACTCTGACCTCTCTACCCGGTCTGGAATCACTTCTTTCTCGAGTGCATCACGTGTGCACTGTGTCACCGTGGTAACTGCTGAACCTCCCGCCCACAGACACACACGCAGAGCGGCCCCAGAGTGACCTCACTGCAAAGTAAAGCGCACATCACCTGCTCTACGAGGGTGAGCTGCTGGGCAAGGTGCTGTGGGCCGGACTCGCTCTGGCAGAAGGGCAGCCTCTCCTCACTGTGCACACAGGAGCCGGGCAGGTCCTCGAACAGAGAGCCGTAACAGGGCACGGGGAGGGCGGCCGCGATGGAGAAAGACTTGTCCTTGGGCAGAGCGGGCGAGGGCTCCACCACACGAGAGATACGCCACTGAGGAAAACACCCACCCACAGCCCAGAGGTTTGTCTTTAGTTTGGTGGTGATGGTGGAGCTGCAGGGGCATATTTAGCCACTACACCTCACAGGTGCCCCCCCCCCAGCTTAGTTTATATTACACATAATATACATGGGTATATTAATAGTCTGCTTACTAAAGACAAACTAAGAATAGTTTCCTATATCGGCATAAAAACTATTTCACACGCCCCACAAAAGAGCTTTTGGTTAAAACTACAGTCCTGCCGATCACTGACTTTGGAGACTTAAGCTGAGTTCCATTACACCCGTTACCTTTACCCCTCTGTTTTGTGCGTTCACGTGTAGGTTTAGGGGTGTCCCAGTTACCCTTATGGCAGAGGGGTAGGGGACAGTGGTCGGGCTATAAACCCCTCCAAATGAAGAGTTTTATCATCATGCCTTGCGAATCACCGGCAAGATCCCTGCTGCCACGACCAAAGAGACCAAAGAAGTTCACAAATGTATTTTCTCCATTATTTACGGTTTAAAATTCGTGATAACCGCTGTATTGTCTTAAGTTTAACGTTGTTCCAGTGCGTAATGGTCATTTTCTTCATAAAATACACGAAAAAATCTTTAGAACTGCATTGACTAGTGCCATGTTATCTGTGACTTGAGTGATCGGTTGATGCGTGGAAATAAAGTCGTGAATGAATCGCGAGCGTCCGTGCTGCACAGTTGTTATTTCAATATTGTAACCCAAGTAAATGAAAGCACCACTGGTTTAACCCTTAGAGAAGCTCAGGTCGTGTTCTTTCCACTGGTCTGTGTGTTTCTGCTCTGACGCTTACGTAAAAGCTTGTGGAGACTTCTGATGACGTATGTGATGGTTGAAGGGGGGGTCCCAATTGGTAGGGGTCGACTTTCAGCCCCTGCCTCAGCTCACTCCTGCACATTCACAGCTCTAGCCACACACTGCGCTCCAACAAACACAAGACCCTGGTTGTGCGTAAAGCCCGCGCAGCTTTAGGCCGCTCCCCATTTCAGTTCTCTGCAGCAAATGACCTGACGCACCTTCAACAGGCTCTAAAACCGAGTTAATTCTTACATCCGTCGACTTTTAAAAGCCCCATCCAGAGTATTCTGCAGAAACGGGCTAATTAAATAGACCTTTGTGAAAAAAATAAGACATGGACGACATAATTTAAGACTTTTTAAGGCCTTAATTTAGGAACATGAAATTTATGATCTTTTTGAGACTTTTAAGACCCCGCGGCGACCCTGTTATTAGTCTGTCTCCATCTCCAAACCTCAAAATGCTCTGTTCCACCTCGTGATCTCACGAAGCAGCATTTTTCAAGCTACTTTTACCTTTTGTTTAGTAGAGAGTTGCAATTCCAGGGCTGAAATGAGTCAAATGATTCTAGTGAAGGTGTGCGGAGTTTAAAAACCCAGTGGAGCACTTCCTGTATTACCGCATGACATCACAAGGTGGAACAGTGTTTACCATTTGAGACAAGAACTCAGTTTTAAATATGCAGGATTTGTGTGTTAAACATGTGTGAATGAAACAAAACACAACTCCAGGTCTGTTTGTGATGAGGAAACGTTATAACATAGATCAGAAAATAGTGTAACATGGACCCTTTAGTTAGTTAAAAATAAAAATCTGACAACGGGTACAATATATTTGGAAGAAAACCCAACTCTACGTTAAAGGTGCGTTCCACAGTTTGGCATTAAACTCATCAAGCGTGTCACACGACCGAGCCACGTTACAAATAGTAGGAGGATTTCATGTTTTTCATCGTATTTTTGAGCAATAAAAACAGCTGTAATTGAATAAACGTCCCTTTTGTGGCTTTTCTTACCCTTTTGCCCAGGTCCTCGTTGGAGGAGTGGAGACAGACCAGGTCGTCCTCCTCCACCAGGCTGAGCTGACTGCCGCTGTGCAGGGCTGAGGTGGTCTGAGGGGGGCTGTGCAGGGCAGAGAGAAGAGCCTCCCCACGACTGTCCACCGGGATCACCTGAGATATTCCAGATACTGAGTTGGTTTGTTTGTGTTTTTCTTCAGTCAGTTTACATAATCATTCATCATTTAACAGTGATTTAACACAGAAATTATGCAGCACAAAAGTTATTCTACAGACTGAAGGGGTTTAGGCTGAAGTTTCAACACTTATTTTGCCAAAACCCTATTAACGTATAGAACAGGGGACAGAACTGTTTACAAAAAATATATATATAATAATCTTTTATGAGTGCAGGAAGGAAAACATACTTGGTTCTTTTAGTATACGCACATACACACTACACACAATCCAATACACATATTAAACTCCATATTGTTTTTAAACACAATTCACTCGTCATCAGTCCATTTCACTTTTAAAGTTATATATAGTAGGGATGTAACAATAATGTAAATATGGTGATATCGTATCGTCAAAGGTCTCACAATAATATCGTGGACCATCACAATATATCGAATCACAAGTCTCTTTGCTTAAATGAACAGTTCTGATGCAGAAATAGCTTAAAAAACAGAGGGAACTACATAGACCATGATCCTTTGCTCCGTTTCAGTGCAGACGACATGAAGAAATAACTGTTCTAAGCACTTTTACATCTTCATTCTTTGGATTAAGTCTTGTGAAGGTGTTTTTAGAGGAAAAAGTAGCAGATTCATACAAAATATTGTCATAAATATGGTACAGTGAGATGTTTATGGAGAAACTATTGTACAGAGAGATTTGGATTTCGTTCCATCCCTAATGACAATAAATGTTGTACCAAATCAAAGCATTTTATAATGTCAGTCTTGTTATTATGTAGAATATCGTAATATCGTGAGCTTTCCCACGATGTCGCAATAAATATCGTGCTGTGAGGTTCATACCAGGATGATATTGTATTTATTGCATATTATTTATTGCAATATTTTGTGGAGTCTCACAAAACTGTGAATCTGCTACTTTTTCCTCTAAAAACACCTTCACAAGACTTAATCCAAAGAATGAAGATGTAAAAGTGCTTAGAACAGTTATTTCTTCATGTCGTCTGCACTGAAACGGAGCAAAGGATCATGGTCTATGTAGTTCCCTCTGGTTTTTTAGCTATTCCTGCATCAGAACTATTCATTTAACCCATTTATGCCAGTTGCTGCATATTTCAACATTGTTGATTTGTCCTCATTTTCATGATGCGAATTTCATTTCATTTTTCATTTCATCAGATTTTATGACACAATGTAATAAAAGCTGGGAGTCTTACCTTCCAGTTTTTATGTGCTTCAGAGGCTGAGATATTAAGGTTTTCATAAACTTGGACAATCTTTCAAAAACACTCAGGAGATAAGGACCTTTACCTTAGAGCAGCGCAGGTTTTTATAGCTGTTTTTTGCAGATGTTTTAGGTATAAATGGGTTAAGAAAAAAGACTTGTGATCCAATATATTGTGATGGTCCATGATATTACTGTGACACAATATTTTGGTTAATATTACATCCCTAATTATAAGATACTGTAAAGTGTTGCTGTGCTTTAAGGATTATTCTCTGCATAGTATGGGGAGGGTGTCATACGTACTACAATTTAAGATACACTGAAGCAAAGCTAACTGTACTTTGAGGTATTCTTAATTGATATGTAAAGTTATTGGCAAGAAAAATGTGCGTCTCCAAACCTGCGTGTTAATAAAGTTTTCTATGGTCTCCACGAGGCTGCTCCTCCCTGTGAAGTCCACGTCTTTACAGTGAGAGACCCAGAGCTGCAGCAGGTCCAGGCTCCTGTGGAAAACCTTCAGACTGTCCCCAGACAAGTCCGGACCCTCCCTGCAGACAGAACATATGAAGGAGTTTTGAGATCTTGGGGTGGATTCACATTTGCACGTAAACAAGCAGCTTTCAAACTTTTCCCTCCAAATATGACCAAAGAAAATATTGGGTTTTCTGAGTCCATATTTGGAAAAAAAAGTATATAACAGGACTATTCTAGGTTTAATCTAGGGCTAAACCAGGTCTAAAAGTGGACTACATACCACACATACCACATCCACTGTAGTTCTAAACAGAAAATTATCCAAAAGAGGATAAAAACGGGATAAAATTAACTCCCACAAACTGAAGAGCTGCTTGAAGGAGCTTATGCACCACCCGTAGTACACATCACACCGTTTGAGAAACACAAACAACCTCAAAACCAGGACTAAACTGGGACTAAATCCAAAACTTATTCTGGACTAAAACCAGACCAGAACCAAACCAAGTCTACATCAGGACTAAACTGGGCCCAACATATGATTTCTATGGGCCAGAATCCATGTGGGTTTCAGAAGGATGAACTATAAGGACCATTGCCAAAGTGATCAACAATTTAAAACTAAATATTATATCTTTTGTAGAGATCGACCGAGATATATATATATATTTTTTTCATGGCCAATGCCGATACCGATTGTTTAGAATACAGAGCAACCAATGGCCGATAAGCTCTGCCAGTATATTTGGGGCGATATGTAGGGCAGATTTATATTATTTTCCCCAAATTATCTCATTCAAATTTAAATCAAACTCAACCTTTTTAACCAAAAACCTTCAAGAGACGTGAAGATGCGTTTTGTGCAGCTCTCTTCATGTGTTAGTGTTAATATAAAGCTTTGTGTATTTTTTAAGCAGCAGATCGACCAAAATAAAACACAAATATCTCAGCCAACTGATATATCAGTTTATATCTAGACGGGAATGGGAAAACATTATTAATAGAACATTTGAATTGGACGTAGTTTAGTAGACACACATTATAGGCTCAATCTTACCTTGCGGCGCTCATAAACTTGTCCATTATAAACTGTAGCAGCTCCTCCGGGCTGCAGAAGTAACGGAAAGTGTAGAAGAACTGCTGGATGTAGCCCTCCATCGTTGCATTTCTGTGACAAAAGAACTACTTTGATGACACCTCCGATCTCCTATTATCTGTACATTCATGACAATGATTAATCTTATTCTTGCATAATTGAAATCATCATAATTTAGTAACAAGAGGCGGATTGTGAGTTCTTCAATGAAGTGCAGTTTCAAAGCTTTATATAAAACTGACTTTGCCTGAGGCGGAGGGAACTGAAAGTGGGTCAAATATTTTCTACTGCAGACGATAAAGCAGAAGAAATATGACACATAAGGAAGAAAAGAAGAACTTTTATAGCCAGCGGTATTTTAGATTTACAGTATGTGTAGGAGCTTAAACTGGGAACATCTGTATTATAACGGTCAGACCACTGATACGCAGTGATGCTGGGGGTGTTCAACATGTATGTGCACTGGAGGAATGTCCCACAGTTACCATGGAGACACATTAGCAAACACTGTCATATATATTTTTAAAAAATCTGAATGCTCAAGAAAAAAATGGATTTAAACAACAAACTTTCAGGAGCCTGTGATCAATAGAAACCTTCATGGTTCTGTTTAGGTGTTTGATTTTCAATAAAAAGCTGAAAAACTGAACAATAAATACATTTTCAGTAGAAGAGATCTGATTTCTGGGGCAGTGTGAGTCGCTCTACAGCCATTTACTTATTTAAAATCAAACAGAAAATGATGGTTGTGATTGTCTAATGTTTGTAAAATCCACACAGAATCCCCCGCTCGCCCCGGTTTACCTGGCGAAGAGGTGGGCCATGAGTCCCAGAGGAGAGCCGAGCTGCAGAGTGCTCCTCCCTTTGCAGCAGCTGAAGGACAAAACCGAAGAATCCTCTGAAGACTGCAGCTCCAGACCGTCAGCTCCACCATCAGCCAGAGAGGGCAGCAGTGACACCTCCAGCCCCCACTGGTCAATGCTCAGAACCTGCAGAGTTACAGACAAGAAGTAAAAGTTAAAGGAGAGAAATGTGGAGTTTTTAAATCGTTTAAACATTTCAGAAAGGAATGAAATTAGTTGTAATAGTAAAATTAGGGGTTAGGGTTAGAAGTTGGGGTATTAATTAAATAGTTACTAATCCTCAATTATTGTTAAAGGCCTTTTACAGTATTTAATCAAGGTTAAGCTAATGAATGTCATAGTTAAGTCGCGATTAATCGGAAATGAATTGCACATTTTTGTCCCTTGAATAATCATTTTAAAACTCTTATCAACATGGAAAAGTGGATAGGCTTTGTGCAAATGTTTTTTTTTTATTGCAACTGCCATTGGAACCGTGTTTGTCGCCCCATCTGACCCAACCATGGGCCCCAACCATAGAACTATAATAAAATCTATTATTAAAATTGATTATAGATCCATGGCCCCAATGCTGCTGTACTGAGGGCAAAGACGTCATCACACGGCTGTTTGTTTACATGTGGCGCAGCTAAAGCTTTTAGAAGAGAAAATAAGTCCAGCGGCAGAAATATCTATAAAAAAAGTGAGACAGATGTGAGTCCTGCTGAGAGAGGCTGTAAAACTTCTGTCTCTGCCATAGTCCTTATTAAAGATAAGTGCGGATTCGCCGTATGTTTTGGACCTTATTTTGTGTTTTTTCGTCGTATGAATAACATCAGAGCGCACACAGGACTTCTCAGTTTCGTACAAATTGTTTTGCTTTCTGTTTACAGCCGGATCCTATAGTTTTTCTAATGTTACAGTAATGGCCAGAGCTTATGAAAAAATTACTTTGCGGTAAAATAATTAATGCTGTTAAAATTGTTTTGCATTCACTCGTTAATAAAGTGATATTTTTGTCAGCACTAATTTTGATATAACAGTAACTAGTCCATTTTTAACCGTTTGCGGTGCTCCAGTGCAGTCTGAGTGTCCTAATAATGCCCCGTGATGAGCTTATAAGCACAGTTCACAAATTTCAGAGACCAGAGCTGCATTTGTACGTCAAGATAATGCTAACAACAACTACCATGCTAACGGCACACTTCCTGATTCTCAGACAACAAACGCTTAACACTATAACTAGATGCAGACAGAACACAGATGACTTATTTGACTTTAACAGCTGCAATACAATAAATCTGCACTGGGGTAAGACAACGTTTGCTCCAATACAGCATATTCCAGGGTTTGTATTTGACTTAACGCTATTTCCTGATGGTTTTGGTATATTTTTATTGTTCACAGAGAAAATCTGAGGTATTGAATGTAATTTTTAGGTCAGATACAACCTTCTTGTGTTCTTTACCTCGAGGTATTTCTTGACACTTTCCAGGAAAATCACTCTGGACCGCAGCTCCTCCAGCTGAGTCTTCAGTTTGCTCAGCATCGCTTTGTTGTCGGAGCCTTGGGAAAATAACAAATAAAAATAAAGCTTTGTCTTAGTGTTCTGAGGCTTCTGACCTCTAAAGAGTTTTAGCTCAGGCTGTTTATCGAGCCAAAACCTTGAAATTAAATCTTATATCTCATCTTCTGGCAGAGGGTTCTTCACCTTCTTATCTCCATGGAGATGTGATTGCTTTGCCTGAATGTTCCGCGGTATAACATTAAATTCACCTAAATCCCATGGAGACAAGCAGGCGGTGCCAGAAGCCCAAATTACAGGTCAGATCTGTGGAAAGGCCACCCTAATCACAGGAACATTATATACAAAGCAATAACATGTCCATGGAATCAAACAGGTGATCGCTCCCACTGCAAAAGTTACATGATGTATCTTTAACAACATTTCCACCACTTTGTACAAATAATAGCCCTTAGCATCACATTTGTCACAGAGTTTTACTGTTATTACAACTGTACCAGGCCTTACCTTTGTTCTTTCTCTCTTGTTGAAGTAACTTGTGATAGAAATTCCTGGTTTTCTTCAGGTTTCTCGTCTCAATGATCAACTGCTGCTGCACTTCCTGTTCAGAGGGAAAGAAACAGAATTAAAAACACGATATTTCAGACGAAAAAACAGCCGATACACAGTGACACTGACACTACTTTATGCCTCTGACACAATAACCCCTCCCCACACACACATAAACACACAAAATAGTCTAAACCTACTGTGGATACTTTGCATTGACATCGTGCTGGGGGTGTTCTATGTGTAGATGATGTCTATGATGGAATGTTCAGCAGTCACCATGGTGACACAATGCACACGTTCGCAAACACTGCCAGAAAGTAAAGTGAAATGGTCTGAAAACGCCAGAAAAAATACAAAAGGGATTTAAACAACATATTTACAGGAGCTCATGGTCAATGTGAACGTCCATGGTCTTGTTCAGGAGTTTGATTTTCAACAAAAACGTGAGAGCGACTGAAAAACTGTTGGTTAATACTTGCTAACTGTGATGTTATGTGAGAGAGACCTGCTGTAGTTCCAGCTAAATTAGTTTGTGTGTTAAAATAACGCTCAGATTGGCTAAATTCACTAACAGAGCTTCAGACAGAGCATGCCTACAGTTAGCATCACACCCCCAGGTTAAGCTGATGACACCTGCTGCAAAGTATCAGTAAAAAAAGTACAAATAAAACACATTTGGGTAGTGAGTCTGTATCTATAATGAGTCGGACATGTTATTTAGACTTTATTGAGGGGAAATTATTTAGACACAGGAGCTCACACATCTCAATATAATATAATAACAAAGAGAAAACATATAAATGGTAATAATAAATTCTAAAAGGTAGCAAGAGACAGGTGTCAAATAAGATGTCATTCTATAAATGTACACTGTCTGGCCAAAAAAAGGGTCACCACCTGGATTTAACTAAGGAAACAGGTCTGATGTTGCTGCTGTTGGTCAGGTCCAGGTTCAGCAGCAGTGTGTGCTCAAAGAATGAGGTCAGCTGAACCTGAATATACTGAATGACCGGGTTATTCCATCATTTTTTTCTTCCCTGATGGCAAGAGCATATTCCAAGATGACAATGCCAGGATTCATCAGGCTCAAATAGTGAAAGAGCGGTTCAGGGAGCAGGAGATGTCATTTTCACACATGGATTTGGCCACCGCAGAGTCCAGACCTGAACCCCAGTGAGAATCTTTGGGATGTGCTGGAGAAGGCTCAGACTCGACCATCATCAGTGCAAGATCTTAGTGAAAAATGAATGCAACACTGGATGGAAATAAATCTTGTGACATTGCAGAAGTTTATCAAAACAATGCCACAGTGAATGCATTCATTTTTCACCAAGATCTTGCACTACTCCATGTGTGAAAATGGTGTCTCCTGCTCCCTGAACCGCTCTTTCACAGTTTGAGCCTGATGAATCCTGGCATTGTCATCTTGGAATATGCTCGTGCCATCAGGGAAGAAAAAAATGATGGAATAACCTGGTCATTCAGTACATTCAGGTTCAGCTGACCTCATTATTTGAGCACACACTGCTGCTGAACCTGGACCTGACCAACTGCAGTAACCTCGTACCTGTTTGCTTAGTTAAATCCAGGTGGAGACTTGTTTATTTTTTGTCCAGGAAGTGTATATGTACAAGTCAAAATAAAATACTAAAATAAGTCATTATATTCAACACTTTGCAACTCAAAACTGATCTCAAAAACGTTCCCTTAATCTTCTGTTAGGAGAGACTCACTTCAAGTAAAACAGAAACAACTAATGCTCTGAACAGCCATAGTACAAAGAAAAAGAATCCACGATCAATACAGACCCCCCAAAATTATTATTCCGTCTCTTATGTATTGAAACAAGTCAGTGTAGCAGCTATTCATCCAGACAGGCCTAGTTATACCTTCAAATAACACTAGTACAGTATGCAAAGTAGCCACCATTTCACCAAATATGTCGTTTGAAGTGATTTTCTTTAGCGCCGGCTCCGAGCTCCTCAGGTGTAGTATTATTAGCGGCTGTGAAGGAGCAGAGGAGCCATCAAAGTGCGCAAACACAAAAGGGCTTCATGAATATGCGTCTGTGGATGATAAGAGGCTCGTGTGCCCAGGGCTGGAGTTCACCCTGTTAGTATTCACGTTCATATGCAGCTATTATCTTACAGGCTCGCACGAGGCTCTGCGCCATCGCCCTCAGCCACGTGTGCCCCACTTCAGAACAAAAGAAAAGACACGCTCAAAGTTTGCGATGGAGAATGAGGAACAAGAAAGGCCATGCAAAATATTAGATAATGCCATTTCATATTTTTGGTGCATTATTAACAATTCAAAAAGTAAAAAAATCGCAAAAGTGCAGTAAAACCTCAGCATTTCGTCCAGGGGTGGGACTTCATTCTGTTTTCCCATTGATACTTTGCAGCTCATGTCATCAATATACAGTAGACTCTATTCATGCTTACGTCACAAACCAGGAAGACGTTTGGAAAGATGCAATGACAACTTCCTTCTGGGCTCTGTCCGCGGTAGTAAGCCTGACAAAATCTAAGAAAAATGAGAAAATGTCCCAGTTTTCTTCATCTCCATGTCATTGCATGCGTTCCGCTATGTTCGGCTCATCAACAGTTCCAACCTTTCCTCAGTTTTCATCATTTCCCCACTGACGCACAACGATTAGAAGAGATGAGGGCACCAAATTCAAGATGATTCTTAACGGCACATACGCATGCAGTCTTCATTTTACCTACGATTACATTTACTTCAGTGGGTTTGATCACAGTCGGTCGGAAGTCGTCGTCACGTGTTTCCAAACGTCTTCTTAGTTTGGTTTATTCCCTGGGGGGTGGAGCCAACTAGAGGCACTGCTGTCTAAGGCTCTGTTCCTCAAGTTTGACTTTAACACAATCTGACCAGAAAGAACTGGTCTGTAGTCACTCCGTAGTCTGTAGTGTGTATGTGTGCACAAAGAATCAAGTACGTATTCTTTCCTACACTCCTAAAAGATGAGTTTATTATTTTTTTGATTTACTTTTTCTGTAAATAGCTCTGCCATCTTGTATCTTATTCTATATGTTAATAGGGTTAGGCCTAGATCTGTAGAATAACTTGAATCATTGTAATATGATTAATGATTATGTTATAGCATAAACAGTACCACAGTAAAAGTATGCACACTTGTACTTAAGTAGTAGTACTAATAATGTTTACTGACCTTTGCAAAGACTGACAATTTGGCAAAACCTGAGAAATAACCCAATAAAATCGAATTACTGCAATATGAAAGTAGTTTTTGTGGTTTATAATTTTGAAGTACCCAAATCTTATTAGCTTAACCCTAAATCTTGATACCTCAGTTGTTTTTTTTCCTGTAAATAGTTCTGCCATCTTGTATCTTATTTTATACGTTAATAGGGTTAGGCAACCTCTTCGGTCTGTAGAATAACCTGAATCATTGTAATATGATTAATCACTAGGTTAACTGAAGAAACGGAAGAAAATAAACTAGCTAATTAACTGACTTAGCCGGAACTACAACAGGTGAGCTGATACACAATACATAATTATATGTGACATTTCACCAGCGAAATGTCAAGGCATAAGCAATCGATGGTGCATGACTGATGAAGGCAGAAGAGGCTGTTTCCTATTGGCCGCTCTCTTATAGTTGTAAAGATAGTAGAGATGAGTTTTTGTTTTGAAAATTTTGGCTGTTTCTGACCAATCACATCGTTTCCTATACAGCATTTCCTGGTTGTTACTCGGTTTGGCCGATTCACTCACTTCATGGATGTATAATAAGAGCTGGATAAGACAAGCCCCCTCTGTCTGTGACCCCAGATTGACGTGTGGCCGAGTGAGGTACTGCAGCCTTCAGCCAGGAAAAAATCTCCCATAGAAGCACAATGCATTTTCGTGAAATCAAACGGCCCGTGTTCGGCTGACAGGGCACCCACAGCTTTCAAAAAGGATGGATTTTGTAAGGATTCTTCTGTATTTTTACAATATGAATTTTTAAATCGTCAAAGTGCCTAAAAATCAGCTTTGCAAGAGTTAGCTTAGCCCGCGCTAGCTCCGCTCTAGAAGCTCGAGCTCTGATTGGTCAGAATTGTGTTTCTGATGTCACATGGTGGGCTGCGTTGGGCTGCGGAAGTAAACTTTTTTTGGGTCATACGCCAATGAGCACAGACCATTGAAAACAATACGGCGCCATCTTGGATTCATCTTGCAGATTTTATTATAGTTCTATGCTTAGGATCGATTGCTTATGCCTTAGCATCATGGACCTTTTCTGCACAATTTTTTACCCTAAATTTTCAGATTTTTGACTGTTGAATCTGAGGGCCAGAAAATATTTGTGCTGAATATTTAAAAGCTGTTTTAACCCCAACCCTAAACAAACTGAAAATGTATACTGAAAATGTCATCAACTGAAATCCAGAATAAAAACAATTCAAACATGTTTTTTTCAGGGTTAAAAATGAAAAGTCAAATCTGATTAAACAAATTTTCTTTCCTAAGCCGTTTCCTGACTGTAGGTACTTGAAATAATTACAGATTTTAAAAGAAAGTGAAATAGAAAATGGTAAAAAATGGTCTTTGTAGTATTTTTTTACATTCTTCAAAATGTTCAGCAGGATTTTGGACATCAATAAACCAGCCCGACTTTTTGTTCGACTCTTAAGGTCACATTTGACGTCACCTTTGCTCCTCCTCACCTGCGTTTTCGCGTCCACACCGGCCGCTCCTCCCGTGTGCTGCCCCAGGTCCACGGCGTATCTCACCACCTCGTCGCTAAAGCACTGCTCCTCATAGAAGGCCAGGTCCCATCCGGAGCTCAGGCACTGCCCCGCTCCCTCCGCCCCAAAACCCCTCACTGTCCCGGGGGAGAGCCGTCTGTCCGATGCCCCCGAGTCGCTGTCCTCCAGGTCCATGGATGCCTCGTCTCTGCCCAGCGCCAGCTCGGCTTCAGAGGGGCTTTCATCGCTGCCCCCTGCCGAATGCTCCCCGCCCTCCATCAAAACGCCGTCTGAACTGTCCGCGCTCAAGCCTGGAGTAACGACAAATAAACAGACGATAAAACGCGAGACTTTCGAAGACGTCAGAGGATCACATGCGGTGCCAACGTGAAGAAATATCCAAGGCAGTCGCTCGGGGTGCGGGTTAATACCGTTCGCATGGTGGAACAATGACGCTACTGTTTACGCCTGAATAACTGGAGTTTTATCATTGTATGTGTGTGTGTATAAGGGAAAATGTGTGACCGAACGCATATCAAAACAACAGTGGGCTTTGGGTGTTGTCCAGAGTTGGGGCATTGAATTAAAGTTGAGAAAAGCATATTTTTCCACAGACTTGGACTGAAGTGAATGCACCGAAATCTTTAGAGCGGTGTCCAACTGTCAGTCAGACTTGGTTTGTGACGTCAAAGTGTTTGTGTGTGTGTCAAGAAAGAAAGAAAAAGTAATATAAATAAACATGGGACTAATGACATTTTGTTTGGGTGTAAATAAGCTTTTTACCCTTTTTGTTTTGCCAATAAAATACAAGAAAAATGAATAAAAAAAGTCATATCTAGGCTATTATCACTGGATTTAATAATATATACACCTTCATTTGATTAATTTTGACTTAGAATAAGGCTTATTGACACTTTGCAGCTAATGTCCTCAACATTTCCTGAGCGTGTGAAGCTAACTGAGGGCACTGCTCTCTCTGAAGAGTAGATATTTAGGTCAAAATGTATAAAGTATCAAGTTAGACCATAATCTGAGCTTTGTTTTAACAAAATCTAACCATAAAGAACTGATTTAGGGCTAGGGTTAATATGCAGTGCAATTAATGTGTCACCATGGTAACCGCTGAACATTCTGCCATAGATATACATGCAGCACACTGTCAGCGCGAAGTAATTGCCCTTGTGTTACACCTAAGAAGTAGCAAATAACAACATATTACAACATTTTGCTGATAATATACTGTATTTCTGGAAATATTTTGTACTATAGTAAAAAGTATATATATTTTAACATGTCCTTAAACATATTTTCTATTATAATTATCTGGCTCCAGTTTCAGTTAGTACTTTTCCATTGAAAGTGACTCGTCCCCTCACTGTCCAGTCCTCTCCTCATTATTTATGTCATGATAATCTGTGCTCCTTTGTACCGTCTGTATAAAACCCAGTGTGGGACTCTCCAGCCTCTCGCTCTCTATGAGCACCTGGCCTGGCAACTATCTGTGCACTGTGGTCCAAAGCAAGAAAAATATCTGACAAAGGCTTTTTTTTTTGCCAAAACATTATGTAAAAATTAAAAAAAAGCTTTTGGACATCGGCCATCTGAGTGTGCTATGCATTTTTCACTTTTATCTCTCTTTTATCCTTAAATCTATCTCTCCTACCTGATCTACTCTCTTCTCTACTTAACCCAAGACCTCGATTTCGTTCTAACCCAAATATTTCCACAACAGTGAAGTTGAATGTCCACTAACCATTCATTTTCCAAAGGGGTCCTATGGGAAAACTTAATTACACTGACAAATGGCAAAGGAGAAATTCAATTTGTCAACTGGACAAAAGTTTGTTTTTGGTTAAATGCGCTTCACAGCTTTTCTTCAATTGAAAAAGCTGCTTGAATTCTACCAGGACGACTGAGAGATTTTACATATATACCAGTGTTTCCCGCAGAGCTTTATACAACACGTCCAAAAAAACAACAACAAAAAAAACCCCAAAACGGCCGATCAAAGTCCTCCTGGGCCTCAGTTTCGATCGTGGTCACCGCCTTGACCTTAACTAACCCATTTTCTGTGGGAAACACAGTATATTGACAGATAATATTGCTTTAATGTCATCAAAAGTACTTAAATTGAGACTTTACTGTTACGTTAGACCAGACTTTTTTAATCTATATAATGAAAATAGTGATCCTGACGATACACTTTGGTAGAAATGTGCTGCCACTGTAAAATCTCATATTCTTATTAATATTCACATGTCCTTAAACTTCTCTGCTACAGGGAACACTGTACACGCCATGTGCTTTATATGGTCTGTGTGCTGTACAATAGAGTCCTGTGTACCACAGTCTAAAGGCTGCGTTAGGGCAGATTCCACATCTGATACTGAGGACATACAGCATAAACAGTACCACAGTAATCGTCTGCACACTTGTAGTTATAGTGGTACTAATAATGTTTACTGACCTTTGCAGAGACTGATAATTTTGCAAAAGCTGAGAAATGTTGTAATGAAATCAAATTGTTGCAATATGAAAGTAGTTTCTAAACATTTTGAAGTAGCTGAGTCTTACTTCAGATTAGATTCACCCTAAATCTTGATACTTGAGTGGTAGTTTCACCTTGTTGACTCTTCCTTTTTTATTCTTTCTTAAATTTTGGTTGACTCCTTTTTATTTTTACTTACTAACATTATTTTTAATTGGCCCATATTACACTATTTTATGTTGTAATGTTGTTTCCTTATCAAAAATATACCATTAGTCGTGTTTTGCTTCATTCACACATGTTTAAGACTCAAACCTTAGGCTGAGTTCTTCTTTTAAACAGAAAACACTCCACCCCGTGATGTCATGTGGTGATACAGGAAGTGCTCCACTGTGTTTCTAAATTCAATATACTTTCAATAGAGTCATTCAGGATAATTTCAACTGTAAAATCACTAATCTCCACTGAACAAAAGGTAAAAGGAGCTGTTAACTTGAAAACTACTACTGGAACAGAGGATTTTGAGCTTTGGAGATGTAAACAATTGCTCAAACATGTGCGAATAAAACAAAACACAGCTCCAGGTATGTTTTTGAGGAGGTAAGACTGTTCTAACATGTCATTTGTTTGAAGATATGCTAAATTAGAAGTATATTAGTAGTACACCGATTCATTTTTACCTTGAAAAATGCCTCTCTGCCTCTGCTCTGCTCCTAGTTCACAGTCCTCAGCTCGGTTTGCTTCTCCATGGCGGGTCTGGAGCTCAGCCCGGTCCCATGTGTCCCGTGCCCCGGTTTCAGCCGTGGTGTGGATGTTTCCGTTGAGGTCCAGGCGCAGCTCCCTGCACTCCTCTCTCCAGCCACCGGGGGGAGCTGCTTCAATGCGAGATGCCCTTTTCACAGCCTTTGAAGCCGCCTGTTCATTACTGCTCCTGTACGGGCTGTAGGGGAGACACAGAACCAGCAGCGCGTTCAAAGGTGCTCATATTAAAGACGAGAATACAGAAAATGTGATTGATCCTGCACATTCTTCTGGAACAAGGTAATGTCAGCAACAAAATACGATTACAAAATGGTGCAGGGCGCTTTTAGTGGCTCCTTTTTCTTGAGCTTTCTGTTTAATCGCACCATTTTGAGTGCATTTACCATTAAAAAGATTATTTTGTTTTGATGTGTTGCTAAATTTTCATGACTCTGAACCCCAAGGATGTGTAATGAGTGAAAACTGTTGGTAGTTGAAAAGCAAAAACAGAACGCTTGATCAGTGATCCACCACATGTTTGTCGCTCCATGGAGATGTTATTGGTTTGCCTGAAATTTTTTGTAAGATAAACTTTATTGTCCCCAAGGGGAAATTGGTTTTGGGCACATTACACAACAGCTCAAACAAAAAGGGTCCAAATTATTGCACTAACTCTATTGCACAGTGATTTTTGCTGTTATTGCACCATTAAATAAAGTGACTAAGTGCGCCTTTGTTGTGCAGATTTGTTCAGCAGTGCAACAGAAGTGGCACAAATGAAAGTTTATATGTGTTACTCTTAACGTTAGGCCCTCGATAGCGTCTGCCTTACGAAAGGATTTCATATTCACCGTGCAGCAGGTGAGAGGAGTTTCCCACAATCCATCTGGCCTGAACAAGCACAGAATTTTGAAAAATGCCCTGCAGAGAAGAAAACTCTCTCCTGCCAATCACTTTCATGGTCTTATTTAACACTTCTCCAAGTTTAGTTTTGCATTGGACCACAGAGAAGCAGGTGATGCCAGATCTGTGGACAGGCGAGCACGCTCTCTGTAAGAATACCTGTATGTTATGGGGTCATAATTACACTTAATCACTGATGTGTGTACTACACTCGAGCAAACACGCGATATTCAGTTAAAAAGTACACATTTATTCAGCTACTAAAGACGTCGCAAGACAGATAAAAGATTACACAGAGCGATATGAATGTCAACAATAAAAGCACAGATTTTGTCCCGTTGGAAAACTATTCGTCATCTTCTTAGTGAAACAAGTTAAGTGGAGACACCTCAGGCAAACTCAGTGTTGTGTTTTTCAGTCAGTTTGGTCTCTTAGCGTGCAAACTTTCATGTGGAAAAACAATACCATTTTCCAGCCTGTACCCAAAGAAGAACTCATACTTAATTTAATCAGCGCAAATCAAATGTGTTTTTCCCTCATTGGGACACAAGTATCACCCCTTAAAGTACTTTCCAGTCTTCTACTTAACAAGATTTTGATAAAACTGCAGGACTGTGGAAAAGTTTTAGGCAGGTGTGAAAAAATGCTGTAAACAAAGAATGCTTTAAAACATATAAATAATGATTGTTTCTTTTTATCGGTTTACAAAATGCAAAGTGAGCGAACAAAAGAAAAAGCCAAAGTTATTAAGAACCATCTTCAGCGTAAAGAAGAAGGAGCAGAAGTTGTGTTGGTGCTGGTCTGGCCCCACAGAGCCCTGACCTCAGCATCATGGAGTGAGTCTGGGATTAACATGAAGAGACAGAAGGATGTGAGGAAGCTTCATCCACACAAGATCTGTGCTTAGTTCTTCAACATGTTTGGAACAGCGACCAGCCCAGTTCCTTCACAAACCGTCTGCAAGTAAAACCTAGAAGAACTGACGCTCTTCTGAAGGCAAAGCTCACACCAAATATTGATCTGATTTAGATTTCTCTTTTGTTCATTCACCGCATTTTGTTGATTGATGAAAATAAATGATGAACACTTCCATTTTTGAAGGTATTCTGAGTTTATAGCATTTTTTCCACACCTGCCTATAACTTTTGCACAGAACTGTATATGTACTTTCTACTATACCACATTTTTGAACAAGTATTTTCTATTATTGTTTGAAACCTGTTGAAAAAGCTGGGACTTATCAGCGAGAAACTAACAGCTAGAAAAACATCCAATTCAAGTCTTACTGTTGTGTCCTTGAGCAAGACACTTCACAAATTTTCCTGAATAAATGTTGATTAGAAACCCTTTGCTTATTTAAACACATATTTTAAGTAGTTGGAGCATCAAAAATGTACATTTTCAGTGTTATTATTGTGACACTTCACCCACTTTTCTTGAATAAACTTGTTGATTGAATACATTTTTGAAGGCATTCCTAGTTTATGGCATTTTTTTTCCTCACCTGCCTCTAACTTTTGCACAGTGTTGTATGTGTTTTCAAGCTGATCTCTCTAAATTCAAGATTTTTTCCTGTTCATTTACCGTGTCTCGTCTTTTAAGTTATATTTTTGAATTGAACGTCAGTAGTCGATAAATCCGAGTCAATTCTCCCGATATCTGTTGTAAATGTGCTCCATTGCAACAGTTAGAGAAAATATAGACGCCCGAGAAAGTTTAATGTCCAACCTGCACCAAACTAGCCCGAGTTTTTTGTGTTTCCAAAGCCTGATTTGTTTGATCGCTCCATTGTTTTCCTGGAGTCCCGAGCGCAATAGAACACGCATTAAGACAAAATTTACAAAATAACATATACAGAAATCTAGCAAAAATTTCATATGAGACTATTTTTATACCGTTGTAAGAATATTTAAAGCTAAAATGTAAAATAAAGACAGTTTACCTTATCTGCTCACACCTTAACGCCCGTATGTCAAACACTGCTCCAACAAGACGAGTTTAATCACTGTATCGTCGTATATCCAAATACACCGATACTCCGCACGGCTACGTCCAGCGCCCGGAGGAGCCGCTCGCCTTTTAAAACCTCGTGAGCCTCCCCGCTGGTGCAGATTAAAGGCTTTTCCCCTGTATCGCCTGGAGCGCAGAGCACGGATGAACCACGACGGCAGCAGACGGACGGCGTTTGTGCGAGATATTCAAATGAAAGCAGAGGTGTGAGTCGCCGAGCACTCCACGGACTCTCGAGCCTTGCCCCGGGCCCACTTGTGCATTTCAGTGACAATAGACGATCTTAAACATTAACACGCTCTTCACAATTAGACAAACGGCGCACAGAGGTAACCATAGGGATACCGTCTTGATGAGGGAAGTTAGAACGGAGCGTATTGTGTCCGCGCTGATTCAGATGCAGACGTGGAGTGGGAGGACGAGAGGTTCTGAAGGCAAACACTGGAAGTAAATGAGAATTGCTAATTAATTCGCAGTTGTTTATTGAATTTGTATTGACAGACGTATAAAGAAAGGGCGCAGATAAGGGATTGTGGGTATAGATAAACGGTATTGGGTAAGTAAATCAAGCGGACACTAAATAACGTTATGTTCTAGTGTTTTCTATTTCAAAGGTGCACTGTGTAACTTTTCGGTTGGGGGACGTTGATGTGCTTGTTTCTGTGGATATGTCATTGCTTCAAATGTTCCACAGTGTGACATTAAACAGCTCTACCTTACATTTATTCAGTTACATGTGGGTTTAGAGCTCAAAAATGTACAGAAAAACAGGCATTCTGACTGTGAGAGGGGTCGCCTCTCCACAGATCTGACTTGTAACTTGGTCTGGTTTGGTCTCCATGATGATTTGAAGGGCCGTCCACCAGAAAAGTCACACAATGCACCTTTAAATGTCTAAATTGTATTGCATTTTGGATCGAATTGATGACTTACTGTGTTACATTTCCTGTATTTTCCAACTTTATGGTTTTCTACTTTTCTTCACAGCCACTTAAACCAAACAAAAGTCCACAAGCGCATAAGGACCTAATATAATATTATAGCATTTTGGCTTCAGGCTGAATGACAGGGCAGAGACAGTAAATGTTCACAGAGCTACGACCCTGCGTCAGGCCAGAGATCCCACCACAGTCGCTTCAGACACAGGACACAGCGCCGACTTTCTCCCCTCCGCTCTCTCTCCTCTTCAAACGTCGTTCCGCTCGGAGATTTCCATCCACACGCAGCGAGGAAGAAGAAAAAAACCTGACTGACGCATCGTGTGTGATGTTGAGCCGAAATGTTTGTGATGGAGACGTTTTATTGAACGCCGAGAGTCGAGAGGGGACGAGGCGCTGAAGATTAAATTACAGACTGGCCAAAATATAAATATAAGGGGGCGTAGCAGTGTGGTTATGCTGCACAGCCACATTACTTTTGTTTTATTTACTTAAATTTGTGTGTGTCTGGGTGGGTTCGGGGTGGTGGAGTCTTGTTGTGGGCATTGCTTTATGTTTTTGTGCCTTGTTTTTACGTTTTTGTATTGTATTTTGTTAAATGTTATATTCTAAAGAAAAAAGTAGTAGATCATGTAGTGCAGGGGTGTCAAACTCATTTTGGTCCAGGGGCCGTATGCAACCTACTTTGATCCCAAAAGGGCCGGATCAGAAAACTCAGTTCTCTCTTCAAGTTATTGTATTTTTCTCCGTGTCTCGTAGTGGTGTTTAAGATTATATTCCTCGAGCAACGCCACTTGTTCCAAACACACTGAGCACAGATTTCCCATTCACCTCTGTCAACAAATAAGAATTAGACTATTTTTCTTGGGAAATCCTGAACTCAGCATCTGCTTTTCTCATTTTTTGACATTTTGCTGATGAGGGTCACGGTCGACAGTCAAAACGATCGTCCTTTAAGAGCGTTTGAAAGAGGAAAGTCTTCATTTGTGCTGCTCTGGTGGGAGTCGCAACGTACAGAAACGCCGGAGACGCTGCTATGCTAAACGGTGCAGAAAATTAACAGAAAAATCTGAAAATTTTAAGTATTTTAATAGAAAAATCAGCCGAGGGCCAGATTAAAGGTCTTGGAGGGCCGGATCTGGCCCCCGGGCCGCATGTTTGACACATGTGATGTAGTGGATTAATATGGAGATTTTAAAAGGACAGTTATGAATTTTGGACATAGGGCCTCATTTCCTCATGTGTGTTGGAGACGTGTGGAGACACTTTTTTGATGATTAATAATTTTAGAAGTAAAACCATCCTTGCATTTAAACGATTTATGTCTGAGCAGCAGCGGCAGCGAGTTGTACTTCCTGATAGAAGCTCGGCAGCGGCGGACTGATATATGAGAAAATAGTCCCTCAATATGCGACGATTCATGCGATGCAAGGTTAGTTTTATTTCAAACATTATTCTATCGACACAGACGTTCACATGGACAGTCTGGAGTTATAATAGTTTTTCCTCGGGTCTGTGGAGTGGGTCAGACTGTTTTTAGTGGCAGGACGACTATGGCCATTGACATGCACTAGCCTAGCACCAGCAACCTCTGCAAATACAAGGACTGGATGGATTTTTAAAAAAGTGTCTCCACACGTCTCCAACGCTCTGGATCAGGAGGAAATGAGGCCCTGTGTCCAAAATGACAAGTTCAGCAGTAGTTTCAAAGAGACGGACGGCAATACTTCAATATAAGTCAATGGGAGCCAGAATCAGAAGGAGCCAAAAGAGCCACATGTGAACTTCCTATTCGGAACAAGGTGACTAGCGCGTTAGTTATGGCCATTTGTATATACAGTCTGTGGTAAACTTTGGACCACACCAAACTGTGTAAAATCAACTAGTTCATAAAAAGGTAACGTCTAATGCTGCTAATTTAATAGGCCCAAAATGAGACTGTTTTAATATGGTAGTGCTTTGCTGTTCAGCTCATTGAGTAGTTCGATTAGCCAAAAGTCTGTGGAGAGTCTCTTCCTGACTAATGTCACTGGGAGCCCTTCCAGATGGCTATTACATTACAGAGCTGTAATGTCATTTTGGATTTTACTAATGTTTGCACCAAAGCATCTTATTAGATTGTGAATAAATGTATTATACAGCCTTCATAATCAGATCAACCAAGATTTAGTTGGCATCTATGAATCATAAGGAACGTAATGAGCCAAAGATGAGCCAGTCTTTTATGTTTCTAATTATTTCATTTTTCTTTTTCAAATCATTAGCAAGAGCATGTTGTTACTCATTGTATAACTGCAAATATTACTCTAAAAAGTCAGCATTTTTCTTATTTTTTATTTTATTTTCCCTTCCTGCACTCACTCTCTTACATCTCTTCTGTTTTCTTACTTATCTATTCGATTACTGATTGTTCTGCCTCTAATATCACAGTAAAAAACAACCAAAACACTAAATAGCCCAGTATATGGCATGTCAAATAGCACATCTTTGAGCTTTAGTATTTTCCCACCTTGAGTCTGAAGCCTGTAGGAGTGCTTCATGCGGCGGCACTATTCCTGAAACAGCAGTGCATGTGGATAGCGCCATGAGAACATTACATCATATTACACCCACTGCTGCTGCCATCTGCGCAAGTGGCACAAACATCTTATTTTGATTTGTCATGCTTCACTTCTTCTCTTATGTAATTCCCACAATGTTCAATGCGATCTCTGCACTTCTGAACAACAATAATGTGTTTTTTCCTCAAAAAACTTGATAGGGGCTGCAAACAGCTTAGTCCTTGGCAGTAAATCAAATCTAAATTGAGATATATAGATAAATAGATGGATAATTAGAGAGAGATTTGGTATTTTCTACTGATCATCTTGGGTCTTTGTAGTGCTGAGATCTACAGCTAATCCTCTGTCTTAAAAACATTCCTATTTATTCCTCGGAGCAGAATTCGGAGCAGTACATGGGGTTATTTTTAATGTTAAATGGCACTGATGAAATGCATGAAATCAATTACCAGACCAGCCACAACCACACACTTTGATAAAACTTTCGTAGATCCGGAGCGGGTTCCTGTTTCCCTGATTTCAGAGGGCGTGATTGACAAGCAGATTGACTAAGAGATGCTCTATTCACGTCAAAAACAAACTGCTGAAACTGAGAAACAGCGCAGATTTGTCCAGAATCAACAATTAAAGCACCAAACTATTGCTTATCTCAGGTGAAAGACATTATATTTGGTTTTATATTGCCCTGAATAATACAAGTAGCTGTGGTTGGATCGTCTCAAGTTAAGACAGAAGATTTTGACCCTCTTTGGTCTGTTAAAGTATATTTGGCAGAATTGAAATCTGTTTTGATCGTTTTTCTGTGTGTTGAATTTGAGTTTGGACTTTTCCTTATGGACATTAACACTAAATACAGCTAAACTAACGTCAATCCAATAATGGAATTCAAAAATAAAATAGGTCTAAAACCTCACAGTGACTTTAAATTCTTTAAAAAGTAAAATTAAGGCTTCATAAAACAATTATACTACAATTAGAGCAGTGATACTTGCACACAGGGCAGTAGGCGAGGGGGGACAAAAGGGTCTGCTGCCCGGGCCCCAGGGTTTAAGGTTTCTATTCATTTATATTTGAGGGGGGCCCATGTAAATCTTCTTGTCCCGGGCCACAGATTTCTGTCGAGGGGCCTGCATCTACATTCCCTGGAAGTGTGATGCTAAAGGCTGCCACACACTGCAGGGGATTTTACCCGATTTTAGCTGCGATTTCTTCTTTGAGGAAGCATGACCCATCCCATCCACATTATCCAGAGAAATTGTCCTCCACAAATAATGACATCCAGTCCACAACACCGCACTATAAATCCAGTTTGAGGCGTTCTTTAAAAGTAAAAAGGCAAAAGTTGTTCCTCGCATGTTTGTTTACATCCACAGAGCGTAAAGCTGCAGATTAGCCATACTGACTCTACTTCCTGTGGACTTTATCTCCTCTTTTATGCTTTAAAAAATCATCATTATCTGAAGTATTGCACCACATTTCACAAATAATAACAGTTTTGTCTTGTATCTAACTAGAAGTGCAGAGCTCTGATCCTCTGAACACTTAAGACTCTCACTGCGAGTAGTGTTACTGTAGAGAGGAAACAGATAACGTGATTGCGCTCACAGCTTTGCAGCCTGTTTTACACAGTCATATCCCGCTGCAGTCTTTGAGAGCAGAGATTTTAAGTCTCAGAAGATTCTCCTCGTGTCTGTGTTGTGCTCAATTTGTCTAGTGTGTAGCAGCCTTAACTCAGACACTGAAGTTCCTGACACACACTGCAGTAATGTAGATACCATCTAGTAGTGATATGTGAGAATACAACAGAGGCAGTCAACCAAATTACACATCGTAGCTTTAAACCCACAGAAATGCATAATATGCTTTCTTTAAATTGTTTATTTTACTGTTGAAAAGTGAAAAAGAATCAAAATCAGATCGATCGCTATGAAGAAAAAGATAGGTGTATGAGGACTGAACACTGCCTGTGTGGTCAGAGTTATGTCTCTGCTTTACAGCCTTAAGTGCTTCGTGCGTCATCCTGCAATGATTGTTTTCCACTTGACCTTTCAGAGCCCATAATTGCTGTTATGGTCCAGTGTAATTGTCTTCAGAGCACTCCTGAGATAATAACATATGAGTTGTATTTATTTTTTACTTTACTAGAGAAGGTGTATATGACTGAATTCCTGCAATACAATGAATTTTTTATGTATTATGATAAATTTGACTCAATCTGTAAGAACTAATATTTGTTTTGTAAAGCATCTTTTGATTGTCCTGAAAAGCGCTATACAAATAAAAGGTCTTATTATTTATTATTATTAGTTATATGAAGTCTATTGTTCGTTTTACGCCGGAAACATCTTAGAATAGCACATAAACATCAGAGTGACTCGTGGTGTTACTCACATCGTGGCTGAGCTGTAGTTGACCAGACAGTGCAGAACTCCCAGGAGATCCTCGTCCCAGTACAGGTCACTGAACCTCTGCCTCACCACGTCGGCAAACACAGACAACTCCAGCTCCTTTAGAGAGAAGATGTACTCCCCTCGGGACAGAAACACACAGGATTTTAAATGACTGTCTCTGACGGGTACTGCGACTACTATGACTATTACTACGGCTACTACTGCTACTGCTGTGACTCCTACCCCTACTAATATGAAAAAAAAAACAGTATTTATACCGTAAAATACCAAATAACAGTCGGGGCGCTTATTTGTTTCAATCACTTCACAGACCAGGCGGCAATTTGAGACCAGGCGGCAATTTGGGGCGATTAATTCCTTCCTCACAAAAATCTTGCTCAGAAAAACTGGGAAAATATGGTACTCACATTCTTTTAACCAGCATAACTTACCAGTATGTTCCTTCTTAGCTATGCGGCACATGACATATCAGATCGTGCATTAAATAATTGCTTGTATTTTTTTTTTATTGGACTGATATTAAAAATAGTAATAATAAACTAAAAAATGTCAATCCGAATGTCAACCTGAATTTAGTGGCGCTGTCATGGAGCACGTTTACATGCACGTCAGTATCCCGGTTATGATCGGGTTTTTGGAGTATCCATGGTGCAACGAGAGAGCTGTTTTTTTGTTTTTTTTCAGCTCCTACAGTTTATGCAAATTAGTCATGCGGTTTTAAGTTTCGTTTCTATAGAGATGTAAAGAAATGTGCGCAAACGGTTCAATCATCTAACGTAGGTATTCTCCCGCAAATCTAACACGCACAAGCCGTTGCTCACAGGCTTAACTGGTCAAAACAACAACAAAACCAACACACTTTTAAAATGTTGTTACTCCACGTCTGCCTCGGGAGCTCAAATCGACGGCATTTAAACCGTAACAGCGCTTGAGGGTCGCCGGGGAACTCAAATCGACGGGACACCGGGCGACCAGATTTCTGTCGACACGTCTGCATCTACATTTCCTGGCAGTGCGACGCAAACTCAGACACTGCTCTGTGTTTTATTTTAACACAATCTACCCAGAAGGAGCTGCTTTAGTTGGAACTGCAACAGGTGAGCAGGTTTGTGCTGTTAAACAAGTCTCCCACACAGACGATTACAGTCCCACAGCAGCGAGTTTAGACAACAGGTTTCCACTTAGTCACCGTCATCTTTTTTTCTCACCTACACTGAACACCGAACTGAATGTTCCTAAAAATGTGTTGTTTAAATCCATTTTGTGGTTTTTCTCCAGTTTTTAGGCCATCTAACACTTTCCGTAGAGTATTCGCTATTCTGAACTTCACCATAGACATACATGCATAACACCCCAGCATGATGGCAAGTATCAATAGATCATTAATTTCTAAACAGATGGGGGCCAGGTATTGTATTGTATTGTTAAAATGTCAAAAGATCATGAATATTTCCTCAACAAGCTGACTTTGACTAATGGTGTCCGCCGATAGAATATCGATTCTGACGACCACACATAAAACAACCAGACATTTTGGTGCTGGAAATGTTTTTATCTCCATCTTCTTCTGTCCGTGCTCAGTCTGAATGAATCGGAGTGAATGGGGAACAATGCCAGTTCCGTTGCCAAAATGCGCACACAGCTTTTTTATTAATCACGTCCGATTTAAAAGGGTCTATAAGGTTATGTTCAGACTTTATCCGTAATTCAGATTTTTTTTGTGGAATACGATTTTTTTGGCGAGGTCGTTCACATTTCCAATTAAATGCGACTTGTGTGTGATCTCCAGTGGGAGCTTTAAACGCCCCAAAAGCGTCCCACATGAGCATTGGAGGATACAACGACGTCACAGCAGCGAGCTCAGTGTTTACGGAAGTCGCCTAAACATGGACGCTACTATTGAGCACCTGGCGATTTTAAAGTTGCTGTCGTACCACTCTCACGGGAGGAAACAGGTCTTCGGCCTATTTCAGTAGCAAACATGTCGGCATTGGGCTGTTTTGGCTCACAACAGGCGCTTGTTACAGCACAACAGCCAAACTCTCGCTTGTTGATGACGTGTAGGTCGGATGAATGCGACCTGAAGTTGCATGTCAAAAGATCGGATTTGTATCGGTTTTAGGAACTCATATCCAAGTGGCCAGAGTCGCATTTGGAAAAAATGGATCTGTGTCGTTCAGACGGTCATATAAAGATCAGATACAGGTTGCAGTGGGGTGAAAAAAAAATCAGATTTGGGTCACTTCAGGCTGCAGTCTGAACGTAGCCCAATGGTATTTTTTAATTTCTTTGACAATTTGAAACAAAAAAAAACCTCCATACAACCTTTACGTTTTATACTTCATCACCTTCCACCACTGCCTTTTAACGTTCCTTGCTGAAATACCATGCAACCACAATCACACTCTACAATCTGCAAACTGCCAATAGCAATTTTCTCTAGTTTTATATTGCGATCTGGTCCTTACCCATTGCGACGTCCTCGTGTCCATTGTCCAGACCCGTGTTGAGCGTAAACTCCCCTTTGAGCAGGTCGATCACCTCCTGTAGAGCCGGGTGGACCTCTGGAGACACGCACGCCGAAGTCTGTCCTTTCGCCTTCGCTTGTCCATTCTCGCCTTTATTGTCAATTAAAAAGCTACAACTGTTATCTAAAGCGGCTCGCCCATTTTTCAGAACTTGAGGAGCACTGAAGTTAGCGCTGTCGTTGATTTGTGAATTTGCTAAGAGTCCTTTTAGAGACGGAGGCACCAGAGATAAGTTTATTTCCAGGCCTGGTACAGAATCGGGAGCTCGGATTTGAACGGGGACCAGGAAAAGCTGTCCAGTTTTGGGATCTTGCCGGAAGAGGTAATTGTTGAATACGCCGCAGTTATTTAGGTTTGAGTTTAAAGATGAAGGTAGAGAGACTTCGATATGAGAGACTTCAGGGAGGGTGGGCTCAAACGTCACCGGAGCTGCGTCGTTCGCGGGTGGGTCAGTTGGAGTAATAGTTGCATCTCTAGCTGGACAGTCGGACTTCTCTGCGGTAGGGCAAGAGGCAGGATCTACAGGAGGATCTTCAGACGTGGAAGATGTGTCCAGACCGATTTCCTCAATGTTCTCGCTGCTGTCTATGAATCCCTCCATGTACCTGAAGACAACAGGGTTACGGCATTATATTTGGAACACTTATTTCGTCTACTTTTTAATATCAACCTTGGGTCTACTTCTTATTAGACTGCATATTTGCACTATACTTATTAGAAGACTTATTAGAAGAAAACACTAAGGCTTGTTAGATATGATGATGGTCTGAACAGAAGACGCAAAAGTGGCGTTGTGTCTTCAGTTTTTATTCCACGTTTAGACGAGCGTTTTTGAGAGGAAATCTGCGTACATACGGTGACGCAAAAGTGTGTGGAATTCGATTGGCTATGCAATCACCGTCCATAGCCGTCTGGCTCACCTGCGATGAACTGGTGTAGAATTTGACAGTAGGTAATTGGAGATCCTTCTCTGTTCACTAATGTGTCGTACCATTTGTATGCTGATGACATCCACTTGTACTGCCCCTTCAATGATTCAGAGTTACATTAGTTAACTGAGTTATTAAATTGTGTACCATGTATTAAGGATTGGCTTGCTCACAACTGTCTTCAGTTAAATTATAGGAAAACTGAAACTCTGATCATTGCTCGTGAACAGAAAGTTCCTTTAATCAAGCAACACCTGGGTTCTCTGAGCTCATCTTCCCAGCCAAGCTTCAGAAACCCTGGTGTTTTACTTGACCAGTCAATGTCCCTGGACAGCCATTCTAGACAATTGGTTAAAAACTGCTTTTATCATCTGAGATCTATCTCTAAATTGAGTGCAATGCTATCAAAATCTGACCTGGAGATGATTATCCATGCTTTTATTTCTTCTCGTTTAGATTACTGTAATTCTCTTTTTACTTGTTTTAACAAATCTGCAGTCAGTCGTCTCCAGTTGGTCCAGAACACTGCAGCAAGGCTTTTGACAGGAACCAACAGAAGGGCACACATCACACTGGTTTTATCCTCCTCTACAATGGCTACCTGTCAAATTTAGAATTGATTTTAAAATTTTAGTCTTGACTTTTAATGCTTTTAATGGCCAGGCCCCTGAGTACATCTCAGAAATGCTGATTCCTTACACCTCTGGCCGCTCCCTCCGGTCCTCGGGCCAGAACCTCCTGAGGGTCCCTAAGACCCAGTTTAAAACTCGAGAGACTTGTCCTTTCAGGCAGTAGCCCCTAGATGTGGAATGCCCTGCCCCTTCGTGTGGCCGACTCTGGTGATTCCTTTAAAAAGCAGCTGAAGACACTGTTATTCAGACAAGCTTTTAGTTAATTACACTTCACATTTTCTTATTTAACTGTTTGAACATTTATTGTTTTGCATTTTATTTATTTTTACTTGAACTCTGTAAAGCACTTTGTGATTTTATCTGTGAAAAGGTGCTATATAAATAAAGTTTACTTACTTACACTAACAGTACCTATGCATATTCTGTACATTTATTGGGATGCCTCCTGTAAGTTTATTGCCAGAGCAGCTTGAAGGTCCGATGCCTGGAAATGATCAGACATGTTTGTTTCTGTGTACTGTCTGTATGTGACGTAAACACGTACGCGATGTGAGAAGATCTGACCAGAGTTTTGTGTCTTGGGCAGTGTAGACGGAAACACTATGGCGTAGCATGTATGAATATTGTTTCTCTCTCTTGGGACAAACTCGAAATAAAACAAATCAATCAATGAATCAATAAAATGATCATGGACAGATAATGTCAATACTTTTACGTCATTTTCTGATAGATTTAATGTTTACATCTTAAAATTTGGCCAAGGCTTTTTGCATTGTACTACTAGAATTGTTGCTCTTCCTTTCTTACAATAAATAAATATATATAATGTCATAACTAATGCATATCCCCTTACCCCTCCAGCTCATCTCCAACACTGGGACTCTTCTCTGCCGTGTCCTTGTTGGTCAGAATGATGGGGGTGAAGTGAGTGGCGGTGGAAGTGAAGGCTTCTGGGAGGTGTAGTTCTCTGTCGACTGGATAACTGTGGGGAATAGGGCCAGGTACAGGAGCCAGTCGGCTCTCAGTGGCCATGGGCACAAAGCCTACGCACAGTTACAACAACGCCAGACACAGTATCAATGCTCCTGCCTCATGCACTGCACAGATATATGACTGCAGACGCATGGGACAGGGTCACACGGTAAAGACAAGTACACACACTTTAGCCTCTAATACAACACGATAGACCTGGAGATCGATATAATGCAGCTGAATTATGTTTACATACCACCGTTGACTTGTGACGAGTCTTCATTTGAGAGTTGTGGAGTGTTTTCATTCTCACTTGTTTTCAAATCTTCTTCTATATATTTTGACACTGGCTGAAAAAGAAACAGACATAACAGTGTAAGGCATAATACAGTCGTCCCTCACTGTAACGCCGTTCATCTTTCGCGGCATCGCTGTTTCGCTGTTTCTTTTCTGTGCAATTTTTCATTCGAACCCGTGCATTGTGTTTTGTGTAATCAAAGGTGACATGTCTGTGTAAGAATCTTCTCACCCAGAAGAAAAAAAAAAACAGCGCAAACAACTCCCCATAACTATATTCTTCCCTCGGCACCAAGGCCTTCAGTGGAAAAAGACTCCTCAGTTTAGATTGCGGAGCCTGTATGAGAAAAGTAGTGGTAGTAGTAGTTTATTCTGTCATTTTACAACATTACAAAACAGCGAAACATAGACTACAACCCCATGGATCATGACCAAAAGAGTTTAGGCTGAAGTAAAAGTACTTATAAAGCCAAACCCTATTAAACAATGACAGAATTCCAAGAAAAAAACCCCAAACAAACAGTAAGTTTGCATTTACAGTTTCACTTGCGACTATACTATATAAGAGACAAAATATAAATTAAAACAAACTAAATTTAATGTATAATTCATTAATTCCAGAGCTCTATATCATTCAAAACATGATGCTTTATACTTATATAAGGCTTCTACAGTGTTAGACTTTTTAAAAGCATTGCTCAGATTGTTCCATATACTAACCCCTCGAACATAAATACAGTCACTTATTTTCTTAGTTCTTATCTTCTTTTTTTTTGTAAAGATGCCTGTTCCTCTAAGATTATACTGACTTTCTCTGCTCAAATAACTCGTGTAAACAAGGAGAAAGCAAATGATTTGTGCATCACTACGGCTCTACAAGATCAAAAAATTTAAGTACATTTATCTTAACAAAAAGAGGATTTGTTGGTGCATAGTAATTTGCATGGTTAATTATGGTTAAAAGTGTATAAAGTGTGTGGTGAGGGGTTTTACAGCCTTAAAACATATATAATAATTGTAAAAAAAATACTTCTAACTAACTTCTAACTTCTAACTAACTATAGTAATACTAATACTTTGCGGATTTCGCCTATCGTGGATTATTTTTAGAACCCCCGCGATAAACGAGGGACCAGGGTAATGGATTTATATGGCACATTTCAGGGTACTCAGAGCTCTTTGTCTTAAATCATTCTTTCACTCCACATTTTGGGGGCGATAAAGTATTTCTTCAGCCACAGGTGGTTCTGTTTGTGGCATTCATCATGTCTGGCACTTTTTAATCCACCGATTCACTGCTAATTGTTGGGATTCATGACATCACAAAATTTTATAGGGTAATAATATTTAACACAGAGAGAGCAGTTAAAATGCAGATTTTTATTGTAATATATTGAGCTCTCGGGTACAGTCACTAATAGAAGAGGCCAGTTTCAACACTGGTGAATTCTGGAGAGGGAAATACAGTGTCATTGATGAGGAAAACTGGCTCAAGCTGCGACTATGAGATCATCAAATTCTAGATCCTAAAACCATCAGGAAAGTGTCGTGCTCATGGACACAGCGAAAGTATTAACCTGGAGCGGGAAGAGCCGAGCTTTTTTCCAACTACCCTGGTTCATGATTCTTGGAAAGACTTTGTGGATGACGTAGATGCTTTTTCAGTCACAAATGGACAGAGAAAA
Organism: Odontamblyopus lacepedii; assembly: GCA_034769755.1. NCBI lineage: Eukaryota > Metazoa > Chordata > Actinopteri > Gobiiformes > Gobiidae > Odontamblyopus > Odontamblyopus lacepedii. The sequence goes on along the minus strand of CM068354.1, from coordinate 35,089,421 downwards.
GACTGATCGGGCTGCTGCGGTGAAGAGTGCCCATCAGAGCCACAGCAGCAAGTGTGTAAATATGTGTGTGTGTGTGTGTGTGTGTGTGTGTACGGGGTTTCGTGGAAGTGTGAAAACTGAAATTCATGTACACGCCACAGTCAAAAGTATCGAAAATCTGATACTAAACAATACTAAAACTAATATTAGGGAGGTATATTGTAGATACTGAAAAAGTCACATTCACATCACAGAAATTAAACTTTCCTGAATAGGTTTAGACTGATCTTGAGCTGTTTCAGAACAAGTCTAAGAGCACATAGACTAATATACGCCCACGGACCTCTATGGAACCTACCTGGACCACGGAGGGATCACACAGATATAAGACCACATGGTAAAATAAAAGAAAGTGCTATTGTTTAATATTGAAAATCACATTCTATTGTCTAAAGCAGAGGTTTTTAACTCCCCTGGGGAACGCCAAAGAGCCAATGGGGAGACGCAACACACGCCAAAAAAAAATAAAAATAACGGTCGACATCTGTACAGATCTGCAGCAGTGTTGATATTGGTAATTGTGCGTGCGTATTAGCAGCAGCGAGGGAGGAGACAGGACCCAGCAAAAAACGTAGGAAATATGATCCTGATTATTTAAAGTTTGGTTTCACCTGGTCGAGTTCTGAGACTGCACCTCTGCCCCAACATCATGCAACCCGCGGGAGCAGCTCTGGTTCAGGCCGGGCTCAGATGAGCTGGACGCGCGTAGGACGGATCTCTCAGAACAACGTATAACGAACCAAACTGGATTTGTGCTTCTGCCCGGATGCTTTGCACCACCTCGGAACCAGACCAGAGCAACCCGCCCAATCTTTATTCCACTGCACATTCTCCCTTTCCCCACACGGAACCAGAGCACGGAGGACGGCACGGACCTGCTCAGACCCAGTCCACTGCGCACTGGTCCTGTTCCTAAGTCTTGACCGACAGCTGTAGCGCTTAATCTAAGGCCCAGACACGTTCCGATTTCAGCACCGGGTGTCGTCAGTGGTAGTTCTGGCAACAATTACAAATGTTAAGCACGTTCTGTTGATTTGGATCGGCCTAGTGATTGTGATGTGAAGTGCATGAAGTTGAACTGTGTATGTTTATTGGGATGTATGTGGTAGACAAGGAGTACGGTACTTGTGGTACTTGTATGTTAATGGATGTAATGTTCTGTGTGTATGGAAGACTGGGAAAATTGTATAAATGAAGTGACATGGGCTGCAAGTTTAAATGCACTGTAAATATTGCACTTTGACTCCTCCCCCAGGTAACTATAGATGGAAATGAGCTGTAAAGCTAGAATCTGGTACAAGCATCTCCGCCTTTGTGCTTAATGTAACTGTACATTGTCCTTATGAATAAATAAATGAAATGAAAGTTGGAAATTATTTTCTGTTGCAAAAATCGTTTATGAACGCACTTTAAAAAATCTGAAAATACAATATAAAAAAAAATATTATCAGTTGTTATTGAAACTCATCATTGCAGGAACATAAAAGATGCATTTACTTCAAAAAGCTGTGTGGGGGAGGGCAGGAGGAAGGGATTTTTGGGAAGAGGGAAGCTCGGCTGTCTTTAACTAAGAGGCTCACAGTCACACAAGTTGAAAACCCCTGGTCTAAAGAAAGAGTGTTATCAGTGTGGTATCGGAATCTGTATTGAATACCTATTTCTCAATATTGAAATCAAGTTTGAACAACACTAGTGAACGCTCACACTGTGCGGACCCCAAACTCATGTGGACAAAAATGTGATTCCATTGTCAAAAATCCTTCATTATTAGATCAACAACATGGTTTAAAGTTCAGATACGGGTTCAAATATGCTAGAGTTAGGGGTAAGTTTAACCCCTGGTGTACACGGACTGCAGGTTCGGGTTCAGTGTGTTTCACCTGGATGCCCCACTGACTGCGGTCTCAGCTGCTGTGCGGTGGCGGAGGGCTGTGGGTGTGGAAACTGCGCTCCCGAGACAACGATTAGCATGTACACGAAACCTTGATGGTAAACAACAGCACCATTTCACGCTACGTTTTCACACGTTTCCTCGCACCTTTGGATACCGTGACGATCTACAATGGGTGAGTACATTTGCGAAGGTACCAGGAGTGTGCAGGGATATTTTACTCTGAATATACAGCGTGACGTCAGAGAACCGAGGTGTAACGCCGGGTGTAAATTTAGGCAAGTCATGACTCTGTTTAAGGTTAAGATCAGTCTCAGGAAATCAGTGTAAGTCAGTGAAATGTCTCTATAAATGCAAACCCTGCCATAAGTGTGTGACTGTGTGTGTATATGTGTGAGTGTGTGTGAGTGAGAGATAAGAATAGCCTCGTCTTACCTTGTGCACTCTTTGTACGAGCCTGTCCCACACTGTCTCGGCGCTGGTCCCCTGACGTGATAAGTAGTCACGACAAGTCTGCGGCAGATAAATGTGATGAAAACAGCGCTCGGGGACACTTCAGAATAAACAACATGGACAGAGTGGAAAATAACAGGGTACATGAAAAAATGACAGCGGACACAATACAAAAGAGCTGCTTCTCAGAGGAGGGGACACAGTTTTGCTCATTGGCAGTATAATTATGAACTGTTCACTCTGTACATAGGGTCCTTTCAAAACAAGTCCTATAATTTTCTCTCTTCTTGAACAATTCAGTGGTTCATAACGGACAGATCGCATCACATGACTAAGAACTCTATTTTAGATAAAACAAGACAGGATATTTATTCACAATTTCAAATGTATTTTTAAATAGAAAAGCTCATCTTATTTTCTTTTCTATGTGTAGATACGGTAAATAGGCACATTTTGTTAGGGATGTAACAATAACCAAAAATCGTGATATCGTGTCACCAAAATTCTCAAAATCATATCGTGGACCATCGCAATACATCAAATTAAAAGTGTCTTTGCTTAAATTAATAGTTATAGTGATTTTAATGTCTTTCTTTGTGATTTTAGCATCTTTCTAATTCTGTAAAGCACTTTGAATTACTTTGTGTATGAATTGTGCTTTCAAAATAAACTTGCGTTGGTGCAGCAGTAGCTACAAAACAGAAGGAACTACATAGACCATGATCCTTTGGGGTTGTCAGTGCAAACTACACGAAGAAATAGCTGTTACTAAGCCATTTTAAACCTTAATTCTTCTTACTATAACAGTACAAAAGTCTTTTCAAGTATTTTTCAAGGCTTTTAAAAGGAAAAAGTAGCATATCAACAATTTTGTCTCCACAAAATATCATAATAAATATCAAACTGTGAGATGCATTTCGTGAAAGTATCCTATCGAGGGCTTTTGATTCATTACATCCCTGCTTAACATTACTATTTGTAATGAATGATTAGTATAATGTCATTTTATCATAACACAAGCAAATAGTATGAGTTGTCCTTCAGCTTGTTTTTAAATTATGCAGGAGAAAATCAAACTATCGTGGGCCAGAAGCGATACACATTGGGAAAGATATTAATACATAAGAAACAACAAACTTTTTTAGCTGTGACGATAGTGGGCCTCTCGATGGGCGTCCTCTTGGCCATCTCCAGTAAAAGCCTCTTCAGTTTACGGGGCATAGCGAGCTTCTGATTGGCTGATAAATTGAACTTTGCCGTAGCCCACAGAATAGCAGCGATGCCATAGATGCACACCTAAAATATATAAGAGTTATGAGATGAGATACTTTTATGACTTCATTGTATATATCTTGCTGTAAAGGTGCATCGGTGACTTTTCCTTCTGATCTGCCACCTGCTTGTCTCCATATCTCCATGGAGAGAATCTCTGTTTGACATTAATCTAAACGTATCTCCAAGGCAGAGGTGCCCACACTTTTTCAGAATCAGTAATAGTGGTTTACCAGCCTCTGCACATTTACCAAACACAAACACAACGTGACAAATACAGATGCATTTGTGCACTTTGATTAGGCAAACTTAAACCACATATCGAGGTACACCTGCTCTGTGCTGTACACCTGCTCTGTGCCAACACTGTAACATAAATTTACATTCACTAGCAAGGACCACGCCAACAACACATGTGCGAAGCGAAAAGAGTTTATTATATGGAGACGAGGCGGGTCGGCTGGGCTGAGACTCAGAGAGGGGGTTCAGTCTTAATCTTCACATGGCCCAGCAGGAACGGGACCCCCCACGTAGGCGTCTTATGTCTGGAAGTGAACAGATCAGAGTTGGGAGGGTGGGGTCGAGTTATTCGGGACAAACTGGGTTGCAGGGATAGGCTGCTACAAATAGGCTTCTGGGAAATTGAGGTGTGCTAGAAGTGAGCATAAGCTGGAGAGGAGTCGAGGGCGGTTGAGGCGTGGTCCTGCTCCTGAAAGTTAATCATATTAACTACATTTAATTTTTTCTTCGCGCTTCGTCTTGCTCTTCTAATCAGCTCATTGAGGACGGAGCGCTATATACAGGGAGGAGAGAGCGTGAAAAGGTGAGGAACAGCGCTCTGACATGAGGCAGATGGACAGGTAGGATGTTTTAAAAAGTTTAAACTGCCCTGCGATACACGCTGGTACGCGAGGGTACACGCTGTTGTGGACAAGCTGCACTCTGAGAGCATGTGTGTTTGTGATGTGCCGCGCAGTGTCCACGGGCTTCAGACGAGCACACAGTCTCCCACACAGTACAAGTTTAATGCTAATAGCAGCGGCCGTAATGAAATATGAACGCACTCGTCAGACCTCAAGTCAAGACCGAGTCCAAACACCTTCAAGACCGAGACAAGACTGAATCTAAATGTGGTCAAGTCCAAGATGAGACCAAGACCATAAAAATGCAGTCTTGAGTATTACAACACTGCAATCTACCCACACTACCTTGGCAATCAACTGGTAGATCACAATTAACGTATTGGACACCCCTGCTCCAAGGGCACAGGCAACACCAAGAGAAGTTACATATGTGGAGAGGCAAGTCTTCTCACAGTTATTTTAAACAATAAAAACACTTGAATGGTAGATCCAGATATATTTGATGTAATACTCTGGGACGTTCCAGGCAAAGAAATTACATCTCCATGGAGGCAAGACAAAGTTTTCACAGTTAAGTGTTGACAAAATCATAAAACAAACCTTCTCAGTGACTATTCCATGTTCTTGATATTCAGGGGCAAGGTAGAATTCATCGCAGTAACCTGAAATGATCATGTTAGTGAATATAAGTACATTATAAGAAGAAGGACAAATCCCACGTAGTTCAGTATTAGAAGAACAATGTAAAAATACCTATGTTTTTTGGCTTTAAGAACAGAACCTCCCCCTCACAGCCCACGTACACCGTGTCCAGGGAAAGATACGCTGCAAGGACAGAACACAGAAGTTTTATGTATTTCCTTCTATTTTAAATAAAACTCAAGCATAAACTGAACCAGCAACTGCATTTTCTATCACTTATTGTCATCTAGTCACAGTTAGATGTTTTCACTTTCAACCAAAAAACGATTAACTCAAAGTATTTGTAGTTTTAGTCATGTTTAAATTGAAAAAAGAGCTTGTTAATGATCTAGTTTGGGGCTGTAGTGTTCAAAAGTGAAACCTGCCTGTTTCCACTCATTTCATTAATTTATTTATAGTATTTATAGTCAACAAAAACTACCAGTGGTTGGATTATTTTTTTAATTTAGTCAGAAAAATGTGACTTTGACAAAACTATGTTAAAACGTTAGAAGGTTTATCTATTCAGTACACCACATCTGACTCACTTTTCCCAGTTAAATGCCCATTTCGTCATTTCTTTTCTGTATTATGATCGTTTCTTGTACTTTCTTTTGGGAGTCTGACCTGGGAAGTCGATGTAGGTCTGCAGAGAGGAGAGGCAGGTGTAACACAAAGCCCACAGCTCATTCACACTCAGCCTCCGATCACAGCGAGACAGCAGCTCGCGCAGGGAAATCCACTGAAAACAAAATATCACGTTGAAATGACACATAAGTTAACATAAAGTGACATGAAACAGTCATTGTGTCCTCTCGATGGCTCGTGTAAATCAGAGTTATTGTTATAAACTTAGTGGCAGCAGAAGTGGGTGTTAAAGTTTCAGTTTTTTAGGACTGAACGGGAGATTAAACGGTCAGTCACATTTTTACAGAGCGCGTTTCCACCTTCAAGGCACTCAAAGCGTTTTACATCAAGGAACCACTCACCCGTTCACACACACACTCATACACAGTGTATACAGGGGAACTGGGGGCAAGGTGGGTTTAAAGGGACAGTTCGCACATAGTTTTGAACACAGGGCCTCATTTCCTAGTGAGCCAGAGTGTTGGAGACGTGTGGAGACACTTTTTAAATCTTCCATCCAGTCCTCGTATTTGCAGAGGTTGCTGGTGCTAGGCTAATGCATGTCAATGGCCATAGTCGTCCTGCCACTAAAAACAGTCTTACCCACTCCACAGACCCGAGGAAAACTATTAGAAGTCCAGACTGTCCATGTGAACGTCTGGATAGAATAATGTTTGAATAATAATGTTATATAATGTTTGAAATAAAATGAATAATGTTTGAAATAAAACTAACCTTGCATCTCATGAATCGTCGCATGTTGAGGGACTATTTTCTCATATATCAGTCCGCCACTGTCGAGCTTTCTATCAGGAAGAAAGCTCACTGCTGCTGCTCAGACATAAATCCTTCAAATGCAAGGCTGGTGTTATAATAGTTTTTCCTCGGGTCTGTGGAGTGGGTAAGACTGTTTTTAGTGGCAGGACGACTATGGCCATTGACATGCACTAGCCTAGCACCAGCAACCTCTGCAAACCTCTCCACACGTCTCCAACACTCTGGCACATGAGGAAATGAGGCCCTATGTCCAAAATTCCAAATTGTTTAAGAATCTTACCAAAGGACACAATGACACAACATTCTGGGAGCTGGAATTGTGCTGCAAACCTGCGGGTCAGTTATGTGGGATATGACTCTACCAACTTATGTCAAGAGTGGATTTCTTCAGGTCAGTGGACGAGCTACTACTTTACTTTTCACTGTCTAAATATCAATATAATATTCTTCCTTTCTTATCTTATATGCAGTTTTTGAAATCTCTTCATATGGACCTGTGGACCTGTGGAGGATGATTTTATTCAATGATGTGAATGCTTTTATTTGTCTATTAATGTGTCAAAGACTAAAGATATGCTGGTAGACTTTCGAAAGTCTCTCCCTAGTGGCTCATTCTATCATTCAGGGAAAAGAAGTTGAGTTTGTCTCCGATTATAAAAGCCTCGAGACAATTACTGACAGTGCTCTTTGAATTAAAAACCGATTGCATCTGCAAGAAAGCGCCATAAAGACTGTTATTTTCAAGGAAAATGAATTCTTTTAACATCAGTAATGTCCTTATAACCCATTGTATCAGTTTTATTGAATCTATTCTTGCATTTTGTATTGTCTGTTCTGTTCAACAAAGGCAAAAGACCTCAACCCGTCAGAGTGTGAAACTGAGAAAAATGACTGCAAAGTTTCTGTTTTGTCCAGACAAAAGTAGAATAGGCAGGGCTCCCAAAATCTGACAACTAGTTGCTATAATGAAGAAATATTTGTATGAGAAAAATATTGAGCTCAAAATTGACCTTTGGCCCTTATTTGGCAGTTCCTGTAGTCTGCCTTTGGATCATGTGGCAAAAATAAGGAGTCATGCAAAGCAGTAACTGTGTTGCCGTGTCTTTGCATCTCCAGTGTCAGTTACTGCCATTTTCTTTTGCACGACTCCTTATTTTCGCCACATGATACAAAGGCGGAGTACAGGAACTGCCAAATAAGGGCCAAAGGTCACTTTTGAGCTCAATATATTTCACGATATTTATTCACATGATAAAGGAGGGCTCAAATATCCCCCAAAATGACATTAACTCATTTTGGGCCAAACATGATGTTACGCTGTTCTGTTCTTGTAGGGCAGTGTTGGCAGTGTAGGAATCGTCTGGTTCTGTTGGTCAGAGTGGCAGGTAATTAATATTGTCGGCTTACAGTCACAGGACATCGACAAAAGATACAAATAAAGGAGAGTCCTGACCACCGGCTCTTTGAGGAGTTTTACCTTCTTCCTTCTGGGCGGCGTCTGAGAATGCCCCGGATCAGAACTCAGAAAGCTCGAATTTCCTTTATTAAGTCTAAGTGTATATATTATAAGTGGGGATACACGATTCGTGATGTCATCAACGACCCCCCACCCCGCCTTCCCATACGCCACATACTCAACATGAAATGCAGATTGTTTGTTCATTAAAAAAAAAAAAAAAAAAATTCAGTACAAACATAAAGGCGCCAGCCCAGTAAAAATCTGTAATATTTGAGTTTTTTTTTTTTTTTATATACTGAAAATGATGCGGAATCATTCCATTTATTCAGAATCCCATTTTGTGTGTCCCAGAAGAAACATTGGTCTAGGCGCCAGACTTTTGCGCCGCATACGGACTGAACCAGGACTGTACCAGAATTAAAACAGGTCTAAACCAGGACTAAACCATGTCTAAACCAGGTCTAAACCAGGTTATTAGCCAGGTCTAAACCAGGTCTAAACCAGGTCTAAACCAGGTCTAAACCAGGTCTAAACCAGGTTATTAGCCAGGACTAAACTAGGTCTAAACCAGGTTATTAGCCAGGTCTAAACCATGTCTAAACCATGTCTAAACCAGGTTATTAGCCAGGTCTAAACCAGGTCTAAACCAGGTCTAAACCAGGTTATTAGCCAGGACTAAACCAGGACTAAACCAGGTTATTAGCCAGGACTAAACCAGGTCTAAACCAGGTTATTAGCCAGGTCTAAACCAGGTCTAAACCAGGTTATTAGTCAGGACTAAACCAGGTCTAAACCAGGTTATTAGCCAGGACTAAACCAGGTCTAAACCAGGTCTAAACCAGGTTATTAGCCAGGACTAAACCATGTCTAAACCAGGTTATTAGCCAGGACTAAACCATGTCTAAACCAGGTTATTAGCCAGGACTAAACCAGGTCTAAACCAGGTCTAAACCAGGTTATTAGCCAGGACTAAACCATGTCTAAACCAGGTTATTAGTCAGGTCTAAACCAGGTCTAAACCAGGTCTAATAGCTTGGATCAGTCGTGGTGAAATGCGGTTACATCTCCTGTTCTTTTTTGCGTATCTTTAAGTGAATGTTTGTCTGTATTGTTGAGCTAAGCTAAAGCTGTGGTTTAGTGTATTGTATATCTACTGTATGTCTGACACTGCTGCACAACAATGTCTCTCTGGAACCGTAATAAAGTTGAAGTTGAATGGTTGGCTAGTCCTGTCTTGATCTTAACATTAATCTTTGTTCATATTATTCTGTCTTGTACTCTCAGAAGCACTTTGTCACTTTGTTGTGTGAATAAAAACACTTCACTTACTTATTTGTGAGCTCAGAGAATGAAACCATTGAAGCATAATAATCCACAATGAACTTCTTTCACCTTAAACCCCGTTTTCCATTCACCAAACTCAAAAACAAAGTGAAAAACACTGACCTCATCCTGAGACTCTTCATTGAGACACAGCATACTTTTGGTCATGTGGTTATTTGCGCACAGCCCGTTATTTGGAGAATTCCCGCTTGAATCCTGCTCCAGATCCTGACAGGAACCACAAAGAGATGGTAAATCCCTTTCTCCTTCCTGCTCCCTCTCGTCGTCTCTGTTCACCTCCTCTATATGCAGCGGTTCGTTTAGACTCTCCCTGGAATTGTAGCATCCCAGCGTAGAGTTCATATAGTCTTCGATGGTGCTGACGGCGTAGCATTCACAAGAGCTGCCCCGGTTCAGCCTCTCCGTCCTCCAGGTGGACTTCGGCTGCTCTTCGTCCCCTCCGATCTCACTCAGGTCGGACACGGGGACGCTGATGTCTCCGCAGGACTTGGGGGACAGCAGAGGGGGGTTGTTGGAGTCCGGGACGGAGCAGGAGCGGTTCAGGGCCCCACGGATTCGGTTAACTCTGGTCTGGGAACGCCTCATCACCGGGGAGCTGTCAAAAGAGCGGAAGTCCAGCTCGTCTCTGAAGTTGATGCTGTGGCCGATGCCGCTGTCCATGTCCTCGGCCCAGAGAGAGGAGTCCCAGCCCGTGCACACCTACAGAAGAGCGGATTTTTGGATTAAAACTGGATGAAAATTATAAGATGCACGTGATATACCAAGTGAAACGGATATAATATTGGGCTTTTTGTGCATATTATTCATCCTTATGGAACTTTGGGCACTCTGACATTGCAATAACTTTTCTGTTTTGTCATTTTTTATATATATAACTGTTATGGTATTTAATGTGTTAGTTTAGTCTGTGTCTCTTGTTTCTGTCATTTTGTGGCTCAGTGTTTATGAGACACTCGTTTTGTCAGTACTGACTGTTTGTTTGTTTAGTTCTTTGTTGGATGTTTAGTTTTCTTAGTTCTTGGTTCTTGTTACACTTTTGTTTAAACCTTGTAAATATTTGTTGTAAATATGTTAGATCCCTTCTTTTTGTTTAATTACCATGTGCAATCCTTTTAATTAAATTACTTTATTTATTCCAATTTTGCATCTTGGTTTTTTGTTACTTCCCCTGCCCCTAGTCGAGCTGGATTGTAACAATAACAGTATAGCAACACTTTCTGTACATGCTCTATGGTTTATTGTGTATTTATTGTACTAATTAATGAGGGCAAGTCCTAAGAAGGTCAAATTAAACATTTTTTCATCTGTTAAGAAATAAGGGGAAATCTTGACCAAGTCCTAAATAGTTTGGACAGATATTTGTTGTAATCAGATAGAAACCAACTTCTACTATCGACATAAAACTTGAGTCACTTGTGGATTTACTCAGGTTTGACTCAACTACTAAAGACTATTGTACCTTTCTTAAAAAGATTCTCAAAATCAAATATTTTTAATGTGATAAAAAGTGAGAAGAGTAATTCCCTTGAGAAATTAATTGAATCTAACTGGCCTAATTGAGTAAACATGACCCCTTACTACTCAACCCCCAGTTGTGGAACATAATAAAGTAAAAGTACTGTACTTAAGTACTCTGAGGAGCTCAGGGACCGGCCTCCTGCTGGTCCCAGAGTCAGGACTAAACTCGGGGAGTCAGAGTTTCAGATTCATGCAGCTAAAACCTGGAACAGACTGAACATATGAGACAGACTCTACTCTGACTCCAGACTCTACTCTAAATCCAGGCTAAAAACACTTCTGTTTAGCTGCGTTTGACTGAAAGTTTCACTTTTCATTCCACACTCTTTTCTCTCATTTAATGGCTCTTTCTCCTTTTAAATTTTCTGATGATTCTTTATGTTTTGATTTGTTTGTATTGTGATTTTAATGTATTTCTTATTCTATAAAGCACTTTGAATTACTTTGTGTACGAATTGTGCTGTACAAATAAACTTCCCTTGCCTAAGTGTTCATTTTAGATATCTGTACTTTAGATTTTAAAGTGGATACTTTATACTTTTAGTTCACTACATCTGAGAGCGGGTATTTGTACTTTCGATTACATTTTTAACACATTCATAGTTTGAGCAAACAAAAATATACCAATAAAAACAGCTAAAAATAACCCAAAAAACTATTGATTCAGCAACAATTTGTATTAAAATCACTATTTGAATAGATACAAGGCCTCTAAATATGAGCAAAATACTTACGTACAGCTACTTTAATGCTTTTACTTACTTCTAGCTTGAATATATTTTTGCTCTGGTATTTGTACTTTTATTTAAGAAACAAAAGTATTTCTTCCACCACTGTATGTTTATATGTATAAACTTGTAAACTTCTTTTTCAACTTGCAGCCTTCATATTTATTCAATCTACTGAAGACGCAAACGCCTTTTTCTCGTCAGACGCTCCTTTGAAAGTTACCGCGGGGTGTAAATAGAGTCAAACTACAGTGAAACTTTGCCTCGTACCTGTTGCCGCGACAAACCGTTGGTCTTAACGGGACTGTCGGAGCTCAGGTTTTCGTCATTCTCCTCCGAGCTCAGTCTTTTCATCAGACATGTGGGTTTGGGACGCTGCCACCTCGCCTCCCATGAGCCTTCTGCTCCATCTGCGGAAAAACAAAGACGGCAATTAGTCCAGATTCCTCCAAACACTGACCAAATGGAGAGATGGATAGAGGAAGAGGACAAAGAGAAAGAGAGCGGGAGGATGACCTTGGAAGGACTCGATGGAGAGGACTCTTCTGCCTGCAGAGGACAGTCTTCTGCACACGGCGGTGGAGGAGGTGTGAGCGAGGTGGGACTGGGCCAGAGACAGGACGTCCTACGTGGACAGAGGGACAGAATCAGACACGTGTGGACATTTCAGACTTTGCAGATCATCTCATTAGCATTCTCCGGGGATGTGACAATAACTGAAAGTGCTGCTCTGTTAGAAGCTCTGTTACTCAAACTATTTTCTTTTTTTATGCCATAATACTGTATATGAGGGCCCGACCAATATTATCGCCGATATGGGCACTTGGAAACATATCGGCTATCGGCCTAAATGTTGCCGTTAAGGGCCGATACTCCACGTGGACATGTTTTACCTTGTTATAAAGCTTAGACTCTCTATATTCTGCCCATTTAATCTAATTTACAGACAGATAAATGTCCTAATATGTGGCGCTGCATCGGGATTTATCTGCAGAGTCATTTGTCTATGTCTGTGACGTCGTCCTGCCCTCATGCGTTTGTTTACACCTGCAGCCGTAGATCCAAGTGCTCAACACTGTGATTATTTTCTTTTTACGGACGATCAGTGTGAGTCTGGATTAAAAGGACAGTTCTTAGTGCAGACTTGTGATCTGAGAGGAGCCTGTGTGAGGCTGAGTGTTGGAAATGTGTCGGTTTTGAAGCTCGTTTTGGTTCTTTCTCATTGGTTAGCGATTAGCTGCTGTAGCTCGCACACATAAACAGGCTGTTTTCTCTTCTATTAGCGACTGTAAAGTGACTATAGTGGCCGTATATATGTTACTGGACACACAATGATATGTAAATGAGCTGTGAATAGAAGTGTGAATTATCGGCATTTAGCAGATCATTCATTACCGTGGCCCACACACATTTACCGCTAAAGGCTAATAGCGATAGTTTACTTACAGCACTTTCTTTACAGGCTAGAATGTCAAACAAAAATGCCATTAGGCTGACCTACTGTCTTTAAATATGACGTAAAGAGGCAGAATAACAATAAATGTCGCCTAAATAAACCCAACTAAAAATCCAATAGAGCCAAACCAAAGTTTTATAAACAACTGAAGATTTACAGTGAATGTTTACGTCACTAAATATATCAGTGATTATATCGGCAGCTCCAACTCCCATTTTATCGGTATCATATCGGCCGCAACAAAATCCATATCGGTCGGGCCCTACTGTACATACATTTATTTTGACAATAATACAACATTTTACTTATGTAGTGCCTTTCAAAACACTCAAAGACAGTCGCACCAGTATCATTTAACACTAAAATAGTCGAAATGAGTCCATCAAGGTCTGAACTCTGCTTCAGCCAATGCGCTTTTAAAAATATTTGTTTTTTGTTTTGTTTTGTTTACTTTTTTATGAAGAACAAAAAACAAATGATTTATTTTCTGATTCCCAGAACTATTGAACACAAAATTTTACCAGTTTATCTCATAGTGTTTGATGGTTTGTTTGTTTTTACATGGGTACTTATAAGACCTTGTGCCACAAGAACAAAATTGAAAAAATTAGAAAAAATTAAGGGTTTACATTTGGATTGAACAGAACAGGGTTACGTGTCCATGAGTTACATCTTCTGAAATCAAATGAAAAAAACGTGAGGCCAAAATTGGATAATGATTAGTGAAATTTATATATTAGGAACTGTGTTAAAATCTCGTCTTTTCTCGTTTTCGTGGCCCCAATTTCGCATCTTGTTTCAAACCGTGTCTAATCTCTAGTCCTTATGTAGTGCCTCTTATTAATATTACACCTGCACTGACGCTCTTTCACCACTAGGCGCTGTTGTTGAGCACAAAATGAACCCAGACAAACCCCGTGCATGTAACTCGGGACACTGCAGGCGTGGAGACAGCAGATGTAATTACTCGTATGTGGTTCTCGGCTCGTGTCAGTCTGAAACATGCAGCGGTGAGTTGTAATTTGCGCCGCTCTAAACAGATGATTAAAACTCACCAGCCGTGATTTACGTGTCCGTCTCACTCAGGGTTTGGTCTGATTTATTGGCTGTGAACACGTACTGAAGACTTGAGTGTAATGAAGTGTAATGTAATGAATGAGTTAAATCTGTGGATGTATTACTTAAGACTCACTTGTGCTGGCAATTAAAATCAGTATAATCATATTTTCTTTGGGTTTTGGTCGTTTTTAAGCAGCTTTTCTCTATTTTACCGAAACAAATGACAATGTATGACTCTCTTTACTGTTGACAGAGATCAGATTGGTCAAAAACAGGGACATTTCTTGTATAAAACTGGGACAAATCAGTGGTTTTGGATAAATCTGCTGGGACAGGGGACACAGGGCTCAAAACTGGGACTGTCCCGGGTAAATAGGGACATCTGGTCACCCTTGTCTTGCCCCATTGCGGAAATATTGCAGATATAACCGTCTTTTGAGGTCAAAATGAGTCCGCTACGTGCTGTCTGCTTCTAATAAGAAAACGTCCATTGATGAGGAAGTGCACATTAGCATGCCAGTCGTTGGTCGCTTTCGCGTCAGGTAAAAAATCTGCTGTGGACCCTGAAAGTTGTGAGAAGCATTTTCAATAGTAATACTCATTTTAATAGTAATCATTAGTATGCTCGGAATAAGGAAGTGCAAATTAGCATGCTAGTCGTTGTGTGCCTGCGTCACATCAAAAGTTTCTGAATTCTGAAGTGGTGAGAAGCGTTTGAGGACTCATTTTAATAATAATAATTAGTACGCTCAGAATCAGGAAGTGCACATTAGCATGCTAGTCGTTGGTCGCTTTACCGTGACATAAAAAAAATCCACTCTGGACCCTGAAACTTGTGAGATGTGTCTATGAACTCATGTCAATAATAATAAATAGTATGCTTGGAATCAGGAAGTCCACATTAGCATGCTAGTCGTTGGTCGCTTTACCACCGTGTAAAAAAATCCGCCCTGGTACCTGAAAGTTGTGAGAAGCGTTTTCAATAGTAATACTCATTTCAATAGTAATAATTAGTATGCTCAGAATCAGGACGTGCACATTACATTAGCATGCTAGTTATTGTTTGCTTTAGTGTCATGTCAAAGTTTTGTTCTGAAGTTTCTGAATTCTGAAGTTGCAAGAAGTGTTTATGAAGTAATTTCCGGGAATAATTAGAATGTTCGGAATCAGGAAGTGCACGTTAGCATGCTAGTTGTTGTTTGCTTTAGTGTCATGCCAAATTTCGTTCTGAAGTTTTTGAATTCTGAAGTCGCATTTATAAACTCATTACCGTGAATAATTAGTATGCTTGGAATCAGGAAGTGCGCATTAGCATACTAGTCATTGTTCACTTTACCGTCAGGTAAGAAAATCCGCTCTGGACCCTGACAATTGTGAGGTGCGTTTTCAATAGTAATGCTCATTTAAGTGGTAATAATAATTAGTGTGCTCGGAATCAGGAAGTGCACATTAGCATGCTAGTTGTTGTTGTTAGCGTCAAATCAAAGTTTTGCTCTGAAGTTTCTGAATTCGGAAGTTTTAAACTCATTTTGGTGAACAATAGGCTCTATAACTGTTGATCTGCCGAACACAAAGACATCTTTCATCATTTTCTTTAATTTTTTTTATGAAGTTAGACAAATTATAATAAACAAATGAATCGTCAATTTATAAAAGTAAAAAAAAAAAAAAGAATACAATGACACCTCGATGAAGAAAACCGGGCCATTTTTTCAATTTTCTAGTTACTTTCGCCAACAGAGCCCAAAAGAAGTCGTCATCCTCATGTCTCCAAACGTCTTCTGGTTTTCTGACGTAAGCATGAACAGAGCCCATTAGTGTGCTCATAATTAGTACGCTTGGAGCCAGGAAGTGCACACTGGCATGCTAGTTGCTGTTAGCTTGTTGCGAGAAGCTTTATAAACTCATTTTGGTCAGTATATATCCTCGGAATGAATGAGGTGAGTCAGGAATAACTTTGGACCACTGAAAACTGTTTGAAATGAACTAGTTCTGTTTTTCACATTTTTAGGACGGCCAAAACCAGGTACAGCAAAAAAAAAAAAAAGGGATTTGCTACAGCTTATTTAACTGCAGAGAAACGAAAACAACACAAGGAGAAAAGGAGAAAACAAAATCATGTCAAAACTGCACTGACTACTGCTCATCTCGGGATATTAGTTTGGAATACATTTAAAACTTGCCGTCTGATCTGCATCGTGAAACTGTTTTATTTTTTTTACACAAATAAACCTACCCACAAAAAGAATATGCAGCTATTTGTGTGAGCAGAGAAAAGCTGTGGTAGTGTCCCTTTAAATCTTATATGGGTTATTGTAAAAATAGCACAGGCGCATTGTTACACCCCACATCCATTCATCTTCTCGCGCCAGGTCGCAGGTGGCTGGAGCCCACATCAGCAATTCCTCTTTGTTTATAAAATCTTACTGCTTAAACAGCTCAAATTACAGCCTTTATGTGATTAAATACAAACTGTTAATGATCACATACATAATATATCAGTTTCCTATCTCCAGTTTGTGATTAAAGCCTCATTTATGCATCATTGAGAGCGGAGGGTTATTAAAGGACACGAGGGCAGTATACGCAATGTTGGAAGAACGAAAATCAAACCGGTGACCTTTGCGTAAGTAGGTAAACACGACCAACAGCAGCTATCCATCTCTTTTATCTATTTATGTGTAAAGGAGATATAAAGGAGGGGACTCAGGGTTGCCAAGGTTATTCAGCTCATCTGTTCGTCGTGGTTTTATAGCTCATAATATAATCTTATTGCCGGGTTCACGTCGGCGTCGCTAAAAGCAGATGGGGTCAGGAACAGGGTGACCAGACGTCCCCATTTACCCGGGACAGGCCCAGTTTTGAGCCCTGTCCCCCCTGTCCCAGCAGATTTACCTAAAACCACTGATTTGTCCCAGTTTTATACAAGAAATATCCCAGGAGTCTCTATTTTTGACCAATCTGATCCCTGCTAACAGTAAAAAGAGGCATACATTGTCATTTGTTGAAGTAAAGTACAGAAAAGCTGCTTAAAAATGACCAAAACGCAAAGAAAGTGTGACTATACTGACTCACATTAGTGTTTTCCTTTATTACGCACTCGTTTCACCATTTTATGATTACCAAACACCCCAGACCAGAGATGTCCCAGTTTTTTAATTTGAAAATCTGGTCACTCTAGTCAGGAAGTAAAGACAGACGCACAGAATCCCGTTTACCTCCACTGACTCAGCGCCAAAATGCCTAAGTTCTGTGCAGTCTGTGGTGGCTGCAACCACTCAAATCGGGAGAGAGACAAAGGTTTTTTTTGTGTACTCAAAGTGCCGTGTCACAAGGGAGTTAGTTCCATAAAACAGAAAAAAGACGACAAAAGTGGATCGACAATCTTCGGCTAAAAACAAGAGGGTGCGGAAACAGACGATGATCAAGTTTGCAGCGACCACTTTGTAACAGGTTTGTGGATTGTGACATTTATTCATTCAGATTTTCAAAGTTTTTGTGAGCAATTATTTAGAAAGAAGAGCGTTGAAAGTGACAGATAAACTGTTGCAATCATTATTTTAAGTTATCCTAGTGCAGCGGATGATTTAATTCTAAATATCTCCAGGTATATACACCTCCAGGGTTTAAGGCTTTCATTTGGCTCAGTGTAATACGAGGTCTGAACCACCAGATCATTTATTAAATCCATCGCCTCAACACCGGGAAAATCGTTCAGACTGTATGAAAAGTCCGACTTCTCCACATCGTACAGATCATAACTTATATTCAGACTAATTTTTTCGCGATAGCGGGTCTGTGCCGGCCCGTTCAAACTTTTTGCGGACTCGCTGTCGCACATCGTGCTGTTTTTAAACGGAATAAAACACTTCCTGGCCTCCGTCTCAGGCTCACATGATCAGCAAACCAGCAATTGACAAATAAAATGGTCAGTTTATAGAGGCTTTTCCAACTTCAAGGCACTCAAAGCATCAAGGAACCGCTCACCCATTCACACTTACATTTGTACACCGGTGTACGCAGACACTGGGGGTGAGGTGGGTTAAGTGCCTTGCCCAAGGACACAACAACCACGAGTACAGAGTTTGAAGCGTCAACAAGCACTCTTACCAACTGAGCTACTGTCTATATACTATTTTACAGTTGCCACGTTTACATGAGAGCTTTCATTCCGAATAAAAACGATTTAATTCTGTATAAAAATTGATTCCCCTTTAAAAAGAGCTTGTAAACACGATCCGGCTCCTCCAATCGTCTCTTCAGACTTTCCTCCACGTCTCTTGGGATTTGTGAGCGGGATGTGGGAGTGGGCTGAGGTGTCGCAGCCTCAGACTCCTCCTTCTTCTTCCTCCTTCTCCGACACTCTTCCCTTCTCCTCCTCAGCTCACAGACGGAAAGCGTGAGGAGAGAATTCTCCAGCTGCTGCTTTATTATCATCGGAACGACTGCGGGAAAAGTTTGGATCGTGTTTGTGTCTGTGGAGTAACAACAAACCGAGATGACAGAAAAGCCGGGAGCAGCTGAAGTCGACGTAAATACGTTCGTGTCGCTGTCTAAACCCTTCCCCACCCCCAGACGCTGAGGGGAATTAAATAAAAGTGATTTGACGTGTTTTCCATGTAAACTTCAATTCGGAATTATTCAAAGGAGAATATTTTATTTCCGAACTATTTAATTCAGAACAGTTAACTCATAATAAAAAAAAAACATCATGTAAATGTGGCCAATGTGGCATAAAAATGTATCACTCTCCTTGGAGAATGTCCTGGAGTCTGATTTTAAGACGTGCCATCCCCAGAAAGTTTCACGGTGTAATGGTGTTTGTCATTGAAATGTACCTTTCAACGGAAATGAAAATGCTTCTTTGGCTGTTTATGCCAAATACACTTTTAATAAAGCTGGTCACTAAAAGATTATGACATATACCATGCTTAAGAAATTAATTAGACCAACTCCAGGTATAAGGTGTTTGCTGCTGCCGTACGTAATTTAACAGTATTTCTGTTAACAAAATATCTTTTTTATGTTTCTATAATGGTTAATCCACCAGTTTATACAAGATCTTTTGATCAAAACGAAATCTTTAATGCTAAAATATAACTATTGTTGCAATCCATACATTTTCAAGTTTAATGTTTTCCAAAAATGACACCAAAGTCTCATCCAAAGCCTCTGGGAACAGCGAGAAACTATTTGGAACGTCAATGACAAAAGAGACTTTGCAAAACGACATAAAAAGTTTGAGAGCAAGAAGGTGCTCACACAAAATATTTACATTTTTGGTTATTATTTGTCAACAAGGACTATTTTGTGATTCCAACTGGTCATTTTTATAATAATTTGAAACACCATACCGGCTCGTCAAAGCCTGAACCCGTCAGATCGCAGAAGCTAAGCAGGGCCGGGCCTGGTTAGTACTTGGATGGGAGACCACAAGGAATTCCAGGTGCCACAGTGGGGCGCCAGTCGCAAAAACTGTCGTTGTGTCCTTAGGCAAGACACTTCACCCACATTGCCTAGTATAAAAGTGGTGTGTGCGTGAGTGTTGGTGGTGGTCGGAGGGGCCGATGGCGCAGATTGGCAGCCTCGCTTCCGTCAGTCTGCCCCAGGGCAGCTGTAGCTACAATAGTAGCTTGCCACCACCGGGTATGGAGTGAATGAATAATGCTCTGTAAAGCGTCTTTGAGTGTCCAGAAAAGCGCTATATAAAACTGATGCATTATTATTATTATTTTTATAATAATTTGAAACACGTTTTTCATATACAAAGAAGTTATTTATGTTTTCTTGTTTTCAGGTGGTCAGATAAAGTTGTTAAGCTCTGTATATCTTAATATATATACAGTACATCAGAGTAATGTTAAGCCATGATGTTTCTCCTCATAATAACTGCAACAATAACATTTAATATTGTGCATTTTGTTGCTTAATTCTCTGCCTCCCATAGCCCAGCCTTGGTCCTCGTGTTTATCCCCCTGGCAGTACCTTGAGGCTGGGTCTGTCCTCGGGCTGCTCCTGCTGCATCTGCTCCAGGAGAGACGAGAGCTCCTGCCCCAGATCTGCCTCCAGCTCAGGCTCGATCACAAAGCTCAGAGCAGCAGAGAGAGTGGAGCCCAGGGAGAAGACATGGCCCTGCGGAGAGACACGACAGGGACAGTGTTAGAGGAGAGAGGTCGCAGAGGGGGACAAGGATCCAGAGTCAAATGAGGGACTTTTCAAAGGAATTATACACAGCAGCCAAGAGATTTTAGTGCATTTCTCCTCGCCTGGATTTTTTTTTTTCTTAATTTTGCTTGTAAAACTGCCTCTTTTACCCCCTAATGAAGTGTTCTACATCCTTTTTTTCAGTACTGCCTGTTATTTCACAATCTGCTGCTGTAGTTGTGTCATGTGGCTGTGATAAAAGCTACAGGACCAGAAATAGAGATGAAAAAAGTGCACTCTTTTATACAAAACACACAGCATGTACAAACAACTTTTTGAACATAAAAAATGCTTAATTTAGGGCCTTAGCTACAAAAATGCAAAATATCAAGCCTGTAAGTAAACTAAAAATATCCTTATTGCCCTAAAAAAAAAAAAAAAAAAAGTGCAACCACCCCATTACTTTCCTGGTCCAGTCCTGGAAACAGCTCCTGTCAGGTCCAGGGCCAGAGCCACAGCACTTCTGCATTTCTAGGGCGTTTATTACATTTACATTTGTTCATTTTGAGTGAAACAAACCTTTCAAATAAAAATAGCAAGGGATGCGCAATTACGCACACCAAGATGCGTAATTTAACATTTATTTGCGAAAAAACTGCACTTAGAGCGACTTTTTCAATTGTTATAAACACACACAGTCAGAGGAGTCGACCATCTTGACTCACTTCACTCTTTGGCAAAGTTTGGGTCGATCAAAATGGACGGAGCGCATGAGTTTGGCAGAAAACAAAGTTCCTATTGGACACTCGTTTTGCTCACGTCATCACACAGCGTGAGTGTGACGTAGGATAATGAGGCAGAAATGTACGGAAACCTCTATGTCTGCACTTTCAGAGGGAAAAAAGTTTCTACTTGTTACAGTTAGAAAGTTCTGCGCGGTTATAAAAAACATATTTCTCGGAATTGTATACGATGTCCTAAGTCTTGAGGAGGATTTAAGTGCTTTGCTGAGAAAGTTTCAGCAGAATGCACTGGCAAAGGAGAAATTCAATTTGTCAACTGGACAAAAGTTTATTTTGGTTGAATACTTTTCTCAGCTCATCTAAACTGCTTCTTCAGTTCTGGTCAGACGCTGGAGGACACTGCCTTATATCTGCCTGCAGGGAGGAGCTGACTACACTGAAACTACTCTGAAACTAACACACCTACTGTTTTTTCAGGGTTTGGGTGTGACTCATATGACATTTTTCACACTGACAGTCCATAGACCAAATATATGAATCGTATCTATGAATAAAAAATGAAAAAACAAGTCAGCATCCGTTTTTTTATTTTAATTTTAGAGACAAATAATAAAGAAAATAGTTTTTTTGTTTTCTTATTTTTGATTCTATATTGAAAAATGAATGAACGAATGATACACGGATTCTTCTTTATTGGGTTGTTTTTATTACTATAACTTCTATAACTTCCCTTTCAAGATGAAATGTCGGTTCTTGGTCTGACTTTATAAATAAATTTCCCCCAAAAAGTGTGACTTATGTTTTTTTCTTCTTCATTATACATTTTTTGGCTGGTGCGACTTATAGTCCAAAAAATACAGTACTTGTTTACAGCGTCTGTTTGGAGCTCAGTCTATTGAACTTGCCCTGAGTTTGGGGTCATATTAGCAGAATCTTTTTTTTAGTTTAGTTTAGTTTATTTATTTAATGAGTCAGGGACAGTGCACTTTAACAGGAGACGTGCTTTGTACCAGGTTGTGGCGCCAGAGCTCATTTCCACCTGTCGTCCCTGGGCAGGCTGATGTTTTAGTTCATAAAATCAAACGTACAAAGAAAGTCTTTATAATGACCAGAGCATCATAACAATTCTGTTTCCTCACTCATACCCAGTTCTCTCAGCACCTTAAAATCATCACCTTTATCAAAATTATCATTCAATTCATTCACTCCAGAACATCACACTCTCTCCAGACACTCCTCAGTCACATTATGGGGGCAGGTTTGGATTGGAAGGAGCCACTTTTTCGCCATGCGTGAGAATGCGCCGTTGTTTGTACACGTGATCAGCTCTTACTTACTTACTTTACTTTAATCTTTATTTGAGGGACAATGCACAGAAACATTAAATCGAAAGACAGAGATGCACTGTACCAGATTATAGCTGAATAGCTAGTTTCCATCTGTAACTAGCTCTGTTGGTCACATGTTCCACTGATGGACGGCTGTGTATGTAAAGCCCGAGTTTCCGAATGCTGTCCTGCGTTTGGGGACCCTGCACTCGCACAGTGGATCTAGTGCCTCTGGAGGTGGTTTCAGAGCTCAGAGAAACAAATGGTTTTAGCAGAGGAGGAGCAGCAGTGTTATAAATAATCTTATACAACAGACAAACATTTGCAAACATTATCAGGTTTTCAAAACGTAAAGTGCTGTTTCACGAGAATATGACAGTGGTGGAATAAAAGACTTTTCTTGTGCCTTGAGAGCGCTTTTATATAATGATTCTAGAGACCTCAGAGCTGATTTACAAGCCTGTGAGCGAGTTGTCATACAGCATTGAATTGCATTATCATTGCATTCAGATCGGCACCCGAGGATTCAGTCGTCAGGGAGTTTCTGATGTGTCTGAAATTGGCCTTGTTGAATTTTATAGTGTTTGTTAACTTTTGAATGTGTTTTGTAAAAAATAAAATGGTTCCAGAATAACTCCTAGATATTTCACCTGATCAACATTATTAATCTTCTGTCCTTCTATCAGAATGTCAGGATAGTTTTGGGGTTTGTGATGATAACGGAGCTTTCACACCTCTGGACCTGGCCTGACTGACCTGACTGATTTATTTGTTTTGATTTGGGTTTGATGGATGGATTTATAAATGGGAGAGAGACGATGTCGGAGGCCTCCATTTCTGTTCAAGGACGGATTGCGTAAATATTGTCCATCACCGCAAACATGAGCAGGTAACACCACCGAGCAGAGTGACGGTGCGGATCTGTGGAGCTCACTGTATTATTAATATTATGAATTCAACAACATGGATTTTTTTGCCCTAAAACTTCGAAATACTGTACCTACATTCTTTCGATGTGTGGGTTCAGATCTGAGCTGTAAATTTACCTGCTTGGGGTCCACCTCTTATTCCGACATCCTTCATTACAACATGCCTCCATTTAAACGTGCCGGTTTTATGACACTTTTTAGTATCGCTATTCCGACCCGTCTTTTTTTCTTGTTGAGTTGCGATAGTTTACCCATGCAGCCTCAGTTTTAGATTAGATATTTTCCCTGAACCTGGCCTATGCTCTTTTTCTAAAATGCACGACGATCAGTTAGGGCATTTTCCCACGGTCTGATATCCTGTGTGGCCGAAGAATCCTCTGATCATACTCAGCAACCTTTTTACCACTGCTTGATTATGGTGTTGTTGTATACAGGACTCGCCCAAATGCCTTCAGTCTTTGAACACTGTTTGTGCCTTGAGGTTTGTGACTGGTTATAGTCGCCTCATACATCACTGTGAACTGCATCCCAAAGCTGAGTGGCCTTCCTGAGCACACTCATGATGACATTGGTCTAGACACTCCTTGGTTTGGCTCCACCTTACAGATCCATCTTAGTGCTCATAAGTTTACATACCCTGGCAGAATTTAAGATTTCTTGGTCCGGAAGCTGCACATGGGACGTACTTGGATATTCCAACATGATCATGATCCAAAACACAAAGGCAAGTGGACCTGTCACTGGCTCCAGCAGAATAAAGTGAAGGTTCTGGAGTGTTCGTCTCTTCTGACCTCAGTATCACTGAGCCTCTGGGCAGATTCAAGCTGCAGTTCAGACAAGAGCCCAAGAATTTACAGGAACTGGAGCCTTTTGCCAAGAAGAATGAGCAGCTTTACCATCAGAGAAAATAAAGAGCCTCATCCACAACTATCACAAAAGACTCCAGCTGTCATTGGGTCATTTGTGTAGTTTCTGTTTCATTATGATTTAAAAAAAGGAAACACAGTTGTTTGATAATAACTGGCTTCACCCAAGCACCAACCATGAGTGAAAGAAAAGTTTTTCATACTCTCTAAAAGATGAAGAAGAAATCAATGAAATTCTGTCAGGGTCTGTAAACTTATGAGCACAACTGTATATCTGTCCTCTTCTTCAGAGAACCATCAGCCTCTATGCCTTAACATCTAGCGGCATTTACCACTCGCAGGTTCCTCGTGTTCAGACTCAGCTGGGAAAACAGGCCTTTAGCTTCTCTGCTCCTTCAGCTTGGAATCCCCTCCAAACTGACCTGAAAATATCTGAACTTGTCTCATTTAAAGCTTTTCGATCTTTGTTCTGTAAAAGGCAAAAAGCGTCCATTCATCAGCGTCTGTGTTTTTAAGATGCCACTACAAAAGTGCTCTTTGTGACACATTTTATCGCATTTTATCATCTATTGTTTACAACTACTGCACTTTATCTTCGTAGACTGTTGCAGCTACTGCACTTTCGCAAATATTTTCTACATTCATTACACTTTTCTTTTATAATTGATGTTTATCTTAATCGATTGTTGTTTTCTGCTCTTGGCGTGTGCTGCTGACCACTTGGCCACGTCACCCTTGTAAATGAGATGTGGATCTCAATGGGTCTTTACCTGGTTAAATAAAGGTTAAATAGAAATAAAAAATAGTAAAAATCAAGTGCCCTTATGAAATAGGGCAGCGCAAAGTATAATAGGCTATCACATTGATATTATTCATGTCAGAAAACCGGAATGTTTCAGAAATAGTAAAAGAAAAACAGTGGGATGCTTGAAAAATCATGTTTATGCCGTTACTCCAACAATTAGAGATCAATGTGTAGTTGCATGTTGGAAAAGCGGCGTGTGACCCAACTGCTTGTCTCTAGGAAGACTGAAAAAGGTTTAATTCAAAGTAACAAGTGGGTGGCAGGGCACTTCAAAAGAAAAGTTACGTAATCCACCTTTAAAGAAGACATAATGTGCTTGTGTCTGCTTCATAGTGATCATCTATGACACATGTGGGTCACTGTGTTGTAATTTGCATATTTCAAATCACAATATTCATCTACAACGACTTAATAAAAGTAAAAAGTCCACTGATGTTCACTTTCGAAACCTGTGGTGCCCCAGCAAGTAGATTTTTTTTTTTCATATTTAACAAAAAGCCTGCACAACGTTGCCGAATCCTACGTGTATCACCAGTAAAGAAAACAAAATTAGAAAAGAAAGTAAGTACAGAGCACCGGTGGCAATGAACACAAGGGATTGAGCTGCAAAATACGTCTTGAAAAGTAAAAATATGCATAAATCACTCCAAATACAACTCTAAGTGGATAAATGAGAAGGAGAAACAACTATAAATGATTAAAACCTCTGGAAAATCCATTTGCATATGTCCATAATAGGTCTGGTGCACAGTGTCTGAGCCAATAGCAAAGAACAAGATCCTTTTTTTAACCAAACACGTGCTTTAAAAAATAAAACACGTCTGAATACAATGTGCTTGGCAAGTTTACAGCAGTAGTGACGCTATCTTCACCGTGTAGAAGGGCAGTTCATTCTGAAATCTCAAACCGAAACATCTAATTTGAAGCATTTTTGTGGACTTCAGGCAACACTGGCAACCCACCGATTTAAATTTAACCGATCAAAGGACATATTTCTGTCACGGAGCGTAAAAATAAAACTGGAATGCGTTTTGTATCGAGGGGGGTGGTGGCGTTCGTATGTTTCGCAGCGCTTTTGTTTTGCCGGGGCAGCGCTCACCCTTGTGATTATGGTCGGGGTTTTGGCAGAGCTATATTCAAACCAGGTGCAGCTCAGCGACATGACAGACACGGCTCTAATCTCCCATGAGTCCAGTGGAGTGTGGCTGTAATTATGCGGCAGAGGAGAGCTCCGCGGGTCACCGAAATAGACCGGCGCGGAGTGAAGTTGTTGTTTTGTTTTTCGCTAGACTTGTCTCTCAAAAACCAGGGGGCATCATGGGAGTGCTGACGGCGAGCGTGCAAAAACAGAAACAGGCGGGGGAGCAGGGAGCGAAACTGACCACAAAATGATCAGGACGAGATGATTTTTCGGCAGTGCATCATAACAGCAAACAGAAATAGAAATTACAGAAAAGAAAAAAACAAATCAAACAAAACAAAATCCTTCACACTTTGCGATATAGGATCCTAAAATATGCATACAGCTCTCAGAATTTATCATCCACACACCTATATTTGTAAATTATCAAAGGAAAAGTAACTATGTACATCAGAAAGTACATAAAACAAAAATGTATTTTTATCAAAAACAGGAGCAGGATGTTCCTAAGTATCTGAACACTGAAGCTTTAAAAAGGTGGATCGATGTAATTGACCAGTTATTTGGGGCTTTGATGGTAAATGCTTAAGTGTATATGTGTTTTTTGTACTTTTTTTTTTTTGGAAACTTGTTTGTCTGGTTGATCTTTCTGTTACAATATCATTTTATTTATTTTTTTCTTATTTTCCGAAAATGTATGACTACTATGAGAAACTAGAATATTTAAGCCATTTTAAAGGGAAGTTTTCAGTTTTCCGCACTTTTCATGCACGTTTTCAGAAGCACGCTGCGGTCCGAACTTTACCTCCTCGGAAAAAATACAAAATTTACTGGAAAACTGAAGGAATTATGAACTTCTGCAATGGAATTCTTGTGTTTACGTTTGATTTTTGGTGAAACTTGAACAAAAATGTGATTCTGAAAAACGTTTGCAGCTTTTTCCCCTCGGCCGTGTCTCAGATTACAGACTTTAACCTCCTGAGACCCGAGCTTTTGTCTGGTGTGCATTTTTCATTTCTTCTTGCTATTTGGGATAAGTAGGACCTACTAAGTAAGTCTTCTGTATGACACCATTGGTTAAAAAATGTAAAAACATTAAAATGTATAAATAAATTACAAAAAACAAACAAACAGCAATTAGCTGTTTATTTCAAGCCCTAAACCTGCCAAATGTGACGTAGGTCGACAGTGAGCGGGTTGGGGTTCAGTGAGTGAGGTTAAAAACACACAAAAAGGCCTGAAAATGTGGTCCACAGTTTTCAATCGTTGCAAAAAAAAGTAGAGGTGCAAAAAGTGGAGACAGGCAGCAGTTTCCCGATAGCAGCAGAAACGTCCAGCAATTTATAACTGTAAACTCATCTAAATATTCCCAAGTTTACCTAACAACATGTACAATCAATAATATAACATAGTCCCAATGTCTTCAAACGAGGACATGACATTTACTGATGCTCTCGTCTGCTGTGGTCAATAAAATGTGTCAAATTTTAATGCCAAATGAAGATACATTAAGATACATGAAGAGACATTATTGTACATAAATACATTGGTTTTATTCATAAATTTTGCATCTAAACTTTACCATGCAGTTTTTTTTTTTACTTTCGGGAGCTGCTGTAGAGGTTTTTAGTTGATTACAGGTGAAAGTGTCATGATCCTCCTGGATTCTCCCCCTCCCTCCTGTGTTCACTCACCTGTGGTCCATCTACAATCAACGCTGCTACAAGAACCGGTTCTCTCCAACACTCCCTGCCAGTTCGTCAGTTTACACTCAGGGTAACTCGTCTCCAGGCTCACAAGCTTTTTTGAATATCCTCTCTGCTTGCTCCGTTGGTTTTGTTTGAACTTCATTGAATTTTTCCTGTTTACCCCGGATCTTTACCTGCTCCTGTTTCTGCTCCTCATCTTGGAACCATTTCTCCACTCCACACCTCCGGACCTCCCAGCCTGATACCAACCTGCTCCTTCTGGCCCCCCAGCCCGTGACCTACCTGTTCCTCCTGGCCCCCCCCCAGCCCGTGACCTACCTGCTCCTCCTGGCTCCCCAGTCCAATAATTACCAGCCCATTCTCTGTAAATAAATCATTTCAATTGTTCTTGGTGTTTCTGCGTTTGGGTCCAACTAGTCCCCCCGTGACAGTACGAACTGGCCCAAAATATGGACCCAGCAGACCACAATTCCCTGCTTCAGGCTGTTTCTAGCCAAGGCCAATTACTCGGTAAGCACGACTGTCAGCTCAAACAAATAGCCGAGGATCAACAAGCTTTTGGTGCACAGATGTCACAACTTGGATCCATGCTGCAAGGCCTCAATATAGCATTTGCCCAGCTCTTACCTCAGCAACAGGTCGTTGCACACAGCAACAGGCCTCTGCTCAACCACCAGAGGTCGCCACTGGAGGACCACCAGATCATCAGTTCCGTGAGTCACATGTGCCAGACCCTGAACATTATTCTGGGAATATGGGGAAATGTGGGGCTTTCCTTCCAGTGTTCACTAGTGTTTATCCAAAAGCCTTACATCTATGCTACTGATTGTTCCAAGATTGCATTTATAATGGGGTTGTTACGAGGAAGGGCATTAGCTTGGGCATCAGCCACTTGGGAGACACAACCAGCCATCCGTCAGAACTATAATCTTTTGTGGGAGAGTTAAGGAAAGTGTTTGATCATCCTGTTCAAGGCAAAGAGGCTGCCAAAGCGTCTCCCTATTATCGTAAGGCTCACAGTGCAGCTGAATTTTCTGTTGATTTCAGAACCCTGGCTGCAGAGGCTGGGTGGAATGATGTAGCCTCCAAAGTGTGTTTTGAATGGCCTCACTGAACAACTTAAGGATGAGCTTGCAGTGAGAGGATGAATATGACGATCTTGATTCCCTGATATCAGCAGCTATAAAACTTGATAACCGCCTTAGAGAACGCCATCGAGACAGAGCCCATATACAGTCGTCTCCCCTCGCCTGTCTCCCACCTCTCATTCTCGGGTGAGTTCAGACATTCCTCAACCCTTAACCTCAAAAGTTTCGCCTATTTCCGACGTTGAGCCCATGCAGCTAGGACGGGCCCATCTTACACAAACTGAGCGTTTCCGCAGATTTCAATCTGGT
The DNA here is from genome assembly GCA_034769755.1 of Odontamblyopus lacepedii. NCBI lineage: Eukaryota > Metazoa > Chordata > Actinopteri > Gobiiformes > Gobiidae > Odontamblyopus > Odontamblyopus lacepedii. The sequence continues at coordinate 35,060,192 of CM068354.1, read as the reverse complement.
CTGTGCTTTTATTGTGGACAAACTGGTCATCTTCTGGCACACTGCCCTGTTCGCCCAAAAGGGGGGGCTCACCAGTGAATGTGGGGGTTCTGGTGAGCCAAACTCAACTCAGTCCACAAACCCCACAGAGTATGATACTTCCTGCCACTCTATGTTTAAACAACTCCAAAATTAATCTAACTGTTCCCATTTCTGTTCTCATAGACTCTGGTACTGATGACAATTTTATGGACACTATCTTCGCTCATCAAATTGGTTTACAGTCTGAACCTCTGAAACAACAATTAGTGGCCAATGCCTTAGATGGGAGACTACTAGCAAAAGTAACTCATCTCAATCGAACCTGTCCAATTAGTCCTGTCTGGAAATCATCATGAAATCATTAGTTTTAACTTGATAAGTTCCCCTCATTCACCTGTGATCTTAGGGTATCCTTGGCTAAAGCAGCACAATCCTCACTTGGACTGGTTGTCTCGTAAGATTTTGGGCTGGAGTACTAATTGCCATATTTCTTGTCTCCTTTCTGCGCTTCCACCTACAGAGACTAATGTGAATACCCCTCTGCCACCTGATTTGTCCCTGGTCCCCGCTGAATACCTTGATCTAGCAGAGGCCTTCAGTAAAGAGAAGGCACTTTCACTTCCACCTCACCGACCATATGATTGTGCCATCGATTTATTGCCTGGGGCCACTCTGCCATCCGGTCGTCTCTACAATCTCTCTTGTCCTGAGCGGGAGGCCATGGAGAAGTATATTAGTGATTCCTTGGCTGCAGGAATCATTAGACCATCATCTTCTCCAGTTGGTGCTGGATTTTTCTTTGTTTCTAAGAAGGACCATTCACTCCCGCCCCTGCATAGACTACAGAGAGTTTGAACAATATTACTATTAAAAATAAATATCCTCTTCCGCCTCATCAGTTCTGCTTTTGAACCCTTGCATGGCGCCACTATTTTTACCAAACTCGACCTCAGAAATGCTTACCACCTGGTCAGGATTAAGTGAGGGAGATGAATGGAAGACTGCTTTCAACACACCTATCGGCCATTTTGAATACCTCGTTATGCCTTTTGGACTGTCTAATGCTCCCGCTGTTTTTCAGGCTTTGGTCAATGACATTCTCCGTGATTTCCTTAATAGATTTGTTTTTGTCTACCTGGATGATATCTTAATTTTTCCCAGTCCCAGGAGGAGCACACCATCCATGTTAAGTCAGGTGCTCCAAAGATTATTGGAGAACAAATTATTTGTTAAAGCAGAGAAATGTGAGTTTAACAAACCTTCAGTGAGCTTCCTCGGTTTCATTGTGGAGAGGGGGCAGGTCCGGTCAGATCCTGAAAAGATCCGTGCTGTTATAGAGTGGCCAGCACCAGCCAACGTGAAACAGCTCCAGCGTTTCCTGGGTTTTGCCAACTTTTACCGCCGCTTTATCCGAGATTTCAGTAAAGTCGTTGCACCTCTGACTACATTAACCTCCCCTAAGGTACCTTTCAAATGGACAGAAGAGGCTGATCATGCTTTCTTGGATTTAAAGGAGCGGTTTTCATCAGCGCCAATTCTCATCCATCCAGATCCTTCACGTCAGTTTGTGGTTGAAGTGGACGCCTCAGACATCGGGGTAGGAGCGGTTCTCTCCCAGCGCTCTTCTGATCTCAAGCTCCATCCATGCGCTGTTCTTTTCACGGCTCTCTCCATCTGAACGCATAACTATTCTGTAGGAGACCGCGAACTTCTGGCTGTTAAATTGGCACTTGAGGAGTGGAGGCACTGGCTGAGGGGCAGTTCACCCATTCCTGGTCTGGACCGACCATAAAAAACCTGGCCTATATTCAATCCGCTAAACGCCTTAACTCTGCGTCAAGCTCGCTGGGCTCTTTTCTTTGATAGATTTAATTTTACACTTACCTACCGACCGGCTCCAAGAACATCAAGCCTGATGCTCTTTCTAGACAGTTTTCCTCACAGAAGCTCCTGAGCCCCGCCGATACCATACTTTCATCAGAGCGTGTTGTGGCTACTATCACTTGGGAAATAGAATCCATCATCAACAATGCTCAACGCCAGCAACCAGATCCAGGTACTGGTCCACCGTCGTTTATTTGTGCCAGATTCTGTTCGCTCCCAGGTCCTGCAGTGGGGCCACTCTTCGGCGTTTCGCCTGCCATCCTGGTGTGGGACCCGGACTACAGCTCTCCTAAAAGCGACATTTCTGGTGGCCCACTCTGGATGCTGATGCTAAGGACTTTGTTGCAGCTTGCACAGTCTGTGCTAGAGGCAAGGCCTCCCCATCGCCACCTGCAGGACTACCTACGCCGCTTCCCGTTCCATCTCGTCTTGGTCACATAGCCCTAGATTTCGTCACTGGTCTTCCTAATTCGTCAGGTAATACAGTCATATTGACCATAGTTGACCGGTTTTCCAAATCTGTTCACTTTGTTGGCCTTCCTAAGCTTCCATCTGCTCTAGAGACTGCCAACTTACTTATCAAGCATGTAGTTCGTCTTCATGGGATTCCAATGGACATTGTCTCAGACCGGGTCCTCAGTTTATTTCCCAAGTATGGAAATCTTTCTGCACTGCCCTTGGAGCTAAGGTGAGCCTATCCTCTGGTTTTCATCCCCAGACTAATGGTCAAACTGAACGAGCGAACCAGGACCTGGAGGCAGCCCTGCGGTGTGTTGCAGCCCTGAATCCATCTTCTTGGAGCTCTCATTTACCTTGGGTGGAATATTCACACAACTCTTTGACAAGTGCAGCTACTGGTCTGTCCCCATTTGAATGCTCCCTTGGATACTTACCCCCCTTGTTCCCAGCTCAAGAGATGGATATTGCAGTGCCGTCTGTTCAGGCTCACCTTCGCCGATGCATGCCGCAAGATCTGGAAAGATACGCAGGCTGCTTTGAGACGCACTGCCCTCCGAATCGACAGATCGCCGATCGACATCGTGTACCATCTCCTGCCTACATTCCAGGTCAGAGGGTTTGGCTTTCCTCTAAGGACATTCCTTACTGAACTGATTCTAAGAAGCTCTCCCGTTATATTGGTCCGTTCATTATTGACAGTATTATCAACCCCACTGTTGTAAAATTGCAATTGCCCAGGTCTATGAGGATTCACCCAACATTCCATGTCTCGCAGCTTAAGCCAGTTCATTCTAGCACTTTGTGCCTCCTGCCAGGCCCCCTCCACCCGCCGGGTCATTGATGGTCATCACGGCCTTTACAGTCGTAGGCTTTTGGATGTAAGGAGGCGTGGCCGGGCTACCAGTATCTGGTGGACTGGGAAGGTTACGGTCCCGAGGAGCGTTGTTGGGTTCCCAGGGCTTTGATCTTGGATTCTGCCCTTGTCCGTGACTTCCATCAGGCACATCCTGGGTCGCCTGGAGGCTCCCGTTGAGGGGGAGGTACTGTCATGATCCTCCTGGATTCTCCCCCTCCCTCCTGTGTTCACTCACCTGTGGTCCATCTACAATCAACGCTGCTACAAGAACCGGTTCTCTCCAACACTCCCTGCCAGTTCGTCAGTTTACACTCAGGGTAACTCGTCTCCAGGCTCACAAGCTTTTTTGAATATCCTCTCTGCTTGCTCCGTTGGTTTTGTTTGAACTTCATTGAATTTTTCCTGTTTCCAGTTTACCCCGGATCTTTACCTGCTCCTGTTTCTGCTCCTCATCTTGGAACCATTTCTCCACTCCACACCTCCGGACCTCCCAGCCTGATACCAACCTGCTCCTTCTGGCCCCCCAGCCCGTGACCTACCTGTTCCTCCTGGCCCCCCCCCAGCCCGTGACCTACCTGCTCCTCCTGGCTCCCCAGTCCAATAATTACCAGCCCATTCTCTGTAAATAAATCATTTCAATTGTTCTTGGTGTTTCTGCGTTTGGGTCCAACTAGTCCCCCCGTGACAGAAAGTTTAAAATAATTGAAAATCATGGTGCTAAGAGGCAAAAATGTAATGTCCTCGTATGGGGCCACAGGGTCTCAAGAGGTTAAAATAGCGTCAGATGCCCTCTCGGTGTGGATGTGTTTGGGGAAATGATCAGGAGAAGAAAAAAAAAAAAACATTTGTGAATTTGACTTTTGGAAGTTTCTTGTGACTCGTTCGTGACCTGAGACTTGGCCGAGCTTCTGATGATCTGATTATTACAAATGACGCAGCAAAAACAGGCAGTGGACAGGCAGCTATGCTATTAGGCTAATGATATACAGTCTATGGATCAGTCCGAGCGTTCATAATCCTGTTTAGGTGTTTTCAATAAAAAAGGTTTGTTGACCTGCTGTAGTTTAAACCAAGTCAGCTCTTTATGGACAGACTGTGTTAAAATAAAGCTCAAATAAGTCTAACTTGAGTCACAGAGAGTCAGAGTAGTGCTTCTGGTTAGTTTCACACTCTCAGGTAAAGATAATGACATCAGCTGCAAGGTTTCAATAGTCATTACTTGTCTTTAACATGTTTATTAAAGGTGCAAATGCAGCTCTTTTAGTGGAGTGAAGTGTGGCATTAAACTCTCCATGGAGCCAAGCAGATCGTGCCAGTGGGTTAAGTTACTGGTCAGATCTATTTATTCAATTACAGTTGTTTATCTTGCATAAAAATACTTTGCATTCTTACTGTTTGTGGAGTCACCTCTGCACATATATGACCTCCATGGAGATAAAAGCAGGAATTTTGAAATTTAAGGACAGCACGTTGTAGAAAAGAGACCTGCTTTTATTAAAATAAACCAAAAATGAAGGAATTTACTGATTTTTAAGTAACTTTTCTGGTTGCTACGTCAAGAATTTTCCACAGTCTGGCTTTAATGACATATCATCTTGAAGATACGCAGGTGATGCCACCACACTAAGTTACTGGTTCTATCTGTAGAGCTCACAACAAGAAGTGTGTATACTTTAAGGTATTTTAAGCCATAAAACTTGTACCGTATTTTCCGGACTATAAGCCGCTACTTTTTTCCCAGGCTTTGAACCATGCGGCTTTTACAAAGGTGCGGCTATTCTGTGGATTTTTCTTCCACGGTTAGGGGCGCTCTAACCGGAATTTCAAAAACAAGATAGACAGAAAATTAATGCAAAGAAGAATATGCTACTTTTTATTTAGCAGATATAACACACACGACAAATTACTAACTGGTAATTATTTTCAAATCCTTGCCCCTTCATCATGAAAAGCATGAAGGAGTTTGTATGATGCAAGTTTTAAGCATCGATCTTGCTCCAGGAAGGAAACCGCTGTAGAGCCCTGCACCCGCGGGACCAACACTAAACAGCGCGGCACGGGACCATGGATGTAATAAGAGCATCTGAAAGATCATTCTGAAAGAACATTCTGAAAGAACATTCTGAAAGAACATTCTGAAAGCTTATTGCGGGCGGGAGCGCGACCGCACGACGCGGGAGCGGGACTGAAAATTGTGTCCCGCACAGACCTCTACCTGCTGCTGCTCGTAAGCTCGGCGTCAAAGTGACTTGTGGTTTCACTGCACAGGAGAAATGAAGGTCAATTATCGGTTCTTTTCTGTTTTTTGACCTCGTTTTAATCAGCACAGTTGCTGCCGTGTTCAAAGACACTGTTCAGAAAGAATCTGTTCATGTACATAAATGTACATTTACAGTACAAAATCGTTCTGTATATGCAGTAAATATCTAATTTTTCAACATAGATATCAGCGGCTTATAGCCCGGTTGCGGCTTGTATATACTTAAAAAAAAAAAAAAATTAATAGAGTGGATGCAGCTTATATACCAGTGTGGTGTACGGTAAATGGATAAGCAGAAAAAACACGTTTAATGCCATACTGTGGAACATTCCAGGCATATCACGATTCCCCAATTTCCATATTTATACAGAGAGAAAGAGAAAAACATCTATTGACAGATTTATTTATTAACTATTTAATGTAATGTGATGACACCAGTCGAGGGACGGACTGGGACCAAAAAAAAACAGCCCAGGATTTTCCCCCCCAACAGTGGAAGGCCACTGCACGACCCAAATGTGGTCTGAGGTGGTACACATTACCAGTCCGAGCCTGCAGCGGTCCACGGCAGAGCAGAGCACCGCTGTGGGAGTGAGGGTGTCTGTCAGTGTACGTCATGAAGTCATTTCTCATGTTTATATGAGCCACTGCCTCCTCATGTCCACCGGAGCGGAGAGAAGGTGACAGACTGTTCCACCACACATGAATAATGAATGAAACCTGTCCACTCCGGCACACCACTCCACATTTTTATATCTATTTGCTGTTAAATTACAAAAAAATATGTCAAATGAATGTGGTGAATTGATACTTTGCAGCGACGTCACTCTTGGGGAGGTTCTGTATGCATGTGTAGGGAGGAATGTTCAGCAATTTCCATGGTGATTCAATGCACACATTAGAAAATCCTGCCACAATTAGTTTCAAAATAGTCTGAAACTGAAGACAAAATACAAAATGGATGTGAACTATGCATTTGCAGAAGACCCTGTGATTATTATGAGGGTTCATGATCGTGTTTAGGAGTTTGATTTTCAGTAAAAACACGAAAGCGATTGAAAAACGGCAACGTTATGTGAGAGTAGGGTGACCAGACGTCCCTATTTACCCAGGACAGTCCCAGTTTTGAGTCCTGCGTCCCCTGTGCCAGCAGATTTATCCAAAACCACTGATTTGTCCCAGTTTTATACAAAAAATGTCCCAGGTGTCCCTATTTTTGACCAGTTTGATCCCTGTCAGCAGTAAAGAGAGGCATATATTGTCAGTTGTTTATGTAAAATACAAACAAATCTGCTTAAAAATGACTAAAACCCAAAGAAAATGTGACTATACTGACTCACATGTTAGAATGAATGGTCTCTGCATAAGAATTTTCCTTAATTACGCACTCGTTTCGTTGTATTATTACCAACCACCAAAAAAACGGGGATGTCCCAGTTTCTTTTATTTTAAAATTCTGGTTGCCCTATGTGAGACGGACATGTTTAACAGCACAAATAAGCTCATCTTTTGTATCCATAGCTCTGTATTGTCTGAATTGTGTTGAAACAAAGCTCACATTAGAGTCTAACATGGATGACAGGGCTTCATATAGAGAAGTGCCCACAGTTAGCATCACACCTCCTGGAAAGGTTGATGACATTAGCTGCAACGTATCAATAAAGTGCTATAGTGTCCAAGGGTAGAGGAAACTATACGACCTGTCGGTGGAAGTGTTCATTTGTTCGGCTGACACACTTTTTGACTTTTGCTTTGGCGTTGGTGCAGCAAAGCATCTAAACCTGAACTCACCTCCACCCAAAATAGTTCCTGGGCTCCATTTCTACAATACAATGCCATATGATTCCTCCTATAACTTTATTTATTTATTCAATCATTTATTCATTCTATATTTGACCAGTTAAGTCAACTGAGAACTAGCCTGATTCAGAAGCCGGTTTCACTTCACGGAAACTCGCAGCATTAGTATTCGTTCGCTCGATGGTAGGCAGGTACTTTCTTATTTAACCAATCGCTGCTATTTGATCGTGACGTACGTAATGCACCTGAACGCTCAGTGGTGTCCGAGTAATTGCGGCACAACAGCAAACAAAGCAGAGACTGAACACGTCTGTCAACGAGCACTGTTGTTTCTGCGAGGTGAACTTGCTAATTAAAGGTACGATAAAAAATGCGAAGTTATTATTTGGCAAAGGAAGTCCAAATGTCAGTTCTGGCCAACACACCGCTTCCCTAATTGGCCGGTGCGTCGACTACAACTTCTGGGGTTCTAGTGTATTCCAATTACTGACCGAGTCGCTGGAGAGAAATGAAACGGCCAGACTGGCTGCCTGAGAACAACTTCTCATCTGCAAAGACGAGCTGGCAGAGGCAGCATAAGCAGACGACACTCAAACACTCAAACACTCACACATGAATCGTAACATCAGTCAGTGAAACATTTGCAGATTACACATACTATAAAGTGTTAAAAGCATGTGCACTGATCCTGTAAAATACTCTGTAATGAGTCTTTAAAAGTCGACAGAGGTAAAAACTTAATAAGTTTTGTTTTCTGACCTATACACAGCAAAAAGTGGAGTGTTAAAAGTGACTCTCACAGAATCAATTTTAACATTTTCTCAGAGTTTGTATTAGCCCAGCCTGTTCTAGAGTTAATTTAACATTACTGGAAATGTTAATTAAGTAACACTGTACCAAAGTTCCTGTTTAACCCCGAAATCAAGAGTTATATTAACGTTTTGAGAGTAAACGGATAACACTTTATAGGGTTATCCTGATTTAGCTGAACAACACACAGAGGTGTTTTATTTTTACACTTTATTTTAGTTAATTTAAGATGAAATTATGAACGAAACTGATTCAAACTGAGCTTCTCTCACGGGAGTTTGAAGTGGTGGGTGTGAGGTGCCAAATTAACACTAAGGGAAGTTGAATTATCTAATAAACTCTGGCAAATAATTCCAACATGAACCCCCATTTAACTTTCAAATCCAGTTTTTGCTGTGTATTACTATGTTGTTTGCTCGTCAGAAACATACCTGGAGTTCAGTCACACTATTTTAACACGCACATCCTGCATAGTTAGGCTAGGCTTAGTTAGGAGAAAACGCTCTGTTCCACTTTATGATGTCATGTGGTAATACAGGAAGTGCTGCACTGTGTTTTTAAACTCCAAACACGTTCACTAGAATCATCCAGATCATTTCAGCCCTGCAATTGCCCATCTCTGTTGAGTAGCTGTTACAAAGTTTCTTCTTACACTCCAAAACCAATATGCCCCCATTTGTTTCCATCTAAAAATACTGCAGTGTGAGGAGGTCTTATTCAGAGGCACGTCCCAAAAAGCCCTCACATTTTTCACTGAGGCATCATTATTCTACACTAGGAGAATTTGCTGAAGTGACAAAAATGGTTCAAACCCTTGGACTTGGCTGGTCTATTTTAAGCCAAGGAAGAACCACTCGAACACACAACAGCAGCAGCAGCAGCAGCAGCCGTGTCCTCCACCAAAGTGCCCCCGACTTTGCGCCGTCTCCCGGGGCTGAGACGAGAGGTGGAGGAGGGTCTGTGAGGAGGAAGAGCATACATCAAGTCTCACCTCGAATGTGCTGCCGGTGCTGTCAAACTCTGGAGGGACGAAGCTGCCCTCTGGGTCATCTGCAACGGAAACACGCAGGTTTAATGCAGGGCTATTGTCGTCGTCATTGTACAGTCATAACTCAATATATATTTAATGTCAAGTCCACCTTCACCCGACGCACTTTGAGCCTTTCAGTGACAGAATTAGGACGGAGGGATCACATTTTGCTTCTATAAAATATTGTGTCTCCACTGGCAGAACATTCACGGTGAGACATGGGCAAATACAGACCAAATAAAGCTTTAAGAACAAAATTTAAAATGTATTTAAGCAACAAATGTGATCAATACATAGATTGTATAAAGAAGTGGACTGAGCAAGTGCAACGTCACCCAGTCAAACGAAGCTTATCGATGTCAAGGCACAAATATATTTTAAAAGAAGCTTAAAGACGTCATTCTGATTAAATATGGTTGTGAAGAAATGTGTATATTATGAACATGTAATAGTAATAATACATAAATAATAAAGTTAATATATTAAGTAATTAACAAAATCGATAAAGAATATTCAAATGGATACATGTATAAATTAAAGATTAAATAACTATAAATATTCATATAACTATTAAATTACTGAAGGTGAACCGGAACAATAGGGGGTAGGAACAAATAAGTGTTAGGACTATTTATATATTTTTTCTCTTTTTATGTTATGAAACGGTAACATATTTTGATTTGCTACATGTCTGAAATAAACTGATTGATTGATGCAAGGAGCAAATTTGGAACCAGGCTTGAAAAACGTAAAGCAGGTTACTACGAACATTTTAAGACCAAAATGACGAGGCTCAGTCCAGCAGTTACACAGAGAGGAGCGACAATATTCCAGTGTAAGTCAATCGGAGCCAGAGTCAGAAGGAGCCGGAAGAGCAGCATGTGCATTTCCTATTTGGAACATGGCGCCCAGCATGTTAGCTATGTCCATTTATATATAGGGATGTCCCGATCTGATATTCAGTATTGAGATCAGCTCCTGATCCGGCTCTTTTATGAGTATCGGATTTAGTCACGTGACTGGACTGATCCAATTTCACATGTTTTTGCAGCATCGACGCGCTTTACGGCAGCTGTAAATCAAAACGCTGCCATGTCACCGTGTGGGACTTTACACTACAACAAAACGAGAGTCAAACAGCAACGCCATCGCTGCAAACAAGCTTTTTCTCATGGAGGAACCAGCTGAGCTCAATTTAACACTACCAATTTGATTTGTTACTTACAAAAGAATCATCCGGATACGTTTGAGATTTACAAGCGCAAGACGGCAAAACCACAGCAGCAAACACTGGAGGAGGCATTTCACAGAAGGTAAGGTGACCTACCTTACTTTCTTTTGTCGTCTAATGGACTTTTTGGAGCTAAGGTACGAACTTCCTATACAACACGACTTTACAAAGACGGTGCTACCAGAGCTATAGAAAAAAGGTATTGGATCGGTATTGGAAAGAGCGCTCCTTTAAAAAACTCGGATCGGAAGCCAAAAAATCTTGATTGGTACATCTCTATTTATATATACAGTCCATGAATCAATACGAGCGTTCATAATCCTGTATAGGTGTTTTCAACAAAAAAACAGCACAGTTTAATACCAGAAATCATCTGATCTATTGTAGTTTAAACCAAGTCAGCTCTTTATGGACAGAATATATTATAATAAAGCTCAAATTAAAGTCTAACTTGAGTCACAGAGAGTCAGAGTAGTGCTTCCGGTTAGCTTCACACTCCAGGTAACGTTAATGACATCAGCTGCAAGGTTTCAATAGTCATTACTTGTCTTTAAAGTCTTTATTAAAGGTGCAAATGCAACTGTTTTAGTGGAGTGAAGTGTGGGATTAAACTCTCCATGGAGACAAGCAGATCATGCCTGTAAGTTAAGTTACTGGTCAGATCTGTGGAGAGGTGAATGCATGTCTCATAAAACAAGCAGGGGAGAAAACATAGAGCAGTGTTTTACCGATAAAACTTTTGAGAGATTGTCGGGGTCACAAATGCGTCACTCCAACCACCTCCAATCGCATCATACACGTTTATACTAAAACATATCTTGCCTAAGGACACAGGAACAGTTTTAACTAGAGTTACCGCTGCCCGACTGGTTTTTCCAGCAGTTTCTCATCCAAAAACTATAAATCAGCAGGTCTGTCCATCAAGAAAATCATTTGGACGTTTTTCTATCTTTCAAAGGTTTGGTAAATAGAGAAACTTTACACCTATTCAGCACATTTTCTTTTGAACACAACTAACAAAAGTCTAATAAGTTTAAGTCAGAGTGAAAAAGCCATCGCAGCGGGTTTCCATGGCGACGCAGACAGCCTTGGGAGCTGATGTGGAGAATCGTGAGTCACCAAAGCTCCAGATCAACAGGTTTTCACGGCTTTGTAAACACGATCTCCGACGAACGAAAGTGGCACTGCCGGAAATGAAATACAGAACAATAAACGGCCTTTCAGTCCGACTCCCGGTGGGCAGAAACTCACGAAGACACTGAGGACTCTGCACGCTGCTGTGGGGCTGTGCAGAAAAACCATGAACTCGTTAAATCTCAGCTCCTACAAGTGCAGAGAGTTTGTGTGTCAACGGGCAAAACACTTTAACAAATAACGTATATGTTTGTATGTCATAATTTGCAGTGTTTTTCTTTGTATTCATGTTTTTGTATTGCATTTTAACATATGACACTTTACATCTGCTGCATTTAGCAAACATTTTTAGGGGTCCATTGCTCTGATCGGCACCCTTGTCTTTGTCAATCTGTCCCAGGGCGGCTGTGACTATAGAAGTTTCTTACCATCACAATGACAAATACAGCTCTGTAAAAAAAAATCAGAGACCACTGCAAAATGATCAGTTTCTTTGATTTTACTACTTACAGGTTTGTGTTTGAGTAAAATGAACATTTTTGTTTCATTCTATAAACTAATGACAACATTTCTCCCAAATTCCAAATAAAAATATTGTCATTTAGAGCATTTATTTGCAGAAAATGACAAATGGTCAAAATAACAAAAAAAGATGAACTGTTTTCAGACCTCAAATAATGCGACGAAAACAAGATCATATTCATTTTAAAACAACACAATACTCATGTTTTCACTTAGGAAGAGTTCAGAAATCAATATTTAGTGGAATAACCCTGATTTTTCACAGTGGTTTTGATCCTTTTCCTCCTTAAATCAGATTTGGTTCAGGTGATCTCCTCATCAGAGCCTCATGAAGCAGAATGAGGTGTGTTTGTGTTGGATTCAACAGACGCTGGAATGAAACGACCGTCACACATGTAGAGATGCTGATTTCAGAAAAGAAAAAATGCAGTGGTCTCTTATTGTTTTACAGAGCTGTGTAAATATAAACCCATTATCCAACCATCCATCTTCTTCCGCTTTATCCGGCTGAGTCGCTGGGGCAGCAGTTCACCGCCCAGTCCTCTGTGCACCCAACCCTATGAACCCCTGAGCCCACAGGACAATAAACCCATAATAATAATAAAAAAAAAAAATGAAATATTATTATTATTAACAATAATAATAAAACGTGTGACTTATAGTGTGAAAAATACGGTAACTTCATTTTAAAAAGAAGCATATGGGGACGTCGCAAATAAAAGCATCAAAATCTACGCACAGGAACCAAACTATGAAACGACAGCGGCGAATCTCTATTAGCAACAACAGTAAATTCACTGACTTTCAAATGTCTCCAGGCCTCAGGGTCCTTTCCCAGACGCATTTTATTTGTTTGTCAGTCCGTCTGTTCAAGAGCTGAAGACTTCACGGAGCTTTCGATTAAATGAGATCAATAGTGAACCGTGGAGGAGTTTAGTGCAGCGATCAGTGCCCGTGTGTGGCTGTGTTCACTTTGTAGCACATTCAGGGGCTATTCTTTTGTCGATTTGCACGTGAAACAAACCAATAAGGCATGACGCTGTATCAGTCTGCAGCATCTGGAGCTACTGAGTACAGGGAGACATAATAAAAGAACCTTCACTGTATTTTACTGCGGACTGGAGATTTGAGACGAAAACGATGAAAGAGGTTTACGGCGCTACGTAGAGTTTGTGATGTAGTGTTTACAGGCTGAACTGAGATGGAACAAGAGTAAAAATTCCCTTGACCACAATAGTTCAGTCTACAAAGCTTTCACAAATGTGGTACAAATGCAAATATTTGGTACTGAATTAGAGTTGGAACGATCCGATACTGGCCTTGGATATAGTTTAAGACTGAAAAATTCTACAGTTTGTGGCGGCCTTTGTTTGAGCGGTAATTTCCCCAAATACTGTTTTACTCTTAGTTGAGTCATTTCTCGAACCTACGCTTGATTTTGAAATAATTGTACTCTTACTTATAAGTGCATTAACTTTTCTGGTGGAGCGTCACCTGTTTGCTTCTACGGATATGTCATTGCTCTGCCTGAATCCGTCACTTGGTCTGAAAGGTTTTAATGCCATACTGTGAAGCATTTCAGACAAAGCAATAGCATCTTCATGGAGAGAAGCATCTGACGGACCCTCCACCAGAAATGTTGCACAATGCACCTTTTAAGTGCAATTATATGGCCAACTACTATGGGGCTGTTTGTCTCGTGAGGTTTTCTTTCTTTCTTCTTTCATTCATTTAATCTAAACTGACCAAAATCTAAGCCCCAAACTTTCTCTGCTCATCAAACTCTTCACTAAGGGTGTGCAAAAATATCAAAATATCGCTATATCATATTGTTTAATGTTATCATATTGTTTTAATGTGTTTAATATAGTATTGATATCATGGGCTGCTGTATCGATATATCTCCAAGAGTATTTTTTGGTATATTTTACTAAATTATTTTGTTACAGCGCTACAGTTTTGTTGCTTGTTTGGAAAAAGGAAACACATTTATGCGACACATTTGACAATTTCACTGTTTTGAGGATTAAAATGGGCGCGTTTTACATGAACTTTGCGCAAAAAGTGGTTTAACAAACACTTTTAGAATCACAGCCATGATTTAGCCTTTATTTTTTATTGAACTGTATCGAATCGAAAGTGCGCAGTATCGAGGTATGTATCGTATCGCCAACTTCTTAATGATACCCAGCCTTACGCCTCACTGCACCTCATTGATCTATTATCAAATCTATTCTGGATGTTTCCGTTTGTACATTAGAATCTCTTGCACTGCTGTTGTTTTCGCTCAGACTGGAGACTGTGTCAGAATCGAAGTTACATAATCCTAAATGGGCTGCGTTGCTGGAGGGTTCGGCTTTGTCATTTGCCAATTTCAAAACAGATTTAAGTGACAATGGAGAGAAGAGAGGAGAAGATGGATGGGGGCTGTTGTAGAGTCAAATAAAAGTGCTGTGCTTTAATTTTCTTTCTCTGGAATGAGTTATCGATGTGGACAAACGCCGGGTCACCGCACCAACGCAATTTATTCTGTCTAAAGGGAACGCAGCAGATTGGAAAGCACTGGACTGGACTGGACACAGGATTTAAATTTATATCGAAAACACGGCTATTTAGAGTTAGAATTTCCATGTGAATGATTTAGTTTTGTTTTGGAAGGAAAACTGCAATAACCAAAACACAAATCTGATTCACAGCTTTGGAGATTGGCCGAGACGGTCAGATCCACAGTGAGACAGCAGAGTGTAAATGTGGAATCTGATAAAGATCGAAGACATTTCTATAAAAAAGAAAAAGCACAGGTAGCTTATTCTAACATCTACTTTTATTGTTTTGAGTATTAAAGGGCACATATTACACTGTTTTCTGATCTATCCTAAACTACCAAATAAGGGCCAGGTTCCAGTTAGCCGCCAGGTCTCCTTTAAACGCCGGGTGCAGGTGTATATTTGATAAATAACCATCGAGTCTAATGTTGGTGCTGAAGACAAAAGTCGTGCTGCAACAACAGGACACAGAACTGATGCTCGCGTCGTCTCTACACAAACCGAACTTAAAACCACACGGCTCATTTGCATAAACTACTAGCACTGAAAGAAAGTGATGCACAGAGAGAGGCCAAGTGGTCAGCGCTGCGGGTTTGCGGTGCGCAGCTTAGAGGGAACATACTGGTTAAAAGAATTTGGAGTTTTAATAGTTTTGCCTCTGTGGAGTGGGTAAGACTGTTTTTAGTGGCAGGATGACTATGGCCATTGACATGCACTAGCCTAGCACCAGCAACTAGTGATGGGTCGGTCGTGAACAGAACGGCTCTTAGAGTCGGCTCTTTGAAGTGAACAACAGGAGCCGGCTCCTTCTTTCTCTCACCCTCTCTCCCTCGCTCTCTCTCACTTTTTTCTCTTCGCACTGCACGTGATTCATTCAACGTGTGTTTGCGCTGAGCCCCGGATGTAGAGGGGCAGTAGTTTGTCCGACAGAATCTGACCACATCAGCATCAGAGCGCGAGCTGTTTTTTTTCAGCCTCATACTGTATGCAAATGAGACATGCAGTTTTAAGTTTCATTTCTGTAAAACAAACAAATGTGCATAAAGCTGCATTAAACACATTATTACTTAGTACCGGAAAAGTATGTAGAGCGGTGGTAGAGAGGACCATTTATTTTTTACATTTTATGTGAAGTGAATAAATAAAAGCATATTTATATAATAAAATTATATAAATAAAAAAACACATTTTTTACATGCATTTTGTGCATAATTTTATGTTGTTCTTCATAATAAATTAATTAAAGCAACAAAGAGCCGGCTCTTTTTAGTGAGCCGAGCCAAAAGAGCCGGCTCTCTAAAAAGAGCCAGAATTCCCATCACTACCAGTGACCTCTCCAAATACAAGGACTGGAGGGAATATTTAAAAAAGTGTCTCCATGCGTCTCCAGACTCATTAGGCTCATTAGGAAATGAGGTGCTATGTCTAAAATTCAGAACTGTCCCTTTAAATAAGAGTATTAGTGTCTCATGTGTGTAAAGTATGTCTGTACTGTTGACTCACCGCTGAGCTGCTCCATGAAGCACACGTTGCCATGGGCGTTGAAGGCCAGAGTGTCGGGGGTGATGCACAGAGAGTGGAAGAGCTGGGACTGGCTGATGCTCTGAAGAGCCACAGCGCACTCCCCACACACGGCCCACACCTCATCCTCCGAAAGACAAGTGTCCCTCAGAGACAGGATGTCAGCCAGAGACACATTCTCCTGCAAACAGAGGAACAGAGGAACAGAGGTCAGAACAGGGCTGGGCCAGAGCTGAGTTTAAGATAACGGCACAACATTCGAAAGGACAATCATATTTAATACAGATCCAATACAGTTAGAATGCTAATTTTTGTTGTAAAAGAGTGAGTTCTCAGGTCTACACTGCGTATTTCTCTGATCTGGCCAAGATTTTAAAACTTATATCAGGTTATTCATCTTGTTTTCAGATTTATTATCAACTTACTAGTTCTGAGACTGCTTCATTCTAGTCCAGAGGTGGTTTATTTTAAGATAACTTCTTAATACGGGTGGGACTTGATTAAAAAAATGAATCTAATTAATTCCAGGATTTGTAATGAATTAATCTCAATTAATCACACAACAGTATTTGCCCCAAAAGCAACATTTATTTTATGTAAATGAAGTATTTTCTTCCTGAAGTCTGTTATTTGTTGGAATTTGGGCGCTGAAGCCTCTTGTTTGTACTCGGACCAGAACTGCTCCCGCCAACAGCTCCAGCAGGTTTTGTGCTGCTGTGTTTTGCATTTATGGTCTCGTAGGGTTGAGGCTTCTGTGATATTAAACTCTTCTCTGCACATTTTTGCAATAAACGATGCCTTTGTCAATATTTCCATCAGGTCAGGTCAGGTTTTTTGAATAGAAATTTACCGTCCAGCAGACCCAGAGAATTTTATCGCTGTTGTTGTTGTAGTCAGAACTGTGTGCATCAGTATAATTGGCATATCATGACATGGTGCACTGACAAACATTCTGCCTTGTTTGGCCAAGTCATGGATCTATAATAAGACTGATTGATTTGTGGCTGAGTGAGGTATTGCAGCCCGTAGTCCCACAGAAGCACAATGCATTTTTTTGTGTGAAATCAACCTGCCTGTGTTCAGCTGACAGGGCATCAACAGCTTTCATAACGGTCGGATTTTGTAGAGATTCTTCTGTATTTTTACAATATGAACTTAAAAAAAAAAAAAAAAAGAATCGTCAAAGCGCCTAAAAATCAGCTTTGTAAGAGTTACCCTAGCCCCCTAGCTTTTTTGCAGTGTAGTCGCTTATAGAAACGAACAGGTTGAACACCTTTTGCGATTCAAACTCCCACAAATGGATGCTGTCGTGTCCTTGGGCAAAACACTTAACCCACCTCGCCCCTGCGCCTGGGTCTGTGTCTGTGTACACTGGTGAATGAATGTGTGTGTGAATGGGTGAGCAGTTTCTTGAGGGTGCAAAGTGCTGTATAAAAACGTGACATTTTACCATTTACCAAAGTACAAGGAAAAACTCACAACACCAACATGACAAAATAAAAAATGATCACGATGTTCTTTCATTGAGATTCTTGGATTCCATTTTTGATTGTACAAAACAAACCAAAAGGACAAAAATTAGTATTGATTTTATGAGGCTGAACAAAACAGAATCCAAAACAGAACAAGCAACAAGATGAATGTGACTTTTTACTATTCATGCTTTTTCAAACAAGCATCTAGTTTTGATAATGGTCAAATTTCTTCCTCGAAAGTCTGTCCGGAAGTCCTTTAAAATCACAAAGTTGATCATTGATGATTAGAAATATGTGAATCTCCATTTTCATGAATAGCTCAGCCCTGGGTTATAATCAAACCCGGGAGCGAATTCACTTCCTTTTCACTGTTCTCTAACTAAATCAATTTTGAGGAGCCCTGCAAGGTGGAGGAGAGTTTAAAATGCTTCCAATTCTAGCTATATAATGTATTTTTTGGCTTATTATTAGGCAAATATTACTCAATTAGGGGTTAGAATACGATGTCTGAAAACTCTGAGAAGAACAATTTCATTAAAAAGTGAATACCCATCTCTGATTATGCTAATAGCCTATTATAGAGATTTCCAAAGGGGACTAAAGGAGCTAATTTCTTCCTCACAAAGACTTATTCCCATGACAGAACAGGTGTACGCTGGTAAATTAAACAAAGGACACGAATGGCTGAGCACAGACCTGCAAAACATAAACAGGTTTAATATAATAGAAAAGCTGAAGTATCCAGCAGGGCCGTAGACCTTGAGTACGGCCTATTTTAAGCTATTTTCTGATCTATATTGTAATGTTTCCTCGTCAAAAACAGGCCTGGAGTTGAGATACCTTCACCATAAAGGTAAAAGGTTGATGTTTACTCGAAAACTATACCACTACATGACATCACAAGGTTGAACTGAGCATTTTGAGCTTTGGAGATGTGGACAGACGAATAATAATGGATGTTCTACGAGTCTATGGTGGCCAGTGCCATCATGTACGCTGTAGTCTGCTGGGGCAGCAGTCTGCGCGTGAGGGACACTAATAGACTCGAGAAGATCATTAGGAAGGCTGGACATGTTGTGGGGGAGGAGCTGGACTCTCTGGCGGTGGTGTTGGACAGGAGAATGCTGGACAAAATCTGGACTATCCTGGACTCTCCCTCCCACCCCCTCCACAAGGTGCTGGACAATCAGAGGAGCTCTTTCAGCCATAGACTGCGGCTGCCGCGCTGCTCCACTGAGAGACACAGGAAATCTTTCCTGCCTGTCGCCATCAAACTGTTGAACGCTGCACTTTAACTCACAAACTACTCAATCCTTTTCATCCTATTCCCTGATCACACATGTATATAGTCAATAGATGTCAATGATGTAAATAATTTCCCAGAGAGAGCTATTTTATCTTTTATCTTATTGTATTTAGCCTATTTTGTAACTTGTTTGATATGCATGCTCTTGGTCGGTTGCATCTGTAACAAAGAAAATTTCCCCCCGGGGATGAATAAAAGTAATTCTGATTCTGATTCTGATTCTGATAAAAGGTTAACAACAACATCAGAACATGGTTTAAAGCTCGCAAGAGGCAATTTGGCGTAATACAGGACCTTTAAGTCAAATAATCAGTCATTGGTGTCTTAGTCGACCAACATTTGTATTAGTAGAGTTATCGTTTCATTTAGATTATAAGGATTTATATGGAAAAACACCAGAAAGGATATGCTACTGAGTGAGTAAGCTGAAAATGTGGTATTTTTTTGTTTTTCTATGTAAAAAGGCAGTTTACGTTTAATCTTTCTTTGTATACAGAAAAATTACTGGCTAACAATGTATTTATATAGTGTTTAACAAATGTATTAGAGCACCACCCAGCATAAGGTGTTTGCTGCTGCCATAATTTAACCGTATTTCTGTTTACCAAAATATCTTTTTATGTTTCTATAATGGTTAATCCACCAGTGTATGCAAGATATTTTTATCAAGGCAAAGGAGAAGTTCAAGATGCTTCGCTGCTCATCCAAGATGCTTCTTCAGTTCTGGAAAAAGCAGCTTGGATGAGCGGCGAAACGTCTTCAACCAAAAACTCTTGTCCAGTTGACAAATTGAACTTCTCCTTTGCCACAGATTCTACTGGACGACTGAGGGATTTTACACTCATCTTAAGATCAGCTACGAGCCGACCACCATTGGACTGGTAAGAAAGTTGGAAAAGGATGCGAAGAGATTTGCAGAGGACAGGAATCATTTGCGCTTTAACCTCAGATGCCGACAGAAGGAACTTATCCCCAAGACTCTGCAGAAGAAACCACCGGAACCGGGGCGTAGGGCAGCCATGTTAACAATGATCTGACGAAGCAGCTTGGATGAGCCGCGAAACGTCTTCAACCAAAAACTCTTTTCCAGTTGACAAATTGAACTTCTCCTTTGCCGCGGATTCTACCTGGACGACTGAGGGATTTTACACACGTCTTTTTTATCAAAACAATATCTTTAATGCTAAAATATAACTATTGTTTCTATCCATACATTTCCAAGTTTAATGTTTTCCAAAAATGACACCAAAGTCTCATCCAAAGCAAATCTCTGGAACAGCAGAAACTATTTGGAGCTCAGCAGCAAAACGATAAAAACAAAGCAGCAAAAAAGCAGCTGTTAAATATTCACATTTTTGGTTATTATTTGTCAACAAGGACTATTTTGTGAATCCAGTTGGTCATTTTCTTAATGAATAAGCATTAAATTGTTCATTTGAAACAAGTTTTTGATTTAATATGAAGTTATTTATGTTTCGGTTTCATGACAGGTGCTCTAATAAATTTGTTAAGCACTGTAATAGTTTTTGCATGAACTCCCTGCAGGTGTAGTCTCGTGAAAGTAGTTTGAGTTAAACAGAGATACATAATAGTTTAAAGACCCCCCCAGAAATGATCATCAGACAGTACTTTTTTTTTTTTTACTGCAAAAGTACTTTTATCACTGTAACCTCAATGATATTTCACTGCATGGTTAAACAGGCCTAACTTTAGATTTTTTAAAGGTGTTTTAAAGGTGTTTCTCTGTCAAACCTTTGTAAACTGCATCTTCTGTATGTTAAAGTCTCACTGTACTGACCACCCTCCACTACAAATGTTTCTAATATGAAAATATGGATTTCCCTGGACTAATCATTTGACAGGACATGTCTTTAGTTGCCTCCAGCCCTACAAATGCAATGTCCATCTTGTTAAAGTATCTGTATTTGATTTCTTTGAGCAAAATGTGCCTTGCCCCAGTACAGATATATGGTATGAGCAGCTCTGCAGGTCAAAATAAGTCTGCTGTGTGCATTTTATTGCCAGATAATTAACACGCAAGTTATTGTTACCTTTACGGTCACGACAAAACTCTCTAGTCTCTGAGAGTTTAGCTATAAACTCAGTGCGGTGAATAATGAGGAAGATCAGAATGCATAAGGAAAGTGAGGAATAACTTTTAAAGTCTGTTTAAAACCGTTTAAAATGAACTAATTCTGTTTTTCATATTTTTAAGAGTAAAAATAAAGGGTGTGCCAAAATATCGACATATAGTGATAGTAAATTTGGTGGTAAAGTATCGTTATTAATTTAACTATTTTTGTGACCGCACTACATTTATGTTAGTGGAAGGAAACTGGTTTATTCAGTACACTTGATTTTCAGTTTTGTATTTTTGTATTCATTAGAATGGATGTGGTTCATATTTATTTTGCACAAGTAGTGATTTTATTATTAGTTTGTGCAAACACACAAAAAAAACATCCTTTTTCATTCTCATTGTGGGTTTTTTGTATGATCAAAAACGATAAACTTTTGTGCCTTTGTTAATGTTCTTATTAGTTTGTATGACCATGAACGAAAAAAAAATCTTCTTCATTCTCTTTTTGCTTATTTTGATACAATAATAAATGATAAACTTGTGTGCCTTCCTTATCATTATTATGAGTTTGTTCGACCATAAATGACAATATGTGTGCATGTGTGTATATATGTGTTTATGCATATGTATGTATCTATGTGTGTATATATGTGTTTATGCATATGTATGTATGTATGTATGTATGTATGTATGTATGTATGTATGTATGTGTGTATGTATGTATGTATGTATGTATGTATGTATGTATGTATGTATGTATGTATGTGTGTATGTATGTATGTGTGTATGTATGTGTGTATATATGTTTATGCATATGTATGTATGTATGTATGTATGTATGCATATGTATCTATGTACGTACGTATGTGTGTATGTACAGGCAAGGCAAGTTTATCTGTACAGCACGATTCATACACAAAGTAATTTAAAGTGCTTTACAGAATAAGAAATACATTAAAATCACAATACAACCAAATCAAAACATAAATAATCATCATGAAATGAAAAAGAGAGAGAGACATTAAGTTAGAGAGTAGAGTGCAGAATGAGAAATGAAAACCATTCAGTCAAATGCAGCTAAACAGAACCGTTTTGAGTCTAGATTTAAACAGAGTCAGAGTCAGAGTCTGTCTCACATGTTCAGCCTGTTCCAGGTTTTAGCTGCACTAGACTGACTCCCTGTATACAGTATGTGTATATATGTGCATGTACATATGTATGTATATATGTGTGTATGTACATACATATCATTGGCCTAATAGCATAGTTACCCAAGTCATATTTGAACGCTTTCGGAAAACAAAAAACTTTTTTTTTTTAAATATTATTAATACTGTAACAGAAAGTTCAACCCGATGTGTGAACAAGTTTTTTAAAAAAGAAAATAAAGACACAACACTGATGCAGGGTGATGCAGCAGTGGTAGGAGAGTAAAGTTAGGCAGATATCACAGTTTGGTCAAAAATGTCCTAGGCAATTATGCTATTAGGTATGTACGATATGTATGTGTGAACGTATGCATGTGTCAACCATGTGTTAAGGTAAAACAGTTTGGGTAGAACACAATAAGTCTTTTAAACTTCAGCCTACTCCCTTTGAGCACCAGAAATGGCCCCAAACATGTAAAACATCTACATGTACATATGCTTTTGTTTGAAATGTACCTTGCTCAAACAAAAATGAAATTAAATAAAAAAAAACTAAAAATATTGTTTCTAAAATGTATCTGGTTCTTAAAAAACAACAACATATCACAGAGTATCGCATATACTGTGATAATATCGAATCGTGACGGACCTTTCTCAGCTCTATTAAAAATCAAGCACCTTTATAAAGCGCATTACTACTTCAGACCAAATCCCTTCTTCCCCCGTGTAACCCTTCCGCTGACGGACGCCATAGAAACCAGAAAAACACTGCCATCCGCACGGCCTCACCTGTCATAACATTAGGACTAATTGGTCCGTATCTCCAGCAGGATCGCACTGACAGTAATGCACCTTTACACCGAGCTGACAATCTCCGCCGCGCACTTCCTGCTCACTCTGACGGACATTGCTAATACTATCTCAATATTATACGCTCTATCTCGCAATGTCCCAGAGGTAAAGAACTGAATCATCGTAGCATTATTTTGCAGGAAGTCAGCAGACATATACACAATATCTTACACTACAGTTTGTGTAAGAAAACCACCAAGAACTTTCAGAGAGTTTGCACTATTTCCATGTCGAAATCATTTGTTAAAGGTGCATTGTGTAACCTTGGAATGTTCCACAGTATGGCATTAAACCTTTCCATCATCATGGAAACCAAACCAGACCGAGTTCCAGGTCAGATCTGTGGAGAATGCCTGTTTTTCAAGGTATTTTTGAGCTGTAAAACCACCTGTAGCTGATGTAAGGAAGAGCTGTTTAATGTCATACTGTGGGACATTCCAGGCAGAGTAATGACGTATCCATAGAAACAAGCAGGTGACGGACCCCCAACCGAAGAGTTACACACTTTTAATAATGCAATTGATGTAATCTGTTATAATGTTGTTTCTTCATCACAAACAGACCTGGAGTTGTGTTCTGTTTCATTCACACATGTTTAACACAGAAATCCTGCATATTTAGGCTGAGTTCTTCTCTCAAATGAAAAACAACCCTAACCCCAACTCCAAACATTCACTTGAATATTTTGGATTATTTCAGTCCTAGAATTGCTAATCTCTGAACTAACTAAAAGGTAAAAGGTACAGTTCTTAACAAATATATTAGACCAACACCCAGTATAAGGTGTTTGCTGCTGCCATACTTAATTTAACAGTATTTCTGTTTACCAAAACATCTTTTTATGTTTCTATAATGGTTAATCTGCCTGTATATTCAAGATCTTTTTATTAAAACGGTATCTTTAATGCTAAAATATAACTATCGTTGCTATCCATACATTTTCAAGATGAATGTTTTCCAAAAATGACACCAAAGTCTCATTCAAAGCCTCTGGGAACAGCGAGAAACTGTTTGGAACTCAATAACAAAAGAGACTTTACAAAACTGTGAGGTTTTTCCTCCTGCTACTCCCATCCCTCCTGCTCCCTCTCCCCTTATCTCCTTGTTTGGTTTTCCTGGGCGGATCCCGATCACTCACCTGTTGAGCTCCTGATCCTCCTCACACAATCTCCTCCTGTCATAAAAGACCTGCTGACCTTTCCTCCAGTGCCAGATCGTTCCATCACTTAGGCTTATCCTTTGTATTTTGTGAATGTTGAAGATTTTTTTATCAGTTCTACCAGTTTTTTGTCCGTCCTTTTGTTTCTTTGTTTAGAACCAGCCACATCTCAAATGCCTCTGGTTCTGTAAAACCCTGGTCAGTCCGAGCTACCACCTACCTCCTGCCTCCCTGGAACCCACTACCCTCCCAAGACTATTTTTGTTAACAAATACCTTATTTTTCTGCATCTTTGGGTCCCCCAGTTGTTTCCCCTAACAAAAACAACATAAAACAATGCAGCAAGAATGCAGCTGTAATCTGTGCCGAAGGTACAATATTCACATTTTTGCTTATTATTTGTCATCATGGACTATTTTGCTATTCCAATTGGTCATTTTCTTAACAAATAACAATGAAACTGTTAATTTGAAACAAGTTTTTGATATAATATGAAGTTATTTATGTTTTAAAACTACAGATGTATGCCTAAAACTACAGAGCACAGAGCATTTTGAGCTTTGCAGATGTAGACAGACTCATAATAAAGGATTACGCAAACAAAACACAACTCCAGGCATGTTTTTGAGGAGGTAAAAACATTATAACATGTCTTGAAGCTCACAAGAACCCATTTTGTTCAATACAGGACATTTAATCTTGCAGCCCTAATCCTTGTAGTATTTTTTTCCCACTCAAAATCTGCCTCGGCTTCACAGAGCCACATGCCTGGGGTCAATGTAAACACCTCATTTATTTTGGTTTCTGCCTGTCATACTCAATTAGCCGTCAAATTACGATGTGAAAATGTCCGGATTGGAAATGTGAACGTGTTAACAATACTGAGACGTGACGATCATTATGCAGCCGAACCACAGCAGTGCTCAGATTTGCTTTAAAATCCACTGCACTTGGAAAGATCTGTGCATTCAGGCCAGATTCCCAGACTCAGACCTCTGGAGTGTGATGAAGGAGATCATGTATATATGTATTACAACCATCAAAGAAAACCCAAGCTGCTCGAGTACAGCGCCAAGACACGGTTTGACGGCGGCGAGCCAAATAGCAACAGCTGCAACTCGGAATATAAACTCGGAACAGAAATAGAAGAGAAACGCACGGCTTTAAGTGTTACCGCAAATGACACTTTTGATTGATTGAAGCATTGTTGCGTTCTAATGGGGTTTTAGTCAGGCTATTATTTAACCAGCGATTCTGAAAGATGTTTCGCAGTTTCTCGTGTGAACTTTGTGGGATTTTAAATAGTGTTCATGATATACTGTATTTTTTGGACGATAAGGAGCACTTAAGCTACGAAGCTGCACTGCTGGATGGATTGTCGGAGCATTACGGCGACCGTAGTCAGGAACCTCGCGGAGTTATACAATATCAAACCAACTTTATTGATAAAGCACTTTAAAAACATTACAATCTGCCAAAGTGCTGTACACAAACATAGAAAAGACAAGGACGGTACAACACAATATACAATATAAGT
Source organism: Odontamblyopus lacepedii (assembly GCA_034769755.1). Classification (NCBI taxonomy): domain Eukaryota; kingdom Metazoa; phylum Chordata; class Actinopteri; order Gobiiformes; family Gobiidae; genus Odontamblyopus; species Odontamblyopus lacepedii. Next base: position 35,034,561 of record CM068354.1, on the reverse strand, counting down.
ACAATACAACTATTAAAAAACATAAAAACGATAAGATACTCAACAACAAGAAATGTACATCTCAATTGTTAAAAGCCAGTGTAAAAAGTGCGTTTTTAGGAGTGATTTAAAAACAGGTACAGACTTATGATTAATTTAGGCTCAGGAGCTAAAGTTAAATATTATGAGATGTTTAAATCGTCTTATTCCACCTATTTATAGACTAAAATGGAATATTAGCTGAACCGATATCTTGGAAACTGGTATCCAATCCACCAATATGTTCAATATCTGCACCGACATATGCATTTAATATGATTAACTTAGGTTCAGGAGCAGGACTCGCCTCCTCTCCAGCCAATCACAGCTCACTTCTACCACACCTCAATTTCCCAGAAGCCTGTTTGTAGCAGCCTATCCCAGAAACCCAGTTTGTCCCGAATACCTCGACCCCACCCTTCCAACCACATATCTGTTCGTCTTCCAGACATAAAACGCCTACGAGGGTGGGGGTCCCGTTCCTGCTGGGCCATGTGAAGACTGAAACTGAACCCCCACCCTGAGTCTCAATCCAGCCGACCCGCCTCGTCTCAATATAATAAACTCTTTTCCTAGTGAATGTTATGGTGTGTGTATAAGGAGCCCAAAATGACCCCTGTTCAGAAACATGTTGACTCACACGCCCAAGTGAAGCAAACTAATTCGGTGCTTCCATCATTCTGGGTGGATTAAGCAAAGAACTCCAACCGCTGGATATCGGTGTCAACAGGTCGTTCAGAGTTAAATTGCGAACTGTGTGGGAGCGTTGGACGACAGAAGGAAACACATTCACCGAGTTACACCACTGGGTTAAGGTATCAGTCTCACATAATTCGCCTGACACTGCAATAAACAAAATCTAGTCAAGATAAAATGATGTAGATTAAGAAAGTCTTACCATGATTTGAGAAAATTTCACTTGACGAGTAAAATGATCTGCCAGTGGATTAAGTGTTTTTTCTTAATTCAAGCAACATTCGATTTTGTTTCTTATTTTAACTGCAAAAAGTCTTGTTCCATTGGCAGATCATTTCACTTGTCAAGTTGAATCTACTGAAATAAAGTAAAATGTTCTTAATTTAAGTCATTTTAACTTACCTAGATATATATTTTTTCCAGTATATAATCCGGTTCGCCTTATAATTTGAAAAATACAGGTAGTGCATTCCCCTAAATATGAACTTTAAAGGTCCTATATTACACAAATTGACAATTGTGAGCTTTAAGCCAGGTTTTATGTTGTTACCTCCTCAAAAACAGACCTGGAGTTGTGTTTTGTTTCATTCATTCGTTCCTTTATTATTAGTCAAAGCTCAGGTCCAAATGCCCTGTTCCACCTCATGTAGCGGTAGTTTTCAAGTTTACACCTTTTACCTTTTTGTTCAGTAGAGATTGGCAAATCCAGGGCGGAAATTATCCAAATGAGTGAGAGTGGATTGACTTTAAAAACACAGTGGAGCACTTCCTGTATTACCACATGGCGTCACAAGATGGAACAGAGTGTGACTGACTGTTTGAGAGAAGAACTCGGCCTAAATATGCAGGATTTGTGTGTTAAACACGTGGCAATGAAACAAAACACAACTCCAGGTAAGTTTTTGATGAGGAAACATTATAACATAAATCAGAAAATAGCATAATATTGTCCCTTTAATGCAGAAACGCTATTCTCAGCAAAACCAAGCCAGCCAAACTCATGCATGAATGATCTAATGTGAAAAAAAGCTGCAACAGAAACAGAAATACCAAAGTCTTTTTGCAAATTACTGCCTTATAACATGTCACTACGCCAAGCCAACCTGGTCTGGACCAAAAGTCTATGGGTAATGAAGAATGAAGTTATTTTTTCCACATTACCGACAATGAAACAGATTTTAAGATACACATCAAACTTAGAGACGGACTCAAGGATTAATCGGAATAATTGTGACTAGTCCAGTATTCATATAATTGGGTTTTGAAAATTGTTGCACTGCAAATTTTTCTGATATGGTGAAGATTTTCAAACTTATATCAGGTTATTCATCTTGTTTTCAGATTTATTATCTATTTACTAGTTTTGAGACTGTTTAATTCTAGTCTAGAGGTCGTTTATTTTAAGAGAACTTGTCAAGTAAAATGATCTTGCTGCACGGACAGATAATTTCACCACTTTTAAGTCATTGTCTGATACATTTAAGTGTTTATATCTTACATTTTGGCCAAGGTTTTTTGCAGTGTGCCTAGACAATACAGACTCTGATTCCAAAATACCTTTTAGCACAATAATAGCTTCATTAAATCAAACTGTCAGACAAGGTGAGACTGAGCCTGACTCACATAAATAACATCTCATTCTTAAATACTTTCTGTCTAAACACTTTCAGTCACTATGTCAATACAACATCTCCTGAAGTTGGTTTCCCATCAAGTGCAAACCTACACAAAAACTATGTCAACTATTTGTGCTTCGTTTGTGCTGTTTTGTCCTGCAAAAAGTTTCATTTGTGCTGCTTCAGTTTGGGCGATATTAACGATTCTTTAATAGGTCAAATTGGGGTCAGCCAGAACCCCAGGAAGCTTAAAAATGCACTAAAACGCCCAAAATTGTGTCAGTCATTTGTGTTTCATTTGTGCCGTTTTGTGCTGCAAAAAGTTTCGTTGGTGTGATTCTGGTTCTTAAGATATTTGCAGTTTTATTTTTGGCCAGTGACGTCATCCAGCCCCTCAAAATGTGAAACAGCCTCAAAACAGGCATAAACTTATACGAAACATTGTTAATTTCATTTGTGCTGTTTTGTGCTGTGACTGTTTTCATTTGTGCGAGTATGTTTCTAAAATGATTAATTATTACTTTTGCAGAAATTATATGGCGTCATTTCCACTCAGCAGACGGCGGCGATTTTAGCAAAACTGCAAAACTAGTGAAGATAAATGACCTCAGGCTGTGGAAAAGTCTGTATTATTATATAAAATATGATTCAAAAGCAAATTACTAAAGATGGATTCACACTTTTCCACAGTGCCTGAGATCGTTTATCTTCACTAGTTTTGCGGAGTTTTGCTAAAGCCGCTGCCGTCAGCTGAGCGGCGCCACGCAGTAGGGTTAGGCGGTATCCCAATTTTATACTGTTAAACCTCAACATTGTACTAATTAAGAGTTATTTTATAGCTTGCTCCTCTACCATTCAGAAAGAGAATAGCAGCTTTATATTTGAAGATGAGGCACAAGTTCTGATCAAACCAAACTTCTCCAGTGTGTATCTCCCTCCATTTAATGATCTGGGACTCGCCAAGACGAGAAAAGTGCAGAAGAGGCAGATTCTGGAATAAAAAGTAAAAGGCAACAGTCCACGGCATGTGATATTTCCCACTGCAGCATGTTGTATCTGACAGACCCGCGCTCTCGCCACTCGGAGAAGTTCCCGTCTCCTCCGTGAAACTCTGACTTCGCCCTCGAGCGGGAACTTTCTCCTCTTCGGCGCCTCGTTCCCTCTCGACTCTCGGCTCCATCACAAACTTTTCGGCTCAACATCACACACGAAGCGTCAATCATGTTTTTGTTGTTCTTCTTCCTCCTGTCTGAAGTGACTGTGGTGGATCTCTGGCCTGACGCAGGGTCGTAGCTCTGTCAACATTTGCGTCTCTCCCGTCATTCAACCTGAATCCAAAATGCTCTGAATATTATATTAGGACCTTATGCACAGCAGATTTCTTTCGATGGTAATAAAACTGATAACGCTGGCAAAGTTTGGTTTGATCAGAACTTGTGCCTCATCTTCAAATATAACTCTGATATTCTGTTTCTGAATGGTTTAGGTGCAGCTACAATTTATTTATTTTTTTTAATTGTGAAAAAGACAAATACATACAAAACTATACAACAACAACAACAGCACACGACAACAGACAGACAAAAAAGGTAGATTGAGTGTGTGGGTGTGTGTATGTGTGTGTGTGGGTGTGTATGTGTGTGTATGTGTGTGCGTGCGGAGGTGTTTGGCGTTGCTTGATTTCGTCACGTTTGCTATAGTACTATTATTACCATCATTACTGTCCTCCCGTCTTGCCATTACCATTGTCACCATCACGGTCACCATACAGTGGTTTTCTTCTATAATTCTTAGTCACGGTAATACACGGTTATACCCTGGTAAAATAACAAGAAGGTTTAACGGTATCAAAATTTGGATACCGCCCAACCCTAGTTTCGATACTAGTTTTAGTATCGGTATGTGATTTTCGATACACGTAACAACCCCATTGGTCGCCAACGAATCAAAACAATCATCAGTGATTTGTCACCTACAAAAATACTCATTAGTTGCAGCCCTATACTTGAAACTACTTTGCACATTGAAATTGCATGTTATTCACACCTGTGTCAGTACAGAGGGTATAATTTATGGTTCTCTATGTATGGTCCCATTTATCTTAGAGCAGGGGACAGTGATCTCACAGGCTCCATGGAGAAATGTGTGGAGTAATGTTCTGCTTTGGGTAATGACAGCATCTCGAGCAGTGAGTTTGGGAGTGGAGACAAAAGGCCGTTTCAGTGCAGACTCGTAGGTCACGGTGGGAGGCGACCGGGACAAAGCCGGGATTGTGACAGATCATGCACAGCTTCCATTAGCGCTGGCCTATAATCATTTGGGTTTATTTATAGTTTGATTCATATCACCCACACTGTACACGGAGGATGTTCCACTGGTATTTCCAATGTTCTGCTGCAACTATGAATATTTATCAGGCAAATAATTCAGAATATGTGTCATAACCCTGGCGTGGTTTTGAACAATTTCAACAAGAAAACTTTTGTTCAGAGTGACTTTTTCAGTAGTTGTTTGTTTGCTCTGCTCATCTTTTCCATTTAAAGGCGCACAATGTAACTTTTCTGGTAGAGAGCTGCCACCCGCTCAACTAAAAATCGATTCAGTGATATATCGTGATACTTCATTGCACAATTCTCGAATCTATTCAAAACGCATCTGTATTACATAAACAATCCCCCGGATGTGTGCCCCGAACTTAATCTGCACGTGTATGTAGATGATGTGGTGATCTACACACAGGGAAAAGAGGAGACAATAGCCGCAGACCTCACAAACGCACTAAACAAGATAGACAACTGGCTAAAACAAAACTCTCTTATGCTCAATAAAAAAATAAAAAAAAACTGTCTGCATGATGTTTACCAAACGACCAAAACTGAGAAGTAGGTCCCTTGTTTTTCTGGAGGGAGATGAAGTGGAGCTGGTGACACAGTTTAAATACCTTGGAGTCGTGTTAGACTCCAACCTGACATTCAAAAAACAAATAAAAAGGTATCCAATATAGTAAATTTCAACAAATACGCCCTTTCATCACAACAGAGGCGACCAAATCCTACCTCCACTGCACAGAATACAGCTTCACAACATGGTCGTTCGCCAGTGCCACTACACTAAAACCAATTGAGCAGCTTTATAAAAAAGCCATAAAGGCATTTGATAGGAAGCCACAATCATTTCACCACTGTGCAATCCTAGAAAAGTATAATCTTTTAAGTTTTGACAATTTTAAGTAGTATTTAAAAACTGTTGTATCATCTTTAGGTCCCTGCATGAACTGGCCCCACCACCCCTGAAAAAATACATAAAAAGAAAAAGTGAGTCTAGCACCAGATCAACCTCTAGAGGAGACGGTGAGGTACAATTTCGAAAAACCACCTTCGCTGAGAATGTTTTGTCTATCTCTATCACAGGCTGCAGCAGCTGGAACACCTCACCTGTCTTAGTTAGAACTAGTCCAACCTTTGCATCGCTGGTTGAAAAGAAATCAAAACTGTAACCACCATGAGACACACATACAAACACACACACACGTAGGCAGTAGCACTTTAAAAATAGTACTGTAAATACTGCAGGCACTTTATATAATGCACTCTATAAAAAGCACCTTTAACCAGCACCTTAGGTCATGACAGCCATGTTTATTGTACTGTACGATACTGTGGATTATATGCATATTGTCACTTGTATTTGTAGTCTGTCAAATGTCTATTTTATGTGTATTTTATATCTAGGACTATGGATGGAAATTAGCACCTGTGCTAAATCTGTCGTATTTACGTCAATGTGTGTGATTTCATACAAATTGCATGTTCATGAATATGCATTGTCCCATCCAAATAAACACTGCAACCGGGAGGAGGAGTCAGGGAGGTGGAGATGGTCCAAACCCGCCCACCATGTTGGGTGGGGCAAAGAAGCTGCGAGGGCGTAGAGAAAGTGTAGAGAGGAGGAGAGCATTATAAGTGTAGGGACGGGGAGAGTAGGGCTGAAACGATTCATCGAGTAAATCGATTAAATCAATTAGAAAAATGTATCGAATATTTTTTTTTGCCTCGATGCTTCGTTTTATTTTCATACGCTCGGCGATGGCCGGACGGAACCTTCTGTGGTAGAAGTAAAGTTTCCGCACGACCACTCCACTTCACTGTACGCACAACAGCGCGGCCCCATGGATGTATAATAAGAGCGTACACCGCACCTCCTCCGATACGGATTGTGTGGATCGTGTCTTGTCGCGTACACTGCGTGGACCGCGCTTCCTCCTGTGCGCCTCTAAACCAGAACTAACACCAGGACTAAAACCAGGTCTAAACCAGGTCTAAACCAGATCTAAAACCAGGTCTAATCCAGGACTAAAACCAGGTCTAAACCAGGTCTAAACCAGATCTAAAACCAGGTCTAATCCAGGACTAAAACCAAACGAGAATTTGCAGGAGTTGGTCGCTACATTCATGTAGTTTTAAAAATCATGACAATATCAAGTAATCCAAAGTAATCAGATTACGTTACTCACTTTAAGTAATTTAATGGATTACGTCACAAACTACATTTTGGGGAATGTAATCTGTAATCTGTAGGGGATTACATTTTAAAAGTCACCTTCTCAACACTGATGCTACAACATCTAAACAGAAAGCCCCGTACATTACATCAAGTGGAAAAGAAACCGTGAGGTAAGTCAACCTTAGCCTAGTGATAATTACGTTTTTCATGTCCAAAACACGTGTATCTATCAATGCACGTGGTGTGTACTTAACATGTGCAAAGTAGACACGACAATAACAAACGATTACTCGATTATTTGAACAAAATAATCGACAGAATAATCAGTTACTGTAATAATCGATAGCTGCAGCCTTAGGGGAGAGCATTATAAAGCGCAATATCAACGGGTCTATTTGCATACATAAGGAGCACTGGATTACAAGGTGCATTAAGTGAGACTGATACTTTAGCAACAGAAGCGTCATTGTTCCCCATTTATTCTGATTCATTCCGACTGAACACGGACAGAACAAGACAGAGATAAAAACATTTTCAGCACCAAAATGTCTGGTTGTTCTGTGTGTGGTTGTCAGAATCGATATTCTACCGCCGGGCTAAAGTTTTAAAGCTTTACTCACTGATCGCACAAGGATCTGGCAGTCGGACACAGTTTGTCAAAGTCTGATGGTTGAGGAAATATTTGCGATCTTTTGACGATAATTCTTTCGCAGAGCTGCTGAGTTCTGCCGTACTTCTGTTGCCAAATGCGCAACCGAGCCTACGTCATCACTGTTTACTCACACTAAAAGTTTCTATAGCCTTCCCTTTTCGAAGTACCATAATTTTTCCCACAAATGCCAAAATTATCCTTCTTATTCTGCATAAAAACTGCTAACCCTGTAACCCAGACATGTTCTGAAATGCAACTCTTGTATTCGTCTGTTCATATTTCAGTCCTTTTGTCATTTCTGGACCGGTATAAATAGTGAACTTCAAACAGACATCGTAAATTGCGACGCTTGCCAGAAAAATCACAATTATATTTATGTTTTCCCTCCAAATCTACCCTTACAAACCTATAAGCTGTGTTCCAACTTCCTTTCCGTTCAGGCCGGCTCCACCTGACCTCACACTTAAAAGACATTAACAAATTGTTCGGTGGAAGTGAAACTGATTTACTCGTTGTGCTGCGTGGCTTGTTTGGCAAACCTCCCCGTGTCCACGATCACCTTTATTACCCCTTTAAAACACTCCACAGGATTTACAGGGTCAAGTGGACTCGGCTTTAAGAGGACGATTTCTGTTCCAGCGCTAGAACAACCTATAATTTCTCGATCCATGTCAAGGAAGGTTATTCAAGGCTTCCTGACTGCAGACAAGTGAGTAGGGAAAATGTTGACACTGTTAAACGATGAAATAACTAACTTTTTTGAGAATGACTGTTTCATAACATTTTCGCATGCCAAGTGAACAAAGTCTGGATGAAAAATCAATACCTCCATGAAGTTGTCCCCCCCATCAAACGCAAACCTACACAAAAACTATGTCAATCGTTGTGGTTCGTTTGCTGCAAAAAGTTTCATTTGTGCTTCTTTAGTTTTGGAGAAGGTAGCGATTCTTTTATAGGTCAAATTGGGGTCAGCCAGCCCCCAGGAAGCTTAAAAATGCACTAAAACTGCCCAAAATGGAGTCAAGTTTGTGATTCGTTTGTGCCGTTTTGTGAAAATAAAATTGCAAATATCTTAAGAACCAGAATCGCACAAACGAAACTTTTTGCAGCACAAAACAGCACAAACGAAGCACAAATGACTGACACCATTTTGGCCAGTTTTAGAGCATTTTGAAGCTTCCTGGAGGCTGACCCCAATTTGACCTGTAAAAGAATCATTAATTTCTCCAAAACTAAAGAAGCACAAATAAAACCTTTTGCAGCCAAAACAGCACAAACGAAGCACAAACGATTGACATTTTTGTGTAGGTTTGTGTTTGATGGGAGGCCAACTTCACGCAGGTAAAATCAATGAGTAATGAAGGATGAAGTTAGTTTTTTCAACATTACCGACAACGAAACCGATTTTAAGATACAAACTATCCATCTAAATACCTCCAGTCATTATATTTCAATCTCTATTTGGTCAATATTCTTAGTGTGAATTTGAAAGAATTGTTTGGGTGGCACAAAATAAAAATTTAATACCACAGTGATGAAAGCTTATTAGATGATTTTTTTCGACAACAGAATGTGATTTTAGACATTCAATCATACTATTTTCTTTGGTCTTATGTCTGTGTAATCCCTCTGTGGTCCAGGTAGGCTCCATACTGGTCCATGGGCATATACTAGTTTATGTGCTTATACTTGTTCTGATACAGCTCCAGATCATTCAGGAAAGGTTCATTCCTGCCCTGTGAATTGGACTTTTTTAGTATCAATAATCTTCAAGGGACAGAATTTTGGACATAGGGCCTCATTTCCTCGTGATCCAGTGTTGGAGACGCTTTAAATCTTCCATCCAGTCCTTGTATTTGCAGAGGTTGCTGGTGCTAGGCTAGTGCATGTCAATGGCCACAGAGCACCCGAGGCAAAACTATTAGAACTCCAGACTGTCCATGTGAACGTCTGTGTCGATAAAATAATTTAAAAAGTAAAACCGCTGCATTTGAAGGATTTATGTATGAGCAGCAGCAGTGAGTTGTACTTCCTGCTAGAAACCTCAGCAGCGGCGGACTGATATATAAGAAAATAGTCCCTCAACATGCGACGATTCATGCGACGCAAGGTTAGTTTTGCAAGTCTCAAGTCTTTAAGCTTCAAGTCATTTCAAGTCTTTAAACCAAAGTACAGAATATAACTTACAGTACATTTTTGTAATTTATATGAATTTTAAACTAAATTGTACTTAACAAGTCATGGTATATTTATATATGAGTATTTATATAAGAGTGGTAGAAATGACAAAATCTTGGTGTGAATCATTACGGTCAGAACATAAAGAAATGAGACTTAAAAGAGCTTAATACATTAAACACACTGACCCTACACAGTCATGTAGTCTGCACTAAAATGGAAGCATCATGTTCTCTGTAGTTCCTTCTGTTTTACTGTATATACTGTATTGTTCTGTATATTACTGTAGTACATTTGACAATACCATCTCACAGTACTTCAGCTACATCCAAAGTTTCAAACAGAGAAGTGGGAGGGACATGTTCAAGTTTGTTCCTGTAAAATTCAGCACCACATTTATTAACTGTGAAGAGAAAAGTATCTTCTAAAAACATATGTATTTTAGGAGAAGCATCGAGTCTTAAGTCACAGGGCTCAAGTCTGAGTCAAGTCCCAAGTCTTAGTCCAATTTATCAAGTCTCAAGTCTTAAAAATAATGCCTCAAGTCTGTCTAGAGCCCAAGTCACGACCTGCAAGTCCCCACCTCTGATATCGATATAGGTATTGGAACTGAAAAACTGTATTGGTTCATCCTTAGATATTAGTTTCAGTACTGATTAGTATCCGGGTTTCGATTTTTTATGATTTTTATGGTGTTAGCAGTTCAGCATTCTCCTTCATGGCCAGTCGACCATGGAAATTTGGACACCCACGCACACAAGAATCTTCAACACATTAAAAAATCATGTAAGATCACCACAAAACAAGCAATAAAACGAACCTCAGACCACACACTCTCCATGTTCTCTGGAGGCAATGGTCTGTGCCGTGCAAGTGAGTCAGAAAAACACTATTTCCTCACAGTTTCAACTTAACTATATGCTTAGACTTGAACCTGTCTGTACTTACTGTTTGGTTTGGTTTTGTGTAGTGTTGTATTCTCAATTCGGATAAGGCGTAGGTGAAAACAGAGATTTTCAGGACAATATATAGATTACTCAAACATGCATGAATCATTATTAGAACATGGTTAAACGCTTAAACAATTCGATTTACAGTTTCCGTCACAGTGGCCTCTATAATCGAGTTGTCTTATCGGTCCTATAATAAGCAATACTGACTCTTGTGAGCTTTAAGTCATGTTACAATACTGTTCTGCAAAAACAGACCTGGAGTTGTGTTTAGTTTCATTTACACATTTTGAGTAACCCTGAGTTATTAGCAAAGGTGGGAAAAGTACTAAAAAACTGTAATTAAGTATCTTTACTTTGCTTAATTCCTACTCGAGTAAAAGTAGCCATCTAAAAATAAAATGTAAATTGAGTAAAATTTACTTAGTTACTTCCAATTATTTGATGTAAAAAGGTCATACATCTAATCCAGCACAGGTTTTAATACACTTTTAGGCGATACATGCAAATTTTGTTCAGTGCAAAGTTTGTACATTTTAAAGACACTGAGCTACGAACACTGAGCTCTTCCTACTTTTTATAGAACTTTATTGAACTTATAAATTGAACTGCATAACAAATGCAACATATTTAACAGATTAAAATTTCACAAAATCTGAATTATATGGTCCAACTCACAACACTACAATAAAAAAGAAAGAAAATTAAACCAAAATCAAAGTATGCAAAATGTTGCACACTGACTTCTGACATAAGAAATGAAAAAGTACCATGTCCTACACAATATTCTGCCCACTGGATACTCCGGGGTTAGACTAAAGCTCTTGTTCAGTCTGAGCAGGAGTTGATTTTCAGCATTTGTCGTGCTGATCCGTGCTCCCTTCACTGTGAACAACAAACCAGCAGAACTGAAAAGTCGCTCACAGGCAGATCTGATTTTACTCAGTATCGAGGGCCTGTTCCTATGTAATGATGTAAAATACTTCAGTCGAAATGTACCTGAGTAAAAGTAAAATGACCTATTTCAAAAACTACTTAAAAAATTACAAATTACTACCCAATTACAGTAATGTAAAGCTCAAAATGTTCTGTTCCACCTTGTGATGTTATGAGGTGGTAGTTTTCAACTTCGCAGCTACTTTTATGATTTGTTCAGTAGAGACGGCCAATTCCAGGGCTGAAATCAACCAAATGATTCAAATCTGGTATTAGCACATGACTGTTTTCTGTTTGAGAAAAGAAGTCAGCTGAAACATGCAGGTTTTTTTGTGTTAAGCGCGTGTGAATGAAACGAAACACAACTCCAGGTATGTCTGTGACAAGGAAACAATATTATAACATACCATAGATCAGACAATAATGTAAAATGGGACCTTTTAAGTGTGGAAAGATCTTTGGTGTTCATTCCACTGTCTAATTTAAATCTTCTTAAAGTCTTATACATGTGTTTGCCAATTCCACAAACTCAATTTTTACTTTTAGTGTATTTCTTAACCTAGAAGTACTCCCATGTATTGCTTTTATCCACAAACGCTGCTGCTTTCATCTTGTAAAGCTATACCGTATTGTAGTATACAGTATCTGGCCAAGATTTTAAAACTTATATCAGGTTATTCATCTTGTTTTCAGATTTATTATCTACTTACTAGTTCGGAGACGGCTTCATTCTAGTCTAGAGGTTGTTTATTTTAAGTTAACTTGGTCAAGCAAAATGATCTTGCTGCACGGACAGATAATTTCACTCCTTTTAAGTCATTTTCTGACAGATTTAAGTGTTTAGATCTTAAATTTCGGCCAAGCTTTTCTGCAGTGTAAGAAACTCTCCTAAACTCTTGAAATGAAATATAGACCTCCTTATGTTTGTCTCTAGGTTTCGCAGTAGTGTCCGGATATAGCGGAGTCAGTACAACACAATTACAGGGCCAAAAACGCAGCTTTAGTGAGAACAAAGTAACCCCCATATATAGACGCCTTCCCCGGAGAACGGTGCATAAGAACGCGGCGAGTCTCCAACCCCCTGCTGCTTCTATATGCTGCCCTATTTAAGTCCGGCTTTAGGCTCCACGCTACTGGAGAGGTGGAAGCTCACACTGGATTGCAGATATGACTGTGTGAAGTGGTCGCAGATAAGAGTACCCCGGGGAAGGATTGTGCAATGAATCCATTTTTAATCCACATCAAGATGCAGTCATTTGTAAACGTCAGTGATCAGCTAATGCGTTTTTAATTGAGAGGTCCAAAGCCAATCCTCTGTCAGTGAAAGTGTGGTGTGAGCAGAGTTCGGGCTTTATTCTCGGCATTTAGTAGCTGAATCGGTGGATGGAGTCTCAGTCTACATGCATTTGTATTAAGTGGCTCATCATCTTATTTAGATTATAAGGGTTTAGCAAATGAGAAGCTGTGTCATCTAAAGATTCTGCATTTTTGTCATTTATATATAAAAACAGGGCAGCCGCAGGGTCTTAAAAGTCTGAAAAAGGTCTTAAATTTCATGTTCCTAAATTAAGCCCTTCAAAAGTCTTAAATTCTGTTGTCCAAGTCTTATTTTTTCTCAAATTTCTCAAATTTCATCAGCCTATTTTTTGTAAACTCAACCAGGCTGCAGTGCAACGTGAGACAAGACAATGTGGAAGCTTAGTTTGTCTTGTTAGAATGTTATACTTGATTTTTTGGCCATTTTACGAGCAACACATACGACTATAAATGAGTTCTGAATGAGATTTTATAATAAAAGTATTTTTTGTTATTTAAAGCAGTGAGTAATGGTCATTAGAATTGGAGCTGGTGTTTTTCGCCCACATAATGGGTGCGATGTTTGTCTTAATTTTCATTTAAGTGCACTTAAAAAAAAGTGGGGGAGTCAAACCTGGGGATACCCTGAAAACGTAAGGACAAATGATCCAGCTTTTTCAGTTCTGACACGGATTCTGATAGTTTTAAGCGTCTCCCAAGCCCCAACTGCAACCGAAAACAGCTTTTATTTCCTTTAAACAAAAATGAAACACCACCAAACAAATCCAAATATCTTTCGTAGATGTTATTTATCTCTCAGGTAACTACAGAACAACATCGTGTAAATAAAAGTACAAATATTTTGAGACTTTCTGGGCCAAATACGACCAGAAAATAATCAGGATATTGGAGGAATCGATGTTTGGAGGCCAATATCTGATCAAATATTTCAGTACTGGCGCCTATATCCAATATCAGTATCTTATTGTTGCATCTTGAATAAAAAGGCAGATTAAACTTTAATCTGACTTCATATCAGATATCTGTTTTTGTGCAAACTCTGGTGCAGTTTGGCTCAGATACATTAACAGTTTTAAGATCTTCAGTCGACTATAGTCCGCGATATCGCTCCATTCAGAAGCCGTAGGATTTGTGCCTGGTTGGGGGCTAAAAGTTAATACCTGTAATCCGCACTCCCACTGGTTTATAAATTGCAGCAGAATCTGAGCTGAACCTGGGATTTCATTACTGTCACATCATGTCACAGACGCTCGGTTTGACTTCACCGTCTTTTTTTGGGGCGTCACTAAATTACTGTCAGTAAAATGAATATTACATTTGAACAGTTTTATTCCGTGTCGCTGAACACAGGTCTTAGTGATGAAGTTGAAGAAAACGTCACATTTAACATTTTCATTGAATTGTTTTAGCGTTGAGTATTCTTGGATTTGATCTGATCTTTGTCTTGATTTAGTACAAGTATAGTTCCTCTTTGGTTAGAGCTCATGCATTTTCTGACCGTCCCATGTTAACTCCTGTTTAGAGACAAGTTTGTCATTTTAGATTCAAAATATCAAGAAATTGGCTAACGTGAGGATGAAAACTTCGGTCGAAAAGCCTAAAATTGTTAAAATGATTTATACTTTAAGTGATAGGGCTACTTTTTGCAACCATGGCCTATTTGTTTTATAACCAGATTAGGGTTATAATGGCCTGTGAGGGCAAAAACCAGCAAGTTGATAACATATATACAACTGTAGGGATGTAACAATATCCAAATCTCATGGTACGATAATTATTGTGATTCTAGAGCTATTAACAGAAGATCGGATATTTTTTTCCTTTTAAAATGCCTTCAGTGGAAAGCATTACTGTCATATTAAAGTGATTTAAGATTTAAAAGGGCTTAATAACTATTATTTTAAGATTTAATCTATATCAGCGGTCCCCAACCTTTTTTGTGCCATGGACCCGTTTAATGTGCAGTGTGTGTGGCCAGGACTCCGTTGAAAAAGAGATCAGTAATGTCAATGGGGTTTTCCTGGTTAAATAAAGGTTAAAATAAAAAAATTAAAAATGTCAGACAAAAGTTTCATGGACCGACCGAAGATGTGGAGGATAAATACGACAAAATAAAATGATAGGACCAACACAAAAACTGTGCTTTTTGTAAATATAATAATAGATGTTTCCAAAGACGTCTGTTTTTTACTCGTTTTGCGGTTTGTGAGTTTAATATTAGCGTTAATGTGTCACGAGACTGAGACAAGCATCTGGAAATGTTCCCTCAGCCCTATATTCCCTCAGCCCTATGTTCCCTCAGCCCTATGTTCCCTCAGCCCTATGTTCCCTCAGTCCTATGTTCCCTCAGCTCTATGTTCCCTCAGCCCTATGTTCCCTCAGCCCTATGTTCCCTCTGTCCCATGTTCCCTCAGCCCTATGTTTCCTCAGTCCTATGTTCCCTCAGCTCTATGTTCCCTCAGCCCTATGTTCCCTCAGCTCTATGTTCCCTCAGTAAGTAAGTAGGTAAGTAAGTAAGTAAACTTTATTTATATAGCACCTTTCACAGATAAAATCACAAAGTGCTTTACAGAGTGCAAGTAAAAATAGATGAAGTGCAAAACAACAATAATAAATGTTAAAACAGGTAAATAAGACAAAGAGCAGTGAATTAACTAAAAGCTTGTTTGAATAACAGTGTCTTTAGCTGCTTTTTAAAAGAATCAACAGATTCAGCCACACGAAGAGACAGAGGCAGGGCATTCCACAGTCTAGGGGCTACCGCTTGAAAGGACAGGTCTCCTCGAGTTTTAAATCGGGTCTTTGAGACCTTCAGAAGGTTTTGGCCTGAAGACCGGAGGGAGCGGCCAGAGGTGTGAGGGAACAACATTTCTGAAATGTATTCAGGGGCGTGTCCATTAAGAGCTCTAAAAGTCAAGATTAAAATTTTAAAATCAATTCTGAATTTGACAGGTAGCCAATGTAAAGCAGATAAAACCGGAGTGATGTGTGCCCTTCTGTTGGTTCCTGTTAAAAGCCTTGCTGCAGCATTCTGGACTAACTGGAGACGAGTGACTGCAGATTTGTTAAAACAAGTAAAAAGAGAATTACAATAATCTAAACGAGAAGAAATAAAAGCATGGATAATCAATTCCAGATCAGATTTAGATAATATTGCACTCAGTTTAGAGATAGATCTCAGATGGTAGAAGCAGTTTTTAACCAAAAGTCTTGAGTGGCTGTCCAGGGACATTGACTGGTCAAATAGAACACCAAGGTTTCTAAGGCTAGGCTGGGAAGAGGAGCCCAGAGAACCCAGGTGTTGTTTGATCAAAGGAACTTTCTGTTCAGGAGCAATGATCAGAGTTTCAGTTTTCCTAAAATTTAATTGAAGACAGTTCTCAGTCCTATGTTCCCTCAGCCCTATGTTCCCTCAGCCCTATGTTCCCTCAGCTCGATGTTCCCTCAGCTCTATGTTCCCTCGGTCCTATGTTCCCTCGGTCCTATGTTCCTTCAGCTCTATGTTCCCTCAGCTCTATGTTCCCTCAGCCCTATGTTCCCTCAGCTCTATGTTCCCTCAGCCCTATGTTCCCTCAGCTCTATGTTCCCTCAGCTGTATGTCCCCTCAGCTCTATGTTCCCTCAGCCCTATGTTCCCTCAGCTCTATGTTCCCTCAGCCCTATGTTCCCTCAGCTCTATGTTCCCTCAGCTCTATGTTCCCTCAGCTCTATGTTCCCTCAGCTCTATGTTCCCTCAGCCCAGCTCGAGGTCCAAAGGACCCTAGGTTGAAATTACTCTGAATCAACCCTTTAAATGTGGTGTAAAAATAAAAATCACTTGACTTAGAGTTTAATTTTGAGAAAGAAGAAAAAATCTTAGCAATGAGAGAACATAGAGCTGTGCGAACATAAGGGTTGACCCCCTGGAGATGTGTCAAAAGTGAGTCATAGACGGATGTAACGGAGAGAATTCAGACATTTTTCAAAATAAAACGGAAATAATGTAAGTTATTTATTCTTTCTGTGCGGCCTGGTATCAAACGACCCACAGACCGATACTGGTTGTTGCTCTACACTGAATGAAGCAAAAGATCATGACCTATATAGTTCTCTCTTTTTTTATACTTTTAAGTGGAAAACCTTGTAATTCCTCCGCGATATTGAGAGACCTTTGACGAAATCACGATATTTCGATTATTATTACATCCTTAGGGAATACACAGTTAGGACTATGACCAATGTTTTGCAGGTTACGTAATGTTGTTCCTCGCTGCTTGTTTTGGTGCACTTTCCATGACTCTTTGACCGCTCCAGATCCCGTGCGCTCTTAATGAGTCTGTGTTACATTTGCCTGAGCTCAAAAACATGTAAATTACTCATTACAGTGGCTCATTAGCAACAACAGTGGGGGTCCTTAAACTCTAAACAAAATGCAACATGTTCTGTTTTATAAACCTCAAAGGCTGCAGTCATTGACCTGGTTTGGTCCTGGTCTAGTTCCAGTGTAGTCCTGGTCTAGCTCCAGTGAAGTTCCAGTTGTGATGTGGTGTTTGTGCGATTGTAAACACGCCCATAGATCCGCCGCAACAAAGACTCTGTAGTGCACATTTCTTTCCCATGTATTTGAGCAAACTGTGTCTCATCCTAGTCCAAATATATGGTACACGCAGGTCTTGAGGTCCAAACATGGCCCCTGTGTGCTGCCGGTATGTAATTATAAAGATATTTTTGGTCAGATTATCAGGAAGTGAAAGATAGCATGCTAGTTTTTGTTAGTTTCACTGTCACAACAAAACTAGGTAAAAATTAGGTAAATAATCAGGATGCTCGGAAGTTAAGTCAGGACCATTGCAAACCATTTAAAATGAACTCGTTCTGTTTTGCCTGGTGTAAAGGTCCCATATTAGGCCAAATTGACTTGTGTGAGCTTTAAGTCATGTTACAATGCCGTTTCCTCCTCAAAAACACACCTGGAGTTATGTTTTGTTTATTTTGATTTGTTTTCTACATCTCTAAAGCTCAAAATGTTCCTCCTTGTGTCGTCATTAAAGGTACGGTTTGTCTTTTTTCAAATGTTGCACATGCATAACACCCCCCTCTCCTCCACAGCGTAGAAAAGTAGAAACGCCTCTTCCCGCCTCATCTTTACACTAGAAATCATGATCGTTTAGCCGGTGCACGTTCAGAATCACTGAACGAATCGCTGTTGAAGTTTTTTGTCTAGAAGTAATTTAGCGACCATTGCATCAGTCTTTAGACCCTTCGTCTGCTTCACTGCACTAGCCAGGCTGGCGCCACCTAGTGTCTTTGCTCAATTTCATTTCTCTCCAGTGACTCGGTCAGGAATTGGAATAAACTCAGCAGTTTGCAAGAACCCCAGAAGTTGTAGTTGACGCTCCGACCAATCAGCAAAGCGATGTGTTGGCCAGAACCAACCCGAGTTGTGACAGCAGACTGCAGACCATAGACTGTATAAAAGAAGTGGACTAAGTGAGTGTGACGCCACCCATAGCGTTCAGCGTCGCTCAAATGAGGCTCGCGATGCTAACAGTTACAGGAGCTGATTTGGAGTCAGGCTCTATGTTATGAATAGAATTTTTTCTGACAGACAAAATAGTGGAAAAAATATTCAGGATCATGTGTTGCGGGTTCATACAAACATTTTAATACCAAAATGACGACGCCACAGCAACAGGTACAGAGAGAGAAGCGATAAGATCCCAATGTAAGTCAATGGGAAAAAGGGAGAGAAGGAGCCGGAAGAGCCTCCTGGTGCACTTCCTATTTGGCACGCGGCGGCTAACGGGATAGCTTAGTCCACTTATATATGCTGCAGACGCTCTCCTCCTTTGGACTTCCTTTGTCAAATAATAACTAAGCATTTTTTATCGTACCTTTAATTCGCAAATTCACCTCGCAGAAACGACAATGCTCATTGACAGACATGTTCACTCTCTGCTTTGTTTGCTGCACAATTACTTGGACTCCACTGAGTGTTCCGGCGCATTACAGACATCACAACCAAATAGCAGCGATTGGTTAAATCAAAAAAGTACCCGCCTACCAGTGAGTGAATGAAACCTCAAAAATGAACTTTCTTTTGTGTCGTGGATTCTTGTTTGCCATCGCAACAAACTGTGCAAACTGCGAGGAAGCCGCAGTTCGATAAAGCCGTTACGAACCGCTGCGTTCAAGTCAGTTACGCTAGAAACGTAGGGAGTTTGATTGACAACCTAACAGCAAATAGATAATGAGGTAGCTTTATCTGTTATCCCTGTCACATCCACATTTGATGGATTTTCATTCTTTTTTTTTTGTTTGATCATCATAATTACAAGGCTGCTGGATCTCTGTAATGCAAGTTTGAACTTTCATTGACAATTTGAAACTAAAAAACCCTCCATACAAACAACCTTTCAGCGGTAGTTTTAAAGTTCGCAGCTACCTTCTTTTTGTTTAGTAAAGACTGGAAATACCAGGGCTCAAATTTCCCAAATAATTCTAGTGAACTTTAAAAACACCGTGGAGCACTTCCTGTATTACCACATGACATCACAAGATAGAGCAGGTGTTTTCAGTTTACGAGAAGAACTAAATATGCAGAGTTTGTGCGTTAAACATGTGTGAATGAAACAAAACACAACTCCAGGTCTGTTTCTGATGAGGAAATCACATTATAACATACAGTAAACAGTCAAAACCATGTAGAGTGCCTTTAAAGTAGCGTACGGGAAGCTGATCCTGGTCAGTTTTATATTGGACTCTATGATTACAGAGTTTAGGGCCAGACACAAGCCTGCACTGAAACCCTACACTCATTGACAACCATGTTAGGGAAAGTTGTGCGTTGAATCCTTGATCTAATTGGATGCATTTGTTTGACATATTGGTTCTGTTTTCCATTACTGGCCTGGTATGAGCTGACATCACTTGCTGTAATGCAGTTCCAAAGACTTATGGTAACTCACAGTGATAGAGTGGAGGCGTGGATGTGGGACTTTTATTATGTTTCTGTACACAAAGGACAAAGTTACAGGCTACTTTCAGGGGGAAAAAACGATCCAAAACTACGAATGGACAGTGGTCGTGACATCAATTCTCCAAAGATTTTCTTAACGGTGCATTATGTAACTTTTCTGGGCCATTTAATTGCCTCCATGGAGATTAGCTACTGCTTTACCTCATAGACTGTATATATAAATGTCTAAATAGTTAATCGTGACAGCATTTCAAATAGGAAGTGAGCACAACGGTTCAGATTGTGTGTAGAATCCAGGTCGTCCAGGTAGACTCCATGGCAAAGGAGAAATTCAATTTGTCAACCTAAATAAACATTTGTCCAGTTGACGAATTGAATTTCTCCTTTGCAACGGTTCAAATTCATTTTGTATTGAGAAAATGTCACCCCCCCCTTTCCATAACTGCTGTTATCAGGCTCATTTTGGTCTTAAAATGTTCTTATTAACCTGCTCTACATGATCCAGGTGCTTCTACTATGAAAGACATGTTAGGGTTATGGTTAGGCTACATGACACCTGATCTCATCCCTGGTTTGTGTTGGTTGGTAATAATAAAATTGTGAAACAAGTGGGTAACTAAGGAAAACTGTTCTGCACTCAGCACTAATGTGAGTCAGTATAGTCCCATTTTATTAGTGTTTTGGTCACTTTTAAGCAGATTTTCTGTATTTTACCTAAACAAAAGACAATTTATTAGGGGTGTAACGATATCCAAGTCTCACGATACAATATCGTCATGGTATGAACCTCACGGTACGATATTTATTGTGATATTGTAGGAAAGCTCACGATCTGGTGAGGAGGCTCAGGATATTACGATATTCTACATAACAAGACTGACATTATAAAATGCTTTGACCAGTCATTTATTGTCATTAGGGATGCAACGATATCCAAATCTCTCTGTACCAGATTTTCACTGTGAATCTGCTACTTTTTCCTCTAAAAACACCTTCACAAGACTTAATCCAAAGAATGAAGATGTCAAAGTGCTTAGAACAGTTATTTCTTCATGTCGTCTGCACTGAAATGGAGCAAAGGATCATGGTCTATGTAGTTCCCTCTGTTTTTTTTAGCTATTTCTGCATCAGAACTGTTCATTTAAGCAAAGAGACTTGGGATTTGATATATTGTGATGGTCCACGGTATTATTGTGAGACCTTTGACGATACGATATCACAATATTTCTGTTATTGTTACATCCCTACAATGTATGCCTCTCTTTATTGTTGGCAGGCATCAAAAATAGGGACACCTGTGACATTTCTTGTATAAAACTGGGACAAATCACTGGTTTTGGATAAATCTGCTGGGACAGGGGACACAGGGCTGAAAACTGGGAACTGTCTCTGGGAAATAGGGACGTCTGGTCATTATACCAGATGTCCCTGTGTTTGACTATTATCATAACGTCAAATACACAGTTATAGATCCATGGGTTTGTTTGGAGCAACGAAAACAAACTAGACTTGGAGGAGACTGCATTGAAATTTTATGGAGAAGACTGTTTTACACTTCCCAGCTGTCCTAGTTTCTGCCTTTGGACCATTACATCAGCACAGTAAAGGGTAAACCTAAATCGTACAACAAGAAATACAGCTGCAGAGCAAACTAAATCATTAAAACGACTCCCAAAGCTTGTTTTTCTAGTCTTTTGATCATTCTAAGTAGGCAACAGTAAAACACATGAGTAGAGATGTCAAGAACTGGAGTCATTCCAATAACATCCAATCCTCTGCAAGGTAAAAGTGATTTTTTTTAACCTGACTGTCACATTAACTTTGAAAGTTTGATTTAATAAAGCAGTTTGGTCGATCTTCCCTTTCACACACAAAAAATCAGCCTCATAATAGAAAACCAACATTTTTTACATTGCCACAAGTTGCTCGTTTACTTTTTGGAGCGACATTTCTTAGAGATCTCCAAGCTTTTCTTCGCTATCCAACAACAACAAAAAAACGATTCTATTTTGCCAGCAACGCTAATAAATCCCACATGTACGCATTCTTAACTGTATTTACTACGATCTCTGAACCCACCTCATCCTCTAGTAGCGGCGGCAGATGTTCCAGATGTTCCAGATCGTAAACTCCGTCAATTTCGTCGGCTTTCCCCAAGTACGTGACTCCGGCGTCGTTGCTGCGCGTCCGCTCCATTCCTCCCGCAACTTCTTTCGACTCAAGAAGTAGCGAAGCGATTTTCTCTCCGCGACAGCGTGTTTCCAGTCAGCACGGATGTCATGCCTACGTTTTTTTTTTTATTTAACAGCTCAAATTGATCTCGTCTGTTGCTTCTTCTTGCGCTGCTGCAGCCTAGAAGCGATGCACGTCGGTTACGCACGGTTGGCACGGTGAAACCAACAAAAAAAGAAGCAAAAACGCGGTTGGTTGGATTGCGGAGAGATGAAGCCGCGGGGAGGCGTGGAGGCGGCTGGCCGAGGGACGGTGCGCGTACCCGCGGGGAGACACGACACGGAGGAGCCGCAGTTTGGAGCAGAGTCGAGTCCCCTCCCTTCCTCTCTGCGCGCCGGCTGGATACTGAAAGCTTGGAGAGGTGGGCAGAAGAGGAGGAGGAGGAGGAGGAGAAAGAGAGAGCGCAGAGGAGAGGAGAGCTACAGTTGGCCGCACGCCTCCGTCCTCCTCGTTGGCAGCGCGCGGTGACTCACTCATTACTAAACGCTGGAGTTATTCCCGCGATCCGGAGCAGTTGTCAAGAGAACCGATTCATCCGTAATGGAGACGGACAGCGGCAACTCCCAGATCGAAGTGAGGGAAAGCTTAGCCAGGGCTTTGAGAGAGCGCGTTTTGGCTTTGGACAGTTCATTTAATGGCAGTGATAACAGCCAAAACAGTGGGAGAGTAAAATAACAAGAGCACTTAAAGCTGGAGGCGTGTATTTGAACAGTGTGGTTAGACTTATTACATTATTTGGGTGACCAGATGTCCCCATTTACCCGGGACATTCCCAGTTTTGAGTCCTGTGTCCCCTGTCCCAGCAGATTTATCCAAAACCAGTGATTTGTCCCAGTTTTATATAAGAAATGTCCAAGATGCCCCAATTTTGGACCAATCTGATCCCTGTCAACAGTAAAGAGGCATAAACTGTCATTTGTTGAGGTAAAATACAGAAAAGCTGCTAAAAATGACCAAAACACAAAGAAAATGTGACTATTCTGACTTAAATTAGTGCCGAGTGCATAACAGTTTTCCTTAATTACGCATTCGTTTCACAATTTTATTATTACAAACTGACCCAAACTAGGGGTTTCCCATTGTCCCAATTTTATTTTGAAAATTTGGTCACCTACACAACATATAATAACAAAGAGCAAACATTTAAATGGTAATAATAAGTTCAAAAATGAAAATAGCAAGAGAGACTGGTGTCAAATAAGGTATGAAATATGTGTATATAGTATAAATAATATAGAAATATAGTAATACAGAATATATCTGGGCTTTGTACACCGCAAAAAACAAAATCTAGCCAAGTTAAGATGACTTGAATTGAGAAAGTTTTATCATGATTTGAGTAAATTTCACTTCACAAGTAAAATTATCTGCCAGTGGAACAAGACATTTTGTACTTCTACAGTTAAAATAAGAAAAACAACTTTTGCACAAAAAGGAACAAAATTGAATGTCACTTGATTTAAGAAAAAAAAACACTTATTCCACTGGCAGATAATTTTACTCGTCAAGTTGAATCTGCTCAAATAAAGTCAAATGTTTTTAATTTAAGTCATTTTAACTTACTTAGATATTGTTTTTCCAGTGTAAAAATAACCAAATATCGTCAAAAGTCTCACAATAATATCATGGGCCATCACAATATATCAAATTTCAAGACTCTTCACTTCAATTAATAATTATAGTGCAGCAAGATCACTAAAAAAACAGAAGGAACTACAAAGACCATGATCCTTTGCTCAGTCTCAGAGCAGATTACCAACACATGAAGAAATAACTGTTATAAACACTTTTAAATCTTCATTCTTTGGATTATGACAGAACCAAAGTTTTGTCATTTAAAACAAAAAACAAACAAAACACAACTCCAGGATTTTTTTAAAAAAATTTTTTGATGAGGAAACAAAATTATAACATAGATCTGAAAATGGCATAATACAGATCTTTTAAGGTGGGTAAAGTGTCTTGCACAAGAACACAACAATTCACGAAATTGAGAAGAGTTGTATAATACGGTTTACCAAATATTTTCAATGGAAAGACTCCAAAAGGGAAAAAAATACAGGTTTTGGAAGAAGTGGGTCCAATATCCAGGTGTTTTAAGACCTGATTTTGTATAAATCATCTGTGTACCAAAAATGAAGGAGCAGAGACAAGGTTTTAAAGATATTTCCACTTGCACTTTTGTTTTTTGTTTTTGTGTGTGTGTATTTGTTGAATTTTGTATTGTTAGTTTAAAAAAAGTACTTAAAACACAATTTGGAGCATATGTATTTTGTTCATTCTACTTATTTAAATACTTGTCAAGACTTGTGTGTACAAATATGTTCATTCTATAATTACATGTTTTTTTTTCTTGACAAATTGTGCTCCTGATGTAAATGACTTGTACAAGTTCATTAATATACATAAAAAAGGAGAAAAAAAAGAACTAACAAAGCTGAAGTCAGATGTTGCAGTAATGACATGTGACATCACTATAGCGTGTTATTGTTGGACTTAAATATTCACTAAAACAGTGTTCTCGACTGGGTGGAGCGCAGTGACCGTAAGAGCATTAGTTTTGGCTCAAGGTAAACACGAAACTACATTTTCCCACCAAATTTAAGACACGTGAAGCCACAGAGAATAATCGTTGTTCGTAAAACACTGCTACAATTGTTTCACGGTTTCAGAGGAGGACGGGTCAAATACGGTGAAAGAAATGACTTACGCTGGAATCAAACACACTGAGAAAAGCAACATTTAGATAAGTTAAAATGGCTTAAAATAACAGTTTTGCTTGATTGGAGTAGATACAAACTGTAAAGTAAATGATCTGCCAATGGAATAAGTGTTTTTCTTAATTCAAGCAACATTCGATCATTTCCATATAGTACAAAAATTCTTGTTCCTTTGGTGAATTTACTCAAATCAAAAGCAAATAAAACATTCTTAGTTCAAGTAATCTGAACTTGGCTTGATTTTAGTTTCTGCAGTTTATTTAAAAGACTTAAAGATCCTGGATTACACAAAATTCACTCTATAAGGGACAGTTTGGAATTTTGGACATAGGGCCTCATTTCCTCGTGAGCCAGAGTGTTGGAGACGTGTGGAGACACTTTTTAAAATATTCCCTCCAGTCCTTGTATTTGCAGAGGTTGCTGGTGCTAGGCTAGTGCATGTCAATGGCCATAGTCGTCCTGCCACTAAAAACAGTCTTACCCACTCCACAGACCCGAGGCAAAACTATTAGAACTCCAGACTGTCCATGTGAATGTCTGTGTCGATAGAATAATGTTTGAAATAAAACTAACCTTGCATCGCATGAATCGTCGCATGTTGAGGGACTATTTTCTCATATATCAGTCCGCCGCTGCCGAGCTTCTATCAGGAAGTACAACTCACTGCTGCTGCTCAGACATAAATCCTTCAAATGCAACGGTTGGTTTTACTTCTAAAATTATTCTCTGGACACAGACGTTCACATGGACAGTCTGGAGTTCTAATAGTTTTGCCTCGAGTCTGTGGAGTGGGTAAGACTGTTTTTAGTGGCAGGACGACTATGGCCATTGACATGCACTAGCCTAGCACCAGCAACCTCTGCAAATACAAGGACTGGATGGAATATTTATAAAAGTGTCTCCACACGTCTCCAACACTCTGGCTCATGAGGAAATGAAGCCTTATGTCCAAAATTCCAAACTGTCCCTTTAACTTAGCTAGATTTTAGTTTTTGCTGTTTATTTATAGGACTTAAAGATGCTGTATTACACAAACATTACTCTTGTGAGCTTTAAACCATGTTCTAATGTTGTTACCTCCTCAAAAACAGTGTTGTTTCATTTCATTCACACATGTTTGAGTAATCCTGCATTATTGAGCTGTCTACATCTACACAACTAGTGGTAGTTTTCAAGTTAACAGTGAAATTTTGCCTTTTGTTCAGTAGAAATCGGCAATTCCAGGGCTGAGATCATCCGAATGATTCTTGTGAAGGTGTGTGGAGTTTAAAAACGCAGTGGAGCACTTCCAGAGAACAGACTGTTTTCTGTTTGAGAGAAGAATTCAGCCTAAATATGCAGGATTTCTGTGTTTAAACATGTGTGAATGAAACAAAATACAACTCAAGGCATGTTTTTGATGAGGAAACAACATTATAACATACAGAAAATCAGAAAATATAATATTGACTCTTTAAATCTTCATTATATAAGTTTTCAGGTCTAAAAATATTGAGTCAAACCTTCATCCTTGATACAGGAGTCAGTGAAGCGAGTATCACGTCTTCAGATGGATTCGCTCTTAATGTGGTCGTACTGCCGGGACCCACTGTGCAGGAAAAGTGATGAATTATTGAGGAACTGAAAGAAACAGTGAAAGAGTCTGTAAAGAGAGGCCACATCAGATCAGATGTACTGTTCTTACATAACCTCAGTGTACGACAGGAATGAACTGCTTTCTAATATCTGAGGAGGTTTGTATGTGCTCGCTTGATTAGATATCCTGGTTTGGCCTTTTATTTGATGCAACAAAATTTAAGATACAATATCAACACTTAAATCTATCAGAAAACGACTTAAAAGTACTGAAATGATCTGTCCATGCAGAAAGATCATTTTACTTGACAAGTTATCTTAAAGTAAATGACCTCTAGACTAGAATGAAGCAGTCTCTGGTCTAGTAAATCGATAATTAATCCGAAAACTAGATGAATAACCTGATATAAGTTTTAAAATCTTGGCCAGATCAGAGAAATTTGAGAGATTTGACCTAGAACATCTCATCATTTTTGAACATTTATTCATATGAAGCAGTTCGGTAGATATATGAAGGATAAATAACAGTTAAATAACACATTTGGATCTCTTGTGTCATAAGTTAATTGTATTTTAAGGAAATTGTGCCATTTTCTGTCCCCCACATATGTGTCGGTGAATATTGGATATCACTACATACATAAAATCATATGATTTATGTCGGTATTGCAACTGAAGAAGCTGAAACTAAAACCTTTATGCGACTACTGTGAGGGCAGCAGTCTAAGCAGGGACTCCCAGACTTCCTTCACCCCAGACACTTCCTCCAGCTCCTCTGGGGGGGTCCTGAGGTGTTCCCAGTCCAGCTGAGAGACATGGTCCCTCCAGCAGGTCCTGGGTCTTCCCCAGGGCCTCCTTCCAGTGGGACATGCCCAGCACACCTCCCAGTGAAGGCGTCCAGGAGGCATCAGAACAGATGCCCTCCCCTCAGCTGCTCCTCTCGACATGGAGGAGCAGTGGCTCTACTCCGAGCTCCTCCTGTGTGACTGAGCTCCTCACCCTGTCTCTAAGGGAGCACCTGGCCTCTGCAGAGGAAACTCATTTCAGCCACTTGTATCTGTGATCTCGTCCTTTCTGTCATTACCCAGAGCTCATAACCTTCACTACATCTGAGACTTTCTAATACATTTTTGAATAGGACTGAAAATTAATTTGAGACCAGCTTAAAAAGGTTGAGGGTTTAATTTTGTACACATTTGTAGTTTTAGCAAACAAAAATATACAAAAAATAAAAACGGATATATAAAAAAAACGATCAATTCAGTTATTGTTGACCAAATTCAGCATTAAATTTGTATCAAAATCACGACATTTGAAAACCTCAAAATCTCTACGAAATATTTTAACTTTTTACTCTTGAAGTACACTTTTAAAACAGGTACTTTAATACTTTTATACAGCAAAAACTGGGGGATTAAAATTTCAGGATAAAATATTTCATAGTTGTTTTTAACTCAAAATGTGTTATTTTAACTATTTGAAAGTTAAAGGGGGTTCGAGTTGGGGTTATTTGCCAGAGTTGATGTTTGAAGTTAATTCAAGCCACTTTTGATCATTTTTGTTCATAATTTCATCTTAAATTAACTAAAATAAAGAGTAAAAATAAAACACCTGTGTTGTTCAGCTAAATCAAGATAACCCTACAGTGTTATCCGTTTGCTCTCAAAACGTTAATATAACTCTTGATTTTGGGGTTAAACCATAGACTGTATGTATGAATGGACATAGCTAAAGCGTAGTATGAAAGTGGTGTGTGCGTGAGTGTTGGTGGTGGTCGGAGGGGCTGATGGCGCAGATTGGCAGCCTCGCTTCCGTCAGTCTGCCCCAGGGCAGCTGTAGCTACAATAGTAGTTTACCACCACCGGGTATGGAGTGAATGAATAATGCTCTGTAAAGCGTCTTTGAGTGTCCAGAAAAGCGCTATATAAAACTGATGTATTATTATTATTATTATTATTAAAGCGCTAGCTGCAGCATGCCAAACAGGAAGTGCTCCAGGAGGCTCTTCCGGCTCCTTCTCTCCCTTTTCCCCATTGACTTACATTGGGATCTTGTCGTCCCTCTCTCTGTAACTGCTGCTGTGGCCTCGTCATTCTGGTCTTAAAATGTTTGTATGAACCTGTGACACAGGATCCTGAATTTTTGATTTCGCTGTTTTGTTCCTAAATCAAGATATGAACATAAATAACGGACCAATCAGACCCCTTCATTCCCCGAGGTCCCTCCCCCTAGCATTAGCAACAGGTTTGATTGACAGCTAGAGCGTTTCGTTGCTAAGTAAGTTCCCTTCTCGCTTTCCTGCCCCGATTGACTATTTTTGACATAAAATGACAAAATATCATGAATTACAATAGCTAACGTTACTAGAATCTTAACTAGCATAATTTAACTAGCATAAAGTAAAGTGAATTTTGTTAAATTGCGACTCTACAGTCCCTGACAAAAGTCTTGTCGCTTATCCATTTTGTAGAAACAAAAGCTTATAACCTGACTTTAAATTAATCGATTGGTTTTAGAAATGTCTCATATGAAAGCTAAAACCCTCCCAAATTATGCTCAATATACTAAAATAAATTTGCTTCACTGAAGAAAGATTGATAATTTAATGAACACAGAAAGGTCAGATTTTGGCAAGACAAAAGTTTTGTCGCATACAGAAAATTGAAAAAATAATTTACTTCAAATACAAAAATATGTTGCATAACGTCAGTGAATTAAGTAGTGGTGCTGTGAGATCCATATTTAGAATCAGAATCAGAATCAGAATGTGTTTTATTGCCATATGAGTGAACAGGTTCACAACATTAGGAAATTGCTGCGGTACTTGGAGCAGGATGTAGACAAACACTGACATGCAACAAATAATAGAATAAAATAAAGCTATAGTATAATATAACAAAATTTACAAATTTACAGGAGTATAATAATATAGAGTATGAGAGTATCAGTGATCAGTGCAAAACAGGCAGGTGCAGGCAGGTGCGAGAACACAGGGTCATGTGACAGAAGCAGAGTGGGGGGGTGGGACCAGTCCGAGTGTTATTATTTATGAGTCCAACAGCAGAGGGGAAGAAACTGTTTTTGTGGCGAGAGGTTCTGGTCCGAATGGACCGTAGCCTCCTGCCTGAGGGGAGTAGGTCAAAAAGTCCATGTCCAGGGTGAGAAGGATCAGCTGCAATTCGACCTGCACGTGTCCGAGTCCTGGAAGTGTACAGGTCCTGAAGAGATGGAAGGCTGCAACCAATCACCTTCTCAGCAGAGCGCACAACACGTTGCAGTCTCTGTTTGTCCCTGGTGGTGGCTCCAGCATACCACACGGTGATGGAGGAGGTGAGGATGGACTCGATGATGGCAGTGTAGAACTGCACCATTGTCCGTGCTGGCAGGTTGAATTTCTTCAGCTGCCTCAGGAAGTACATCCTCTGCTGGGCCTTCTTTATGATGGAGGTGATGGTGGGCTCCCATTTGAGGTCCTGGGTGATGGTGATCCCCAGGAAGCGGAATGAGTCCAGAGTGGTGATGGGGTGTCGGTCAGGATGATGGAGGGGAGTGGGGCTGTGTGCTTCCTAAAGTCCACAATCATCTCCACTGTCTTCTGGGCATTAAGCACCAGGTTGTTCTGGCTGCACCAGGACACCAGACGATCAACCTCCGTCCTGTAGGCAGACTCATCCCCGTCCGAGATGAGCCCGATGACCGTGGTGTCATCTGCAAACTTGATGAGCTTGACAGACTGATGGGAAGAGGTGCAGCAGTTGGTGTACAGGGAGAAGAGCAGAGGAGAAAGAACACAGCCTTAGGGAGAGCCGGTGCTGATGGTCCGGGAGTCCGAGACATTCTTCCCCAGCCTCACGTGCTGCTTCCTGTCCGTCAGGAAGTCAGTGATCCACCTGCAGAGAGGATCAGGCACGTTCATCTGGGACAGCTTGCCTTGGAGGAGGTCTGGGCGGATGGTGTTGAAGGCAGAGCTGAAGTCCACAAACAGGATCCTGGCGTAGGTTCCCGGGAGTCCAGATGCCGCAGGGTGAAGTGTAGAGCCATGTTGATGGCGTCGTCTACAGACCTGTTGGCTCTGTAGGCAAACTGCAGGGGGTCCAGGAGGGGGGCCGTGAGGGTCTTGAGGTGGGGTAGAACCAGGCGCTCCAATGACTTCATGACCACAGATGTCAGAGCCACAGGTCTGTAGTCATTGAGTCCGGTGGTCCTTGGCTTCTTGGGGACAGGAACAATGGTGGAAGTTTTGAAGCAGACAGGCACATGACAAGCCTGCAGTGAAGAATTGAAGATGTCCGTAAACACTGGGGCCAGCTCGTTAGCACAGTGTCTCAGGGTGGCAGCAGAGACGCCATCTGGGCCTGACGCCTTCCGGGCATTCATCCTCTTGAACTGCTTCTTCACATCTGCCTCATGAATGTGAAAGGGTGGAGATGGCTCTGGTGAGGGGGAAACAGTGGGGGGGATGAGTGTCTGGGTTGTCTCTATTGTCTCTATTGTTGGGACAGTTGGAGGTGTGAGAGCTGCTTGATGACTCATCAAAACGACAGTAGAAGTCGTTAAGACTGTTGGCTAGGGACAGGTCATCCGTGGAGTGTGGAGTTTTAGGTTTGTAGTTGGTGATTTTCCTAAAACTCCTCCACACAGAAGCCGAGTCGTCCTCTGAAATCTGCTGCTGCATATTCTGAGAGAACTGGAGTCTAGCAGTGCCCACTTCCCTGCTAAACCGGTACTTGGCGTCCTTGTAGAGGTCTTTATCCCCACTTCTGAAAGCCTCCCTTTTTACTAGCCACAGCTGTTTGAGTTTGGGAGTAAACCAGGGTTTGTCATTGTTATAACTCACCCTGGTGCGTGATGGCACAATGCTGTCCTCGCAGAAGTGGATATACGAGGTGACAGTGTCCGTGTACTCACCCAAACTGTCAGAGGCAGCCCTCATAGCGTCCCAGTCTGTGGTTTCCAAACACGTGCGCAGCTCCTCCATAGCCTCGCTGCTCCACCTTTTAAATGCGTCCTCACGACAGGTTTAGAGTGTTTCAGTCTCTGTCTGTACGCGGGGATAAGGTGGATCATTACGTGGTCAGAAAGTCCGAGTGCAGCGCGGGGCACTGCGTGATAAGCCCCACTTATCGTGCTGTAACAGTGATCCAGCGTCCTCTCCTCTCTGGTTGGGCATTTGATGTACTGTTTGTATTTGGGAAGTTCCTGGCTTAAATTGGCTTTGTTAAAGTCCCCAAGAACAATGACGAGAGAGTCCGGGTATGTCCGCTCCATAAGCAGTGTCTGCTCTGCGAGCGCGCACTGAGCCGCGTGCACGTCCGGCGGGATGTAAACAGCAGCCAGAATGAATGAAGCGAACTCCCGCGGAGAGTAAAACGGTTTGCAGTGAATGAAAAGATATTCCAGAGAGGGAGAGCAGTGCTGCGCAATCACTGTCACATCTGTACACCAGCCGCTGTTGATGAATAAACATACGCCTCCCCCTGTGGTCTTGCCGGAGAGAGCCGCTTGTCGGTCAGCGCGGTAGAGTTGAAACCCCTCCAAGTGGAGCGCGCAGTCCGGGATGTCCTCACCAAGCCACGATTCCGTAAAACACAAGACACAGGATGAGGAAAAGTCTCTGTTGATGCTTCTCATCAGGGCCAGCTCGTCCATTTTGTTCCGGAGTGAGCGAACATTGGAAAGGAATATCCCAGGTAAGGCCGTGCGTAGACCGCGCCTCCTTAGGCGCACCAGTGAACCAGCGCGCTTTCCTCTCCTACGTCTTCTCACTCTCCTCAGCAGAGTATGTAGTAAATCCGCCGCGGATGCGACAAAGACTGGAAATAAGTCCACAGGTGTTGTAGTCCTGTAGTTTAGAAGCTCTTCTCTGGTGTAGGTGTACCCAGAAGAGTGGCCAAAAACACTAATTACGCACAAAAACAAGACAAGGACGACGCTCCGAAACGCCAGGGCGACCGTCCGCGGCGCCATCTTGGAATGATTTAATATGTTGTATGACTTCCATGAGCTTGAAGGACTGCATCCATGCGGTTCGACAATGATTCATACAATTTGTTGATGAAGTCATCAGAAATAGCAAAGAAAGCCGTCTTACATGCCTCCAGAGTTCATCAAAATTCTTTGGTTTTGCCTTCCATGCTTCCTCTTTCATTCTACCCCAGACATGCTCAATGATGATCATGTCTGGTGACTGGGCTGGCCAGTCCTGGAGCACCTTGATCTTCTTCGCCTTGAGGAACTTTGATGTAGAGATACAAGTATGAGATGGAGCACCATCCTGCTGCAAAATTTCACCCCTTTTATGGTTGGGAATGTAAGAGGTAGCTAATACTTCTTGAGATTTTAGGCTATTGATATTGCCTTCCACTCTGCAAATGTCTCGCACACCCCCATACTGGATGTAACTCCAGACCATGATTTTTCCGCCACCAAACTTAACTGTTTTCTGGGTGAATCTTGGATCCATGCGGGCTCCAGTAGGTCTCCTGCAATATTTGCGGCAGCTGTGATGTAATTCAACCAAGGATTCATCTGAGAAATCCACCTTCTGCCACTTTTCCAGTGTCCATCCTTTTAGCAGGCTGTGGGCCTTGGCAAATGCCACATGGTTTTTTAATTGCCTTTTGTTTAGTGCTGGTTTCTGTGCACTGATTCGACCATGGAGGCCATTTCGAGACAGAATTCTACAAACTGTTCTGGTTGACACAGGGACTTGAGGTGACCAGGCCTGGTGGAGCTCCGCTGCAGTGGAAAAGGGGCTGGCCTTGGATTTTCGAATCAACAAACGGTCCTCCCGAGCAGTTGTCTTGCGGGGTCTGCCGGACCTGGGCTTGTCAAAAACATCTCCAGTCTTTTCAGATATTTTCGTGACGTCACACTCACTTAGTCCACTCATATACACGCTCTATGGGTTGAACAGGAACTTTGGTCCAGTGTTATTTAATTAACATTTCCAAAAATGTTAAATTAACTCTAGAACAGAAGGACTCATATAAACCCTAAGAAAATGTAAAAATTGATTCTGTGAGTCAATTTTAACTCCACATTTTGCTGTGTACTTAAGTAGATTTTCTCATGTGATACTTTTACTTGTGTACTTTACTCTGGTATCTGTACTAATAATAACCAAATTTAAATCCTGCATTCTGGTAAAGCACAAGAGCAGCAGCAGTTCTATTTATAATGAATACATAGGGGGTTTATTTCAACACTACTCTATCATTATTTCATACTGGAAGTTAATTTTCACAGAAACAGATTGTACCATAAGTTTTGCAAAGTTAACTTATTAGAAAAGTTTGACCTAAGTGTAGAAAAATGCATCTAATATCGAGACTCAAGCGCTGGTTAATAATTCATGAAGGTTGCAGCGGATTTCGATTGATTCTAATGGGTAAAGTTTTCAGACTGGCAGCCCCGTGTGGTTTGGGCTCCGGCTGCACGGCGAGCTGGACTGCGGTTATCCGGAGGAGAACGGCGAGCGCTGAGGCTGAGACATGCACCGCACACGTACACGAAACCCGAGAGGTGTCAAAATCTTGGAGTGGACCTCAGCCGAGAATAAGAGAAGCTGGTTTATAGAATAGCGGGAGTCTGGGGAGCTCGTTTATTCAATTATAGCTGGTTTTATAGCGCAAAAATCTGTATTCTGGCTGTGAGCGGGTTCGCCTCTCCACAGATCTGACCTGTAACTTGGTCTAGTTTGGTTTACATAAAGATAGAAAGGTTTAATATCATTCTGTGAAACATTCCAGACAAAGAATCTAAGTTACACAATGCACCTTTAAGTAAAAGTACAGACATCAGAGCAAAGAAAGACTCAAGAAAAAGTAAAAGCATCACATGAAAAAATCAACTAAAGGCCGCTACACACTAGAGGATTTTGCAGTCTTAAACGATGTTTAAATGTGCGACAAAATGTGCAAACCACAGACACGAGGAGAATCTTATGAGACTTAAAATCTCCGATCGCAAAGACTGCAGCTGGATACATGTGTGGACCACAGGATATAAAGTTGTGAGCGCGATCATATCTACTGTTTCCTGTCTACAATAAAACTACTCACATTGAGACTCTTAAGTGTTCAAAGATCAGAGCTCTGCACTTTTAGTTTAGATACAAGTCAAAACTGTTATTTGTGAAATGTGGTGCAGTACTTCAGATACAGGATTTTTAAAAGCATAAAAGAGGCAATAAAGTCTACAGGAAGTAGAGTCACTGTTGCTAATCTGCAGTTTTACGCTCTCAGGATTCAAGATTCAAGATTGTTTATTTGTCATATGCAGGTTCAACACAAGGTTTACAGTGCAATGAAATGCTCAGGATGAGAAGAACCATTGACTCGCTAAGATATTCAAGTACTAATAGCTGCAATAAATAGTACTGTTAAAAAAGTGTTTGCAAATACAAGGGAAAAAGTAAACACTATAGTAAAAAAATATATATATATATAATAAAATACAGATATAATAAAATTGTAATAGAATAGAATATACAAGGTGCAGGTAGGATTAAATAAGGTGTGGGTAGAGTATCTCACGGATGAGTAACGTATTGCACATAAGTGTGGGTTGAGGAGCAGGTTATTGCACAGATAACAGTGACAGTGAGGTGGTGATGTCCATGATGACGTAAACTGACGACGTAGACAAAAACACAAACAATCTGAGGACGTAAACAAAAAACACACGAGGAACAACTTTCGCCTTTTAACTTTCGAAGAACGTTTCTATCGATAATGTGGATGAGACGCTGCAGTTTACCTTTACTACTTTATATTAGGTGAGTAATAAAGTCTTTATTTCCACTATATCCCTAGTTTGTATCTTGTGTCTCTGTGTCAGTCACTTCTCTGCCCTTGACGCTCTGTTTTAATTAGGTTTTTTTTTTACTTTTACTTAAGTAACAAAATCAATACTTCTTCCACCACTGGGCCTCATATCAATCTACACATTCTAAAACTGTTCAGGAAAGGTACAAATTGGTACAAATATGTATTTTTTTGTACTGATACTTGTCATAAATACTATAGTTTTAGTACTGATAATAATATAGGTATAATTTTTTGGAGTGGGCCATTACTGCACTTTAAAATAACCAATATTTGATGAGGAATATGTAAGTTTTATTTGAGTTTTGACAGCTACATTTCTACACCCGGAGGGGATCTGCAGTCGCCGCTGGGTAAACGGGGGACAATGTTTGAGAAAAATCATCGGAAACGTTTCAGATGACGGTCAGAGTTGTGTTCAGCAGCAGAAGTGCCAGTCGTAGCTACAGGGAGTCTGTCCTGATGATAATTATTGTTTTTCCCAACCAGAGTTTCTGAATTTCTAGTGAAACTTTTCCGGTGGTGCCAAGTTTATTTTTGGTCCTGAAAATGCTAAAAAGTTCTGGTTTGGTTGAGTCCTGCTCATGGGCTCAGTTATTAGAAATGCCTGGTTAAAGGTGCACTGCGTAACTTTTTGCTTGGGGGTCTGTCACCTGCTTGTTTCTAAAGATACGTCATTACTGTGCCGGGAATGTTCCACAGTATGACATTAAAGAGCTCTGTGGTGGTTTTATGGCTCAAAAATACTAAAAAAACAGGCATTCTGACTGTGAGCGGGGTCTTCTCTCCACAGATCTGACCTGTAACTTGGTCTGGTTTGGTCTCCATGAAGACAGAAAAGTTTATAATGCCATACTGTGAAAAATTCCAGTCAAAGCAGAATCAGAAAGGTTTTATTGCCATATGAGTGAAGAGGGTAGGAAATTGCTGTGGTACTTGGAGCGAAACATAAGACAAGCACTACTAACCGTGGAATAAATAAAATGAAATAAAGTAGAAAACAATAAACTCTATAATGTAACACAAAAATGTACTAAATTGCAAGAATATAAGAATATAACAGTGCAGGTAATGACCAGTGCAAACAGACAGGTGCAAAGATACAGCCCAGGGACATGTGACTGACACAGAGCAGGGGGTGGGAACAGTCTGAGTGTTTTTGTTCATGAGTCCAACAGCAGAGGAACAAACTGTTTTTTATGACGAGAGGGTTCAATTACGTGCTAACTCCATAATACAGTCGTTTTAAGTCCGAAAATAACACTTAAAATGCAAGATTCTGTGAAATGTTTTAATAACATAGCAGTTTCAGAAACAGATTTTTAATGCAATTATAGGTCTTGGTTAATTTTTGGAATGTCTCAGTGAAAAATTAATGAGAAATTTACTTCAGGAACGATTTTGGAAATTTTCCTATCATAAAATTACATTATAAAGCAAAATTAGACCCATTTTACTGCACCAACTTGTATTTATGAATCGCCTTTTCTGTCTTTGCTGGTGATACGTATAAAAACATAGTTATTATATTTATCGTTTATTAAGCTTATTTGAACTTGTTTATCTAATTTTTATATCTATAAACTAGTTATAATGCACAAAACAAGAAAAACAAGTGTCAAGTGTTTAAGACATTTTTTATGGATGTAAATCAGTCAGAGTAGCCTCCTGCCTGAGGGGAGCAGGTCAGAAAGTCCATGACCAGGGTGAGAAGGGTCAGATCCGACCTGCACGAGTCCGAGTCCTGGAGGTGAACAGGTCCTGAAGAGATGGAGGCTACAACCAATCACCTTCTGAGCAGAGCACAACATGCTGCAGCCTCTGTTATGGATGTAAATGAGTCGATCTTGGACTGAAATTGTCCAATATCTCTGAACCTTCTGTTTGTAACATGGAAAGATTGAAAGATTTAAAACTTGTAGGAGAGCTGCAATTTGTCAGTATGTTAAGTGGTAATTAGTCTTAAAATAATCGAATCGAAATGTCTGTTTGTTAGACCTTCCACCGGAAAAGTTACACCTTTCAGCTTGTGAAAATCTGAACTTTTAAAGGCTTTGCTGTGGTCCAAAGTTATTCTTTACTTATTATGCATTCCAAAGATCCTCATTATTCACCATCATGACTGTATAAGTGCTTTTCACAGCTTTCAGAGACCAGAGCGGAGTTTTGCAATGATGGTAAAGCTAAAAAACAAGTAGCATGCTAATCCTTCATACCGTAAAATACCAAATAAGAGCCGGGTCCCCTTTAAACGCCAGGTGCAAGTGTAAATTTTGATAAATAACCGTTGATTTCCAAATAAACGGTGAGTCTAAAGACAGAAGTCGTGCTTCAAAAGGACGCAGGACTGATGCTCACGTCGTTCCTACACAAACCAAACTTAAAACCACACGCTCATTTGCAAAAACTATAAGCGCTGAAAAAAACAGCTCGCTCCTTGTGCCCTGATGCGGTGGATGAACGTTCTCACTCTGCTGCTCCACACTCACCGAGTCTGTCATTTGTTTTGCTACAGAAATGTCTGCATGTTGTGGGAGGGTTTTAATGACTTTCTGTAATTCAGGAGTCGCTTTCAAATGTGGGAAACTCTCCACTCTGTAGATATTCTGTTGTAACATTTCAAATTAACTTGTCTACATCTGTATAGAAAGTCGCCTAAATTATAGTCATACTGGTTAAAAGAATTTGAGTACCAGATTTTCCCAAGATTTTTATGAGGAGGGAATTAATCTCCTGCCCCAAATTGCCGCCTGGTCTCAAATAAATGCCTGGTCAAGCCTGGTTAAGTGACTGAAACAAATAAACACCCCAACTCTTATTTGGTATTTTATGGTAATTACATAGACATATTTTGACCTCAACAGATACTTAAACATCTGTACTGGGATAAAAGAAACATTGCACACAATTTAGCCTCAATAAAGCATAAACAACTTAATTAATAAGAAATAAACAGTTAAAAGCCTTAAAACTACTTAATTACTACATTAATATGCACTTAACTTGCACATAATTAACCTGTGCTGCAAATACTTACTATTTGGTACTGTTGTACTGAGCCTGCCAAGGTAACAAGCGAGTGTAGTGATGGGGCAAGTTCTTAGCTTCCATGTAAAATGCCATTTTGCACAGAAGCAGCTTAACACCACTTTAACGCATCTTACACCAGCCACAAGTCTAACAAACAAAACGATTTGCCTGGCTCACTCATTAGTGTCTGGAAATGTTAGAAAACAACTTTATAAGCAGACTTACCATCACCTTGTTGATTTCCCACTGCACAGGCCAAAGCCCAAAAGATTCGATTGTCGACTCCAGCGGCTGCGAGGGGAACAGCTCAAATCAATGCTGTTAAAATGCCGATTTCTGTAGTAGTAGTGAGTTCACCTTTTAGATTTTTTATGACAACATACAATGCAATAGATAAAATTAATTGACTCTTTCCCCCCATCTGAGATTATGACATTTTCACATTAAAATCTGCATCTACATTGGTAAAAGCATCACAACATTCACTTACTTGAGCTATTTAGACTTGCAATGTGTTTTATTTTCTTATTTGAACCAAAAACAAAATTTACTAATAAACATATTGAAGGAAAAACAGAACAAATAACGGTTTGCTTGGACTATAGGCTCGGGATGGGACAAGATCTCGTGAGACAAAATTGTCACAAGATCTTGCACACGGGTATATATTAGGAATGATGTTAAAATCTCATCTTGTCTCGTTCTTGTGGACCCAGTCTCGGATCACATATTGTTTTGTGGTCTTTGTGGTGAGAATCTTAATCCGTGTATCATTCGTTCATTCGTTTTTATACGCCCGTGATAAAATGGGACGTATTATGGTATGGCGCTGTCCGTCCGTCAGTCTGTCCGTCCGTGGACACTTCAAAGCTTTGAAGTTTAAAGTTCAAAGGTGACACACAGTTCCAGCTGCAGCAGTTGCTAGGCAACGGGAGAGAGAGAATACAAGACAACTACACATTACCTTGTCCGCGCTCTAGCTCGACAACCGTCTCACCTAGGAATGTCAAACTTCCAAACTGCACCAACAATTCATCTTTAACTAGGTTTGACAAATTCTAACTTAATTCTATATACAATAATTCAAAGTACGGGCGTATTTTGCCCCGCTGGCGGAGCTCTTGTTCAATATAAAACCAAAAATAAGAAAACGAAAAAACAAAAGTTTTTTTCATTATTTGTCTCCAAAACCAAAATGAAAAAACGGATAACGATTCGTTTTTTCAGTTTTCGATTTTGTGTTTAAATGAAAAATGGAAAAAACGGATAACGGCCGTTTCCCGTTTTGTCCAATTTTGATCCTTGAGCAAGTTGCGTGAACCGGAAATGAACCGGAAATGAACCTTTACTGGGAGCACAGCGCGCGAATTGATCCATTTACTAATAAATAAAAAAAATAAAGTAAAAAAAAAAATAAAAAAAAAAAGCAGCTACGAGATGGAAAACTGTATGGTAAGCTACGTTCTTTTCCGTGGAAATAAAAGGATAACTCTAAGATCCGAAGACATGACAACAGAAAAGATCGCAGTCATTTTCCAGGTATGGTAGGTTTTTTTTTATTTCAAACAAAGTAATAATAGACTGGATGTAAATATTTTTCGCCATTTGCCTGATCTGCGGTCGCGTATCTCTTGTTAATGGTAACAGTAATGTGAGCGCACTCAATGTTACTGCTCCGTTTGCTGCTTCTGCTTCTACTTGAGCATGTTACAAAAATCATGGAGGCTTTATAAAGAACTGGAGAGAGTGACCAAGTCCCGTCCTCCATACATGTCAATGGCTAAGGCACAGCTAGCTAAGCTAAAGCCAATTCGTAATAAACGCATCTTGAACACTGGGTCTCTGAATTGGCGCCAGTCGCTCTGACCTCTGACCATAGACTGTATATGCTCTTGACCCCGTGACAAGACACCTGCGGGAAGTTGGCCCCCCATCAAACGCAAACCTATACAAAATTATGTCAATCGTTTGTGCTTCGTGACAATTTTCATTTGTGCAAGTGTATTTCTAACATTATTCATTATTATTTCTGTGATATTATAAGACGCCATTTCCGCTCAGCTGAATCAGCGACTTTAGCAAAACTTCCCAAAATTAGTGACGAGAAACTATCAGGCTGTGGAAAAGTCTGTATCAGTCTTTAGTAATTTGCTTTTGATTCATATTTTCTAGAATAATACAGCCTGAGATCGTTCATCGCCACTAGTTTTGTGGAATTTGCGCCGTCTGCTGAGCTGAATGACGTCCTATAATTACCGCAGAAATAATAATGAATAATTTTAAACTAAAGCAGCACAAACGAAGCACAAACGATTGACATAGCTCTTGTGTAGGTTTGCGTTTGATGGGGGCCAACTTCACGGAGGTTGACAACACTTTACTTGAGTGCCGTAAGTACCATAGATTGTATGGTATTTGATACCAATCCATCTCGGCACAAAGTTTAGTTTTAGTAACACACTTACTGATTTGTGCGAATTTGTTCTAGGTTGATTTTCTAATCATTATTTCATTGCAACCTAACCTGTGTTTCTACCATAGGTCCAAAAAGAAACTGTCTATTTGACAGACGACAACAGTGTTGCCATATTTCCCAGACCGGATGGTGACTTCAATAACTTTGACCTCCTCACCAGAAGTCATTATGAGGTGCATGGTGACGGCACCACTGCTGAGCCAGCAACAGCAGCAACAGCAGCAATTCCCACTGGTCAGCCTGTCCGCTTTTCTTTTCATCGCTCAACCAGCCCAGCCACAAGCTCCTCCTGCTCAAGGAGCACCACCACCAAGAGTTTTGTTAGGTGATGAAAGGAAACTTTTACTCCTTGCTAAAATATCCTTTGTCTCTGTTACTATTTATTTTTAGGTAACATTATTTGCAGAGGTGTGTCCAATACTGTTTGCTGGTAAACGCTTGCATATTATGGTTGAACAGTTCATGCAAATATCATAATTGTAATATGTTTAAGTGCGATGCCCAAATAATAAGAGCTACAGTTTTTGGATAAAGGTCAAATGTGTCACAGCATCACATTGTAAGTGAAGCATTCTAGGGCTTAGGAGACGTCCCATCCTATATAAGAAGCATGAGGCCAACAATAACATAATTCTCATCAGATTCATATTTAATTCAGTGAAAAACAAATGCAAAAATTACCATTAATTTGAATTACCATTATTCAATTAATATTCTCAAATCATGTGGGATGATGTCAGTGAGCACCGAGCAGGATTGTGCACCATCTGCCAGACTATTAGAATAACATCAACGTATAATGTAAATAAGAGCTTAACATGTTTCATATTACAGATAACTTGCTTGTAATACATAGTCTTTCCTAGTATTAAAACTAGCATGTGACATAGTGCTTGCATCAGTTGACATATTACTTGACTGTGTATGTATTAAAAAAAAATGTTTTCATCAATATTCAGGAATGTCCTCATGGCTGAAGTTGTTAATGGAAAGCTGGAGACCAACAAACTAGCGACGGTCCGCTTCTCAGAGTTTGAGGCTTGTGTGCACACCATGAAAACTAAAGTAGTAGAAGCCCTTGGACTGCAGGAGGCAATCATTTTGACAGATAGTCTGGGAAATGAAATAATGGATACAGAAGGAACAAGAGGTATGTTTAAAATCATTGCTGTGTAAATGCTATTTTCTGCCATCACTTTAGGAGCTCATCTGCACATAGTTCACACACTTGAACAGGTAAATGCACACATAAGTGAAATTCTCACATTAAAGTACATTGTGCATCCATACCGTTCGTGGTTGCTTCAAATCTGTATTGTAGTGACCTTTTTTTAAGTTTTGAGATACCTATACATTTTCACCAGTACAGCAGATGTTTGGTTGAAAGTTAAGAAAATCAGGTCAAATTTTTTAAATGGCAGGGTCAGCATACTGGAAACAGAATTCAAGGAAAGTGTTTGCAGTGCCTGAACAGCAAATGGAGCTGCTACAAACCAAAAAAAGAAAGAGGCTGAGGTAACTGGGCTGAATGTTATTATTTTATCACTTTTTAAAACTTGTCAATCATTTGTGCTGCAAAAAGTTTTGTTTATGCTCCTTTAGTTTTAGAGAAGGCG
Organism: Odontamblyopus lacepedii; assembly: GCA_034769755.1. Lineage (NCBI taxonomy): Eukaryota > Metazoa > Chordata > Actinopteri > Gobiiformes > Gobiidae > Odontamblyopus > Odontamblyopus lacepedii. The sequence continues at coordinate 34,992,261 of CM068354.1, read as the reverse complement.
GCACGGTGGCTGAGTGGCAACACTCAGGCCTCACAGCAAGAAGGTTGCGGGTTCGATCCCCGGGTCACCCGGGCCTTTCTGTGTGGAGTTTGCATGTTCCTCCCCGTGTCTGGATGGGTTTCCTCCGGGTACTCCGGTTTCCCCCATCAACCTAAAACATGCCCGCACCCCTATGAACTAACATCAAGGACCATGTTGTCCACCCTCCTGTGGGCTCACCACCTGCAGAGGGGTTCATAGGGGGGGGTCAGGTGCTATGAGTATTGGGCAGCAAGCTGCCCCCGCGACCCAGCCGGATTAAGCGGGAGAAGATGGATGGATAGTTTTAGAGAAATTAACGATTCTTTTATTGGTCAAATTAGGGTCAGCCCCAGGAAGCTTAAAAAGGAACTAAAACACCCAAAGTGGTGCCAATCATTTTTTCGGCCGATGACGTTATCAGCCCCTCAAAATGTTAAATAGCCTTAAAACAGGAAGAAAATTATAGAAAACATTTGCATTTTGTTTGTTCTGTGACAGTTTTCATTTCTGCGAGTTTATTTCTAAAATTATTCATTATTATACGCCCGTTCTAATGCGAGACGTATTATGGTATGGCGCTGTCCGTCCGTCTGTCCGTCCGTCCGTCTGTCCGTCCGTCTGTGGACACTTCAAAGCTTTGGAGTCTTTGAAGCTTTGTCTTCATGAAAGATCTGAACTCTCTTCTCAAATGTTCTGCTGCTGAAAGCGAGAACAACCCACATTCTCTGCTTCTTTGAGCTTTGACACATTAAAGCTTTGTAGTGTCTTTAAGTTCTGTTGCTGCAATCTGATTGGTGGAATTCCGATTCTAGAATTCTATATACAATAATTCAAAGTACGGGCGTATTTTGCCCCGCTGGCGGAGCTCTTGTTATTTCTGCTCAGCTGAAGCAGCGACTTTAGCAAAACTCCACAAAACTAGAGAAGAGAAACGATCCGATCTCAGGCTGCAGAAAAGTCTGTATCAGTCTTTAGTAATTTGCTTTTGATTCATATTTTATAGAATACAGACTTTTCCACAGCCTGAGATTGTTTATCACTCTAATTAAATGTTACATTGTAAATTCAAATTTTTTTTCAGTCGAAAAGATGATACTGGCCTTCAAGAGGTGATTGCTGACATCGATGAGGTTGTGGAAGCAGTCCAGGGACTAAAAGAAGTGTCCAAGATTATCAAGACTTTGACTGGACAGGCTACAATGACAACCACACTTTGTCTTTCAGAGGCTGAAGTAGCCTCTCTAAGACTGGTCTTTGGCGGTCTTGTCTGCACAAGTTTGTATTGTTTTACTATGGATCATGTGCATTGAGGCTATACTAAATAGTGATTTTACACTTCATGTAAGTGGCATTGTAATAGATTAACACAATAAAAATAAATGATTTCCTTTTTTTTATACGCCCGTGATAAAACGGGACGTATTATGGTATGGCGCTGTCCGTCCGTCCGTCCGTCCGTCTGTCCGTCCGTGGACACTTCAAAGCTTTGAAGTTTAAAGTTCAAAGGTGACACACAGTTCCAGCTGCAGCGGTTGCTAGGCAACGGGAGAGAGAGAATACAAGACAACTACACATTACCTTGTCCGCGCTCTAGCTCGACAACCGTCTCACCTAGGAATGTCAAACTTCCAAACTGCACCAACAATTCATCTTTAACTAGGTTTGACAAATTCTAACTTAATTCTATATACAATAATTCAAAGTACGGGCGTATTTTGCCCCGCTGGAGGAGCTCTTGTTTTATCTTCCATCTCTGTCCTTTTATGTTACGTGCCGTAGATCTGAACTCTCTTCTCAAATGTTCTGCTGCTGAAAGCGAGAACAACCCACATTCTCTGCTTCTTTGAGCTTTGACACATTAAAGCTTTGTAGTGTCTTTAAGTTCTGTTGCTGCAATCTGATTGGTGGAATTCCGATTCTAGAATGTGATGATGTCATACTCATACTCCTACTGCAAGAGCCAGATTTCCCTATTGATTATCCGTCCGTCTGTCTGTCCGTCTGTCTGTGGACAATTTCTTGTCCGCGCTCTAACTCGACAACCGTCTCACCTAGGAATGTCAAACTTCCAAACTGCACCAACAATTCATCTTTAACTAGGTTTGACAAATTCTAACTTAATTCTATATACAATAATTCAAAGTACGGGCGTATTTTGCCCCGCTGGCGGAGCTCTTGTTTATTATATGATCCAAATGTCTTATTTCAGTCACATGTTAAAATGTATTGTGGCAGTTAGATTTTATACTTGTTATGCTTGTTTATTGCAAAAACTATATAGCAAACAATAAACAAAATGAACAATAAACAAAATGTATATTTGTTCATCTGCAATTGGTCTAAATGTTCTAATAAAACTGCTGTACATATATATTATGCATATATCTAGTTAGATATATTCCCACCTATATTTATCTTGCATGTCTTCCAGAGAAACTTATCATCAGGTACAACAATGCCTCCTGAAACATGCTATAGTCATTATTAACCACTGTTTCAAAAAGAACAGACATGTCTGGAAACCTCTCTCCAAACAAATGCTCAGCATGAGATCGGTCTTGCTCTGATGAAAATGGGTCGGAGCCAAAGGCAGACACCCAAGTCAGCGAGGACCCCAGCTTCTCCTTGTACATGTGTGCTGCCTCAGCAGCATTGGGCAGCAGCTCTGTGGGAATTCTTGCTGGGCAACTAGAAGCTGCAAGTTGGTTTGGTATCCCTCTGCCTATAATTGGTTATGGTTTGTTTTTAGTTTTGGACAAAATTCTGTCAGTTTAAAAACTACACATAAATATCACACCTTACCTGGTATCCTATGGGCATTCCAGGACTGCACAACTCTGCTAAGTCCTATCTCACTCACTTGACATGCCAGATTGGAGACACAAAACTTTGTAACATTATCCTGCATATCAAGTAATTCCTGGTCCAGCAGGTGAACCAGGGCCTGTTTTAGTGGATAGTTCACCCGATTGTTGACCTCTGGCCAAATTCTTTCCACTCGAAGGTTCTGTTTAAAGCACAAGGAAAAAAAAAATCCATCCATCCATCCATCCATCTTCTCCCGCTTAATCCAGCTGGGTCGCGGGGGCAGCGTGCTGCCCAACACTCATAGCACCTGACCCCCCCTATGAACCCCTCTGCAGGTGGTGAGCCCACAGGAGGGTGGACAACATGGTCCTTGATGTTAGTTCATAGGGGTATAAGAAAAAAAAAAGTACACTTAAAATCCCCAAAATGTTTTACAATCCAAAAATCATAAAAGGTAGCATTGCTATTACTATCTCTGCTGTCAGGTTTTATCTGCATATTACACACTGGGATAACTTTATGATTTAGGCTTGTAAATAATAATTTTCACTAGAAATACATTTTTCTTAATTTTGAAAGGTCAGCACCTATCATGTCAACTCTAAACATATCAACCAAATACTGTACAGGTCTTAAAATGTGTATCTGCCCAGGGACTGCAGATGTAAAGGAGCCCATAACTAAATCTAACATTAATCTCAAATAAGAAAAGATTTGTGCATGGTCCCTGTTTAATGAAAAATAAATAAAACAAAAAGTTATCTTTATATGTAATCAGTAGGACCAAATTCACCCTTGAAGAGCTTGTCTGCACGTAAGGAAGCCTACTGATGTTATGTCTGTGTTGAGACAGCTTTTCTTGCATGTATAGGGTCAAATAAAACTCCCTGCCATGATCGACTCTGATTTGGTCCCATAATCCGTTGTTAGCAACTGCTTTCCTGTAATAAAAGAAATGTGCAAATTACGCTCAAAAAAAGTTAAGGGACACTTTCAAAACACGTGAGATCTTAATGTGGAAAAAAATATATGTTGGATATCTATATAAATCTGGACAGGGCAATGTCTTAGGAACAAAAAGATGCCACACAAGCATTTTGAGTTGCAGAAATAAAATTTTGGCAAAATGGACGAGCCTGCCACATCATTATTTCACTTTGATTTTCAAGGTGCCTATAAAATGTCCTCTGAAGGCTGGAAATGTTATTTCCTTTAAAAAGAGGAACATCCTTTTGTTCCCAAGTCATTGCTCTGTCCATATTTGTATAGATATACAGCATACCGTATTTATTTTTCGCATAGAGAACCCATGTGTTTTCAAAGTGTGCCTTTAATTTTTTTGAGCAGTGTATATGGATACGTGAATCGTAATTATTTTGCATTCAAATGCACATAGTACACACAGGGCCTGATTTACGAAGATCCCAAATAAAGGAACAAAAGTGTGTGCACAGTGCAACAGATTGTGTTTTGTTAGCATGTGTGTTGCAGTGATCTACTAAAAATAAGGTTTTATTTATAGATGCAGTTAATGTCAGCAAATTCAACTTTGAGTTTGGTAAACCACAATGCGTGTACTATATAACATGTTTACATTAGCTCCTCCCTGTATTTTACACACTAGGGTTAAAATGCCTCATATGACATTCATGATGTCAAATGACACACATTTGAAAGACGCAAACCTCAGTGTGTCGCGTTAGTACAACAGTTTGCACATTTTTTTTTACAGGTGATGTCAAGTTTGGACACGTTTTTACATGCACACACCTTTAGTAAATCAGACCCACAGTGCAATAATGTAGTGCTTATTATTACTTATTTAACTTTCTTTTTTCACCTTGACTGTACTTGCCTGTATACTTCCTCATAAATAATAAGGTTGTTCTTCACTGGCATTGTGGATACAGCAACAATTTTACTGCTGAAACCATCAATAGCTAAGACATGCGTCACTCCAAACATTCCCAGCTTCTCATTTTGGTCCCATGTTTGTGTCCCATGTATTCAGCGTGGTAGGGAACTGGATTTAGGTTACGTGCTCCCTAAGAAGCACAAAGCAAACAATCAGAAGAGAAATAACATTAAATCAGCTAAAATATTCAAATTATTCACAAACATAATACAAGCATGTACTGCTAATATGCATACTTAGTCTAAATTAAAGTCTAAATTAAACTTTCATGAGACAAATATAATTAATGCAACTAACATCAAGGACCATGTTGTTCACCCTCCTGTGGGCTCACCACCTGCAGAGGGGTTCATAGGGGGTCAGGTGCTATGAGGATTGGGCAGCAAGCTGCCCCCGCGACCCAGCCGGATTAAGCGGGAGAAGATGGATGGATGGATGGATTTACCTGGCGACGCAGCTCATTATATGGTTGGTGAACCTCTCTAAGAATCCTTCCTACTCGAGATTCACCTGCTTTAACTCCCACAGATGACAGGTATCCTGTCATGAATTTTCGTCCATAAGTTGGACCTGTCTGTCAAGACAAAAACAAAAAGAGTTAAATAAATTATATATAGGGTTAGGGTTAGGGTTAGGGTTAACCCTTTAGGTAAAATTTCGGTTTGCAACCCCTGGTCACCAGAGTTTGCGTGGTGTACAGGGTCATTTGACTCAGTTTGACTAGTCATTTGGTGTTCAGACTGTTCACTTTCTACTCCAGAAACCTGGTCGCTGTGGTTGCCAAAGTACACACTGAAATTGAAATCAGGGTCAGTGCTGCTGCTGTTGGAAGAGAGTAAACTGACCGAGATCGAATTGGACAGACGGGAGAAATCTCGTCCAGAATTCTCACTCTTTTTACTCTTTAGCGCCAATTTCCTTTCTAACTCTAGAAATGACACTGCTGAGTCTGACATTGTACCAGAACTAGATACATAGGGAGTGGGCACAGGAATCGTAAAGTGGAACTGTTTTTGTTTCCTTTCTGCTATAACAGAACTCAGACTGTTGTCACATTTGATCAGGCTTTGTGAGTTGGTCATGTACATGTGAAAAAACTTCATTGTGATGAAGGGATGCTGGAGAGCCTTAACTGGACAGATTCTGTGTTCTGGATTGAGACACAGCATTCTCACGATCAAATCTGCAAACGCCCTCCTGTCTTATAATTCAAGTCCTGAGTCAATTTGATAATAATTCAGGATGGCATCTTTGAGATCTTTTTTCCATCATCATATATCATAATCATAGAGATCATAATGCTTTCGATGAGGCTTGGCTTTAATTCTTCTTTATGGGCCCGCTCTTGTTGTTTTTGGGCCCACTTTAGTTGTTCTTGGGCTTGTTGTTTTTGGACCCGCTCTCGTTGTTTTTGGGCCCACCTTAGTTGTTCTTGGGCTTGTTGTTTTTGGACCCATTCTTGTTGTTTTTGGGCCCGTTCTTGTTCTTTTTGGGCCCACACAAGTTCTTTTTGGGCCCACACAAGTTCTTTTTGGGCCCACACAAGTTCTTTTTGGGCCCACACAAGTTCTTTTTGGGCCCACACAAGTTCTTTTTGGACCCGTTGTTGCTCTTTTTGGGCCCGCTTTTGTTCTTTCCGGGCCCGTTCTTGTTCTCTTTGGGCTTGTTCTTTTTCGGCCCGTTCTTGTTGTTTTTGGGCCCACACAAGTTCTTTTTGGGCCCGCTGTTGGTCTTTTTGGACCCGTTGTTGCTCTTTTTGGGCCCGCTTTTGTTCTTTCTGGGCCCGCATTTGTTCTCTTTGGGCTTGTTCTTTTTGGGCCCGCTTTTGTTCTTTTTGGGCCTGCTTTTGTTCGTAAAGTGGAACTGTTTTTGTTTCTTTTCTGCTATAACAGAACTCAGACTGTTGTCACATTTGATCAGGCTTTGTGAGTTGGTCATGTACATGTGAAAACTCTTCATTGTGATGAAGGGATGCTGGAGAGCCTTAATTGGACCAATTCTGTGTTTTGGATTGAGACACAGCATTCTCACGATCAAATCTGCAAACGCCCTCCTGTCTTCTAATTCAAGTCCTGAGTCAATTTGATAATAATTCAGGATGGCATCTTTGAGGTCATCTGCTGCCTGTAGATGGGACTTTGCCAATTTAGGAATCTCGTGTGTTTTTCTATATTGTCCTGGAGTTTTCAGCCTCCATTCGCCATTCTTCTGGACAAAAAAATCCTTTCCCCACACAGCGTCGTTCATCATTTTCGCATCAGGAACCCCCAGGAGATGAGTAATCTGTCGTATGTGGTCATAGGGAGATTGTGGATTAAACGGATCAACCCACAGATACCACTTCAGGAGACAGCAGCCAAGGCTCCACATGTCCACGGCCTCAGTCAGGGGCAAGCCCAACGTGACCTCTGGAGCTCTGTGGTATATATTCTGCATGCTTGACGCTATTTTTACAGTTCCTTTGTGGACAGCCAATCCAAAGTCTATCAATTTCACCTTGAATGGCTTCAATTCATGGTCCACAAGCATTATATTATCTGGTTTGATGTCCGTGTGCATCACCCCAACGTACTGCAGCCATGATAATGCCGAAAGGAGCTGACCAGCCATCGTGCGGATTTCCCGCAAAGAAAACGGTTCTTTCCGCTTCTGCGTGAGATGCCACATACTCTGGTCCAACAGCTCGAACTCCATATAATGATCTCCTGCAGCCGATTTAAAATGTTTGTTAAACCGGACGAAGTTACAGTCGTCCGGATCCAGGACACTGATTGTGTTTAGGATCGACAGCTCTCTGCTGATTACATGATCTATATTTGAAGTCCTTTTAGCTTTTTTTAAAGCCACGATTTCCCCAGTTTCCTTATTCAGGCATTTCATGACTTCCCCATAAACGCCTTCATCCGTGAACTGTAGTATTTCATACATGTCCAGGTCTGGTGTGGGGTCCATATTTACATCATGCATATTTGTTAATGGCGTAGATTTACAGTATCTCTAACTGCAGTTTTCGCTCAACTCCATCTGTTAACTCAAGTGACCTGAAGTGAAGACATCCCCCACAACCTGTTCAAAAAGAAACTGGGAATCCAAAGGGAATTCAAAGCGACGTCAAAGCGACATCAAAGCGACGTCAAAGCGAGTCAAAGAGTATGACATCACCACATTCCAAAATGTCGCCAGTTACCATGGAGACACAAAGCACACATTCAAGCACAAACAAATACGCTTAAGATTGTCTGAAAACTCCAGAAAAAATACACAATGGATTTAACCAGCACATTTTCAGGAGCCTGTAATCAATACAAGCCTACATGCTCCTTCTCACTTGAACATTGAGAGGATTTGAATATAAAATATACTTCGTTTAGTTGAGTTATTTCACTTTTTTTCTTTACTACTTTTATTTTTCCATTTTTACAAAACTTTTTATTAAGTGAGTTATACATAATGAAAAGGCTGTTTTTATTTAAGATATATCTATATTTATATATAATTGCAATTACTTTGGATAATTTATTTCTGATTTTACTTATGTGCGATTTCCAGTTTAAATTCTGGTCTATAGTTACTCCCAAAAACTCTTTCTAGTGGTGTATTGTTGAGCATAATTTGTACATGATCTTCTACTTTTCGTTTTGCAAATATCATAAATGTAGTTTTTTCTATGTTTAGTGACAGTTTATTAATATCAAACCAAATTTAAATTTTTTTCAGCTTGCTCGTTTTCATGCCTGATATTGACTTAAATCATATATTTTAAGCCATTTTGCGATTGTGTATATAAAGTTTTATAGTTCAAATTCGATTCAAAGGATTTTTCTTCAAAGCTTTTTATTAAATATTATGTAATTATAGAAAATCGGAAACCCGCTCTGTTCCAAGTAAAGCCTTGACAAACCCTAATTACTGTGCACTATGTTACTGCAGGCTAAAGTCCCCGGGTTTAACCTGGAGGCCACTGGCTGTGCTGTTTAAGCTGTAACCTTGTACTGTGGAATACATATATTTCTCTTATTATTATTTCATCTCCTTTAAACATGTTTGAATAAGAAAAGTCTTTCCTATTCCACACAGCACATGTTAGATTTTCACTGGATGCACTAAAAGCAGTTGCTGGTTTCTCATTGTAGAGGCCCATACGTTTTACTACAAACGGGGGGCAGCTCAAATCAATGCTGTTAAAATGCCGATTTCTGTAGTAGTAGTGAGTTCACCTTTTAGATTTTTTATACGCCCGTGATAAAACGGGACGTATTATGGTATGGCGCTGTCCGTCTGTCCGTCTGTCCGTCCGTGGACAATTTCTTGTCCGCGCTCTAACTCGACAACCGTCTCACCTAGGAATGTCAAACTTCATGGCTGGACACCCCATGGGTCAAGGATGTTTCCTATTGATTTCAAGGTCACAGGGTCAAAGGTCAAGGTCACGGCCCGACCCTTTGCGAAAACCTTGTCAGTATTGGAATCTTCCAAACTGCACCAACAATTCATCTTTAACTAGGTTTGACAAATTCTAACTTAATTCTATATACAATAATTCAAAGTACGGGCGTATTTTGCCCCGCTGTGATTTGTTTGCAGATGGAAAGTAGCTTTAGCTAAATCTGGTCCAAAGCATCTCTTCTCTTTGTGGGATTCATGTTTTTGCACATTCTCCCTGACAAATAAATAAACAAGTATCATAGCAACCACAAGAGCCAATCATGAGTGAGGTCATCAAATGTGCCGCCCTCCTCATGGCAGAGCTGCGATGCTATGCTATGCTATGCTATGCTACACTGTACCATTCTGCACGGGCCGCTGTATTTCGGTGATTCTTGAGAATATTAAGGAAACTTTTAGCTTTTATCATCAAACTTTAAATAGTAAGTCGAGTAGAGTCGCAATTTAACGAAATTCACTTTATTTATGCTAGGTAAATTTTGCTAGTTAAGATTCTAGTAACGTTAACTATTGTAATTGTTTGAGATATTTTGTCCTTTTATTTCAAAAATAGTCAATCGGGGCAGGAAAGTGGGAAGGGAACTTACTTAGCAGCAAAACTAGCTGTCAATCAAACCTGTTACTAACGCTAGGGGGAGGGACCTCTGGGAATGAAGGCGTCTGATTGGTCCGTTATTTATGTTCATATCTTGATTTAGGAACAAAATAGTGAAATGAAAAATTCAGGATCCTGTGTCGCGGGTTCATACAAACATTTTAAGACCAGAATGACGAGGCCACAGCAGCAGGTACAGAGCAATAAGAGCCCAATGTGAGTCAATGGGAAAAAGGGAGAGAAGGAGCCAGAAGAGCCTCCTAGAGCACTTCCTGTCTGGCACGCGGCAGCTAGCACATTAGCTATGTCCATTCATTTAAACAGTTTATAATTACAACATGACAACATAAGGTGGAGTGTTTTCTGTTTGAGAGAAGATCTTAATATGTCTTAATTAGTGCTGCCACTAACGACTAATTTTCTAACGATTAATCTCTCGACTAATTTTTCGATTAGTCGACTAATCTAAACGACTAATAAAAAAAAAAAACAAGCGGTTCTAACACACACAAGTGTGTGTGTTAGATTTTCCCGGGAGGTTACCTTGTGTGTGCGAGTTGCAAAGGTTATTGCTGTTATGTCTGTTGTGTGTGCTCATTCGACAATGTTGAACAACGATATGCACACACAATTTAACGAGTATGCACGAGCAGCATATTGCAACGGTATTCTCAATACCTCATGCATCATGGTCGTGCTCCCGTGATAAGTCTTACAGAGTGTACAAACCACTCTATCACCAACTGTCCGAAAGTATTCCCAGACTTTCGAGGCTTTAGGTCTTGGTCCGACTCCGGCCGCTGGCATTTTCTCAAATGCTCAAATCGGGGGAGGGGGGAAGAGAGAAAGAGAGAAAGAGAGAGACCAGCCAGCAGAGTGCGCACGGCAAATACTTCCTCAAGTTTGTTTTCGTTGGCGGTGCCATTATTTACCACTGCTGTTAGCCTCTGTTGAAGCCGAGGTTAGCCACCTCGGCGTCAACCCCGGATGTAGCCGCTGTCAGCAGCACCGGTGTCCGCCTCGAGTGTAGTACTACTAGTGGTGGTAGAGGGGAAATACCTGATCTCAGGCAAGCGAAAGGTCTCTGGACGAGCCGTTTGAGACCAAAAATAAATAAAGGCGAATATTCGACCAAAAAAATTGTAGTCGACTCATTTTCATATTCGATTACGGCGACAACGTCGAATAATCGCAGCAGCACTAGTCTTAATATGCAGAGTTTGTGTGTTAAACATGTATAAATGAAAACAAAACACAACTCCAGGTCTGTTTTTGATGAGGAAACAATATTCTAACATAAATCAGAAAATAGTGTCATATGAGCCCTTTAATAATCATGTTTGCTGTTTAGGTTAGTTTTGTGCTTTCAGAGTAAAGATGTGGAAGACTAAAAGGAGTTTTATAAAGATATAGACTTTTCTCTGAGGCCCAGTACCAGATTGATCTTTTTATTACGTTGGATTAAGATGAGCCGTGGGGTCAAGTTTTAAATATGTCCTTTGGGTCTCAAGATTTTCCAGGTTCTATATTTCTTCATTTTGTAATAACCATATACATAGAAGTGGACTAAAGGAGTGTGACGTCACCCACGGCGTGTGCTAGTGGAAGGACCCGGTGAGACACAGGGCATAGATCGCTGTTTAAGAGAAAATTTATGTGTTAGAACAATTTCTGTATTTGGTATCTGGTAGATAAAATCAAAGAACAAGTGTGAAAAAACCTGAAGTCACATAAAATTGATACCACTGACCTACAGCAAGAAGCAGAGAATGTGGGTTGTTCTCGCTTTCAGCAGCAGAACATTTGAGAAGAGAGTTCAGATCTACGGCACGTAACATAAAAGGACAGAGATGGAAGATAAAAAGACAGAGATGGAAACAATCACAGTTAGCAAGAGCGACAGGCAGGTTTTCGCAAAGGGTCGGGCCGTGACCTTGACCTTTGACCCTGTGACCTTGAAATCAATAGGGAACATCCTTGACCCATGGGGTGTCCAGCCATGAAGTTTGACATTCCTAGGTGAGACGGTTATCGAGCTAGAGCGCGGACAAGAAATTGTCCACAGACGGACAGACGGACAGACGGACAGACGGACAGACGGACGGACGGACGGACAGCGCCATACCATAATACGTCCGGTATTACAACGGGCGTATAACAAGTGTGAAACAAGTCTAGCTCTCTTTCTAGTGGTTGTCTCCCTGCCTTTCTCCTTCTCTCTGTATTCTTCCTCACTTCTAGCTGTCTTTCTAGCACTCCTGTCCCTGCCTTTCTCCTTCTCTCTGTACTCTTCCTCACTTCTAGCTGTCTTTCTAGCTATCATATCTGTCCTTTTTTCCTTCTCTCTATAATCCTTATCCCTTCTGCTGATGAAGCCTTTTGTAGAGTTTTCGATGAGAGATCTGTGATAAAAGAATGAAATATGTTGTAGTTTTTATATTGCTGTATAACACATATTATGATGGCAAACCATACTAATACAAAACATTCAACAAGGAAGTGTATATCATTTTTCGCATCTGTGCATGTAGCTGTGGATGATGTACAGGAAACCACCAGAGGTGAAACACCTGGCATGGGTGTGCTAGTGGAAGGACCCGGTGAGACACAGGGCATAGATCGCTGTTTAGGAGAAAATTTATGTGCTAGAACAATTTCTGTATTTGGTATCTGGTAGATAAAATCAAAGAACAAGTGTGAACAAGAGCTCCTCCAGCGGGGCAAAATACGCCCGTACTTTGAATTATTGTATATAGAATTAAGTTAGAATTTGTCAAACCTAGCAACAGAACTTAAAGACACTAGAAAGCTTTGTTAAAGACACTACAAAGCTTTGAAGTGTCCACAGACGGATAGACGGATAGACGGACGGACGGACGGACGGACAGCGCCATACCATAATACGTCCCCGTCTTATTACAACGGGCGTATAAAAAACCTGAAGCCACATAAAATTGATACCACTGACCTACAGCATGGATCGATACAAAAATATACAATCCATCCATCCATCCATCTTCTCCCGCTTAATCCGGCTGGGTCGCGGGGGCAATAAAATACACAAATACAGTATACCTTATATATATATCGGCGCATGCCCCACATGTTTTGCCTCTTTTTGCCTCTTCATGAAGACAAACCCTCATCCCCAAACCCAGACCCTCCTGTGGGCTCACCACCTGCAGAGGGGTTCATGGGGGGGGTCAGGTGCTATGAGTATTGGGCAGCAAGCTGCCCCCGCGACCCAGCCGGATTAAGCGGGAGAAGATGGATGGATGGATGAAGACAAAGCTTCAAAGACTTCAAAGCTTTGAAGTTTGAAATTGTCCACAGACAGACGGACGGACGGACGGACAGCGCCATACCATAATACGTCCCGTCTTACAACGGGTGTATAAAACAAGAGCTCCTCCAGCGGGGCAAAATACGCCCGTACTTTGAATTATTGTATATAGAATTAAGTTAGAATTTGTCAAACCTAGTTAAAGATGAATTGTTGGTGCAGTTTGGAAGTTTGACATTCCTAGGTGAGACGGTTGTCGAGTTAGAGCGCGGACAAGAAATTGTCCACAGACAGACGGACAGACAGACGGACGGATAATCAATAGGGAAATCTGGCTCTTGCAGTAGGAGTATGAGTATGACATCATCACATTCTAGAATCGGAATTCCACCAATCAGATTGCAGCAACAGAACTTAAAGACACTACAAAGCTTTGAAGTGTCCACAGGCGGATGGACGGACAGGCGGACGGACAGACAGGCAGACGGACGGACGGACAAGCGCCATAACATAATACGTCCCGTCTTTTTATACGGGCGTATAAAAATGAAGAAAATGAAGATTCAAGAGCTAAAAGAGTTCATTGCATCTCTGCAGCTTGAACTGTCCAAGTTGCGGCTCAAAATGAGCAGCAGAATATGGAGCACCAACAGCAAAATGAATTCATCGTATTTCTGCAGTCAAGAGAGACCGAGCTTGAGATGCAAAATGAAGAGCAGAAAATGAGGCTCCAACAGCTCGAGCGGCTCCATCGCAGAGCTGGAGCCTGAAAAGGCCGAGCTTGAGACTCAAAATGAGCTGCAGAAAAAGGAGCTCCAACACCTAAAATAATTCATTGCAGAGCTGCAGTCTAGAGAGGCCAAACTCCAGACAGATGAACTCACGTTCAAAACTAAATTAGATGAGCTCTCCGCTTTACACAGTGAGGAGCGACAGAGGAACAATCATCTTGAATTGGAAAATGGTCAGCTCCAGGCTCAATACAACCATATAAGTGAAGAGGCAGAACGCTCAATTGACACAATTAAGGAGCTCAACAGTCACATTCAGGAACAAACTGAGAAAAACCACAAGCTCAGAGCTGAAGTTTGTGACCTTCAAGAGCAGTTACAGTCTCTTGAGGAAAAGAACACACAACTCAGCAAAGAGATGACTGAATGTGAAAGCATCATTTCTTTAACAAAAGAAAGCTCTGAACAGGACAGACGTGAGTTTCAGGCTCAACTAGAGGCTCTCACTGAAGAGAAGGTCGGACTGCAGTCAGTTATTCAGCAAGCAGAGGCTGAGAAAGTTAGTATGACTGCAAAGTTTAATGAGCTGGCCTATCTTCAACAGAGTGAATCCAGACAAAAACATGTGCTTGAGAACAAAAATGAAGACAAGAAAATGAAGATTCAAGAGCTAAAAGAGTTCATTGCATCTCTGCAGCTTGAACTGTCCAAGTTTGCGGCTCAAAATGAGCAGCAGAAAATGGAGTTCCAACAGCAAAATGAATTCATCGTATTTCTGCAGTCAAGAGAGACCGAGCTTGAGATGCAAAATGAAGAGCAGAAAATGAGGCTCCAACAGCTCGAACGGTCCATCGCAGAGCTGGAGCCTGAAAAGGCCGAGCTTGAGACTCAAAATGAGCTGCAGAAAAAGGAGCTCCAACACCTAAAAGAATTCATTGCAGAGCTGCAGTCTAGAGAGGCCAAACTCCAGACAGATGAACTCCCGCTCAAAACTAAATTAGATGAGCTCTCCGCTTTACACAGTGAGGAGCGACAGAGGAACAATCATCTTGAGTTGGAAAATGGTCAGCTCCGGGCTGAATACAACCAAAAATCTGCTACTGTTGAGCTTTTACGTGTAAGGGTAAGAAAAGCAACAAACACAATCAATAACCTCAAGGCAGAGGAAGAGAATGAAGTGGAGGAAGGGAATGAAGAGGAGGAGAATGAAATGGAAGAGGAGAAGGCAGAGGAAGAGAATGAAGTGGAGGAAGGGAATAAAGTGGAGGAGGTGGAGGAAGTGGAAAAAGTCGAGCAGTTGGATGAAGTGGAGGAGATGGAAGAGGTGGAAAAAGTGAAGGAGGTGTGTGAGGACGAGGTGGATTCTTTTGAGGACTGTGATTTCTCCATAAATCACAGTCAGGCATTGGCAGGTCTTTCTTGGGCTGGTGTAACATTCATCCCAAGAACACTAGCCACTATTCTGGGAAGTGTTCTGGTTTCCCCAAAGGTCCGGACAGTTGGCAAACACCTACTGTACGGAACGGCACCCGCAGCTTTGTTGGGATGTGTGGCCTACATTGGTTTTTCACTGGCATTTTATGACAGTGACGCACTTTCACACACCTGCAGGGAAATTGGAGCAGAGGTGGACCCAATCCTTGCGCCTCTTTAATGACGTCCTAGGTCCCAGGGGTAGAAGCCTTCTAAAGTAAAGCCTTTACAGTAGATCAGTATTGTATTTTCAAAGACTGTAAGGATCTACTTGGGCGCTTAAACTGATCTACACTAATTTAAATTAATGTAGATCAGTATTGTATTTTCAAAGACTATAAGGATCTACTTGGGCGCTTAAACTGATCTACACTAATCTAAATTAATGTCCACAGACAGACGGACAGACGGACAGACAGACAGACGGACAGCGCCATACCATAATACGTCCCGTCTTACAACGGGCGTATAATAAACTAAACTAAACTAAGGACGAATGAGGAGCCGAGTGTGGAATACGACTGCGATTTTCACAATAACCAAAGAGCCAATCCGAAGTGAGTCTGTTGAAGGTTCTTGGGGGAAGAAGGCGCCTGATTCGTCTGTTATTAATGTTCATATCTCCATTTATGGACAAAATAGTGACATGTAAACACCAGGAACATGTAGCGTGGGTTAGACCACACAGTAGATTAGAGGTACAGAGCTGCTGGTCACAATATTAGGCCTTTTGTCTGGGATTTGCAAGAACTGCTTTGTTTGTAAGATGTTCTGTGCCCAGAGGGATGCCTTTAAAGACAGAAAAACAAATTAATCTGTCGTTTTTAGAACATTTTGAGACATGCAGTAACAGCAGTGGCTGCATTGAGGGTTGTCAAATGTATAGAAAATGAGATACTAATTGATGCTAAAACTAATATCGAAACTAGATGTGCAGCCATGAAGTTTGACATTCCTAGGTGAGACGGTTGTCGAGTTAGAGCGCGGACAAGAAATTGTCCGCAGACAGACGGACGGACGGACGGACAGCGCCATACCATAATACGTCCCGTCTTACAACGGGCGTATAAAAAGGAAGCAGATCAACTTGGCTGTATCAGAGAACAGTCTAATGTGGAGCAAAGTGCGTTTTTTTCCTTATAATTAGCCTGAATAAACCTTCTCAAAAGAACTTAGGTTCCCTTGCTAAGGTTCCATCCAGTGACTCAACCCGGAAAAAACTCCCTCACATTACCCACCATTAGAATGTCTTGAGATGTTTGCTTTCCATCCATCCTTCCATCCATCTCCTTGCGCTTTATCTAGCTGGGTCACAGGGGCCGCTGTTTGACGCCCAGTCCTCTGTGTACCTGACACCCTATGAACCCCTCTGCGAGTGGTGAGCACCCCTGGAACATAGGGGTGCTCCATGTTTTGAGTTGATGGGGGAAACCGGAGAGCACAGAGGAAACCCATCCAGACACGGGGAGAACATGCTGATGTTTTCTATATTCTCCAAAATTATTTCACTGACAGAAAACAGAGAGGATGATGTTGGGTCTTTAAAATAGTAGGGTTTGTCCTTCTGTCTGATCTGATCTTCTGTGGATGAGGTGAAAATTAGTTTATCTCCCCATCAGAAAACAGAAGGGAAGGGAATTTAAAATCGGTTTAAATACACTATAAACAAAAGGACAACAAAGTGAGTTCTCCTCCCCTGGATCATCCCAAACAAATCCTGCTGGTCTGCTGTGATCTCCTGAAGACGTCTCCCTGAAACCGTATCTTATCCACTCAATGTCTGAAGGCCTGAAAATAACTGGGCCTTCTGTCTGTCCAATTCGATCTCCAGAATCGTCCCAAACAAATCCTGCTGGTCTGCTGTGATCTCCTGAAGACGTCTCCCTGAAACCATATCTTATCCACTCAATATTTTTGGGTGTGTGAATCACTGGAGTGGTCACAGTTGCAGAGGAAATTAACAAAGACGTCTCCCTGAAACCGTATCTTATCCACTCAATGTCTGAAGGCCTGAAAATAACTGGGCCTTCTGTCTGTCCAAATCGATCTCCAGAATCGTCCTCTTTAGGTAAAATTTCGGTTTGCAACCCCTGGTCACCAGAGTTTGCATGGTGTACAGGGTCATTTGACTCAGTTTGACTAGTCATTTGGTGTTCAGACTGTTCACTTTCTACTCCAGAAACCTGGTCGCTGTGGTTGCCAAAGTACACACTGAAATTGAAATCAGGGTCAGTACTGCTGCTGTTGGAAGAGAGTAAACTGACAAAGGTCGAATTGGACAGACGGGAGAAATCTCGTCCAGAATTCTCACTCTTTTTACTCTCTAGCGCCAATTTCCTTTCTAACTCTAGAAATGACACTACTGAGTCTGACATTGTACCAAAAATAGATACATAGGGAGTGGGCACAGGACTCGTAAAGTGGGACTGTTTTTGTTTCTTTTCTGCTATAACAGAACTCAGACTGTTGTCACATTTGATCAGGCTTTGTGAGTTGATCATGTACATGTGAAAACTCTTCATTGTGATGAAGGGATGCTGGAGAGCCTCAACTGGACCGATTCTGTGTTCTGGATTGAGACACAGCATTCTCACGATCAAATCTGCAAACGCCCTCCTGTCTTCTAATTCAAGTCCTGAGTCAATTTGATAATAATTGAGGATGGCATCTTTGAGGTCATCTGCTGCCTGTAGATGGGACTTTGCCAGTTTAGGAATCTCGTGTGTTTTTATATATTCTCCTGGAGTTTTCAGCCTCGATTCGCCATTCTCCTGGACAAAAAAATCCTTTCCCCACACAGCGTCGTTCATCATTTTCGCATCAGGAACCCCCAGGAGATGAGTAATCTGTCGCATGTGGTCATAGGGAGATTGTGGATTAAACGCATGAACCCACAGATACCACTTCAGGAGACAGCAGCCAAGGCTCCACATGTCCACGGCCTCAGTCAGGGGCAAGCCCAACGTGACCTCTGGAGCTCTGTGGTATATATTCTGCATGCTTGACCCTATTTTTACTGTTCCTGTGTGGACAGCCAATCCAAAGTCTATCAATTTCACCTTGAATGGCTTCAATTCATGGTCCACAAGCATTATATTGTCTGGTTTGATGTCTGTGTGCATCACCCCAACGTACTGCAGCCATGATAATGCCAAAAGGAGCTGACCAGCCATCGTGCGGATTTCCCGCAAAGAAAACGGTTCTTTCCGCTTCTGCGTGAGATGCCACATACTCTGGTCCAACAGCTCAAACTCCATATAATGATCTCCTGCAGCCGATTTAAAATGTTTGTTAAACCGAACAAAGTTACAGTCGTCCGGATCCAGGACACTGATTGTGTTTAGAATCGACAGCTCTCTGCTGATTACATGATCTATATTTGAAGTCCTTTTAGCTTTTTTTAAAGCCACGCTTTCCCCAGTTTCCTTATTCAGGCATGTCATGACTTCCCCATAAGCGCCTTCATCCGTGAACTGTAGTATTTCATACATGTCCAGGGGGTCTGGTGTGGGGTCCATATTTATATCATGCATATTTGTTAATGGCGTAGATTTACAGTATCTCTAACTGCAGTTTTCGCTCAACTCGATCTGTTAACTCAAGTGACCTGAAGTGAAGACATCCCCCACAACCTGTTCAAAAAGAAACTGGGAATTCAAAGCGACGCCAAAGCGACGCCAAAGCGACGTCAAAGCGACATCAAAGCGACATCAAAGCGACGTCAAAGCGAGTCAAAGAGTATGACATCACCACATTCCAAAATGTCGCCGGTTACCATGGAGACACAAAGCACACATTCAAACACAAACAAATACGCTTAAGATTGTCTGAAAACTCCAGAAAAAATACACAATGGATTTAACCAGCACATTTTCAGGAGCCTGTAATCAATACAAGCCT
This sequence comes from Odontamblyopus lacepedii, assembly GCA_034769755.1. Classification (NCBI taxonomy): domain Eukaryota; kingdom Metazoa; phylum Chordata; class Actinopteri; order Gobiiformes; family Gobiidae; genus Odontamblyopus; species Odontamblyopus lacepedii. Next base: position 34,973,089 of record CM068354.1, on the reverse strand, counting down.
ACATGCTCCTTCTCACTTGAACATTGAGAGGATTTGAATATAAAATATACTTCGTTTAGTTGAGTTATTTCACTTTTTTTCTTTACTACTTTTATTTTTCCATTTTTACAAAACTTTTTATTAAGTGAGTTATACATAATGAAAAGGCTGTTTTTATTTAAGATATATCTATATTTATATATAATTGCAATTACTTTGGATAATTTATTTCTGATTTTACTTATGTGCGATTTCCAGTTTAAATTCTGGTCTATAGTTACTCCCAAAAACTCTTTCTAGTGGTGTATTGTTGAGCATAATTTGTACATGATCTTCTACTTTTCGTTTTGCAAATATCATAAATGTAGTTTTTTCTATGTTTAGTGACAGTTTATTAATATCAAACCAAATTTAAATTTTTTTCAGCTTGCTCGTTTTCATGCCTGATATTGACTTAAATCATATATTTTAAGCCATTTTGCGATTGTGTATATAAAGTTTTATAGTTCAAATTCGATTCAAAGGATTTTTCTTCAAAGCTTTTTATTAAATATTATGTAATTATAGAAAATCGGAAACCCGCTCTGTTCCAAGTAAAGCCTTGACAAACCCTAATTACTGTGCACTATGTTACTGCAGGCTAAAGTCCCCGGGTTTAACCTGGAGGCCACTGGCTGTGCTGTTTAAGCTGTAACCTTGTACTGTGGAATACATATATTTCTCTTATTATTATTTCATCTCCTTTAAACATGTTTGAATCAGAAAAGTCTTTACTATTCCACGCAGCACATGTTAGATTTTCACTGGATGCACTAAAAGCAGTTGCTGGTTTCTCATTGTAGAGGCCCATACGTTTTACTACAAACGGGGGGCAGCTCAAATCAATGCTGTTAAAATGCCGATTTCTGTAGTAGTAGTGAGTTCACCTTTTAGATTTTTTATACGCCCGTGATAAAACGGGACGTATTATGGTATGGCGCTGTCCGTCCGTCTGTCCGTCCGTGGACAATTTCTTGTCCGCGCTCTAACTCGACAACCGTCTCACCTAGGAATGTCAAACTTCATGGCTGGACACCCCATGGGTCAAGGATGTTTCCTATTGATTTCAAGGTCACAGGGTCAAAGGTCAAGGTCACGGCCCGACCCTTTGCGAAAACCTTGTCAGTATTGGAATCTTCCAAACTGCACCAACAATTCATCTTTAACTAGGTTTGACAAATTCTAACTTAATTCTATATACAATAATTCAAAGTACGGGCGTATTTTGCCCCGCTGTGATTTGTTTGCAGATGGAAAGTAGCTTTAGCTAAATCTGGTCCAAAGCATCTCTTCTCTTTGTGGGATTCATGTTTTTGCACATTCTCCCTGACAAATAAATAAACAAGTATCATAGCAACCACAAGAGCCAATCATGAGTGAGGTCATCAAATGTGCCGCCCTCCTCATGGCAGAGCTGCGATGCTATGCTATGCTATGCTATGCTATGCTACACTGTACCATTCTGCACGGGCCGCTGTATTTCGGTGATTCTTGAGAATATTAAGGAAACTTTTAGCTTTTATCATCAAACTTTAAATAGTAAGTCGAGTAGAGTCGCAATTTAACGAAATTCACTTTATTTATGCTAGGTAAATTTTGCTAGTTAAGATTCTAGTAACGTTAACTATTGTAATTGTTTGAGATATTTTGTCCTTTTATTTCAAAAATAGTCAATCGGGGCAGGAAAGTGGGAAGGGAACTTACTTAGCAGCAAAACTAGCTGTCAATCAAACCTGTTACTAACGCTAGGGGGAGGGACCTCTGGGAATGAAGGCGTCTGATTGGTCCGTTATTTATGTTCATATCTTGATTTAGGAACAAAATAGTGAAATGAAAAATTCAGGATCCTGTGTCGCGGGTTCATACAAACATTTTAAGACCAGAATGACGAGGCCACAGCAGCAGGTACAGAGCAATAAGAGCCCAATGTGAGTCAATGGGAAAAAGGGAGAGAAGGAGCCAGAAGAGCCTCCTAGAGCACTTCCTGTCTGGCACGCGGCAGCTAGCACATTAGCTATGTCCATTCATTTAAACAGTTTATAATTACAACATGACAACATAAGGTGGAGTGTTTTCTGTTTGAGAGAAGATCTTAATATGTCTTAATTAGTGCTGCCACTAACGACTAATTTTCTAACGATTAATCTCTCGACTAATTTTTCGATTAGTCGACTAATCTAAACGACTAATAAAAAAAAAAAACAAGCGGTTCTAACACACACAAGTGTGTGTGTTAGATTTTCCCGGGAGGTTACCTTGTGTGTGCGAGTTGCAAAGGTTATTGCTGTTATGTCTGTTGTGTGTGCTCATTCGACAATGTTGAACAACGATATGCACACACAATTTAACGAGTATGCACGAGCAGCATATTGCAACGGTATTCTCAATACCTCATGCATCATGGTCGTGCTCCCGTGATAAGTCTTACAGAGTGTACAAACCACTCTATCACCAACTGTCCGAAAGTATTCCCAGACTTTCGAGGCTTTAGGTCTTGGTCCGACTCCGGCCGCTGGCATTTTCTCAAATGCTCAAATCGGGGGAGGGGGGAAGAGAGAAAGAGAGAGACCAGCCAGCAGAGTGCGCACGGCAAATACTTCCTCAAGTTTGTTTTCGTTGGCGGTGCCATTATTTACCACTGCTGTTAGCCTCTGTTGAAGCCGAGGTTAGCCACCTCGGCGTCAACCCCGGATGTAGCCGCTGTCAGCAGCACCGGTGTCCGCCTCGAGTGTAGTACTACTAGTGGTGGTAGAGGGGAAATACCTGATCTCAGGCAAGCGAAAGGTCTCTGGACGAGCCGTTTGAGACCAAAAATAAATAAAGGCGAATATTCGACCAAAAAAATTGTAGTCGACTCATTTTCATATTCGATTACGGCGACAACGTCGAATAATCGCAGCAGCACTAGTCTTAATATGCAGAGTTTGTGTGTTAAACATGTATAAATGAAAACAAAACACAACTCCAGGTCTGTTTTTGATGAGGAAACAATATTCTAACATAAATCAGAAAATAGTGTCATATGAGCCCTTTAATAATCATGTTTGCTGTTTAGGTTAGTTTTGTGCTTTCAGAGTAAAGATGTGGAAGACTAAAAGGAGTTTTATAAAGATATAGACTTTTCTCTGAGGCCCAGTACCAGATTGAGCTTTTTATTACGTTGGATTAAGATGAGCCGTGGGGTCAAGTTTTAAATATGTCCTTTGGTCTCAAGATTTTCCAGGTTCTATATTTCTTCATTTTGTAATAACCATATACATAGAAGTGGACTAAAGGAGTGTGACGTCACCCACGGCGTGTGCTAGTGGAAGGACCCGGTGAGACACAGGGCATAGATCGCTGTTTAAGAGAAAATTTATGTGTTAGAACAATTTCTGTATTTGGTATCTGGTAGATAAAATCAAAGAACAAGTGTGAAAAAACCTGAAGTCACATAAAATTGATACCACTGACCTACAGCAAGAAGCAGAGAATGTGGGTTGTTCTCGCTTTCAGCAGCAGAACATTTGAGAAGAGAGTTCAGATCTACGGCACGTAACATAAAAGGACAGAGATGGAAGATAAAAAGACAGAGATGGAAACAATCACAGTTAGCAAGAGCGACAGGCAGGTTTTCGCAAAGGGTCGGGCCGTGACCTTGACCTTTGACCCTGTGACCTTGAAATCAATAGGGAACATCCTTGACCCATGGGGTGTCCAGCCATGAAGTTTGACATTCCTAGGTGAGACGGTTATCGAGCTAGAGCGCGGACAAGAAATTGTCCACAGACGGACAGACGGACAGACGGACAGACGGACAGACGGACGGACGGACGGACGGACAGCGCCATACCATAATACGTCCGGTATTACAACGGGCGTATAACAAGTGTGAAACAAGTCTAGCTCTCTTTCTAGTGGTTGTCTCCCTGCCTTTCTCCTTCTCTCTGTATTCTTCCTCACTTCTAGCTGTCTTTCTAGCACTCCTGTCCCTGCCTTTCTCCTTCTCTCTGTACTCTTCCTCACTTCTAGCTGTCTTTCTAGCTATCATATCTGTCCTTTTTTCCTTCTCTCTATAATCCTTATCCCTTCTGCTGATGAAGCCTTTTGTAGAGTTTTCGATGAGAGATCTGTGATAAAAGAATGAAATATGTTGTAGTTTTTATATTGCTGTATAACACATATTATGATGGCAAACCATACTAATACAAAACATTCAACAAGGAAGTGTATATCATTTTTCGCATCTGTGCATGTAGCTGTGGATGATGTACAGGAAACCACCAGAGGTGAAACACCTGGCATGGGTGTGCTAGTGGAAGGACCCGGTGAGACACAGGGCATAGATCGCTGTTTAGGAGAAAATTTATGTGCTAGAACAATTTCTGTATTTGGTATCTGGTAGATAAAATCAAAGAACAAGTGTGAACAAGAGCTCCTCCAGCGGGGCAAAATACGCCCGTACTTTGAATTATTGTATATAGAATTAAGTTAGAATTTGTCAAACCTAGCAACAGAACTTAAAGACACTAGAAAGCTTTGTTAAAGACACTACAAAGCTTTGAAGTGTCCACAGACGGATAGACGGATAGACGGACGGACGGACGGACGGACAGCGCCATACCATAATACGTCCCCGTCTTATTACAACGGGCGTATAAAAAACCTGAAGCCACATAAAATTGATACCACTGACCTACAGCATGGATCGATACAAAAATATACAATCCATCCATCCATCCATCTTCTCCCGCTTAATCCGGCTGGGTCGCGGGGGCAATAAAATACACAAATACAGTATACCTTATATATATATCGGCGCATGCCCCACATGTTTTGCCTCTTTTTGCCTCTTCATGAAGACAAACCCTCATCCCCAAACCCAGACCCTCCTGTGGGCTCACCACCTGCAGAGGGGTTCATGGGGGGGGTCAGGTGCTATGAGTATTGGGCAGCAAGCTGCCCCCGCGACCCAGCCGGATTAAGCGGGAGAAGATGGATGGATGGATGAAGACAAAGCTTCAAAGACTTCAAAGCTTTGAAGTTTGAAATTGTCCACAGACAGACGGACGGACGGACGGACAGCGCCATACCATAATACGTCCCGTCTTACAACGGGTGTATAAAACAAGAGCTCCTCCAGCGGGGCAAAATACGCCCGTACTTTGAATTATTGTATATAGAATTAAGTTAGAATTTGTCAAACCTAGTTAAAGATTAATTGTTGGTGCAGTTTGGAAGTTTGACATTCCTAGGTGAGACGGTTGTCGAGTTAGAGCGCGGACAAGAAATTGTCCACAGACAGACGGACAGACAGACGGACGGATAATCAATAGGGAAATCTGGCTCTTGCAGTAGGAGTATGAGTATGACATCATCACATTCTAGAATCGGAATTCCACCAATCAGATTGCAGCAACAGAACTTAAAGACACTACAAAGCTTTGAAGTGTCCACAGACGGATGGACGGACAGACGGACGGACGGACAGACGGACGGACGGACGGACAGCGCCATAACATAATACGTCCCGTCTTTTTATACGGGCGTATAAAAATGAAGAAAATGAAGATTCAAGAGCTAAAAGAGTTCATTGCATCTCTGCAGCTTGAACTGTCCAAGTTTGCGGCTCAAAATGAGCAGCAGAATATGGAGCACCAACAGCAAAATGAATTCATCGTATTTCTGCAGTCAAGAGAGACCGAGCTTGAGATGCAAAATGAAGAGCAGAAAATGAGGCTCCAACAGCTCGAACGGTCCATCGCAGAGCTGGAGCCTGAAAAGGCCGAGCTTGAGACTCAAAATGAGCTGCAGAAAAAGGAGCTCCAACACCTAAAATAATTCATTGCAGAGCTGCAGTCTAGAGAGGCCAAACTCCAGACAGATGAACTCACGTTCAAAACTAAATTAGATGAGCTCTCCGCTTTACACAGTGAGGAGCGACAGAGGAACAATCATCTTGAATTGGAAAATGGTCAGCTCCAGGCTCAATACAACCATATAAGTGAAGAGGCAGAACGCTCAATTGACACAATTAAGGAGCTCAACAGTCACATTCAGGAACAAACTGAGAAAAACCACAAGCTCAGAGCTGAAGTTTGTGACCTTCAAGAGCAGTTACAGTCTCTTGAGGAAAAGAACACACAACTCAGCAAAGAGATGACTGAATGTGAAAGCATCATTTCTTTAACAAAAGAAAGCTCTGAACAGGACAGACGTGAGTTTCAGGCTCAACTAGAGGCTCTCACTGAAGAGAAGGTCGGACTGCAGTCAGTTATTCAGCAAGCAGAGGCTGAGAAAGTTAGTATGACTGCAAAGTTTAATGAGCTGGCCTATCTTCAACAGAGTGAATCCAGACAAAAACATGTGCTTGAGAACAAAAATGAAGACAAGAAAATGAAGATTCAAGAGCTAAAAGAGTTCATTGCATCTCTGCAGCTTGAACTGTCCAAGTTTGCGGCTCAAAATGAGCAGCAGAAAATGGAGTTCCAACAGCAAAATGAATTCATCGTATTTCTGCAGTCAAGAGAGACCGAGCTTGAGATGCAAAATGAAGAGCAGAAAATGAGGCTCCAACAGCTCGAACGGTCCATCGCAGAGCTGGAGCCTGAAAAGGCCGAGCTTGAGACTCAAAATGAGCTGCAGAAAAAGGAGCTCCAACACCTAAAAGAATTCATTGCAGAGCTGCAGTCTAGAGGCCAAACTCCAGACAGATGAACTCCCGCTCAAAACTAAATTAGATGAGCTCTCCGCTTTACACAGTGAGGAGCGACAGAGGAACAATCATCTTGAGTTGGAAAATGGTCAGCTCCGGGCTGAATACAACCAAAAATCTGCTACTGTTGAGCTTTTACGTGTAAGGGTAAGAAAAGCAACAAACACAATCAATAACCTCAAGGCAGAGGAAGAGAATGAAGTGGAGGAAGGGAATGAAGAGGAGGAGAATGAAATGGAAGAGGAGAAGGCAGAGGAAGAGAATGAAGTGGAGGAAGGGAATAAAGTGGAGGAGGTGGAGGAAGTGGAAAAAGTCGAGCAGTTGGATGAAGTGGAGGAGATGGAAGAGGTGGAAAAAGTGAAGGAGGTGTGTGAGGACGAGGTGGATTCTTTTGAGGACTGTGATTTCTCCATAAATCACAGTCAGGCATTGGCAGGTCTTTCTTGGGCTGGTGTAACATTCATCCCAAGAACACTAGCCACTATTCTGGGAAGTGTTCTGGTTTCCCCAAAGGTCCGGACAGTTGGCAAACACCTACTGTACGGAACGGCACGCGCAGCTTTGTTGGGATGTGTGGCCTACATTGGTTTTTCACTGGCATTTTATGACAGTGACGCACTTTCACACACCTGCAGGGAAATTGGAGCAGAGGTGGACCCAATCCTTGCGCCTCTTTAATGACGTCCTAGGTCCCAGGGGTAGAAGCCTTCTAAAGTAAAGCCTTTACAGTAGATCAGTATTGTATTTTCAAAGACTGTAAGGATCTACTTGGGCGCTTAAACTGATCTACACTAATTTAAATTAATGTAGATCAGTATTGTATTTTCAAAGACTATAAGGATCTACTTGGGCGCTTAAACTGATCTACACTAATCTAAATTAATGTCCACAGACAGACGGACAGACGGACAGACAGACAGACGGACAGCGCCATACCATAATACGTCCCGTCTTACAACGGGCGTATAATAAACTAAACTAAACTAAGGACGAATGAGGAGCCGAGTGTGGAATACGACTGCGATTTTCACAATAACCAAAGAGCCAATCCGAAGTGAGTCTGTTGAAGGTTCTTGGGGGAAGAAGGCGCCTGATTCGTCTGTTATTAATGTTCATATCTCCATTTATGGACAAAATAGTGACATGTAAACACCAGGAACATGTAGCGTGGGTTAGACCACACAGTAGATTAGAGGTACAGAGCTGCTGGTCACAATATTAGGCCTTTTGTCTGGGATTTGCAAGAACTGCTTTGTTTGTAAGATGTTCTGTGCCCAGAGGGATGCCTTTAAAGACAGAAAAACAAATTAATCTGTCGTTTTTAGAACATTTTGAGACATGCAGTAACAGCAGTGGCTGCATTGAGGGTTGTCAAATGTATAGAAAATGAGATACTAATTGATGCTAAAACTAATATCGAAACTAGATGTGCAGCCATGAAGTTTGACATTCCTAGGTGAGACGGTTGTCGAGTTAGAGCGCGGACAAGAAATTGTCCGCAGACAGACGGACGGACGGACGGACAGCGCCATACCATAATACGTCCCGTCTTACAACGGGCGTATAAAAAGGAAGCAGATCAACTTGGCTGTATCAGAGAACAGTCTAATGTGGAGCAAAGTGCGTTTTTTTCCTTATAATTAGCCTGAATAAACCTTCTCAAAAGAACTTAGGTTCCCTTGCTAAGGTTCCATCCAGTGACTCAACCCGGAAAAAACTCCCTCACATTACCCACCATTAGAATGTCTTGAGATGTTTGCTTTCCATCCATCCTTCCATCCATCTCCTTGCGCTTTATCTAGCTGGGTCACAGGGGCCGCTGTTTGACGCCCAGTCCTCTGTGTACCTGACACCCTATGAACCCCTCTGCGAGTGGTGAGCACCCCTGGAACATAGGGGTGCTCCATGTTTTGAGTTGATGGGGGAAACCGGAGAGCACAGAGGAAACCCATCCAGACACGGGGAGAACATGCTGATGTTTTCTATATTCTCCAAAATTATTTCACTGACAGAAAACAGAGAGGATGATGTTGGGTCTTTAAAATAGTAGGGTTTGTCCTTCTGTCTGATCTGATCTTCTGTGGATGAGGTGAAAATTAGTTTATCTCCCCATCAGAAAACAGAAGGGAAGGGAATTTAAAATCGGTTTAAATACACTATAAACAAAAGGACAACAAAGTGAGTTCTCCTCCCCTGGATCATCCCAAACAAATCCTGCTGGTCTGCTGTGATCTCCTGAAGACGTCTCCCTGAAACCGTATCTTATCCACTCAATGTCTGAAGGCCTGAAAATAACTGGGCCTTCTGTCTGTCCAATTCGATCTCCAGAATCGTCCCAAACAAATCCTGCTGGTCTGCTGTGATCTCCTGAAGACGTCTCCCTGAAACCATATCTTATCCACTCAATATTTTTGGGTGTGTGAATCACTGGAGCTGGAGTGGTCACAGTTGCAGAGGAAATTAACAAAGACGTCTCCCTGAAACCGTATCTTATCCACTCAATGTCTGAAGGCCTGAAAATAACTGGGCCTTCTGTCTGTCCAAATCGATCTCCAGAATCGTCCTCTTTAGGTAAAATTTCGGTTTGCAACCCCTGGTCACCAGAGTTTGCATGGTGTACAGGGTCATTTGACTCAGTTTGACTAGTCATTTGGTGTTCAGACTGTTCACTTTCTACTCCAGAAACCTGGTCGCTGTGGTTGCCAAAGTACACACTGAAATTGAAATCAGGGTCAGTACTGCTGCTGTTGGAAGAGAGTAAACTGACAAAGGTCGAATTGGACAGACGGGAGAAATCTCGTCCAGAATTCTCACTCTTTTTACTCTCTAGCGCCAATTTCCTTTCTAACTCTAGAAATGACACTACTGAGTCTGACATTGTACCAAAAATAGATACATAGGGAGTGGGCACAGGACTCGTAAAGTGGGACTGTTTTTGTTTCTTTTCTGCTATAACAGAACTCAGACTGTTGTCACATTTGATCAGGCTTTGTGAGTTGATCATGTACATGTGAAAACTCTTCATTGTGATGAAGGGATGCTGGAGAGCCTCAACTGGACCGATTCTGTGTTCTGGATTGAGACACAGCATTCTCACGATCAAATCTGCAAACGCCCTCCTGTCTTCTAATTCAAGTCCTGAGTCAATTTGATAATAATTGAGGATGGCATCTTTGAGGTCATCTGCTGCCTGTAGATGGGACTTTGCCAGTTTAGGAATCTCGTGTGTTTTTATATATTCTCCTGGAGTTTTCAGCCTCGATTCGCCATTCTCCTGGACAAAAAATCCTTTCCCCACACAGCGTCGTTCATCATTTTCGCATCAGGAACCCCAGGAGATGAGTAATCTGTCGCATGTGGTCATAGGGAGATTGTGGATTAAACGCATGAACCCACAGATACCACTTCAGGAGACAGCAGCCAAGGCTCCACATGTCCACGGCCTCAGTCAGGGGCAAGCCCAACGTGACCTCTGGAGCTCTGTGGTATATATTCTGCATGCTTGACCCTATTTTTACTGTTCCTGTGTGGACAGCCAATCCAAAGTCTATCAATTTCACCTTGAATGGCTTCAATTCATGGTCCACAAGCATTATATTGTCTGGTTTGATGTCTGTGTGCATCACCCCAACGTACTGCAGCCATGATAATGCCAAAAGGAGCTGACCAGCCATCGTGCGGATTTCCCGCAAAGAAAACGGTTCTTTCCGCTTCTGCGTGAGATGCCACATACTCTGGTCCAACAGCTCAAACTCCATATAATGATCTCCTGCAGCCGATTTAAAATGTTTGTTAAACCGAACAAAGTTACAGTCGTCCGGATCCAGGACACTGATTGTGTTTAGAATCGACAGCTCTCTGCTGATTACATGATCTATATTTGAAGTCCTTTTAGCTTTTTTTAAAGCCACGCTTTCCCCAGTTTCCTTATTCAGGCATGTCATGACTTCCCCATAAGCGCCTTCATCCGTGAACTGTAGTATTTCATACATGTCCAGGGGGTCTGGTGTGGGGTCCATATTTATATCATGCATATTTGTTAATGGCGTAGATTTACAGTATCTCTAACTGCAGTTTTCGCTCAACTCGATCTGTTAACTCAAGTGACCTGAAGTGAAGACATCCCCCACAACCTGTTCAAAAAGAAACTGGGAATTCAAAGCGACGCCAAAGCGGCGTAAGCGGCGTCAAAGCGACATCAAGCGACATCAAAGCGACGTCAAAGCGAGTCAAAGAGTATGACATCACCACATTCCAAAATGTCGCCGGTTACCATGGAGACACAAAGCACACATTCAAACACAAACAAATACGCTTAAGATTGTCTGAAAACTCCAGAAAAAATACACAATGGATTTAACCAGCACATTTTCAGGAGCCTGTAATCAATACAAGCCTACATGCTCCTTCTCACTTGAACATTGAGAGGATTTGAATATAAAATATACTTCGTTTAGTTGAGTTATTTCACTTTTTTTCTTTACTACTTTTATTTTTCCATTTTTACAAAACTTTTTATTAAGTGAGTTATACATAATGAAAAGGCTGTTTTTATTTAAGATATATCTATATTTATATATAATTGCAATTACTTTGGATAATTTATTTCTGATTTTACTTATGTGCGATTTCCAGTTTAAATTCTGGTCTATAGTTACTCCCAAAAACTCTTTCTAGTGGTGTATTGTTGAGCATAATTTGTACATGATCTTCTACTTTTCGTTTTGCAAATATCATAAATGTAGTTTTTTCTATGTTTAGTGACAGTTTATTAATATCAAACCAAATTTAAATTTTTTTCAGCTTGCTCGTTTTCATGCCTGATATTGACTTAAATCATATATTTTAAGCCATTTTGCGATTGTGTATATAAAGTTTTATAGTTCAAATTCGATTCAAAGGATTTTTCTTCAAAGCTTTTTATTAAATATTATGTAATTATAGAAAATCGGAAACCCGCTCTGTTCCAAGTAAAGCCTTGACAAACCCTAATTACTGTGCACTATGTTACTGCAGGCTAAAGTCCCCGGGTTTAACCTGGAGGCCACTGGCTGTGCTGTTTAAGCTGTAACCTTGTACTGTGGAATACATATATTTCTCTTATTATTATTTCATCTCCTTTAAACATGTTTGAATCAGAAAAGTCTTTACTATTCCACACAGCACATGTTAGATTTTCACTGGATGCACTAAAAGCAGTTGCTGGTTTCTCATTGTAGAGGCCCATACGTTTTACTACAAACGGGGGGCAGCTCAAATCAATGCTGTTAAAATGCCGATTTCTGTAGTAGTAGTGAGTTCACCTTTTAGATTTTTTATGACAACATACAACGCAAGAGATAAAATTGACTCTTTCCCCCCATCTGAGATTATGACATTTTCACATTAAAATCTGCATTTACATTGGTAAAAGCATCACAACATTCGCTTACTTCAGCTATTTAGACTTGCAATGTGTTTTATTTTCTTATTTGAACCAAAAACAAAATTTACTAATAAACATATTGAAGGAAAAACAGAACAAACAACGGTTTGCTTGGACTATAGGCTCAGGATGGGACAAGATCTCGTGAGACAAAACTGTCACAAGATCTTGCACACGAGTATATATTAGGAATGATGTTAAAATCTCATCTTGTCTCGTTCTTGTGGACCCAGTCTCGGATCACGTATTGTTTTGTGGTCTTTGTGGTGAGAATCTTTTACTTTGTTTTCTGTTGTGGTCTGTTTAAGCTAAAGAATGTATTTTATGGGTTTAGAGAACTGTTACGTAACAACTGCGAAAGCATTTCTGTGTTCCTGCTACATGTGATGGTGTAACCTCCTGTTCCTGGGGTTTCTGAAGACAGGTCACTGCTCTGTCTTTATCCAGTATTGTTAAAACAACGAGCTGTTGCTTTGCTTATTCTCATCATTCAGAACAGTGATATCCTTGGGGGCAAATCTGATTAATGCCCAACTGACCCAGACGAGTAGTCTCTGTTTGGAGTTTGTTTAGATATACTGTAGTATGTATAACCTCATGTTGGTTTTATGACGTTTGTTGACTGTGTAAGAAGTCTGTTTTTGTGATGCCATTCAGAGAGAGATGGACCTTGTGTGAGGGACAGAAGGTTTTGTTTTCATTTTCTCTGTAATTGTGCACACAATTACTTTAAAGAAAGAAATCACTGAAATTGATTAGCATTTTTAACAAATAGCCCTCCACGCCTGGAATAACAGTCTTCACCCTTTCATTTGGCAAACACAATCTCATCAAAAATTAATCCTAGACTTGTTATTATTTCGTATTGCCGTTGATTAGACTCTCCAAACAGAAAGGCACAGTAGTGAGTCCGTCCCCTCCCTCCTACACCCCGATGTGTTCTCCGGTGGATAGGTCCATTAGAATAATATCAGCACCTTTCAGAGAATAAACACACCTATTTGGGTTTTCTTAATACTTCCCAAAGCAACACATTATCCCAAACGAATCACTTGACAACATAAGAGCACTTTAAATACAAGCGCTGTGGCTGTGCTATGTAAACTGCTGATTTTGGATCTTGCTTATTGAGCAAACCACTGTTGTATTTCAGAGTAATGATTATGAGGGATGTCTCGATACGATATTCTCAAGATACGCATCCCACTGTATGATACTTATTGCGATATTTTGTAGAGGCAAAAAAACAAAACAAAATTGTGAATGTGAATCTTTTTTCTCGTCATAATCAGATTTAAAAGTGCTGAATAACATTTATTTCAGCATGTAGATTGAACTGAAACAGAGCAAAGGATCATGGTCTTTGTAGTTATCTGTTTTTTTAACTGTTGTTAGTTTATTTTTCTTCAGTCAATTAACATAATCATTAATCATATTACAATGATTTAACACAGAAATTATTTTCAGACCCACGGGGTTTAGTCTCAAGTTTGTTTGTTTTTTCATCCATTGTCTTCCGCTTATCCAGGGCAGCAATGTAAGCACGGACCCCCAGACTTCCTTCACCCCAGACACTTCCTCCAACTCCTCCGGAGGGACACCGAGGCGTTCCCAGGCCGAGTGACATAATCCCTCCAGTTTGTCCTGGGTCTTCCCCGGGGCCTCCTTCCGGTGGGACATGCCCAGAACACCTCCTGAGGGAGGCGTCCAGGAGGCATCCGGACCAGATGCCCGAGCCACCTCAGCTGCTCCTCTCGACGTGGAGGAGCAGCGACTCTACTCCAAGCCCCTCCTGTGTGACTGAGCTCCTCCCCCTCTCTCTAAGGAGCGCCCGGCCTCTGCGAAGGAAACTCATTTTGACCTTTTGTATCCGCGATCTCGTCCTTTCGGTCGTTCCCCAGAGCTCATGACCACAGGTGAGGGGAGGAACGTGACTGAGGTAAATCCACAGCTTTACCTTTGGGCTCAGCTCCCTCTTCACCACAACGGTCCGATACGGCGACCGCATCATTGTCAACGCTGCACCGATTCACCTGTTAATCTCACACTCTATCCTCCCCTCACTGTGAACAAGACCCCGAGATACCTGAACTCCTCCACCTGAGGCAGAGACTCTCCACCACCCAGAAAGGGCAATCCACCTTTTTCCATTAAAGTTTATTGGGAACAAAGGAACATAATATAGTATATTGTACACTGACAGAGCATGTCAACAAAAGTCCACTTAGTCTGTAAAAAAAAGCGTGCAAAACTTCATTAAAAAATCCGCAAAACAGCGAGGCCATGAAAGGTCAACCACATTATAGTGAGGGACGACTGTATAACGATTTCAGTTATTGAAATCCAAACAGGCTTCTCAGCATCAGTAGATTTAGTTTGTTCAAGTCAACGTCAAGTTAATATTGGAGAGAAATGAAAACCCCTTTGGCAGTTATAGAATGTACAAGGTCTCACGTACTGACAATTTGATAAGAGAAGAAAATCTGAGTGGTTAAGGCTGGGCTGTGCAATAAAATTATGATTTTAATGTTATTCTCTTCAATTAAAGGTCAGATACATGCTGGTTCTGCCTCTCAAAGCCTCTAGCAAATCCAATTTTGTAATTAACAGACTTTTTATGAGTCAAGCAATACTAATATTATAGTATATAAGTATAATTATTATATTGACTTATCGCCATCTGAAAAGTCAATTTTGCATAATAGCTTTGTTTAAATATGTTCGTTAGGTTTTTTTTAATTTTATGAAGCTGGAGTTTCTGTTCACTTCGTCGTGTGGGAGTGTGGATGATGTAGGTTTGTGGGTGATGTAAGGTTGTGGGTGATGTAGGGTTGTGGGTGATGTAGGGTTGTGGGTGGAGCTTTGCACAGAATCTTACAGCCAAACGTAAGGAAAAGTGTCCGGGAGAGATTGCAAAAATACTCGAATATGCATGTATCTAAAACCTCTTCAGACATGTTGTTGATGAGGGAACAACATTATAATGTAGTAGGAAGGAAAAAAAGATAATGCATAATTCCCGTGTCTTAGAAAAACAAAATAAACTGCATTAAACTGTCCCTCTGGTGTGTGGAGTGAGCTCTGACCTCCCTGTGTAATGCGCTCTTCTCTAGACCACTATCTGACATTTCCGGTTCGTTCCAGGGCACAAATTGCAGATTGGACATGCATTTGTTTCTGTTGTTCAGTCAAGTATGAAAATAATGAGATGAGCTTATACTTACTATTTGGTACTGTGGTACTGAGCCTGCCAAGGTAACAAGCGAGTGTAGTGATGGGGCAAGTTCTTAGCTTCCATGTAAAATGCCATTTTGCACAGAAGAAGCTTAACACCACTTTAACGCATCTTACACCAGCCACAAGTCTAACAAACAAAACGATTTGCCTGGCTCACTCATTAGTGTCTGGAAATGTTAGAAAACAACTTTATAAGCAGACTTACCATCACCTTGTTGATTTCCCACTGCACAGGCCAAAGCCCAAAAGATTTGATTGTCGACTCCAGCGGCTGCGAGAGGCTCGAGCCGCCAGAAGCAACAAGTGAAGATCAACTACTGACTTTTGCAGTACCGCATCTGCACATGCGTCGGCGTCTGTTTTGCTTGTTCGATCGACTCCCAAACAAATCGTTTTAACTCATAACCAAGACATCTTTCAGAGGAAAGATAATCAAGGCAGTTTTTTACTTTGTTTATTACCTAAATCTACTTTTTAACCTCTAGAAGCACGGACAATCAAAATTAACTGAACCAATAGCACCGGTAGGCCACAGGCTGCGTGGCTACAGGTCAGCAATGCATCCACTCACCTTTACATCCAGCTGTGACAGCTGCAATGCCCTGAGTCATTTCACACTTAGTTACTCATGAACTAACCAGTTGTCTGTGTATTAGTAAAGTGTTACTGTCAGGGCTCTACAGTGCGCCCATTTCACTCGCATTTGAGAGTAAATATTTCGTCGTGCGAACGAGGAAATCAAAACAGTCGCACCTGTGCGAGTGCTTCTGCAGCACAATAAGGAGCTGCGCACAGACGTAACGTGACGAGTTAAACGTTCTAAATGTGTCAAACATTAGGGGCGCACTCACACTAGGACTGTGGAACCTGCCCGAGCCTGGATCGCCCCTAAAGCGCGACACGCCCAGCGCGAGCGCAACCGAACCGTGCCCGCGCACGACACCTCCGACCGCGCACGACCCCAGCAAACGAGCTCCGCGTGTGGCCAATATCACTCACACGAACAAACTCTGCTTCAAAAACACACCCACGCCCCCTTAACCGAGGAGCGGCACCGCAGCAGGACCCACACCTGTCCCACTCACAGACACCCCCGTGCTGCTGGACTTCCTTCTCCGCTAAAGCGATGATTTTGTCTTGGTCTTGTCTCGGACGCGAGCGCATTTGGACTCGGTCTCGTCACGGATTCAAGGTCTGAATACTGAGTGCGATCATATTTGGCAATAAACTTGTACTGGTGTGCGGGACCTGTGCGCTGGAGCTCGCGCCGCCTCGTGTACCAGTGTGTATCACAGGGCAGGTTAAACATCCCACCTGTCCATCCGTCTCACATCAAATACGACAATATTAATTTTATGTCCGTGTCCGCACAGAGCAGAGCTACGGCACAGAGCAGGTGATATGTGGGCTGAAGTTTGCCAAAGA
This sequence comes from Odontamblyopus lacepedii, assembly GCA_034769755.1. Classification (NCBI taxonomy): domain Eukaryota; kingdom Metazoa; phylum Chordata; class Actinopteri; order Gobiiformes; family Gobiidae; genus Odontamblyopus; species Odontamblyopus lacepedii. The sequence goes on along the minus strand of CM068354.1, from coordinate 34,956,290 downwards.
AAATGCCAAATAAATCTGTCACAATGTGCGTTTGGTTTGGTAAATGTGCAGAGGCTAAAAACCACTGTAAAACCACTAAGAGAATGTAACTCCAGTTAGGAATTTGAAAATACAGGTTTAAAAATCCTGCACACTTTTTTTATACGCCCGTTGTAAGACGGGACGTATTATGGTATGGCGCTGTCCGTCCGTCCGTCCGTCTGTCCGTCTGTGGACACTTCAAAGCTTTGAAGTCTTTGAAGCTTTGTCTTCATGAAGAGGCAAAACATGTGGGGCATGCGCCGATATAGATATATATATATATATATATATATATATATATATATATATATATATATATATATATATATATATAAGGTATACTGTATTTGTGTATTTTATTGTATATTTTTGTATCGATCCATGCTGTAGGTCAGTGGTATCAATTTTATGTGACTTCAGGTTTTTTCACACTTGTTATACGCCCGTTGTAATACGGGACGTATTATGGTATGGCGCTGTCCGTCCGTCCGTCTGTCCGTCTGTGGACAATTTCTTGTCCGCGCTCTAGCTCAACAACCGTCTCACCTAGGAATGTCAAACTTCATGGCTGGACACCCCATGGGTCAAGGATGTTCCCTATTGATTTCAAGGTCACAGGGTCAAAGGTCAAGGTCACGGCCCGACCCTTTGCGAAAACCTTGTCAGTATTGGAATCTTCCAAACTGCACCAACAATTCATCTTTAACTAGGTTTGACAAATTCTAACTTAATTTTATATATAATAATTCAAAGTACGGGCGTATTTTGCCCCGCTGGCGGAGCTCTTGATACACTTTGAAACAGTTTTGTGTAAAGTGCCAGTGGAAGTTCTCTTAAAGAAGAGGTTCTCAAACTGTGGGTGAAGGTCCAAAAAGGGCCACAGAGTGTTTCAGTGCAGTACAGTATGTTTGGCTTATTTTAAGCCTAAATATTAATCAGATAAAATGAAGATATATTTATAAAAACATTGCGATCATGCAGGAAAAGTACAGTCATAATTATTTTTTATTTTTTTGTATTAAATGTATTCAGTGTTAGTGTTGGTGTGCGCACGTTCTGCACTGTAATAATCATTCAAAACTAAAACCTACTTGTGCCCCCATTTTGTTTTCTGTGCTCCTAAAATTTTTGACTTAGGGGCACATGTGCTCCTGAAAAAAAAAGTTAGCGTAGAGCCCTGTACTGTTATGCCTTATTTGACACTAGTCTCTTGATATATTTATTTATTTTGAATTTATTATTACCATTTATATTTGTATTCTTTGTTAATATAATACAGTATAATGTGATGTGTGAGCTGCTGTGTCCAAGTAATTTCCTTTGTGGATCAATAAAGTCTGAATATGTAACTGATTTTTATACTTTTTTATGATCTAACATTGAAATGACATATTACTACACGGCTCTAACTTTTACAGCAGAGGTTGTCGTGTTTTATTCGTAGGCACTGTGTGAGGGAAAGAGAAGAAGTCCATGCACACCTTAAAAAGGCCTGGACCTGCTGTAGGCGCCAGACTCTAAAGCTTTACAAAGTGTAGCTGTGACAGGTTTACGGGCCAAATAAAGCTCTGCTAACCTGAGAACATCTGCTCCCAGCGTTTGCCGCGGTGTTTACTGGCCTCTCGTGATGAGCCATGAGAAGGGAAAGCTCTGGATTCAGCATCATCTATGTTTTTACGGGCTGCTGTTTAAAGTGCATATGACAGGCCTTTATGATTCTCACTTTTTGACTTGTTGTAAATTATAGCTTGACATCAGTGAAGAAGCATTTTGGGAAGAAAAGTATTGATTGAAAGGAAGTGGAGTAGCAGTAGAGTAGATTTCTGAATTCTATGTATTATGGATGATAAGTAAAATTTGATTATTAGTTGGGCTGTCAGCTTTAACGCCTTAATCACGACTTGATTAAGGCAATCCAAAACGCAATTTTTTATTTTTTTTTTAAATCGCGATTAGAGTTCGTCAGCCTTTTGTCTTTTCTAAAAACGCGCAGATTTTTTATTTTTCTTTACTTGCGGTGAGAGTTCGCCGACTTTTTGTCTCTTCTACACATTCGTAGGCAGCTCCTCTGGCTGTTTCACTGCTGAACTTCAGAGCGCTGTGTTTCAGTAAACTCACTGCCGCGATGGAGAAACAGACACTTCTGGACTTTTGAACCGTTTATTTGACTTTTAAAAAAGTTCCAGACACTACAATTTACAAGTCAAGAGTTAAATGCAGCCTGTGTTGAGCAGAGTTTCAGTACCACCTCCGAGCTAAACACCCGCAGCGACCGGAGCGTCCGAGCCAAGAGCCTCAGATCAGACAAATCATAATCACACAGCAAAGAAAATAACTACAGCGATTGATAAATGGATACGAATTGCTTTAAATTATGGCTTTAAAACGGTCTTGAAATGCAAAATAACACAATTTCAAACATGCAATTCAATATGTGATTAATCGCGATTAACTATCGAATTTCTGATTTTAATTGAGATTTTAAAAAATTATCGTTTGACAGCGTGAATTATTACCATTGTAAAAAACATTTTGATGCCTTACTTAGCAATAAATTGACAATGGTTTGTTTTATAGGCATTTAACTGTTCTCCATCTAAGTAGAGTGACCAGATTTTCAAAATAAAAACTGCGACGTCCCTGGTTTGTGTTGGCTATAATAAAATGGTGAAACGAGTGCATAATTAAGGAAAATTGTTATTCACTTGGCAGTATAGTCACATTTTCTTTGTGTTTTGGTCCTTTTCTGCATTTTACCTACACAAATGACAATTTATGCCTCTCTTTACTGTAGGGATCAGATTAGTCAAAAATAGGAACACCAGGGACATTTCTTGTATAAAACTGGGACAAGTCAGTGGTTTTTGGAATAATCTGCTGGGACAGGGGACACAGGGCTCAAAACTGGGACGGTCACCCTACATCTAAGGCTCGCTGTGGCCCTTTTATTTACTTGGTTTCTTAGCGACTGCTGAAATTGGTAGGTCTTTTTGTTTTGTAAATGAAGCTCACTGGAGAAATAAAAGAGGTTGGAGACCCTTGAAGTAGAGAGTTTTAGAAATCTGAACAATTATTATTCAAAATGTGAAAAAAAAAAAAAGTGAAAAATATTGAATAATGAATTTTTGGATTGAGGAAATGTTTGATATTTCATGATAATGTTTGATAATCTTTCAAATGTGGATGTGTTTTAATCCATGTTTGAATCAAATTTATTTAATGTAAGGTGTGTAAATGTATTTCTTTTATTAATGCCCAGCTGTAATGTTAAATTTTAATGTTTCGTAAGGTCGAGGCTTTAATATTACGCCGTTTTGGGTTTTTTGCCTCTTCCTGCATCTACTTCTTTATCCAGAGTGGTTTTTTTTTATTGTTATGTTATATATGTGTAAAATAAATATAAATAAATAGAATTCTTCCTAGTGTGGTGTCATTAATACAGAATTCCCTAAAATAAAACTGCATTTCCATGAGGTTTGGTTGTTTGGTGAGTCATTTAGAAAACATTATTCAAGTGATTAAGTCGAGTAAACGGCGGAGCACAGGCAGAGCAGCACAAATCCGTCCCCGGGCCCTGAGCAGCACAAGGATCCGATCAAAAGTGAGTCCGCTTCAGTCATGGAATCATAGAGAAGACATAATCATGTCAAAATCACAAAGACGGGACACCAAAAAGAAGAGAAGAGCTGGAGAGGCAGACAGCGGCGCCTCGTTGCCTCTGTAAACTCAACTGGGCATCGGGACCTGAATGATGATGACTTAACCAGGAAAGCCCGTGCACACCGGCAACTCAGGGAAATGGAAATGAGTCCGGGTTGTCTGTTAGCTTTGCCTTCACCGTGTGTTGTTTCACTGAGGTTTTATTTATAAAGTGACTGTTCAAGGGGAACTCCGGCATGTTTGAAGCTAAAGTCCGTTCCTAGAGGTGGTCGAATTCTGTCAGAAGCCAAAAAACGGCACAGATCAGTGTTTCCTCAGTGGAGATCTCACTGTGGCAGTGAGTCTGTCAAGGCAACAAACTAGTGTAGTGATGGGGGCGAATTCTGAACTTCCACGTAAAACGCCAATTTGCTTCACACTGAAGAAGCTTAACACCACTTTAACCCATCTTACAACAGCCACGAGTCTAACAAAACGCTCTGCCTGGTTCACTCAGTGTCTGGAAACGTTACAAAACAACTTTATAAGCACCTTACACTTACCTTTGTCAATTTTCCACTGCGTATGTGAAAGCCCAAAATACTCGATTCTTGACTCCAGCGGCGTCGAGAGGCTCGAGCCGCCAGAAGCAACAAGTGAAGATCGACTACTGACAGTGAAGAAGAAGAGAAACTGAAAGTTGTTGAAAGAAAATGGTTCGGGAATGTATTTTGTACAGTGATCCCTCGTTTATCGCAGAGGTTACATTCTAAAAATAACCCGCAAAGTCAGCTTTATTTTTTACAATTATTATATATACTTTTATGGTTGTAAAACTCCTTCGCGATCTAAACAGACATGTCACCTTCGATTACACAGAACACAACGCGTGGGTTCTCCCTTTGCCAATCAGAACGCACACTGTAAAAAAAGAAAAAACATGCAAAATGGCGCCAAAAAAATCTACGAAACAGCGAAAAGTGAACAGCGATATAGTGAGGGACGAGTATATAGCACAATTCATACACAAAGTAATTCAAAGTGTTTTACAGAAAAGAAAGACTTTAAATAAAAACACAATACCACCAGGACAATTTACTGGTGAGATCTGTGAAGAGGCGACCCCACTCAGTCAAAATGCATGTTTTAAAAGACCCATAATTGACTAATAAATGAGTCTTATGTAGGTTTAATAACATATTGTGGAATATTACAGGCAAAGCAATAGCATCGCCATGGTGTATTTTACTTAAGCAGATTTTAAAGTGGCTACCTTTTACTTTACGACATTTGAGAGCATTTGTCTGTGCTTGTACTTTCTACTCCACTATATTTTTGAACAGAACTGAAAAGTTAAAGTATGCTTATTAAAGTTTGTGACCTGCTAAAAAGTCTAAGGGGTTTATTTTTAACAAATCACAAAAATATACAAATTAAACAGCTAGAAAATATTAAAAATCAGTTTCTGTTGAACAAGACTTCAAAATATGCGCGAAATACTTTAACTTTTAAGCAGATCCTACAATATTTTTACTGAAGTTGGGTTTTTTCATGCGATACTTTTAATTTTACATTAGTTTTGTTTGTTTTTTGCTTTAGTATCTGTACAAAACTGTGCACTTCTTCCACCGTCGCCTCTAATGTCCATTTTCCAATACAAATTCAGGGCTTTCTCCAGCACGTAGACAAACAGCGCTCTGCCGCTCATTCACCCTCTATCTTAAGTAGAAACAGATGCTGGCCTCAGATACAGAATATGTTTGAGGTTTTGAACAAAGTGATCTCCATTTTCTTTGTGAAGGGGAGGAAAAGATTTGTTGGAAAATACTGGTGTGGAAAGGAAGTTTATTTAGTCTTTTGTCTCGACGTAGAACAAGCCACAGCGTTGGAAAATATGAACATTTTCTTTTAGTGGTATTTATTTTAGATGAATGTGCTTCTTGTATCTCTCCCTGTAGGAATGAGTGTGTGTGTGTGTGTCCATAAAGTGAAGCTGTTATTTTGATTTGCAACACTGGACAGGACTTGCAACGTGAAAGCTTGTAGGATGTTAAAGTAAAATAAAGGGGCTATGAATCATGAACAAGGTTTTCTTTGAGCTGTAAACCTAGACAACTAAAGAGAACCACACACTACAGGAGAATTTGCCCAATATTGGCTGCAATTTGCGTCTCCTCGAGCTTAAGGAGGTTGTGCGATTTTTGAAGCCTTTGCTTGTGTGTGGTGTCAGTGCCTTAAGACTTAAAAACACTTGATAACAAACATTTATGTAGCAACTGTGTCACAGAAAAGTGGACAGTTAGGGAGCAATGTACAAAAAATGATGTAATGTATAATATTGTACGAGAAGACTAAGGTTCGGCTCATTTCCCAGAGAGAGCTATTTTTATCTTTTATCTTATTGTATTTAGCTTATTTTGTAACTTGTTTGATCTACATGCTCTTGGTCGGTTGCATCTGTAACAAAGAAAATTTCCCTTCGGGGATGAATAAAAGTAATTCTGATTCTGATTCTGATTCTCTGAAGGAGGGAGTGGCAGGAGACGGACATTGCTTTGATTTGGCACCATATATTGTGAAACTACTTACAGTGACAGACATGTAACCCAACAGCGTAAACAAAAACAGGGTGAATGGCCATTCAAATATATACAAGCGCTTCAAAGTTCATGATCCAGCAATATATAATTGCAGTATTGAGTCCAGTAATATTTGACTGCACCCCAGAAAAAAAAAAGACAAAAGCCCCAACCTGCCCACAGTTCACTGGGATCCAGAGGACAGTAAGTGTACTGGAAGATGGGTGAGTTGAATTGTTGGATCAGTTCAGTGGGCGATGGGGTGAGTGCAGGGCTCTACAGTGCGCCCATTTCACTCGCATTTGCGAGTAAATATTTCGCCGTGCGAATGAGGAAAACAAAACAGTCGCACCAGTGCGAGTGCTTCTGCAGCACAATAAGGAGCTGCGCACAGACGTAACTGATGAGCTAAACGTTCTAAATGTATCAAACATTAGGGGCGCACTCACACTAGGACTTTAGAATCGTGCCCAAGCCTGGATCGCCCCTAAAGCGCGGCACACATGCCCAGCGCGTGCGCAACCGAGCCGTGCCCGGGCACGACACCTCCGACCGCGCACGACTCCAGTATACGAGCTCCGCGTGTGCGGCGATATCACTCAGACAAACAAACTCCGCTTAAAAACACCCCCACGCCCCCTTAAACGAGGAGCGCGCACTGCAGCAGGACCCACACCTGTCCCACCACTCAGTAGATTCCCCTGTGCCGCTGGACTTCCTTCTCCAACAAAGCGAGTTTTGTCATGGTCTTGTCTCGGACTCGAGCGCATTTGGACTCGGTCTCGTCACGGACTCGGGTCTGAATACTGAGTGCGGTCATATTTCATTACGGCCGCTACTGTCGGCAATAAACTTGTACCGGTGTGCGGGACCTGTGCGCTGGAGCCCGCGAACACTCCGTGTGGCACCGCCAGCGCGCACCCTCAGCCTGCATCACAGGGCAGGTTAAACATCCCACCTGTCCATCCGCCTCCCGTAAAATACGCCAATACTAATTTTATGTCCGTGTCCGCACAGAGCAGAGCTACGGCACAGAGCAGGTGATATGTGGGCTGAAGTTTGCCAAATAAATCTGTCACAATGTGCGTTTTGTTTGGTAAATGTGCAGAGGCTAATAACCACTGTAAAACCAGTAAGAGAATGTAACTCCAGTTAGGAATTTGAAAATACAGGTTTAAAAACCCTGCCCACTTTTTACACTTTGAAGCAGTTTTGTGTAAAGTGCCAGTGGAAGTTCTCTTAAAGAAGAGGTTCTCAAACTGTGGGTGAAGGTCCAAAAAGGGCCACAGAGTGTTTCAGTGCAGTACAGTTTGTTTGGCTTATTTTAAGTCTAAATATTAATCAGATAAAATGAAGATATATTTATAAAAACATTGCAATTATGCAGGAAAAGTACAGTCATAATTCTTTTTTTTTTTATATTAAATTCATTCAGGGTTGGTGTTTGTGTGCGTAAGTTCTGCACTGTAATAATCGTTCAAACGAAAACCTACTTGTGCCCCCATTTTTTTTTCTGTGCTCCTAAAATTTTTAACTTAGGGGCATGTGTGCTCCTGAAAAAAAAAGTTAGTGTAGAGCCCTGGGTGAGTGTAGTGGGATGTGAGTTTTAAGTGGGCTAAGAGCCCCCTACCGGCCCGGCGGAAGGATGCGGCTCTTCGACACTCCGTAGCTCTGTAGATTCAGGTTTCTGGGTTCTAGCTCGCCATCCTGGACCTGGCCTGGATAACAGGGCCAAAGTCTCAATATGTCCAATGTTAACATTAACCCCATAGCCGGTAAGCTAATGTCATATATCATTTTCAGTGTGCACACATCATAAAATATAGCACTAATTGCACTACACTTACATTCAATACAATTCATTGATAGAAATTATTACAATATAAACAAATATGCACAATTCCATAAAGTGCGAAAACATTAGCTATGCTAGCTTGTTAGCTTATTCATTGTCATCCAAAACAGTTTAGTTTTGACTAAACCAGGCATAAAGTTTACTGCACAGGTGAGATAACCGCGCCCATGATAATGAATGGCGGCGGCTACATTAGCATAACAATGCACTGACTCACCTAATTCCGCCAATAACACATGCTACACCCACAATCACGTTTGGCTTCTGGCTCGGATAAAGGGCTCCTACAACATAACATGTGCTACAATAAAACTCCGGCGGAATTACACACTTAAATGACAAAAATAGCTGAAACAGACCTGCGCCTCGTCTCTCAGCGTCTAACGCTACTGAATCGCAGCACCATAATGAATGTAGGCGATTGGCCGCGCCGTGTCACATGATGCCGTGACGTCACGAAAAGAAGGACCGTGATTGGGCGATCGTGGCTCACGTGACTAAATGACGTCACCACAGCGGGGAAGCAAGGTGACCAGTAATGCGAAAAATACAAAGGGCAAGGCAGGCAAAACAAAACCAGCATTTTCCACCTGGGTTACAATTGTTACAATTGTCACAAACAAATACAGATTACTACACTACAAAAAAGGATTTACAAGCACAGTTAAATTGACTTGAATTAAGCAGATTCATCTTTAAAGATCAATTTTAAGTTTTTTTTTACTTAATAAGATGAGATTTTTTACTTGTTTCAAGATATTCCATCCTGATTTATCTTATCTAGATATTAGAACTTATTCTAAGCACTTTTTATATTAAATCAAGCCAGGTTAAGCCTCTTTAACTTCCTTCTCAAACCAATAAGGTGAAAAATCTTGCCATAAATACTTGAAATTAATGTTTTCTGTTTAGAACAAGATTCATATTTCATCTTGTTTTAAGAAAACTTGGTGAGTGAAAATTTCTTACTGCACTGGTAGACAATTTCACTTAAAATAGGGCATTTTTTACTTCAAAATTGGTATTTTTTTCTTATTTTTTTATTACATTTTTGATTACATTTTTGATTACATTTTCAGAACATGATCAGTTTAAAATTTGTATGTTTGATTTACAAAGTTCTTCACTCCCTCGCTCCTCCACCTCTGAAGGACTTTATCAAATTGATTGTGCAGTTGGTGAGTCTGGAAAATTGTTTATCGGGTCTGATTATTGTTTAATGTAAATTTGACTGTTTTACTAAATGACACTGATGTATTTTTGACCCCTGTGACCTGTGGGACTATGGATGGAAATGAGGCTTGTGGCTACAATCCGGCATGTTTACGTTCATGCATTTTGTCATTAACATGCACTGTCCCAATCAAATAAACAAATAAATTAAAGTCAGCGTCAGGTCGTAACCACCAAACATAAGCAACACTACAATAACAGCGTCAGGGGCAGAGGAGTGACGGACACAGAGACACAAGATGCAAACTCGAGAAATAGCGAAAATAATGAGAAGATTTTATTCCTCACCTCGCGTAAAGTGGTACATTTAAAGTGCAGCGTCTCATCCACATTATCCATAGAAATTGTCCTCCACAAATAATGATGTCCAGTCCACAAAACCGCGCTGTTAATCCAGTTTGAGGCGTTCTTTATCCCCTTAAAGCTGAGTGTCACAAATATGCGACAAATCGTTTGGATCAAGATAGAAGCAGAGATAGAAGCGGCTGTATTCCCCCAGTGCCGTTAGTGCAGATGCAGAACCTGCCTAGGAACCTGAGGCCAGCACTTGTTTCTAGTTGTCGCAAATTTGCAACACACACAGATTTCTATTCATTGTTTTTGGTATAGTCAAATTAATCATCTCAACCATCTGCTTAAAGGCAAAAACACACACACACACCCTCTGATCTTTGAACACTTAACTTTTTTTTACTGTAGACAGGAAACAGCTGACGTGATCGCGCTCACAGCTTTATATCCTGTGGTCCGCAGACAGATCCCGCTGCATTTTGCGATCAGAGATTTTAAGTCTCATAAGATGCTCCTTGTGTCTGTGTTGTGCGCTTTTTGTCACACGTTTAAAAATCATTTAAAACAGAACTAAGTAACTTCAGCGGTAGAGCCCCCCCTACAAGTCTCTTGTGAGAATGAAGTGTCATAAATACTCTTCTCACCCCCTCCCCTCCCCGGTCATCAGCGCTCACCTTTGTTTGCATAAAGCCTGTGTCCTCAACACAGTGTCTCAGGTGCGTCATGTTTTTTTACTCTGTGTAATGGTGATAGTTTTCAATCTTATACATTAAACTATCTTGTAAAAATATATGTACGAGCGCCCAGAGCACCGCGGCTCACGGAGCATCGCGTCTCGTAGCGCTGGAGCTCGTCAGTACAGGGTGTGGTTAGCTGTGTGTAGCTGAAGTGTCGTAGAGCAGTTTGGCTCTCCTGAGAACAGAACAGACCCCGAGAGCTGAGATCCGGGTCGGTAGGAGCCAAGTTGCATGTGTGGTTTTTCCGCCCAGAGACAGAGGGGGGCACCAGTGAACCCTTCAAACACCCAAAATGTCATATGTGACCATCAGAGGGGCTTTCAGAGACATTTAATTAGGTAAAAAAGTTACTTAGTTCCTCTTTAAGACCAAAAACTTCTGTAGTGTGTCGGCCTTTAGTCCTTTGAACCACGACCCAGAAACAACTGTCTGGAATATCTTTGTACTATTGTTTTCACATGGTTCTCATCAAGTGTCTGGGATCCAGATGTGTCGGATTGACAGAGTAAACTTTATCTTCCCACAGTGCAGATATACTGTATAAGCAGCTTGTGAGTACAAAAATATCTCCATGCGCCTAATTATAGAAGGCTTTGTTGTATGATAATCAGGAAGTGTGCTGTTAGCATGCAAGGTGTTGTTAGTGTTTCTGTGAAGTCAGAACTCATTGTGGTGAATGATCAGAATGCATCAAGTAAATGAGGAATGAGCATAGACTGTATAAAGTGGACTAAGTGAGTGTGACGTTACCCACAGAGTTCAGCTCGGCTCAAATGAGGCTCAGATCCTCTCGGTTACAGCAGCGATTCTGGAGCCAGGGTTTATGTTAGGAACAGGAGTTTTTAGGATGGACAAAATAGTGGGAAAAAAATCAGGATAATGGAGAGCGGGTTAATACGAACATTTTAAGACAATAATGACGAGGCCACAGCAGCAGAGGGGCAACAAGATCCCAGTGTGAGTCACTGGGAGCACTTCCTGTTTGGCGACGGCTAACGCATTAGCTCTGTCCACTCATATATACGGTCTATGGGAATAAGCAGTAGATGATGTACTCAGTTTTGTTAAGTAAAAGTACAGATAATCATCATCTGACCTCCGGCCGTGTGTCTTGGACACTCGGGTGAAGCGAGGGGCAGAGCTGTCGACTGATCACCACCTGGTGGTGGGTTGGAGTTGGGTCCACTGGTGGAGGAGGAAGCCGGACAGACCTGGCAGGCCCAGCGTATCGTGAGGGTCTGTTGGGAACATCTGTCAGGCGGACGTCCAACTCACATCTCCGGGAGAGCTTCTCCCAGATCCCGAGGGAGACTGGAGTGGGCTTGGTTCTCGGCCTCTACTCAAGACTTTATTTTCCTAAAAACAAAACTGTATGACAAAATGTGTTCTGTAGCTCTTATTTGCCCCTGAAGTAACTACAGAATAACTCCGTATTAAAAGTTCAAACCTTCTGAGACGTTTCTTCCTCTGCTGTTGGACTCATGAACAAAAACACCAAGACTGTCCCCCCACCCCCACCCCACCCCCCGCTGTGTTTCAGTCACATCACCCTGGGTTTTTGCACCTGTCTGTTTTGCGCTGTTATATTCTCATATTGTTATAAATTTGTAAATTTTTTGTTACATTATAGTTTATTGTTTTCTCCTTTATTTTATTTTATTTATTGCATGTTAAGTGTTTGTCTACATTCCGCTCCAAGTACCGCAGCAATTTCCTAATGTTGTGACCCTGTTCACTCATATGGCAGTAAAACCTTTCTGATTCTTTCTGGACCAACTATGACCAGAGAATATTCTTATTACATCAATTTATACGTCTAACCAGGACAGAGATACAGGCAATATTCATAGATCACCGTTGATATTCAATATGATATCGGTAAGTATCAGTATCGGTGCATCCCTAATTATGAATCACTTTGGACCACTGTAAATCGTCAGCCGTGTTGCGTTTCATGTTTTTCAGGCTGTTACTGCGGCTTTAAGTAAATGATTTTCACCACTGTCTGCGTGTAAATCCCAGTCTCCCTCCCACAGCCCGTCCTACGCTGACCTCTGCCCGTCTACGCTCGAAAATATGTGTTTGTCTTTATCCGGGGGAGATCTACGAGACGGGCCCGGGCCACACATCTGTTTTCACCTTGTTGGAGAGGACACGACGGGAAACCGCACAGTTTTTCCCCCCTGTTGGCCGGAGCGAAGGGAAAAAGCTCGGAGAGGATTGACACATTAAGCGGTGTGTTTGTCGTGGACCTCGTTTCATGGAGCGGGACCAGATCCATGTGGGCTGGTACAATAATATACGGATTACATAACCTCGCACTGGCAGGAGATTAGACGAGATGGTGGAGCGTTTTGGCAGCGTTTCTATGGAGACAAGCAAATCTAATATGAAAGGAATTAAACTTGTTGACCTGTTTACTCTTATTTATAGCGCAGAATATACGAGAC